>CM036658.1:34983003-35583003 GCA_020746105.1 Trogon surrucura | reverse complement strand
TTCTCTCAAAGTAGTAATTAAATTTACATGAAATTTTCAAGGAAATTTTCTTATCATAGAATTATAGAACCATAGAATGGCCTAGGCTGGAAGGGACCTTAGAGATCATCTAATCCAACCTCCCTGTCACAGGCAGGGACGCCTCTCTACTAGATCAGGCTACTCAAGACTCTGTCCAACTTGGCTTTGAACACCTCCAGGGAGGGGACAGCCACAACATCTCTGGGCAATTTATTCCAAAGTCTTGCCACCCTTGTACTGAAGAATTTCTTCCTAAGATCTAATCTAAATCTATTCTCCTTCAACATAAACCCATTTCCCCTTGTCCTGTCAGTGAGTGCTCTTGTAAAAAGTCCCTTCCCAGACTACCTGTAGGATCCCTTCAGATATTGGAAGGCAGCTATTAGGTCCCCCTTGAGTCTTCTCTTTTAAAGACTGAACAATCCCAGGTCCTGCAGCCTGTCCTCGTAGCAGAGGTGCTCCAGCCCCTGGATCATCTTTGTGGTCCTGCTCTGAACACGCTCCAACAGATCCTGGTCTATCACACAATGGCAAAGAGTAGTATCGTCTATTTGCTCTCTATTATATGCTAGTGGTTTTGGAATTCAAATCTGAATGACAGCTATCTCAAGTAATTTACAGTTTAATCAATTTCTTCTAAACAAATTTAATGTTAATAACAAAAGTCTCCTTTCTTATGAACTCAATAGGCTTCATTAAGTATAACTCAATTCAACCTTTAAGCAAACCATATTGCTTATTTTTTCAGAACAAATAAGAAGTTGTAATTCCTGTGAGAATTAAAATGTACCACCTTGCACAAGATAGGCTGGTGACCACCCATGACTACAAACTTTTGTGAATGCACCTGTTTCTATAAATGTTTTGTCCTCTTCTCTAGCCCACCATCTGCCTTACCCACCGTTGCATGATGGCTAAATCTTAGGCTGAAGTCTCCAGTTTAAGAACAATTTTGTGCCATTTGAGTAATACTTGGAACAATTAAATTCTGACCCCTCTTGAGATCCTTTGGGGCTTCTATAATTCAGGCAACGAATAATTAGAAAATCAGAAATACCAAATACTCTGTGGTGATTTCACCATCATAGTCTTGGACATAAACTTAATACCTGTAACCAAATCCGCTTACATCAATTATGAAACAAACTTGAAACCCCGACACCTTGAGCACAAGAATACAGGTCGTGCTCCATATTTTATAGCACATAGTCTGTGATGGCAACCTAATCTTGACTAAGGATAGTCATTTGAAATAAATGTGTATCTAGAAATGGCAGAATCTTAGATTCAAAAGCAAGTGTTCAGAAATACTTTATAAACTGAAAACATTTTCCATTTTCTCTAATTTAACAGATTTTAGGAAGAAATTCTACAAGAGTGGCAAGACTATGGAATAAATTACCCAGAGAAGTTGTGGATTCCCGTTCCCTGGAGATGTTGGCCATGTTGGATGAGGCCTTGAACAACCTGGTCTAGTTGAGAGGAGTCCTTGCCTGTGACAGGGGGGTTGGGTTGGATGATGTCTAAGGTCCCTTCCAACCTAGTCCATTCTATGACTCCATGATATAATCAACAAACACATCTTGGATTTAGAATTAGCATCTTCACTGATAGTTCAATAATATCATATATTATCCAAACTTGAATTGCAGTGACTTGCAGTCCCGATTCAGTTTATATTATGAATTGTCCATTCAACCCTAAACTGAAATGTTGATAGGAAAACACAGCCATAGTTATGTACTTGACAGAGCAGAACTGAACATTTTGAAGAGCAGAATTGGATCTATTTTTTGGCAAGTTTTCTTAGTTTAAGTTTCTCAAACTGTGTAATATTCGTAGGTTAGGCTAAATATTAACTCAGAAAGCAGTAAAATTTCTTTTGTATTTTATGTTTTGACCAAGTGAATGGTGCATTTCCAGATTGTACATTTAGTAAAGGGATTAACTGAAGTCAGTCTGGAAACAGGATAGAAGGAAGAAAACCCCATACACTAAAAAAAAAGGATATGACAATATACAAAATGCTAGCAAAAGTGTTAATAGATGTTGGCAAGCAGCAGATAGCCAAGGTGTACCTAATATGGATCAGTAGTTTTGCTCTGAATGGACAATGGCAGGCAGCAGATAACTAAAATGTACCTAACATTGATCAGCAGCTTTTCTCTGATCTGACATCCAAAAAAGCTTTTGAGTTCTAAGAGGCTTTGATGAGCAGCTCACCCTTCACTCTTGGCGAGAGTGGGAAGAAATATCATTTGTTTGGAATTTTTCCCTCTGCCGATGGCAATGACCATTTGGGTAAACAGTTGGCAAGAAATAAATTTTGTTCAGCTTTTATAATCTGGCTGTAGTGGCGATTGCTTACAAACAGTAATCACTTTCCATATCAGTAATGTGTCTACTGAGGCTTTTCCTGTTGCTCTGGTGCAAAATACCAGCTTTCACAACAGATATCTCTCCGGGAAGGTGAATGACTTCCTTACATTCCTGGTGACAGCATTCCAACTCAAAGTTGAATATGAACTTGGATGCCTGCTTTCAGCTTCCCTCTTCACAAAGACGGCTTGTGTCTGACATAAACAAGGAGTTACAATACTTAAGTTTTTGTGGTTTTTATCTTTAGGACACTAACTTCCAGAATTCAGAAATGCTTAAGAATTACATACTGGTTTTTTATACCTTCTGGACATGATGTGAAATTCTTGAAAGAGGATGCTTACAGAGTGGTTACACAGTTATGTATGTGACTCATTATGTCTTTAAAGATATTCTAATTGCTTTAGGTTCTTATTTTCAGGTTCTTATTACTTTAAGACTATTTTGAGTTAAATACGTGTGAACAATAAAAGCCTTTTATCATCAGGAAAAACTAGTTTATTCACAAAATATATCTAATTTCCCCAACTCATCACACTAGCTACTTAAGCCATGGAATTAGAACAAGCATAGACTGTTTGGTACAGACACTTTGTTCCCAGCTATCTTGCTGCTAGATTCCTTCATTTACTTTTGGGGAGAGAAAGTGATTTTGAACTTCGACATCCGTTATTTCTCCATCTCTTGATAAGAAAGTGATGTTGTTCTAGAACTAGCAGCTGTTGTCAGTAAAGTATAATGCAAGTCTGTAAAAAAAAAAAAGAGACAGGTAATATCATAAAGACTTTGGAGAGGGAAATTTGACAAAAGTGTAGAAGAAATTGCATAATAAGCAAAACAACAGTAGTACTCTTCATGCACAGATACAGCTCAATTTCTTAGTGGTACAGTTCACTTGAAAAATACATTATTTTCTTTACTATTGAGGAAAGTAATATTAGCCACTGAACATAATTTTTAGTATTTATTTATCATAGGAAACAATTAGATCATTAGTATTTTGCTTGCTGGTTTGTACAGATAAACTTTCCTATTCCTTGTGTTATCTAATAACTTTCATTTTGCTGACTTTTCGTCCTCTGAAAAAAATAAAAGTATCAGTGAAATTTCACTTGGCTTTCTTTGCATTATCACTCCTGGATCACAGAGTTACTTGAACCTTTGATTGATTCAGATGAGTGTTTTCTAATTCTGACATGATACAAAGAATTAACCACAGCTGACATGGTGAGGTTCAGGACCCTGAGAGCATCCGCGGGTCTTACCATACCCTGTCTGATTCTAATTCAAATAAATTCTTTAATATAAATCAAATAATTGAAGTAAAGCTAGAACCAGTTGATGTGACTTGCATAATTTTTACACTACTTCTATTAAAACTAAGTGTTTCACATACCTTTTTTCACTGTATTCAAAATCAGTGCATAGTGAGTATGAAAACCAGTATAATTGTCTAGGCATTCCTGCTCTGGCAGGGGGATTGGACTTGATGATCTTTCGAGGTCCCTTCCAATCCCTAACATTCCATGAATTGTCTGTACTTATACTTACATTCATTGATAAATTCTATACGCAATATAAAAATTAGACAAATAAACCTTTGTCAATTACTGACTTTCAAATTCAGTCCTCTGACTTAAAGCTATGGGATCCTTTCCAATGCAAATTACTTCTAGACCAAATCCTGAATGTATTATGTTTTTTCACTGTAGAAGGAGAAGCAGAAATCTTACCAGTTTATGATGTTAAATGAAGTAGTCTTAAAACTTTATTAGATCATATGTTTCTTTTCGCTTTATCTTTTCTTACTCCTGTACATATATATATATATGTATATACATATATGAAGCTATTGAAGTGTTCAAAACTTATAACTCTTTTTAAATAAAATCTGCTTTGCCATGAGGCTTACATTGATTTCACAGAATCACAGAATCACAGAATGTTAGAGGTTGGAAGGGACCTCAAAGATTATCTAGTCCAACCCCCCGCCACAGCAGAGTGCACAGGAACGCGTCCAGGTGGGTTTTGAATGTCTCCAGAGAAGGAGACTCCACAACGTCCCTGGGTAGCCTGTGCCAGTGCTCTGTCACCCTCACAGGGAAAAAGGTTTTTCTCATATTTTTATGGAACCTCCTATGTTCCAGCTTCCACCCATTGCCCCTTGTCCTGTCAATGGACGTCCCTGAAAAGAGCCTGGCTCCGACTTCCTGACACTCCTCCTTGACATATTTGTAAATATTAATGAGGTCACCCTTCAGCCTCCTCTTCTCCAAGCTAAAGAGACCCAGTTCCTTCAGCCTTTCCTCAGAAGGGAGATGTTCTACCCTCTTCATCATCTTTGTGTCTCTGTGCTGGACTCTCTCAAGCAGCTCCCTGTCCCTCTTGAGCTGAGGGGCCCAGAACTGGACACGAGATTCCAGATGTGGCCTCCCCAGGGCAGAGTAGAGGAGGCAGAGGACCTCTCTTGACATACTTGCTACTCCTCTTCTAATACATCTCAGGATGGAGTTGGCCCTCTTGGCCACCACGCACATTGCTGGTTCATGCCTATCCTGCTGTCCAACAGAACCCCCAGGTCCCTTTCTCTCCAGCAGGTCAGTCCCCAACCTATATTGGCACATGGGATTATTCTTTCCCAGATGCAAAACTCCACACTTGCCCTTGTTGAACTTCATAAGATTTCTCCCTGCCCAGCCCTCCAGCCTGTCGAGGTCTCTCTGAATTGCAGCACAGCCTTCTGGTGTGTCAACCACTCCTCCCAGTTTTTTGCCATCAGCAAACTTGCTGACAACACTCTCTAATCCCTCGTCCAGGTCATTGATGAATATGTTGAAAAGCACTGGCCCAAGCACTGACCCCTGAGGGACCCCACAACTGTACAAATGGACTAAGCAAACTAAGCAACACTGTTTTAAGAATGAAATCACATTTTCTGCCTCTCTGTATTAACAGATTGTGTTGGTGTATGCACATTTTACAAGGATACTTAAATTATGAAAAATTAATATCTTTGAAAGGAAAACTAGATTCAAAATCACGTATAAAATATGTCTACAAAACTTAACGCACCTTGATGAAGACTTCATCACTGAAAAATGCACAAATAATATTTTTATAGGATTTGTACAAATGTATATTAACACAACTTGGGCTGAAGGAACCAAAACAGAGAGAGCACTGTATTCTTCAAATAATCTTGCACTTTCTACAAGAAGGTCAAAATCCAGTCCAGATATATGCAAGTTACCTTTGAGCCTACCAGCTGAGGTGTAAAAAAATATGTTAGCTGAAACCACAGGGAGCTCAGCGAGGACTAATTTACCATCTAAATAAGAGAATTACCCTTCACGTATCTGCAAGAAGCCTCGCACATTTGTAGTTAATCTAAGGCAGAAAGACAAAGCTGGGAAGGGAGAGCTGTGGGGAGCTGCAGCCCATGACTCCAGGACTCCTTTCCACTCCTGTACCTGAACATGTGCCCGCACTGAGCACTTCTGATGAGCATCCCCTGGCCTCTGAATCAGCAAATCCCCTGACTCTACATCCTACTGTTGTGTCTCTTTTCTGTAGCTATTTACCTCCATGTCCCATTTCCTTCTATTTTATCTAACAACACTTTTCCCTGCTTGATATTCTTGGGTCCCATGGTGACTCAGCAAGTACCACCCTGTGAAACTGGGGCTGAGTGTTAGGAAGAAGAGGGGAATTTTTGCTGCAGATTTCTTGGAGAAGGAAAGCAAAGTGGGCAGTGAGACATTTGGTGACTGAAGGCTAGAAAAAGTCAATAATTATCTTGTATTTACATGTAACAAGTTGCATGTGGCATCTTAATTAAAACACATATGGGACTTTTTCCAGGAATCCAAAATATTAGAGATTTAAAAATCTTTATTTAATTCTTATTCTATGTCCACATATATGCAAAAAAATGTATTTAGTTCAGGATTATGTGTGTTACTGTATAATGTTGTAAATTTAATACAAAACAGCTTATGTAACATCAGTTCTTCTTTTAACTAGCATGCCCTGTAGAAAGTGTTGCTGTCAATATTTTAATTTGTGAGACTGAATGAGAGAAGAAAAAACAACCAACATGTCATTCTAAGCAGATGGCTGTCACAGACTGCATACCACAACTAGGAGTTAGTATACAAGTTTATGCAGCTTGATACATTATAAACAATTCATGCACTTAAAAGCTGAATGAAATAAGCCTTGGGTAACACTTCAGCAAAATAGTTAATTTTTATTATCTGTCTGTTTCTCAAAGGGTTTTTTAACATTTCTAGACATATAACAAAGAGACTATCCACGTCTACTGGCAGATATAGAATCTCTGCAATGCTCTGTCTCTGCAATTTCCCTGTGTTTCTACCTTTTCACTAAATCTGAAAAACAAGCAAAACCCACCTCACAGCAGGGTTACTGCAGGCATTCCTTCAGGCTTGACAATAGAAATTACAGTGTTGAAAATAAAATCAAAATGAAATACAAGAAGCACCAAATGGATTTCTGAAACATAACCTAAATATAGGCCATTGTCACTTTGCTTTCCTATCTACTTTCTGGATACCAGGTGTTATTGCAGAAACTATTCCTTTAAAGTAGCAGAGATCACATATATGGCTGTATCTTTCTGTCTGTGTCTTTCAAATGGATACATCATTTAGTAACTTTCAGGGGATTTAGATAATCCTTTCACTCACAGGCAGGCAAATGAACTTGAGTGAAAAGTCCTGTAGTAGCCACACACTCTTTACAAGCTTTTGTCCAAATATTTAAACATTTATATAAACTGTTGTTTTACCTGTGTGACATTCCTTCATTTTCTTTCTTCAACCACTACCTTTTCCAGCTTTCATGCATCTGCTCCTCAAATGACTCATTTACTGTCATTGCCTAGTTTTCTTTAAACTGCTGGTGAAAAATCATAGCACCTCTGAAAGTTTAGAACTAGCAGGTACCCCATCGTACTGTGCACAGTATCTATACAATAAAAAGGCATGTGCACCACACTGAATCAGAGAACCATTGTAATTGCAAACAGCTGTCCATGGTGAAACAAAAAATGAGTCATCCACTCACGTAAGTGTCCAGTCAGTAGCAATTGCTATGTGATATCCATGTGAGAATAATAGCGCATATTTTGATTCCAAACAAATTAGTTACTCCTGATGTAATGATATGAAATTTCTTGTATAGGTTCACAGTAGTAAAGTGATTGGATATTTTTTGTGACATAGAAAAAATGAAATGGTTTTTTATTGTCTACATCTTTCCCATTTAAAAAAATAAAAGAGAAATTAGTTTGCTGATTAATATATGATTTGAGATTCTAATTTTTAAGTGAGATTTTACAGGGGGAAAGAGAGTTGAAAGGACCTTTTTGGGCAGCCATATTGTTCAAAATAACATGGCAATGCTTTCTGGATTTTGTCCCACTAAAATATAGAAGGACCAGTAAACAGTGGTACATACAGTTGTGCTTTGCAGAGATCACTGTACATATGACTTCACCTGAAAGGATTTCATGTAAAATTTCCTCCATTATATTTGTATTATTTCTGTCCAACATATTACATGGTAACTGAATGACCTGGTTTGAGTTCACACGTCATTTTTCTAAACAAATATCCTTTTTTTTGGCAATTTCTAGCCACCAAAATAGTCAAAAAAACCATCCGGTTTAACAAATGTGGGCTACTTAAAACTCAGCCTGCTCTGCAAAATGTTTCTTATCCCAAATAATAAGATCCACTAAATCCTGAGCAAAACACGACACAAGTTTGGCTTTGGTGATATGCAAGACTAATTTTCCAGGTGACCTAAAATGTTTCAAACCAAATCTTTCTTGTGCAGTTCCTGTCCTCTTCCCAGGGAGATGCCCAGTGTCCAGGGCTGTGCCCCACCTGTCCACCAGGCTGTCCTGTTCCCCATCTGTTGCCACAACCCCTAAGAGCCAACAGCCTCCACCATGTCCCAAGAGTCAGAAGGCAGATCTCAAAACTAGATGTGGTTAATCCCTGGAGACATTCAAAAGACATATGAATGTGACACTTAAAGACATGGTTTAGTGGAACTCTGCAGTGTTAGGCTTATGGTTGGACTCTGTGATATTAAAGGTCTTTTCCAACCTAAATGATTTCACAATTTTGTCTACTGGGCTTTTCTCAGGATCTTAGCTTCACAATTTCTTGATGACTACAGTCAAGAATGCCCTGGTCCATCACATGCCCAGCCAATCATTCCTTGCTTGTGACAATCAAAACCAACAGAACATCTTCCCTGGTCATTGATTGTCTGTGTTGAGAACTGGTCATCAATGTAGTCCAGCAATTTCCCAAATCATACACACCCAAATCTGTTGCCTGCCCAGCAGATATAAGAGGTATATGAGCAACAGACAGTTCTTCTTATTGAGGATGCCGTTGAACTATGTTTCTGAAAATTAGGAAAAAAAAAACCATTATTGATCATGTTAAATAAAATAAATCATTACACATAGTAAAAAATAAGAAAGAGCTGCCTCAGAATAAAACACAAACATTGTAAATATTTCTGTTTAGTAGTAGTCTTATAATTCAGTGGACTTATTACTATCACGTCTCTTGTTCCCTCTGAAAGCTAAGATCACACAGCTCACACCATATCCTGCCTCCTGTACAATTCTTAAGTCTGGATGAGGATATATGGCAGCTCGAGTTAGCGATGATGTTTTCTATGTTGCTCAAACCTTTTCTGCAGTACATAGAGCTCACTGGAAAGTGTTGAGAATGATTCAGAGAAGTCTGCTGAACAAACCTTTGCTAGATTTTCTTGACAGTTCTAAGGTAAACTTTCTCACAGGGATGGACATATCAGTTTTTACTCAGCTCTAATTCAAGCCTTCAGGTGCAAAGGGTGCTGTCATTTTCAGTGTCATTGCACCAGTCAGACAAATTTGTCCTAAATGTCTCTAAATAAGGCACGTGCTTAAAACCAAACACATACATTCATACACGTAAGATCAGCATAAAATGTACATAGTCACTCCAACTGATAGAGCGATTGTTTAAATGGAACACTGACGAATACATCACACCCTCTTTCTATCAGGTGTGTGAAATTCAAATACCCTCATGCATTAGGAATACAATAAATAAATAATTAAATTGAAATGAGTAGTGATCAAGAGAACAAACAACTAACTGCTCTAATAACAGAAACTTATCCTATTATTCATCCATGTAATTCAATTACCCTATACAAAACTAATAATGCTATTATTCAAACCCAAAATTCTAGTCTTCATCCAGCAGCAGAAAGTAGTGTGGTTTGTCAGTTATGCAAGTGTTACCCACTGTGATAACTCTGTGTTTGGTGGAGTTTCTAGTAGTGGGGAGGGGCTATGGGGATGGTTCCTTGTGAGAAATTTCCAGAGCCTTCCTGGACCTACGGAAACCAGACAGACCTGTCATGGTTAAGCCCAGGCCAAGCCCAGGCCAATCAGCATGTATGTGAATCAATATATTCAAGAGGAGAAGATTGTTCAGAGACCCTTTTCCCCTGTCTCTTGTGTTGAGGAGTATGGTTTTTTTGGAGAAGAGGGTGAGATGAGAGAGAGCAACTATGGGGTCAGCAAGGAAGAGGAGGACAAGAGCACCAGAGTGTTCCCTGGAGGCCTGTGGTGAGAGAGGCAGCAGGCTGAGGCTGGGCTGACTGAGGAGATTGATGGCAGTGAGAAAGTCCAGGAGGATGCTGCACATGGAGGACCCCAAGCCACGAGAGAGAGAGACCATGTCAGAGCAGAGAATGCACCCAAAGAGAATCATGACTCTAAGGAGGACTCAAGCTGAAGCAGAGGACACTGCAGCCTGCTGGTGGGACCCACGATCGTGGGAAGGACTCAAAGTGGAGGACGAGGATTGCCTCCCATGAAAGGACACCACCTGGAGACAGGTGGAGGCTGCAGTGAGCCCTCTGCCCAAGGAAGATGAGCAAACTGCACTTTCTACCCTCTGCGTCACTGTGGGGGAGAAGGTAGCCAAGAAGGAGGGAGAGGTGGGGGAAAGGATAGTTAAATCTGATGGTATTTGTTTTGCGACTCTTTTCTGCTCTGATCTAGGTGATTTGGTTAAACTGGTGGTGGTAAAGTAAATTTCTGTTTGTTTTCTCCCCAAGTATACTCTGTTCTTTGCCCATGACCATATTGGCAAGTGTGACTCTTCCTGTCCTAATCTCGATCCTTGAGTTTTTTCAAATTGAGTTTTCTCCCTTCCCATCTCCAAAGGGAGGGAGTTGGAGGTAAGCGAGCAGCTGAGTAGCTGTTGATCCTAGCAGCGTGGGCTCAAACTATGACATCCATATACAAAAAACTGAGTCATTTGTGACTGTGCTTTCACAGAGTTTAGTTTGAGTTTCTGCTACTAAGGCAAAATGGACAAGCTCTTTGAGAGATCTAGGGTTTGTAACACTAAGGTTCAAGTGCAGCATTGTCAAATGGCTGAAGACAGGATAAAAATGATTTAAAAGTCTCCATCTCAGATCACTCTATACCTCACTTTTTCAGGTTGATTTATTTTCTCGAGACACATCTGTGTGGATACCCACAGAACCGGTTTCGGTGAACAAGAGCAAGATGTAGGGAGGTCTTAATTCAGCTCAGCTTTGTCTTGCCTTGACAGACCCTTGTCTGTGATGACCCACAGGGGGGTTTGAAAAATGACCCTGCCCTGAGTTACACAAAATGAAACAGCAGACAAACGAACAGAACCTGAATGGAACCGTAACCCAAATAACAAACATTTTACCCTGAGTCTCATTTTCAACGACTATCTATTCTTGAGACATACAAATTTGGGGAAATCCCACCCCATCACTAAAGATAAACGTTCTAGATAGACCAATCTCCTCAGGCACACCTTTGCCCCATTCTCATCCCGTCCTTATAAGATAAAAACTTCAAGATTTTGAGTAAAATTTGGAGAAGTTTGTCAAACAATACTGCTGCACTGCAGAAGATTCTTTCCTCTTTCTTCCAGATGTTGGATGAAGATATTTCCCTTGGAACTGAGAACCATTTCCTGAGAGAGAGTAAGTGATTGAGACACAGGTGTATTATTTGGCATACTTTAAGATTGCTATTAATATATTAATATCTAACATGCTTTTAATTTGTACCAGCGCATTTCTAACAATTATTTAGTTTTGTAATAGTGTACCCTGTGCATTTCTTTTTTAACTTGCAATAGTGTGTTCTTCTGTTGTATCCATAAAATCTGCAATAGTGAGGTATTGGACCTGTGAGTGAAGTTGAAATAAATTTTTAGTTTGAACCCTGCAGTGAAGTCCCTCTCGCTCCATCAAAATATTCCATCGCTTCTCATGAATCTCCATGTCTGATTATATGTATGTGTCACACAATTGTCTCAATCTGAAGCCAGTTTTCCATTGCATTAAGCTTTGGACAAAAAGATAAGAAAAAGTTGCCACTGCAGCTTTAGATACCACAGTGCCTTTTCTTTAGAGAAAAGAATCAGACACATTTTAGATTGAAAGGCCCTTTGCAAAAAATAAATAATAGGTACAAAATATCTGATCCACTTCATAATCTAAAAAAATAGTTACACTCAGTAGCTGAAGTAGAAGTGGTTTTGAAATTACTGCTTACTACTGAAACCCATATTGTGTTATCAGAATTTGGGATTGTTTCCATAGTAAAATGCAGGGCGGGGGGGGGGGGGGGGGGGGGGGGGGGGGGGGAAGTAGATAAAATCTGTGAAGAGTGATAACATATGTTTCTTAATGGAAGAGGGAAAGAGAAAAAAAAAGGAGGATTGCACTGATATAGCCTGCAGCACTCTGTATATGATACAGTCTTTACAACAAAAACCAGTCTGTCTGCATTGGCTGGTACAATGTTTTTACTCATATGTTTCCACCAGTGTTGTTCACAGTGCACACGATTTGATATAGCTCGTGCCAACAGTTTTAATTGGACTTATGCTGACAGTGCAGCAATAAAATGTCACTGCTGCATTGACTATGAGTTTCTGTGATGCCTCTGGGAGGAAAAAGGAGGTTAAGGGCGCACAGAGCCTCTATATCTCTTGCAAAGCCCACTGCGTTTAAGAAGATTTTTTTCTATCGGTCTCTGTGGGGCTTTAATTAGGCATTATGTTTCCGGCAGAAAGATTTCGCTCCCTTCAACCCTCCTCTGAAATTATGGGATATGACTTCCGCTTTGAACATAAACCAGTAAACTATGTAGCAAGTCCACAATTTTTGCTGAGGTACTTAAAAAAAGTTCTGTTCATGTATCCACTAAGGTTGTACAGGGGTGTACAAGAGCAGAATTTTTCATAGTAGATTGGATTTTCAACTCCCTACTTTTGAGAGTGGTCCTTCAGACTTGTGGTCTTCCATTAGATGGTTAATTCTGAAAGAAATATGCACTTATCTGCCCAGATACAGAAAAGTCAACCTAGTATGTGTGGGTTTTTTGAGATTTGTTCAACAAACACAAAACTACACTGACTGATTCTGAGGTAATGGTGAGAAAAAATGGTTGGTTTTTTTCAAGGTTGCTCTGAGAACAAATTGCTATCTCTTCAAAGTTTCATAACTCTTTTTCTTGTGCTATTCTAATCTGATTATTTATCTCAATATTATACGTCAACTGATGGGTGTGTTTATTATTTAGTCCTCTCATTCTCTTTTACTTCTATTTCTTTTACATTTTCTTGTAACTTTGATAAACATTTTACAATTGATTTGCAACCATTAAGAATTGTGTTCACCATAAATAAATGAGGTTTATGCTTGTACCATCGAAATAATTCTCATGTCCCATAGTAAATTCACACATAATTTCAAATAATAGATATGATTATTGGATGTCAAATACACTGACAGGTGCTTAGGAAAGGATCACTTTACATTGTAAAAAGGAAAAGGTACTGACACTGTCTAGAAATTCTTAATAAAATGAGAATCTAATTTTTTTCCTGTTTATATTTCCTCACTTCTCTCCCTTGGTTTCTGAAATACCACTGCAATATGCTGGCTGGAGTTTTTTTGTTCCTATCCAAAGTCAGTAATATCACTCCTCAAATTCATAAAGAAAGACTTTATTAAATGTCTGCCAAAATGTCAAGAAAAAGGAAGCACAAAAAAAAAAAAAAAACAAATAAAATGAGTATGTGCATGAGAGCCAGAGAAAAACCTTGCAGAAGATTCTTGAATATTTTACTATATAAAGGAGAAAAAAACTAACACAAAAAAAAAAGTGAAACCCACAACACATTTTTACAGCTAAGAAAACATTTCTAACGAGATTTTCAACTGAGAATTCTATTTCATTTAAATAAAGTGTTTAAAATAAAAAAAATATTTCTAATAATTTTTTAATTGAAATGTTTCTGCAAAAGAGTGAGAGTCTCGAGCTCTCAGCAGCTGATATTTGGGATTACATCTGAATCACAATTTAGGATTAAGCACGTTCTCTGCTGTCTTCAGAGTTTCCTGTGCACTTATTTCACATGAATTCCTTAACTATCTTTCTGTGTGAGTATACCTTGTGTTTTCCAAAACACAAGATATTGCATTTTTATAACCCATAATGAAAACTATTTTTAAAATTTCAAAATTCATCACAAAATGTCATTCCTTTCAGCACCTTTATGTGCTTTAAAAGCTGTAGCAAACAAAACTCTGGGATAAATCTAACAGAAAATTAAGGAGGACATTGTGAAGGTTTAATGCAACTTACCCTGATTACTGACAAAAGAAGTACTGGAAAGGTCCTGGTGGACACAAGGATGCCCATGAGCCAGCAATTTGCCCTCGTGGCCAAGAAGGCCAATGGCATCCTAGGGGAGTAGCAAGTAAGTCGAAAGAGGTCCTCCTGCCCCTCTACTCTGCCCTGGAGAGGCCACATCTGGAATCTCGTGTCCAGTTCTGGGCCCCTCAGCTCAAGAAGGACAGGGAGCTGCTTGAGAGAGTCCAGCGCAGAGCCACAAAGATGATGAAGGGAGTGGAACATCTCCCTTATGAGGAAAGGCTGAAGGAACTGGGTCTCTTTAGCTTGGAGAAGAGGAGGCTGAGGGGTGACCTCATTAATGTTTGTAAATATGTCAAGGGGGAGTGTCAGGAGGACGATGCCAGGCTCTTTTCAGGGATGTCCATTGACAGGACAAGGGGCAATGGGTGGAAGCTGGAACATAGGAGGTTCCATAAAAATATGAGAAAAACCTTTTTCCCTGTGAGGGTGACAGAGCACTGGCACAGGCTGCCCAGGGAGGTTGTGGAGTTTCCTTCTCTAAAGACATTCAAAATTCGCTTAGATGAATTCCTATGTGATCTACTGTAGGTGATCCTGCTCTGGCAGGGGGTCTGGACTAGATGATCTTTCAAAGTCCCTTCCATCCCCTAACATTCCATGATTCTGTGATTCTGTGACTTAAAGGAAATGGTATACTGTGTACACTAAATGTTCCTCATCCTTGACTAATTCAATAAGAGGACCCACTTGTTCTATTTTGTTACTTTTTCTTAAATAAAAAGGTGCTTCATGCAGCTTAATGGACTAAAGTGACCCATCTGTAACATCAAAGTGGTGTAAGACTTCAGCTAGAATCCATCTTTTTTCACATTCACATCTGAAAAGAATGTTACAACAAATTTATCTTCTAATGTAATTGCTATTAAAGTGGCTTTATACGGAGTAACGTGATTTGTAATTATGAACCTGCAGAACTGTAGACTTGAAGTTGTATAAATAGAACTATGTTACTCCTGCAAACATTAGAGGAGTTAGTCAAGAAAGGAAGAGAGGGAGAAAAGGCCTGGAGAGGAGAGGTTGCGGCTCAGAAGTCTAATTTCAACATGTGAGCACGAGTTTTTATGTCTTTTCACACAGGCAGAAAATTTGAAAAAGCTCGATTGGGCCTCTAAACAAAAAAAGCATGTGGAGCAGCTATGAATGAAAGAAGTAAAATGTGGTGTTTCTTTTAATGCTTTCTCCAGCCTTCTCTACTTTTCAGTTTGCTTCTTAGACTCACACACGATGTGAGTGGGGGATGAATCTCTGCAATGTCGAGACAGAGCTTCTTGTGTTCAGTAACCCTTGGATTGCTGGACTGATTGAATAAACTGTTTACATATAGGCTTAATGCAAATGTTAAAGTTGTCAGTGGTTTAGTCAAGGATAGTTCAGAAACATGCTCACTGTGTCCTACTTTGCACATTTATGTACTGCTCATCTAATGCAATCCTTCTGTTTCAGTATCTGTGCTTCCCTTGAGCATACACAAAATAAATTCATGTAGCATAAATGAACTATTTAATAATAATTACTGGAAAAACATTTCAGAACATTTACTGCACAGGGAAAAAAATGTTAAGAAATTTAGAGCAGATTCAGTTTATTTTTGTGCCTTTATTTGTTTTTAAATTATTTTATACCTGGTAAAAACAATAGTCTAAACATGAAGGATTACTCTATTTGTGTTATGGAATATATACAAAAAATGATTGTATTTGTCTGGTTGTTTTGTCTATGTCACTGTTTCTGCGACTACCTTGAGCTGTTTTAACAGGTGGATAATCTTGTGAATATCAACTACAGTATCTATTAACATTTTTATTTGTTTTGGTTCTCTCCTGTTTTACTGAAGGCATCAAGATCATAACACCAATGATAAAATACTGCTTGGTCATAAGTTACCATCACAAAATTCGCCACTCCTGTTGATAGTATCTCGAATAAACATGTTTATTGAGAAAACTAAGAACAATGAGCACCTTGCAGAATAGGTCTTCAGCATGTGCAATGATTCAGAAGTGGCCTTTAAAATTCTGCGGTCATCTTTGTCACGAGAGTTCTAAACATATAAGAAAAATGTCCTAATTCTAATTCTCAGAAATATTTCACACAACCAAAGTGTAAGTACAGTTTTCTGCCCTATTTCCTCTCAAATTTTATCATAAATCATGTGTAGCAATAGTCTGACAGTCATCAGTCCCTGTTTCCTCTAAAGATAAAAGTGCTCATCGCAAAATAGCTGTGTGCAGAAGGTACAAAAAAAGAGTAAGGAAGGGAACAGGCAATGCCAAAGGATTAACGAATCATGTATGTATGATGCAGATTTGCAAAACAAACCCTTTCTTCAGTGTGCACCGCAGAATTCATCAACTGTTTGATAGGGCTACAGTACTTAGTTAAAATCCTGTTCAAATTCCTGCCATTTAAAAACCCACAAGAAGGCAAGCTGCTGGAAAACGACACTATCAGAGTTGGAGCTAGTTTTCTGAACTGTTCAGAGTGCACACAGAACATGATTTAAATAAAATTTCCCATATAGGCACAGAAAATGAACATTGTATTTCCCGAATAATTATTTTTATCCATTTAAAGTACTCGTGGCTGAACAAGAGCATAATTTATTTAGGCTTTTGAAAGGGTATGTCATAAAGATGTTTTCGCCAGAGAGTGCCTACATATGTGGCATGCAAAGCCTTTCCTTTTTTCTGAAGCCACCTAGGTCTTCAAAATGAAAGACACTGCCACATGTGTCCACAGATTTGTTGAGGGAAATTGGTAAGAAGCTCCATAATGTCATAAATAGAAATAAATAGCCTAGACATAGCAAGATAGAGAGATTAATGTTTTGGTTCCTCTCAGATCAGAAGCTCAAAATTGTACTTTCAGGAACCAGAAAGTGAAGTGAGCAATGTTCTGATTTTGGTGACCTTCAGTAGGTCAAGATAAATACAAATTATCTAAAGTTCAAATATTTTTGAGATCTTTTCCAGGCTCTTGCATTTTTATGTATTTTTTTTGCTATTTTATAGCTGAGATGAAGTAGAAAGATAAAATCTTCCTAGCGGCATTTTATTGTTTTCCCTACCCTTTTTAATCAATACATTATTTGTATATAAAAGTAGAGAAGACTGCAGAAGGCTTGCACCCAAGCAAAGGCACTTTTCTGAAGAATAAATCTTATTAGATCAATCAATAAAATACTTAGCTTAAGAAGTTTTTGAAGAGGGGGAAAACCAGTCACTATATCTCATTTCCTCTCGTTTCTCTATTGTCCTCCCACTTCATAGTGGAGATCTGTCAACTCTATTTATTTCATACACTTAATTACTGAAGATCTGTTTCATGAATAGTGAAAGACATATAATACAGTCAGACAAATTATTTTCACACAAAAATTTACATGTTGACTTGGCTCTTTCAAATACAGGAAAGACAGGAAAAGCAGAATATTGACAATGTTTTTAATGTTTTTTAATCCACTTTTATATTTGGAGAGATAGAAAATATTAAAGGCTTAAGCATCCTCGTTCATATCTGGAAAGATTATGTATTGATGATCATACTGTAGACTTGGAGAATAATTTCTCCCAGTCACTGGCCAGCTAGTTTCTTGGTATTATAGTGAATGTATGCATTACCACAATACAGGTGAATAGCTGTATCAAAAATTGCCTCAGCATACAGTATTTGAATTTTTGCCTCTTGTGCCATAAAGTCTAAACCATAAAGTGAGAGATCAAATGAGGTAGTTTGTTTGCTCTTTTACTTGTAGAATCATATTTTAGTTTTTTTTGTTAATCGATGAGATAACAAATTGATTAAAAAATAAAGGAAATAATTTGTAATATATTTTCTCATTGATCGAGACGTAAGATCTTTTTTCATTGAGGAACTGTTTTGGGTTTTATTCTTATATGGAAGATAATGCCAGTGTTTAAATTTGGTCACTTCCCCAACTAAATTAAGTGTCAGATCATCCCATGATCTATACAATCCATGTAACACTACGTGATCTCATGCTGCTTGCTACAGAGAAATGCTAAAATTTCATAGAATTTCATGGAATGGTTTGAGTTGGAAGAAATCTTAAAGATCATCCAGTTTCAATACCCTTGCATGTCCTGTGAATTACTTTTTGTAGTGCTCAGATGGAACGCGATGCTAAAATTTATTCCGTTATTAAACCTCGTTCTAAAAAGGATGAAAACGACAAAGCATTATCAAATATGAGTCAGTATTACTAAATATAGGTAGGTCTTGTTCTGAATATTTAAAGACAAATAACAGAATCCTTTTCCATCATTGACAAGGCTCATTCCTGATTTTGAGTATGTACTACTTTCCTTACTTACTCAGTAATAATTTAATCAGTGATTGAGGTGTGTAAACAGTGAATACTGGGCCCCTTTAAATCTAATCTCTGCAGATGAACTGATGACAGAAAGGGAAACAGGATTCACATACTACAGATGGACCAGGACCTAGCTTTCTATAACAGATTTACACTAGGGATAAATAACTGGTCTGCTGTAATTAAAAAAGCATCAGGATCAAAATGTGCAAACGACAGCACAAAAATTTAGTGCACACACAGAGGACAAAAAGTTATTATTTACGAGGTTAGCAAATTAATCACAAACACTGCATACTGTGTGTGAATTCATCCATGAACTACCAAGTGCTGTTTATCACAAAAGTAGAAATACAAACATCCAGAAAGAAGAGGACAGAGAGAGAAAAAATGATGTGTTGAAAAATTAGTTCTTTGGAATATTTGTATCCAATGATTCTGCATACAGAAGTCTTTAAACTTTCCTTCCTAAAGTGTAAAAATCTCAACAGTATCTTTGCAGAGCAAATGTAGCCCTTTAACCAACAAAGGCACTGTTTCATGACAAAATCAGAAAAGCAAATATTTTCTCGTTGCAATGAATATTTCTAAGGTATTTTTTATCTTTGTATCTTCACAGACACAGAATCACACAGAATGTTAGAGGTTGGAAGGGACCTCAAAGATCATCTAGTCCAACCCCCTGACAGAGCAGGATCACCTACAGTAGAGCGCACAGGAACGGGTCCAGGCGTGTTTTGAATGTCTCCAAAGAAGGAGATTCCACAACCTCCCTGAGCAGCCTGTTCCAGTGCTCTGTCACCCTCACAGGGAAAAAGTTTTTCCTCATATTTTTATGAAACCTCCTATGTTCCAGCTTCCACCCATTGCCCCTTGTCCTGTCATTGGACGCTGCTGAAAAGAGCCTGGTTGCATCCTTGTGACACTCATCTTTTATGTATTTATAAACATTAATGAGGTCACCCCTCAGCCTCCTCTTCTCCAAACTAAAGAGCCCCAGCTCGCTCAGCCTTTCCTCATAAGGGAGATGCTCCAGTCCCTTCATCATCCTAGTTGCCCTGTGCTGGACTCTCTCCAGCAGTTCCCTGTCTTTCCTGAACGGAGGGGCCCAGAACTGGAAACAATATTCCAGATGGGGTCTCACCAGGGCAGAGTAGAGGGGCAGGAGGACCTCTCTCGACCTACTTGTTACTCCTCTTCTAATACACCCCAGGATGCCATTGGCCTTCTTGGCCACGAGGGCACATTGCTGGCTCATGCCTATCCTGCTGTCCACCAGAACCCCCAGGTCCTTTTCCCCTGTGCTGCTCTCCAGCAGGGCAGTCTCCAACCTATATTGGCGCATGGGGTTATTCTTTCCCAGATGCAAAACTCTACACTTGCCCTTGTTGAACTTCGTAAGATTTCTCCCCGCCCAGACCTCCAGCCTGTCCAGGTCTCTCTGAATGGCTGCACAGCCTTCTGGTGTGTCAACCACTCCTCCTAATTTTGTATCATCAGCAAACTTGCTGACAACATTCTCTAATCCCTCATCCAGATCATTGATATATATATTAAACAGCACCGGCCCGAGCACTGACCCTTGAGGGACCCCACTAGACACAGGCATCCAGCCAGACTCTGCTCCATTGACCACAACTCTTTGGTTTCTTCCCTTCAACCAGTTAGTGACCCACCTCACTACCCAATCATCCAAACCACACTTCCTCAGTTTACCCACGAGGATGCTGTGGGAGATGGTGTCAAAGGCCTTGCTGATATCCAGACAGACCACATCCACTGCATGGCCATCATCCATCCACCTGGTTAAGTCCTCATAAAAGGCTATCAGGTTGGTCAAACAAGACTTACCCCTGGCAAAGACACGATGACTGCTCCTAATAACCTTCTTATCCTCGATATGCCTAGAGACAGTGTCAAGGATAAGATGTTCCATCATCTTTCCAGGGATGGAGGTGAGGCTGACCGGTCTGTAGTTACCTGGGTCATCCTTCCTGCCCTTCTTACAGATCGGAGTGACATTCGCTTTCCTCCAGTCTTCAGGCACCTCACCTGTTACCCATGACTTACCAAAGATGATGGAGAGTGGCCTAGCAATGACTCCCGCCAGCTCCCTCATCACCCGTGGGTGCATCCCATCAGGGCCCATGGATTTATGAATGTTTAAGTGTTCAAATTGATCCTTACCCACTCCTCATCAATCACGGCAAACTCCTCCTTTATCCTGACTTCCTCTGGGGCCTCAGGAGACTGAGGCTCCTGAGGACAGTCTCCAACAATGTAGACAGAGGCAAAGAAGGCATTCAGCAACTCTGTCTTCTTTCTGTCCTCTGTCTCCAGGGCACCCACTTCATTCAACAGAGGGCCTACACTGCCTCTAGTGTTAGTTTTGTCAACAATGTATTTGAAGAAGCCCTTTCTGTTGTCCTTATATGTATATTCATCAATGACTTGGATGATGGACTAGAGAGTACTATCAGCATGTTTGCTGATGACACCAAGCTGGGAGGAGTGGCTGACACGCCAGAAGGCTGTGCTGCCATTCAGCGAGATCTGGACAGGCTGGAGAATTGGGCGGGGAAAAATTTAATGAAATATAACAAGGGTAAATGTGGACTCTTGCATGTGGGTAGGAACAACCCCAGGTGCCAGTATAAGTTGGGAAATGACTTATTGGAGAGCAGTGTAGGGGAAAGGGACCTGGGAGTCTTGGTGGACAGCAGGATGACCAGGAGCCAGCACTGTACCCTTGTGGCCAGGAAGGCCAATGGCATCCTGGGGTGTATTAGAAGGGGGGTGGTTAGTAAGTCAAGAGAGGTTCTCCTTCCCCTCTACTCTGCCCTGGTGAGACCCCATCTGGAATATTGTGTCCAGTTCTGGGCCCCTCAGTTCAAGAAAGACAGGGAACTGCTGGAGAGAGTCCAGCACAGGGTAACTAGGATGATTAAGGGAGTGGAGCATCTCCCTTATGAGAAAAGACTGAGGGAGCTGGGGCTCTTTAGCTTGGAGGAGACTGAGGGGTGACCTCATTAATGTTTATAAATATTTAAAGTCTGAGTGTCACGAGGATGGAGCCAGGCTCTTCTCGGTGACAACCACTGATAGGACAAGGGGTAATGGGCTGAAACTGGAACGTAAGAGGTTCCGCTTAAACTTGAGAAGAAACTTCTTCTCAGTGAGGGTGACAAAACACTGGAACAGGCTGCCCAGAGAGGTTGTGGAGTCTCCTTCTCTGGAGACATTCAAGACCTGCCTGGACACGTTCCTATGTAGCATAATCTAGGCGTTCCTGCTCTGGCAGGGGGACTGGACTTGATGATCTTTCAAGGTCCCTTCCAACCCCTAACATTCTGTGATTCTGTGATTCTGTGTCCTTGACCTCCCTTGCATGTTTTAATTCCAAGCAGGCCTTAGCTTTTCTGATTGCCTCCCTACACTCCTTGACAGCTGTCCTGTACTTCACCCAAGTGGCCAGCCCTTCCTTCCACAATTTATACAACCTCCTCTTCCGCCTGAGTCTGCCCAGTAGATCCTTGGTTAACCATGCAGGTCTCCTAGATCTCTTTCTTGATTTCCTACCTGATGGGATGCAGTGATCCTGAGCCTCGAAGAAGTGGTCTTTGAATGCCAACCAACTCTCTTGGGCCCCTTTACCTTTCAGCTCCCTGTCCCAAGGGGTTTCCCCCAGCAATTGCTTGAAGAGGCCAAAGTTGGCCCTGCTGAAGTCCAGAGTTGCGATCCTGCTTGGTATTCTGTTTTTACCGCACAGGATCCTGAACTCCACTATCTCATGGTCGCTGCAGCCAAGATTGCCCTCAACCTTCACTGCTTCAACCAGACCTTCCTTGTTGGTGAACACAAGGTCCAGCAGTGCTCCTCTCCTGGTTGGTTCATCAACCATTTGCATCAAAAAGTTACCATCGATGTATTGGAGGAAAAAAAGCTTTAAATCTTGTAAAAAAAAATTGTAAAAAATCTTTAAAATCTTTAAAATTTTTAAATATTTAAATCTTAAAATCTTTAGATCTTGTAAAAAAGCTTTCTAAATGCTTCAGAATCAAAACAAAAACAAAAAATGACTCTCATATTTGTCAGGAGACAAGGACATACTAATTCATAATTGTAATGGAATTTACTACAATTTCCTTTCTTGAAATGTTTCTTCTCCATGTAAGGTAGCACAAACATTGACTCACCAGCAGAAGAAAAGTCTGTTTCCTTGTAATTAAAATAAAATCCAGAAACCAATTCGATATTTTTTAACTAATCAGAAGACCATAGGATCAATCCTAGGACATTTCAGACTTTTAAAGACCACAGGAGCTCTGAAGTCCGATCCCAGACCAGCTTGCTCTGGGTTTTATCCCATGTGGGCTGGAAACAGTCCAAAGAGGGAGATGGTACCACGTTCCTCAACATTAGCCCCACTGACCTGTCATTTCCAGGAAGAGAAAGCTTTCCTTTTTCTTCAGCTTCCCTGGTCCTGCTCAGCCTGCTGTTGGACAGAGCCCAGGACCTTCTCCCTGGAGCTGTCCCCAGCCCCTCTGACATCGCAGCCAGGGCTCTACCTGCCTGGGCCAAAGCTGATGGGTGCTCCTGACCCAAGCACAGGAGGGTTCTGCTGATCCCAATCCCAGTGAACGGCAATCCCTGTCCTCTCTCGTATTGTCCAAGTCCGAAGTTTCAATATTTTTTCTGACTGGCTTAATAAGTTGTAAAAGTTGCTCTAAATATTTAGCAGTTTTTCGAGGTCTGTAAAACACAAACTGAGATTAATGATGTGCATACAAACTTCAGAGGAACTGAACTCTCATAAATAGTTATTTGGCTCTCTGCCCTGTTAGCTAGCTAGCATGACTGCCTTTCCCAGAAGTACAACCTCTGATACACGTGATGTTGGCAATATCAACAACCTGGCAGTGTAATATTATTTCTAAGAGATACACTTGCAAGATGGCATTGTGCTGACACAGGTGTACATGAAGTTATATACCTGGTTATTCTATTTATTGAAGTAGCTGACAGTTCTGATGCAAACCGCAAACATTAAACTTCCAGGCCCTCTCTGTGAACTCTTTTTTCTGCTGAAAATTATCCTGAAACACATAGTATCACTCCCTCCACTTCTCAGAAACCGTGTAGAAAACACAGAGAGAAAATGGAAGTAGAGATGGAAAGAATGTTGGAGGTGAGTGAGGAACAAGCTGTTTGTTTTTTTTTTTAATTTTAATTATTACTAATAAATGAACAGAATGCAACACTTACAAATACAGATGGCAGTTGTTTTCCATGTGCCTAAAAGTTTTTATCAGTAACACTAAATCTCAGCTGTAGCTCCTGTTTTTGTAAAACTCCGAACAGAATAAATCTTGAAATTTCCTGACTGTTTCTTTCAGCAGGCTCCATTAAGGAACCGTAGAATAATTTGCATTACTTAATCTTCTGAATCCAGATGAGGCTCTAATCAATTACAACCATTAACTGCAGGTGCATAATAAAACAAGAAGCCTAATGCATTCAGTTAAGAGTCAGGTGGGTTGCTATGCCTTTTCTATCATAGACAAAAAATTATAAAAATAGCTAAACAAGTTTTATACCACATGAGGCAAACAATTTGATAGTGAGGAAACCAAATTATTTTGTTTTGTGGTAGCCTGAGACACAAAAGTACCTCAGTAAACCCATTCTCAGGATTTAAACATGGAGAATTTGGCAATATCTTAAGCTGTAAATTTAAAAAGCAAGTTAAAGGAAATTAATGGCAAATTCTCCAGACTGTTGGCAAATATCCAAATATCATGTGATGCGGCTGCACTGACAAACTGCACAACCTTTTTCCTCTTCCTGTTCTTTGAACTGGGGATGCATCTTACCAGCTTCGTTTCGAGCGAAAATAGCATGTTGAGAGGTTTGGGGAGACCAAATACACAATCCAATACAGTTGCATGCAATGTTCCTGAGCAGGGAGTGGCATCAAACACTAAATGTTTAGGTGGAAAGCACCTGGTACTCTTTCAAAAATGTGGCTGTTTAATAATATCTCCAACTAAAACCACAAGGTTTTGTTAAACTGTCTTAGAGAATCAGGGAAATGAAGACACATAAAATGAGGAAAATATAAGTTTTTAAATAAATATTTCTGAATTTTGGCATACTTCAGTGTAAGAGAATGTGTTAAATGTTTGACTCAACCTTGCTGAAATTCTCCATGAAGAAGAGACTGTGTTAAAAGTTTGTTTCACCCTTGCTGAAATTCCCCACGAAGAAACTTCAAGACTGCTGTTTGCAAGCTTGGACCACTGATAAGTCCTAAACAACAACTTCAAGGCCCAGCCCAGATAAGCTACTGGGCTCAAAGTCCTGAACAACAACTTCTGGGCCCAGTGCAACTACCAATACAGCAGCTGTCTTGCAAGCCCAATGGTGTGCAAGGCCACTGGTGTAACTGCAGATAAGGCAACTGCCCTGAAAGCACGAAAGTTCAACAGTGTGCAAGCCCAAAGGTGTGAAAGTTGTCAAGTCATCCTACGTCTGCAAAAATGGGCCCTCCGGACACCTATGCATGCTCCACTGACAGAGGCGACGCTGGAGGGGTGGAGATCACTCCTGACGACCCTCATACACATGAGCTAAACAGGTAGAAGATAGGCAAAGAGGCTCTTGGAACACTATAAAATGCCACCATGAACAGCTATTCTTTGGAGATCTCCTCCACCGAATTGAAACAGGTGGACCTGCAAGACGTCACTGGATCTGTGGTGGTAGCTGTACTTCTTGCTATTCTAAACGTTTTACTGCTTCGCTTTTCCATTTCCTTATCTTTCTTTCCTATCGCTCTCTAGTGGCTGTTAGTCAGTAAAGGGTTTTGCTGTTGTGACATCTGACACTGTTTGTGTCTTAATTTCACCTTTGGGATCAAAAGGAATCACTTTGACTTTAACCTCTATCAGGTATAAGCGGGTCAAGACATTCAGAAAAAAAAATCATATAGAAATAAATTAGACTTCAAAAGGACATAGCATAAAACTATTTTATGATCAAAATACACAAGACAATGTTTTTCCAAAGGGTTCTAACCTGTGAATACAGAAAAATCACAGCTGAGACTCACAAATAACAACCAGCATAAGTACAATATTTATCTTTTTGTCCCTTTCCAATCACTTTTGGAGTAAATGAGGGCAACGAAAACACAGTGAAGCATCACGTGTAGCAAAATGAGTTTTGTTCATTAGAGGGAAATTGATACTAAGTTTGAAACTGTGGAAATAGTCTCATGACAGCTGAATGAGAAATCGAAAGGTAATCAGTTGGTAAAACAGTAAATTGCAGGTTTGTGAGCTGTGAATTTGGTCCACAGACAGTTTTAATAAATAATCTTTGAAATCAAATTCATGTTTCTTAATTCAAAAGCATGTAGAAGCATTCTTACTTGTTTTATTTATGTGATTCAGCACACAATGAGATCATGCATTATTGAGATGTTGCTCAATTCTTGGTTAAGACACAGCCTGAATCATAACAAGTACAGCAGCATTTTAAGAACTAGAGGCTGAAGAAAAGTAAACTGTAATTTTGCAGAGAAGAAGGTGGCACATGGCTGAAGGAGTACCATTCTGTAGAGACATCACATTTAGTTTTATAACTATCATGGACACACAAAAGAAAGAAATTCAGAAATTATGATGAAAGGTGTAAAGAATAAAAAAAAGAGCTTTGAATAAATCTGGCATTTGTTGCCACTTCATATTTGAGATGGGGTCAGAACTCTTAAAATCCTGTTGTAACAAGCTTGTGTTCCATGTTGTTTAAATCCGTATATCTACTAAATGTCACAAATTTGTCAATATCGCTTTTTAATTATATTGGAGTAGTCTATATACCTTCAAGAAGAAAGCAAACCATACTTTTGATGCTAACAGCTACTGTGTACACCAGATCAGTATTTGATGATGGCCAGCAAGTTCACAGTGAAACATGTCAGGAAATAGTCCATCTTAAATGATTTTTGTTGTTTTCAATGGTACAGGACTACAGTTGTGACAGTGGACTTATCTCTCTCCTCCTCTCACATCCACCTATCTATTCCTATCTAAACCGTAATTTCCTAGCCTCGTCTTCTTAAGTCACCTTTCATGTAACTGTATTTGCTTGTTACATGTTTAGCTTAAGAAAGAATAACAGAGATAAGTGAGAAAAATTCATTGTGAGTAATCTACAATGTACGTGTATTATGAATAGTATTTGATCTACTTGAGTCTTGAACTGGTCTCCTACATGAGTACTACACGCAATTATTTTCTGGCAAAAGTTGACAAAGTGGATCTGTTTGCTCTTTTTCATAAAACCAAATAATCATCCCTTAACTCATCTGATATTTTGAGAACAGGTGATTATTTTTTCCCATGTTTGATATTTAATATTTCAGGTGAGTCTTAAAGCCATGATCAATCTAGACTTCAGAATTTCAAACAAATGAAAAATAATATTTTCAGAAATTGTTTTGAAAAATATGTTCGCACAACGCTCAGTTCTTCTTTGAACTTTACTACTGCAGAATGTCATCAAGGTAAAAAAAAACCAACCAAACAAACAAAAAACAACCAAAAAAAAAAAACCCAACCAGACTGAGGACTGGCGATTTATGTGGTCAACAAGATAAGCAACCACAACCGAAGTTAACTAGAGGAAAGATCTCTGTGCTCCCTTAATAGATCTAGAACTGACCACTGTCAGAAACAAGGTATTTGACAAGTAAATCCTAAATTACATGATAGGGTTCACTACTTAAATCTCATGATACTCTCTCTAATCTCTTGACTGCCACAAAGGGACAAGTACTTTGTCAACAGGTTGTCATCTCTGTTATCACTGGACTATATGTGCTCCTTGTAAAACACTAGTAATATCTGGAATATCACACTACTTGTAAACTTGAGTCCTTCTTAATGACAACATGAAGAAACCAGCACTGTAAAGACTGTGTAAAGACAGCTAGAACAAAAAAGATATTCCAGATGCCTTGTAGAGGCCATAAAATAGCCTGTTTGAGATTATAAAACAAATTCATAACCATCAAGCAGTCCCACTTGTCCTGTTTGACTCCTGTTTCAAGCGCTGATATCTTGAGTGGCAAGCCTGGAAGCAGATGAAGCTGATATTTATCTTCTCAGCCTTTACTTCCCTCTCAGTGCCCAGAATTTGTTACACACTGAGTTTTCTATCTGGCACATGGGAAACCCATCACCCCTTTCTGCCATCCACTGAACGAAGTGTTCAGAATTCTGTGCAGAATTCCCCAAACAGAAGTGTAAAAAGTTATTCCCATTTTTCTGTTTTCTGATTCATAGAATAATTAATTTATTTTTACATCTGGAAAAGGTTTAAGAGGTGATATTAATGAAAGAAGACCCAAAAAGTGTTTGAGAAAGCTAAGGGACTTCTAAATTCACAGAGCAGAATATGAACTCCAAATTGCTATGCTTCATTAAGCTCTGAGGTACAGCAAAGGGAGAAGGATTTTCTTTCCTCCATTTTTTTATTTCATATAATGCAGAATTTTTCGTTCACCCTACATCTTTCTGTGTTGTGTTTTAATTTATATAAAACCATGGACTCTATAACCAAGTTATCTTGGTTTTTTACCTTGTTGCTCATTATTCAGTCTTTTTGAGGGTTGAGGCTGTTGTCTTGTTTCCCTTTCCTTCACCTTTCATAAATATTTATTTTTCTGGTCTCCAGATGATAAGAAAACTTCAGTATGAATTTTAAAGATGGTAGAAATAATCCTGGTTTGTGATTTTATTTATTAATTTAATACAAAATCTGACTTTGTGTCATAGAATAATTGTGTTGTTTTCTGCTTTCTCTAACAGTCCAATGAAAGAGTAATGCATACGAATCATTTTACTGTTTAAAACTTTTGAATAAAACATGCTATCCTTGTCATGTTAAGTGACAGACAGAAATGTCACTATTGTTTGCCTGGGACAAATAATCCATATACTTCATGTATAATTCATCTGATCTTTAAGAATGTTTAAAAATATTGAATTTAGACAAATTACAATAGTATGGTGCATCAAACTCCTTTTATCAATTTAAGTGTGTGCCTCATCAATTTAAGTCCGTATCTATATCACTCTATCTTTACATTAACCCTTTCACATTAGAACGTTGTTCTTACTGTATCGTACAAAAAAACTAACATTGCCCAAGTTGTACCACTCAGTATTCTCCTTACGACCTTCTCTCTACCATGCTGAACTCAAGAACCTACAATAAACCAAGGCTGTGCATCCATCACAGTAACATTAGCTGCAGGGACTCCTATCTAGAAGTAGCTTCTCTCAGGGCCATCAGATTCCGAAAAGGCACTGAAACACTAGTCCAGGTGAGATTTAAATCCCTCCTAAAATAAAATTCCAATCCTTTCCTAAAGAATTTTGTCAGACAGACTTGGAAAAATAAAACGAGTCTGAAACCAAAGGTTCTTGTGTGGCAAGAGAAAATGCACATGCACATCCAGGTGTACACACATTTGCACATGGGGGTTGGACTAGGCAATATTTAAATGTGTCTTACAACTCAAATTCTTCTGTGTGATTCTCTGATGTGCAGAGTCCTGCTGGCATTCCTCAGCCTCAGAGGGAAAAAGATATGGGCTTGATAACTTCTAAGATACCAGTTTTGTGGAAAGTAACAACCTTGTACTGTCCAATTTGTGTCAGCTCAGTACAAACACTGAGAGAACTGTAATATGGCAAAATCAGGGACACAAGAGTTGTGGCTGGACATTTCTAAAATGTTGTGATTTTTCTCTCTTTAGACACACAGCATGCTTCTGAAAAAAAGGAATTACACAATGCAAATACAAAAGAAAATTAAATCTGTCTGAAGGTTTTATGTGAAAACAGCAGACAATAGTAAATAGGTTCTCTTTCTCCTGGTGCTTAACACGTTGCCTGACAAGCACAGCAGATACTCTCAACCTAATATCTGTATATGAAGAGAGGCTAGCAAGTGAGACAAAATCTCACTTGTGGTAAACAAAGTTTCTCTGAAGAAATATTTTTCCCCAAATAGTTTTTGGACTTGCTAAAATATTGTTACATCATCATGATTCTACTTTACTGATGAGGAAACTGATGCAACAGAGTATTGCAATCAAACTAAAAAAAAAGCAACAAAATGCAAATTTGGAAGGAAGTGCTGCTTAGTGTCTTCATAGATTTTTATTGCTGTTTCCTGGATGGAGAAAATACAGTCCGAATTGACAAATTCAAAGGGTTTTACCTCCAGGTATAGCCCTATATACAACCTGATATGTGAATGAAGCTCCTACCTCTTACCATAAAATGCTCCTAAATATCAGGAGGCATGCTATATTGTACTAAAGTCCATTCTGTTTCTACTTAAAAGAAAATAAAAGATGATAAAAAAATATAAAGCTTAAGTGTTTTGTTAGGTTTCTTTCACACACACCCACAAAGAGTATTGCCTTTTTCTGGGGCATCTGACTTAGTGTTTGGCACTAATTTTATTCAGATATAGCACTGTACAAAAAAAAATCTTAATATCTCTTTTGACACGATGCTAGCTTTTCGGTTTTTTCAGAGTCAATAGCTCACTTTTTGAAAAACTTTTCCAAAATATTTGCTACACTAGTGCTAGCAAATGAGAAGTAACTGGAAGGTTACAAGTATGAGTGCAGTTGAAGAAGCAGTATCAATATTTGCGGTCAGCTCCTTAGAAAATAAAATAATACCTTTTTTTGAGTTTACATCCAGCAACCTAGTTAAGCAAGCCATGCGATCTATTTAGCAGAGAAAGAGAGAGATAAAGAGAATAAGAAGTATTATTCTCATGTGTCTCCTCTTCCCTGCACAATCCTTTTCTATCTTCTGTCCATGAATGGACACACCTACATTTGAAAAGCAGCTATAAGCTGTTGAAAGATTTGTTACATCTCTATGGTGACATATCTAAGACTATCACACAGAAAGGAGTGCGTTATTAACTGGAAAGCTGTATCAAGGGCCTCAGGATTATCTGTATTTCTTAACACAATCTGGATAACATAATAATCCAACTTGGCACCAAAAGTCTTAAATATATAAAGATCAGGAAGATACTCCAGTTCTCTATGCTTCTTCCAAAAAATTGGGTTGATTTGCAGCCAGGTTATATGGAGGATGACAGCAATCCTAATACCTCTAAATATCTCAGCTGAGATTTGCTGATCTGTGCCATCAGAAAACTAGGTGAGAAAAAAGGGAATATTTCTGCGTACAAATTTAGATGGGACTGCAAGTCTATTTAGGTCATCAGCAGACACATAAACAGAGACATAAGATGGCTCCTGCTTTCTGTATAAAATTTGATATTGTGTGACCTTGAATTTCCACTTCTCCTAGTGTATTGAAATTTTGCTTAGTTCTAGAAAACTATGTGTGTTATTACAAAACTTCTGCCATAAGAATAGCTATGGGAGTAAATTAATATCCACAACAGCTTTAAAAGTCTTTAACTAAAGACTCTAAAAATTATGTCCAGAACAAAAATGAATTATTTCATTTGAGATCATCTTGCCTGTCTGAACATGAATATAATAAATAATTCAACTCTGAACTGAATGAACTGAGTGAACTACTATATTTAGTAATCAAATCCAAGTTGAAAGTTGTAGAAACAGTCCAAATAAAAAAGCAGCAAACATTGTGACAATTAAATATTCAAGGGAATATTTTTTTGTACAATAAATGACTAAGATACAGAAAATTGAATTAGACAGATTTTTTTTTCCTATTTTTTCACCCTACTTTCTATGTCTTGCCTATCTTAAACTACCTAATCTTCTGGACTGTTTTGTTTTTGTCAGTGGTAACACACTTTTCTAAAGATGAACAGATAAAAAAGGTCAACTCATTATAAAATGCTAAGACCATTGTCAACATTTCTACTCAGTAGAAATGGTTTGGATAGGATAGATTTCCTTTTTTTTTTAAAAAAAAAAAAAACATATTCCAGGCCTCTGTTAGGAGAAATTTTAGACATTCAAACTCTACATTTCTCCATTGGATTTTTCCCTTTGCAGTTTAGTACAGATAATAAGCCTTAGGAATAACAATGTGTTATAACCTCAGAATATAATAATTGTCCCCTAAATTTAGAGTGAAATTCTTAAGTTACTTAGTAACAGGTCTGTGTCTGGAGGGGTTTTTTAGTAGTAGGGGTTTTCTACTGCAGAAATCAGTGTCTCTGCCGTCAATGTATTGAGAGAAATGTGTTGGGTCAGCCTCTTTGTCCTGTCATTTGTGTTGAGGAGTTGTTTTGTCTTGGAGAGGAGGGTGAGGTAAGGAGAGAGACCATGTGATCTCCACGGTTAGTGAGGAAGAGCCGAGGGAAGGGCATTAGAGCAGAGATCTCCATGAGGCCCATGGTGAGATGGCAGGCTGAGGCCCTGCTGAATAGGGAGACCAATGGCAGCGAAACCTCCAGGATGCAGCCCCAGGAAAATCCCATGCCAAAGCAGAGGATGATGTTGGACAGGAGGACTATGGCTAAAGCATGCTGTGACTCCAGGGAAAGACCATGTTGGAACAGGTCCACTGCAGACTGCAGGAGCAGCCCACGTGTGTGGGAAGGACTCACGCAAGGAAAGTTTGAGAAGGACTGTCTTCTGTGAGAGGGACATCACAGGGCAGCAGGAGAAGACTGAGAGGAGTCATCTCTCCAAGAAGGGTGCAGCAGCATAGACCATAAGTAATGGCCAGATTGCACCCACTGGCCCTGTGAACACACCTTCCCTGTCCTTAATCTTGATCCTCAAGGCCTTTTGTGGAATTTTCACCTTCCCATCCCAAAAAAGGAAGAGGGGCAGAAGCAAGTGAGCAACACATAGTTCTTGGCTACAGTCACATACCTGCAGTTATGTTATCTTCAAATATAAAAGTTCAAAAGATAAAGTTTATTTTACTATTTATTTTGACAGATTTGCTGATAAATGCTTCCTGACAATATGCTGCAATCACTGTATCCTTGAAAATTAGGTTTCCCTGTACAAAAGCTTCATGTAAAATATTCACTTGTGGAAAGTTAGCCTATATAATACTACCAACAGCAAACAAAAACAGGTGTCTGAATCAAACTTGAGAATAGGAAAATGCTAACTCAAATATTACTGAGATTTCACTCTGTGTTTTAGGAAGGGCTGTATAGTAGAAATAAGTATTTCAAATTTCTTCTTGAACTTTTTTTCAGAACATCCAGTTTTGACAAAAAGTTGAAAAATGAAGACTTATTTTTCAAGTATATAGTTAACAACATAGATATGTACTGTATTTAAGGACTCTGTATCTTCAGAAAATAATACTGTGGTGAATTATAAGCAAAACAACCTTCTCACTCTAGGGATTACTAATGGGAATATTTCTGTGCCCTTCCTATCTGCACCAGTAGAGAGCACACAGTTATGTATATCCAGTTAGAAATACATTTTCTTGATCATGGGAGAAAGTAAAACAATTATTTGCGTTTTCTTTTTTTTTTCCTTTCTTTTTTTTCTTTGTCTCTTTCACATTACTCAGCAATTTGCATGGATAAAAGCACAGAAAAATTAGCAAAAACTCCCTTCAAAAGATTAATGAGAAAGGGACAAAAGGAATCCGGAAAAGAGTAACCACATTTCTTCATTCATATTTTCAGACAGAACAGCTCAGCAATCTCAAAACTTCTCCAGACTGTAAGGATCAACATGAGCAATTAATCTGAAGAAAATAATCTTCTTCTCTTTCTGCTGCAGTTGCAATCTGTAGGGGAAATCTTTGCATTAGACATCAGTGAAGAACAGAGAAAGGAACTGCAAGGTGTAAAGGATGGAGTAAAGAACTAGTTCAAGGGTGAGCATCAAGCATTGAGACTAATACTGAGACAGTGGGCATTCAGCTGAGGTCATATTTTCTGTCACAGGCAGCCTGGATAACTGGAAAAATGCCACTACACAAGCTTTTCAGTAGTCATCTGCTGATGTGTATACTTCTTGTAAAAAGTATAGAAATCTTTACTGAGAGGCAAATCCATTTTTTGTTACTCATGTAAATATAAATGTGCTTTCCTGCAAAGGTTTCCCAGCTTTTGAGCTTATTACCCAAACAACTATGTTTCAGCATTCTTGACAAGATTTACCATTTCATCTCAAGGACTATCAAAATATAAAATCTAGCTTCTCCAGTTCAGGAAGAGCTATTGTGCTTTAGTAGGTCAAATGATGACTGAGAATTCCTCATTGTGGCTGTGTGACTCTGAGTTAGACTAATTTAAAATTCTTTAATTTTGTAAAAGGCAAATCACAAAATTTTTTTTCCATCTTCTATACTACATAAACTTTAAAAATGTCATGGTCATTGATCAAATAGTCATAATTACACAAGTGTATGACTTCTGCTCTTGGTTCAAATCCAAATAGCTCAGCGTTGAGTAAGTAATGGATAAAAAATAGCTGGCATCTACTTTTTCAGAAAATATACAGAGATGATTAAAATAGTAATGGTCATGACAGATTTCACTAAAAAGAAATCAATATAGTTCACAAGAAGGTCCATCTCCTTGAGCCTTTTTCCACAGTAGTCCACAGACAGATCAGATGAAACCTGCTGTGAAACCCCAGAACAAATATTTTCTAGCCAGTGATCTCTTTTGCCACTGATCTCCTGAGACCAGAAAGGAGTTGTGAATTATGCTGTTCAAGAACACAAGTTTTGGAGTTCCGTGAAAGCTTTTTCCTTTTGCTTCTTTCTGAAATTTCGGAATAAAATTAATCATTAAGAATGGGAGCAGTGCCTGAGGACTGGAAGACAGCCAATGTCACTCCAGTCTTCAAAAAGTGCAAGGAGGACCCAGGCAACTACAGACAGGTCAGCCTCACCTTCATCCTTGAAAAGATCATAGAATCATAGAACAATTCAGATTGGAAAAGACCCTTAAGGTCATTGAGTCCAACCATTAACCCTACACTACAAGTTCACCCCTGAACCGTATCACCCAACACCACATCGAAGCGACACTTAAACACATCCAGGGATGGCGACTCAACCACCTCCCTAGGCAGTCTGTTCCAGTGTCTGACCACTCTTTCTGTGAAGAATTTCTTCCTGATGTCCAGTCTAAACTTGCCCTGTTGCAACTTGAAACCATTCCCCCTGGTTCTGTCCCTAATTTCCTGTGAGAAGAGACCAGCACCAACCTCTCTACAATGTCCTTTCAAGTAACTGTAGAGCATGATGAGGTCCCCCCTCAGCCTCCTCTTCATCAAACTGAACAGTCCCAGCTCCCTCAATCGCTTCTCATAAGATCTATTCTCCAGGTCCTTCACCAGCTTTGTTGCCCTCTTTTGCACTCGCTCCAATACCTCGATATCTCTCCTAAACTGAAGTGCCCAAAACTGAACACAATACTCAAGGTGTGGCCTCACCAGTGCTGAGCACAGGGGAACAATCACCTCCCTGTTGATATGTACTGGTCACAAAATTTCTAATACAAACCATTGGCCTTCTTGGCCACCTGGGCACACTGCTGGCTCATATTCAGCCGGCTGTCGATTAGAACGCCCAGGTCCTTTTCCACCAGACAGCCTTCCAGCCACCCTTCCCCAAGTCTGTATTGTTGCATGGGGTTGCCACGACCGAAATGCAGGACCCTACACTTGGCTCTGTTGAAATGCAGGCAGTTGTCCTTGGCCCATTGATCCAGTCTGTCCAGGGCCCTCTGTAGAGACTTTCCACCCTCCAGCAGATCGACACTCCCTCCCAGCTTGGTGTCATCTGCAAACTTGCTGAGGGTGCACTCAATCTCCTCATCAAGATCATTGATGACGATGTTAAACAGGAGTGGGCCCAGCACTAAGCCCTGAGGGACACCACTCATGACTTGCTGCCAACTGGATTTAACTCCACTGACCACAACTCTTTGGACCCAGCCATCCAGCCAGTGTTTCACCCAGCAGAGTATGTGCCCATCCAAGCCATGGGCAGCCAGCTTGGCCATAAGGATGTTGTGGGGGATGGTGTCAAAGACCTCACTGAAGTCCAGGTAAACTACATCGACAGCCTTTCCCTCATCCACTAAGCAGGTCACCCTGTTATAGAACGAGATTAGAATTGTCAAGCAGGATCTGCCCCTCATGAATCCATGCTGACTGGGCCCGATCTCCCTGTTGACTTTTAATTGTTCTGTGATGGCTCTTGAGATTATTCGTTCCATGACCTTTCCCAGCACTGAGGTAAGACTGACAGGTCTGTAGCTATCAGCATCCTCCTTCCTGCCCTTCTTGAAGATGAGTGTTACATTTGCCAGTCTCCAGTCCACTGGGACATCCCCGGCTAACCAGGACTGCTGAAAGATAATGGAGAGTGTCTTGGCAACGACATCCGCCAGCTCCCTCAGCACTCTAGGCTGTAATCCATCAGACCCCATAGATTTATGAGGATTCAGCTTATAAAGCAGGTACATAACCATTTCCTCATGGATTATGTAGATCCTATTCTGTTCCTCATCTCTTTCTTCCAGCTCAGGGGCCTGTGTGCCCAGAGAACAACTGGTCTTACTGTTAAAGGCTGAGGCAAAGAAGGCATTAAGCACCTCAGCTTTTTCCATATTTGTGGTCACTGTGTTTTCCTCTGCATCCAACGAAGGGTGGAGATTCTCCCTAGACCTCCTCTTACTGTTAATGTATTTATAGAAACTTTCCTTTTTATTCTTCACCACAGTGGCCATGTTCAGCTCTAGGTGGGCTTTGGCCTTTGTAATTTTCTCCCTGCACAGCTTCACTTCTTGTTTGTAATCCTCATGATTTGCCTGCCCCCTCTTCCATAGACCATAAACTCTCCTTTTGTTCCTAAGTTCCAGCAAAAGCTCTCTATTCTGCCAGGCTGGTCTCCTTCCGCATGGGCTCGCTTTTTGTGACCTAGGTATAGTCAGTTCCCGCACCTTCAAAATTAGTTCCTTTAAGTATGTGCAGCCTTCCTGGGCTCCCACGCCCTCCAGAACAGCCTCCCAAGGAACTCTCTTAACCACGGACCGGAAGAGACCAAAGTTAGCCCTTTGGAAGTCCAAGGTGGCAGTTCTGCTGAGCCCCCTCCTTACCTCACCAGAAATGGAGAACTCTAGCACTACATGAGCACTTTGTCCAAGACAGCCTCCAAAAATTACATCCCCTACAAGACCACCTCTATTAACAAGCAGCCAGTCCAGGAGTACATTTCCCTCCGTTGGTTCCCTCACCATCTGTGTCAGGAAGTTATCTCCCACACACTTCAGAAACCTCCGGTAGTGATCCCTCTCTTCTGTATTATATTTCCAGCAGATGTCTGGGAAGTTAAAATCCCCCATGAGAACAAGAGGTAGAGTCCGTGCAACTTCACCCAATTGCCTATAAAGTATCTTATCTATTTCTTCGTCCTGGCTGGGTGGTCTGTAGCAGACTCCCACGATGATGTCAGTCTTATTGGCTTTTCCTTTGATCCTAACCCATAAGCTCTCAATCCTGTCCTCACATTGATTAATTTCTAAGCATTCATATCGCTCCCTAACATAGAGGCCACCCCACCACCTCTCCTATCTCATCTATCTCTTCTGAAAAGTACTCCAATTGTGTGAGTCATCCCATCACGTTTCTGTTCTGGCAACTATATCATAGTTTTCCATTTGCACAATGGTCTTCAGTTCCTCCTCTTTGTTACCCATGCTGCATGCATTAGTGTAGATGCACCTCAGCCAGGTCACTTTTTGGAAGGGAGAAGCCCTAATACCCTCCTGACGATACTCAGTTGTTTTCATAGTAACCAACCTCTCAACAACCCTTGTGTTCTGCCTGCAACTTGGTATGACATTTTGATCCTTTGCTAATTTACAAGATTGTTTGATCTTGCTAGTACAGTCCTCCCCCACAAGCACTGACATATTGCATTCTGGTTCCTTTTCAATGATCCTGATTTCACCCCCACCCCCTTTCATACCTAGTTTAAAGCTCTGTCTATGAGCCCTGCCAACTCCCTTCCCAAAAACCTTTTGCCTCTGTGGGATAGGCTATTTCCATATGTTTCTAACAGTCCTGGCCTCTTGTAGATCCCGCTGCTATCAAAAAACCCAAACCCCTGCTGAACACACCAGGCTCAGAAACAGGTATCAATCTGCTGGTACCTCCTGCCTAATCCCTCATCCTTCCCCACAATTGGAGAGATCGAGGAGAACACAACCTGTGCTCCTGATCCCCTGACCAGGTGCCCCAAGGCTCTGAAGTCCTTCTTCATTGTCCTTGGAGTCGTTCTTCCTAATTCATCACTACCTACCTGAAAAAACCAAAAGGGGATAACAGTCTGAGGGCTGTACTAGGGAAGGAAACTTCTTCCTTACATCTTTAACTCTGACCCCTGGGAGGAAACAAACCTCCCTATGCAGCAGGTCCGATCTGCATATCGGGCCTTCTGCTCCCTTAAGCAGTGAGTCACCAATGACAATGACCTGTCTTTTATTCTTTACTGATCAGGTTTTAATGCCGAAGGCAGTCTGACTAGGCATTGGTGACACCTCCAAGCAGGGAGAACCATCATCCTCACTGTTGTCCAGTTACCCTTGCAGAGCACTGTATCTGTTATACAAAGACACCTGGGGGGGTGAGGGAATTGCCAAACAGTTGCATTTACCACGCCGAGCAGGGGCCTTGTGCCATTGTCCCCTGTCCCCTAATTCCTCACACTCCGTGTGGATGTTGGAGCGGCTCATTCTGAAGGCCCTCTCTAACCAAATGGAAGAAAAGAAAGTTATCAAGAGTAGCCAGCATGGATTTACCAAGGGGAAATCTTGCCTGGCGAATCTGATATCCTTCTATGAAGGCATGACCAAATGGGTTGATGAAGCGAGAACAGTGGATGTCATATACCTTGACTTCAGCAAGGCTTTTGACACTGTCCTCTGTAACATCCTTGTAGGAAAACTCAAGAAATGTGGGATAGATGATTGGACTCTGAGGTGGATTGCAAACTGGATCAACAACAGAGTTCAGAAAGTTGTGATCAGCAGGACAGAGACAAGTTGGAGGCCTGTGGCCAGTGGTGTTCCCCAGGGATCAGTGCTGGGTCCAGTTTTGCTCAGTATCTTCATCAACGTCCTGGTTGAGGGGATAGAGTGCACCCTCAGCAAGTGTGCCAATGATACAAAGCTGAGAGGAGTTGCTGACAAACAGGAAGGCTGTGCTGCCATCCAATGAGATCTGAAAAGTCTAGAGAGCTAGGTGAAGGTGAACCTCATGAAGTTCCATAAGGACAAGTGTAGAGTCATCCGTCTGGGGACAAATAACACCAGGCACCGGTACAGATTAGGGAATGTCCTGCTGGAAAGCAGCCCCATGGAGAAAGACCTTGGAGTCCTAGTGGACAGTAAGTTGCAAATGGGACATCAATGTGTCCTTGTGGTCAAGAGTGCCAATGGAATCCTGGGGTGCACTAAGAAAAGTGTGTCCAGCAGGTCTAGGGAGATTATTCTTCCCCTCTACTCTGCTCAGGTGAGACCACACCTGAAATACTGTGTCCGGTTTTGGGGTCACCAATTCAAGAGAGTCAGGGACCTATTGAAGCAGAGAGCTACAAGGATGATTAAGGCACTTGAACATGAGAGCCGGTTCAGCTCAGTAGGTTGAGCGTGGTGCTTGAAACACCAAAGGTCGCTGGTTCGATTCCCGTTCAGTTCTCACGTGTGTTGCCTGACCTAGTCGAGAGGTGGCGTCCCTGCCCATGACAAGGAGGTTGGATTAAAATGATCTCTAAGGTTCCTTCCAGCCCAGGCCATTCTATGATTCTATGATCCCTCCTATGAAGAAAGACTGAGAGAACTGGGGCTGTTTAGCCTTGAAAAAAGAAAGCTGAGAGGGGATCTTATTAATGTGTATAAATACCCGAGGAGTGGGTGTCAAGAGGAAGGGGCCAGTCTCTTTTCAGTGATGCCCAGTAATAGGATAAGGAATAATGGGTGTAAGCTAGAACATAGGAAGTTCCGCCTCAACAAGAGAAGAAACTTCTTTACTGTGAGGGTTACAGAGCACTGAAACAGGCTGCCCAGATAGGTTGTGGAGTCTCCTCCTCTGGAGACTTTCAAAATCCACCTGGATGTGTTTCTGTGTGGCCTGCCCTAGGTGATCCTGCTCTGGAAGAGGGGTTGGACTCAATGATCTCTAGAGGTCCCTTTCAACCCCTAATATTCTCTGATTCTATGACAATAGAGGAGAAGGAAAAAAAAATAAACAAACAAAAAAAGCAAAATAAAACAAAAAAACCCAAGTACAAGTGGTAAAATACCCTTTGAAATTCTAGTGTTTACATTAAAACGCCATCACAGTACATAAAAATCAATACAGCAGCAGAAATTCACCTTCTTGAAACAATACTTAGACGTCAAATTATCTCTCATCTCCTGAAATATATTTATATAAAACGTATCAAAGAAAAACGACACTTCTACTTCATAAAAGCCATGTAAATGGGTGATGAAGGAAAAGAGACCTTGAAATTCAGTGGTAAGTTAACATGAGAGGCTCAACTTCTTGCCTTGAATCTATAGTTGGTGAAAAAAAGAATTATGTTATTGTCACAGAGGAGAGAAATCTGAGAGCTCTCTTTGACTGAAAACTCTGTATAATTACCACCACGCAAATTTACGTTGTGCAGTTTGGTACTGAATCTTAACCCAAAAGCTGCAGCATTCCTCAGATTTTCCCTGGAAGTTTTTGAGTGATGAACTGATATTTTCTACCACTACGTGCCCTTAAAATGTTTTGCCTATTCTTGACAGACTTCTTGAAGCCTACACAGGAACACCAATATACAAAGATGTATGCCAAAGTCATTAAAGTGCCTTAACCTTGATGTTTTAAGCTGATACACAACTGTTGACCTTTCTCCCTGAAATCAGAAGCATCTCCAATAAGAAAACAGTTGTTCTTCTCAAACTGCTGCATGATAAAGCAATGCACTCTTTCCAGAACTGTCCTCTCAACTGCTGCTGCACCTTAAACCTGCCACGGTCAAAGGTTAAGAAATAAGTGATGAATAAACTATACATTTGAGCTTCAGGTCAAAGTTTCTACAAACAAAGGCAACAATTCAATAGTCATTGGTTTTTCAGGAAGAAGACAATACCTTAAAAACAGGGTAAATAACAATTTCAGTTAATAATAAAAAAATAGACTCGTCTCTGTAAAGACTTGGAATCTACACTTAAATCTGTGGTTTCTTAAACTCTGAAAGTATCTACACTTCCCAGGGATAACAAGAAAAAGGTAAGAAAGTCAATAAGCTTGAGTACAATCATAGAACATAGAATCATAGAGTCATAGAATCATAGAATTATAAAATCACAGAATGTGTTGGGCTGGAAGGGACATTTAAACATCATCTAGTCCATTTCCCCTGCAGTGAGCAAGTACATCTTTAACTAGATCTATTTAGAAATATGTACTTTATATTGAAGTCTGAATCTTTATGCCTCTAAAGTCATCCCTCAGTCATTGTATGTGTTAACGACACATTTTTGTATAACAGTCTTCTCCAGATCTAACGTTATGGCATGAAGAAAAACTTAATTTGTGGAAAAAATAAATAAACAGAAGCATGACAAACAGACAGATTTTGCAGTTAAATTGTTTTCCGTGAGCTTACCTCAGTCCTAGGTCCTTCCTGAGAGAAATAGACGGTGGCTTTCCTGTGAAACTTTGCATGTAGAATACATAATCGTGACGATCTCCAGGGAATAATTTGGACAGTAACATATGTCTGTGTCTTCTAAGAAATATGTGGGAACTTAAGTAATATTTTAAAAGTTCACACATGCGTGTACTTGTTTTAGGAATTACCTTGCACTTCGTTGTTTTCTTTTTGATGCAAGGCCGTCTTGTTTTAACTTTTGTCTTTTTATGTGTACCTTTCATTTTCCCAGCTGTGAAACTTTGTAATGTTTTCACTGGGAAATGTAACCAAAAAAATACTTTTTTGAATCCAATATTTACTAACACGCAGTCTTACAGTGAAGAGCATAAATGAGCACTGAATTAAATACAAGAACTGACCCATTTGCTGCTGACACATGTTAATAGACTACCACCTGTGGGAATATAATGGAAGACTGGTGAGGAGGATTATAGGTGCACTTCAGTGACTTGCAGCTGAGGTGTCGGAAAACATGTACATCATACATGTTAGGTTACTGCTCAGTCCTGTGTGCTCGACACACATCTGCCTGGAACAGATGTGAGGGCATCTCTCACATGCCTGCTCTGCTGTGGAAAGGAACAAAGCAAAGGTGTCATGTGAGTCCTGGGAACTCAGACAGAGCAACGGGTTCAACGTAACAAAGCAGTGGGCTAAATGCCACAGGTTTTCTGTCAAGGAGACTTTTCCTTAGGCCTGCACTGCTGCTTGTTGTGCTGCTGGTGTGATCAGTGTTTGTGTGTCTCCACCTGGGTGCTGTTGCAAAGTTTCTCCATATTCTCAGGTAGCGAGAATAAATTTACTCTTCATATTTCAGCCGTGGTTTGCTGTTGTTTCCACATTCTGACTGGTTTAGGTCATAGACCACCTATGTGTTGCTTTTTTTCTTTCTACCCTGTTCTGATGTCCCTACAGCTAGAGTTACTACTGCTTAACAGTTTTCTTGTTCATTCTCTGACCAGGTTTCTTGAATGACTCTGGTTTACCTTGTGTAATTTAGAGCAGCTTAGGGCTACAAGCTCTGAATCTAGACCCCACTCAGGTTAAACTTGCCTAGAAACACAATGAAATGTAGAGATGTCATGTTTGCTTAAAGACTTCAACACACATTTCAAAAGTAGACTCATTTTATTTTTCTAAAAATAAACAGACAAGATAATTTTTTAGGAAGGCTTATTACAAAGACTACATTCTGTGAAAATGAAGCTTCCAATTTAATTGATCTTTCTGTCTTTCAGGGATTGTAAGATTAGAATTTTAGATGCAGTAAAGGTAACCTTTTCGTAAGTCTGACCTGACACTGCAGTGAAGTCTTTACGATTAACAAGACCAGAAACCTCCAATATCTAAGAATTTTCCTGCAGACTGTGGCTTTGTCTGTGTTTTATCCAGCAGTACAGTTCTCTTACACAATGATTTATGAGGCTGAAAGAAGATTCACAAGACAAGACAAAATGCTGTACAAAGTTCTCCCCTTTATTTTTCTTAGGAAACATATTTTATCTGCATGTAGCTGATTAAAAAAAAAAAATAAAAAAAAAACCAATCAAAATTTAGGATCTTGAATGCAGATCTTAACATATTTTAAAGTCCTCAGTGCACAAAAATTGCCATGACATGCCAAGAGCAGAATTCATAACTGTAAAAAGTCATAAGTGTAAGCTCCTGGGTGTTGATCCTTTGGAAAACACAAAAAAAAAGATAAATGAATGACCATGGGTGTACTAGCGCTTTCTCCAAGGATTTTTTGCAAGTCTTGAACAAAACGTGATATGAAGCTTTGTGTTGCTTTCACTGAAAAGCAATAAAAACCTTGAAAAAATTAAGAATGACAATTTTCTGCTATATCTTAATAGCAGCTATACTTGAAACACCCAAAATTACTCTCATTCCCCTCCTATGTAAAAAATGAGGCAAAGTTCAAAGCCAACACGATTAGGCTCAACTCTGTTATATCAGTTTTTATCTACTACAGATGTCTATCTCATTAATGCTACTGTGACATTTGGAAGTGGAATTGTTGACCAAAATTTTTAAACAAAAAGTTGACCATGACATTACATCTAATTACTTAGTAATGATGTTTCTTTGAGCCTAATTTGAAACTGGAAAACAACATTATAGAAGGGCAAGCACTTCCCCATAATATCCCAGTCTTAATATCTTAGATGCATGGCACTTGAAAACACGAAAGCTAGAAGAGTGTGTTGAAAACCCACACTTAACAGATTTTTTTTCAAATAATATTTGCATGAAGGTCAGCTGACTCACCAATGCACAATCACTGTAATTCTGAGATGTCTACTTGGCTCAGCATTTTTAATACACAGATCAATTTTGCATTACCTCCTTCTGGCTGTTAGTGCCTGTGAGTGGTCAGAGAGGGAGGTCATAAAACATTTATAGGCCTAAGAATGTAAATTGCAGCAAAGAGAGAATCCTCAATCTGCGGACAGACCCTTGAAAGAGATTTTTCTGAGAAGTCTGCGGTAAGCACTTGTTCTGTCTCAAATCCCATAAAATTTTTATGCTCATTTCCTTTACAGAGCCTGCCATTTGATTAGTATTTTAGATTCTAATATATTTGCTAAATGCCACATATAATAAAAATAATATGCAATAATATTAACAGTTTATTATCAATGTCACATGTATCAAGAAGGGGGGAAAATAAATGTTTCAGTTCTACTCTAGATGATAAAGCCAACGGATGTTAGAAGAAAAATAGAAAGATCGCACTGAAAAGAGTGTGTAACAGCACTTTGCAACACAAAGACTGGCTTATTTCAGAACAAATGCAGAATGGTTTATTTAGTTTTATTTCTTGAAACTTTCTTGTGTGACAAAATATGTAATGATTGCTAAAAATGTCTCTCAATATTCCGTCATCAAAATCAAATAATCTTTTCAGTTAGGCATGCTATAGTCAATGAGTTCCTAATTAGGAGGTCTATTTGGGGCTTTGTACCTCACAACATGGACATCAAAGCCTTCCTGGAAAGGTCTACAGTATCAAAACATTACAAAGATTTCAAGTTCTGAGGCATGTAGAAATTTGGTAGTGAGAAAACCACAGAATTCTCAAACTCTCGGTATAACAACAGGTGTGACCACTGTTGAAACTCTTCTATTAAAAAGTGAGAAACAAGGAGAAGATACATCATAAAAACAATTATACAAAGCGAGAGTTTAGCCATAATGGGCCAGTAGGCTTCAGGTATTGTCCACAGCAGTTCTGCTGGGAACAAAACTATGAAAAAAGGTAGAGAAAATAGTGCTAACCAATGAAATCAGAACAATGTCAAATGTAATGTATCTTTATTAATGGCAGAAGACTGATATGTATCTACATCTGACAACTGAGTAGTCTGTCCTACTTAAACCTGCTTCAACCTTCTATCCCAAAAATGTTACTGAGCTATGCTACTAACTAAAAAAAAAAAAATACTAGTCTTTAATCTGATAGTAATGAAATGACTAAACAGCAGAGAGGCATTCTATGCATACATACGTGTTGGTAGGTGTTTTTTAGGTTCCCGTGTTACCAAATAACAGAGTAGTTAATCTTAGGATCTTTTGATATTGTCTATTACAAGACATGCCCTTTTTCACACATCTTATTGTAGTTTGAATCATCTTTCAATCCGCCTCATGCAAAGCAAACTGTGCATTCCTATAAGCAAGTGCATAGAATTCAAGAGAAAAAGATTCAGCAATATGATATTCAGTTAGACTGATATTTATTAAGCTCTGAAGATCTCATCTGAACAGTAGTGAATGTGGTATGCTGACTTCACAATATTTACTTCTTATACACTTAGTAGATTGAAATGGCATTTATATGTCTTACCTTTGTATCATAATGAAAATTGGAAATTCTCAATGCATGGCTTTTTTCCACAGTGACTCAACAAATTTCAGGACCTTTAACCACAACATGAGTTTGGCCTTAGAAATGGTAGATGAAACTTTTGACATCTAGGCAGGGCAGGTACTGGAAAATATATGCAAATGTATAAATGTAGGAGTCAGAAAGTGCAATTTCTCTCCCTATCTATACCAATGATTTTTGTTTTCTTTCAAATTTGGAAGTTATTTAGTCTTACCTGCATAATATGGATAACAGCTATTTGACAAGGTGCTCAATCACAGATTCTATTCTTGGAACCCTGGGGACACAAGGTAGCAATTACACACCTTTCTCCCTCCATCACCTCTGGTCTGTTGTGTCAGCTACTATCTCCAGCTCAGCTTCCTACCTCTCTGTGGGACTCAGAAAAGACTGTCTCACCATTGCAAACATGCATAGTTTGAAACCGCAAGGCTCATCACAACAAACTCATGGCAACAAACTTGCTGCTGCAGTAATTAACCAAATTTCTGCAACATTAGCAGTGACTAACACCTACGAGGCTTTGAAGATGGCTTGGATAGTAGGCCCTGTGCAACATTCTGTGAGAAAATATGGAACCTCCAAGGACAGAGTGCCATCCTCCCAAAGTTAAATTACCAATGACAAAAGACATATGTGCATGCGGTGGAGGTTACCAGCAGTCACACTGAGGAAGACAATTTGAAGAAGAAGGCTCAGCAAAAGATACCCCTCAAGACCCCCGAAAAAGCGGACCTTATGCACAGTACTGATGACTGGGAAGTGGAGTTTATGCAAAGAAATTCCGAGAAAATGTAAATTAGTTCCTGTGAAAAGGAGGAGAAAAGGCACGGACAATGGGAATAAAAGAAGTGCAAACCATCTCCTACCTGGAATATTCCCTCACTGATGACGTTGGACCTGCAGGATGCTGCTGGATTCCATGGTGGTATTGGTTTCTTCTTCTTTTACCTTTCTCTTTCTCCAACCCCAGCCCTTTCTTTCTATCTCTCTCTTTCATAGAATCATAGAATCATAGAATGGCCTGGGCTGGAAGGAACCTTAGAGATCCTTTTAATCCAACCTCCCTGTTGTGGGCAGGGACGCCACCTCTTGACTAGGTCAGGCAACACGTGAGAACCGAACGGGAATCGAACCCGGGACCTTTGGTGTTCCAAGCACCACACTTAATCCACTGAGTTTCTCTGTACTTGGAGAATAAATACTCAAAGGAAAACACAACGTTGACCTCATTTGTGTCTTAATTTCACCTCTGTGATCATTGCAGCTTGACGGAGTATGATTCGGGACGAGACAGTCTCTCATCCCAGTCCTGTTTCTCACTTTCCCTCAGAGCAACACTGTAATTCCCGTCTCGTTTCTAAACTCTTCACCTCAATATCCGCTCTTGCTCTTTCCAAGGGCTCATTAGGTATTTGCCTTTCTGCATCCTGGTATTCTCTATGGGAGCTATGACATCAGGGACCTGGAAAGTAGAGGGAAGATAATTTCACTGGATTCTGTTTCAGAACTTCATGCTACTCCAGTCCTTTTCTGCAGGAAGAAGAAAACATAAGTTTTACTTGAATGTAAAAGCCCCAAGCTGTACCGTGTAGAGAACACACAATTTTTCAATAAGTTAAACTACACATTCTAAAAATAAAGATATTCACGAATCACATGGAAGATTTTGAAGATTTTCATTTGTTTTCTGAAGCATAAAATATGGGCAAATTATAATGATTTATAGGATTTTCGTCTGGAAGACAAATATATATTAAAAAAAAAAAACACCACAAAAAAACCACCAAATTTGAAAAAAACCCCACCAAAACCCCAAACATCTCTCCACCCATCAGGCAAATGCAATCACCCTGACAACTTTCAAGACCCTATTCAGATAGGGCAAATAATTTCTTAGCAAAAAAAAAAAAAACCAAAATATTTTTAGTGTTGTGGGTTTTGATTTTTTTTTAATGTATAAATGACAGTATTTTCTGCTGTATCTTTTGGCAAATGGGCTGGTGTTTTCAACATTGCTGCCCAGATAAGAGAAACATACAACCTAAATTAAACATTTGCAAGTTACACAAAAAAATTAAAAGGGTAGTTCACATGTTGAGAGGTAATGTTGTTGTCTTCATAGAATCATAGAATGGCCTAGGCTGAAAGGGACCTTAGAGATCATTTTAATCCAACCTCCTTGTCATGGGCAGGGACGCTTGTCAACTAGATCAGGCAACACCTGAGGACCCAATGGGAATCGAACCTGCGACCTTTGGCATTTCAACCCACGCTCAACCAAGTGAGCCAACAACGGTGGGTCATACTCCACAGACTGTAATTTCCTGTAAAAAGAGAGATGCCTTTAACAGATATCCAAGAGTGGGTTTTAGACTTTCCAATATTAAAACATGAATTCTTCCTAATTATATAATGAGGACAAAAAAGCAAGGGTGTGGAACTATTATAGTATTTTGAGGGGGGGGGGAAATGGAAAAAAAATAAATATATAAGCTTCTACGCTTCTCCATTCTGATCATGAAGACCAGAATCTGTGCGGGAAAAAAGAAGCACATACCTTTCTCATTATTAGTGGCATTTTCTTCAGGATTTTTATGTATCACAGTAAGTCGTTCTGAATCTGTCCTAACGTTTGTCTGCTAAAACTGCAATTCACCTAAAGTATGCAAGTATAATTATTCAGTACAACCAATTTTGAGAGATACTTCCACCTCTAAGCGCACCCCCTACTTGTTCTTCACTGAGAAGTGTAGGTGTCTTTTCTCTCTCTCTTCAAATTATTTCCACTCTGTCAAAAATTAGTCACTGGAAGCACAGATACGCATGCTTATAACAAACTGAACAACATCACCGCATTTCAGTGCTTTGAAATGAATCATGACAAGCCTGTAACTCTCAGGATCAGGACAAAACAGCTCAGAAAGGTTGTACAAACTCCAGAGGTGAAGCAATTTTACTTCCAGAGAGTTTTGCTCCAAAAAAGTAAAGAATGATAATTTATGACAGTCTGGTGCAAAAGGGAGATAGATTGGAGGACCCACTCCCTGGTCTGTAGAAAACAAGCTCCACAAGAAGCAGGGGATCCCATCCCCTCTGACCATCAGACCAAAGGAGGGGACTTAAAAGATGGAAACAGGTCCCTGTTCAGAGAGGCAGGCAAATCCCTGCCCAGCCTCCCTCATCTGCCCAATTACCCCTACAGAACAGGTATGGGGAGCTGGAACACGAGATCCAAGAGAATGATGAGACAGATGGAGGTGTACCCCTGGAGCTAAGGTGAGTCAGTCAGCCCCCTGCATTAGGACTACTCCAACTAAGAAGGAAAGGAGGGTAACTGTTGTCGGAGATTCCATTCTGAGGGAAACAGATGGTCCCATCTACCATCCGGATCCAGCCCGCAGGGAAGTCTGTTGCCTCCCTGGAGCCCAGGTTAGGGACATTACCAGAAAACTCCCTGGTCGGCTGCAACCCACTGATTATTACCTGCTGCGGGTTGTGCAAGCTGGCAGCGATGAGATTGAACAAAGAAGTCTAAAAAGGATAAAAAAGGACTTTTCAGACACTAGGGCAACTAGTTGAAGGATTGGGGGCACAGGTAGTGTTTTCTTCAATCCCTTCAGTAACAGGTAGGAATACTGAAAGGGACAGGAAAACACATGCAATTAACACATGGCTCAAAGGCTGGTGCTGCCAACAACATTTTGGATTTTTTGATCCCAGGGAAGTTTATGCGGCACCAGGTATGAGAGCAATAGACAGAGTGGAACTGTCTCCAAAAGGGAAAAGGATTCTTGCTTTTGAGCTGGTGGGACTAATTGAAAGGGCTTTAAATTAGGTTCAAAGGGGGAAGGGCATAAAACCACGCTCATTACAGATGAGCCAGGGGAAGTATTCCAGCATTAGGAGTGAAAACAATGGCCCAGATCAAGTGCATCCACACCAACACATACAGCATCAGCAATGATAACAGATACTCCTCAATTAAGTCTCTAAAATGTCTGTATAACAGTGCAAGAAGCATGGAGAATAAGCAAGGTGAGCTAGAAATCTGGGTGCAGTCTCATTGTGATTACAGAGACGTGGTAGGGTAGTTCATGTGACTGGAATATGGTGATGGATGGCTCTGTGCTTTTCAGGAAAGATAGACTGACAAGGCATGGTGGTGCAGTTTCTCTCTATGTGAGTAAGCAACTAGAATACATTGAACTTAACCCAGTGGGAGGGGATGAGAGTGTTGAGAGCTTATGGATAAGAATTAAGGGACATAAAAACATGATATTATTGTGGGTGTCTACTACAGACCACTAAACGAAGAAGTTGTTCATGAGACCTTCTACAGGCAGCTGGAAGTAACCCGAAGATCACACACACTGGTGCTTATGGGTGACCTCAATCACCTGATGTTAATTGGAAGGATCACACAGCCAAGAATAATCAATCCAAAAGGTTCCTGTAGTGTATTGATGATAACTTTCCCCTGCAGGTGGCTGAAGAACCAACGAGGAAAGGTGCGATGCTGGACCTTGTGTTAACAAACAGAGAAGGTCTGATCGCGGATGTTAAGGTTGGGAGCAGTCTTGGCTGTAGTGACCATGATATGTTAGAGTTTATCATTTTTAGGGAAAGAAAAAAGGTAGTAAGCAAAATTCCTACCCTGGACTTCAAGAGGGCTTTGTTGTCTTCAGAGATATACTTAGAAGTATCCCACGGGCTAGGATTCTAGAAGGTAGGGGGACACAAGAGAACTGGTCAACATTCAAACTTTACCTACACCAGGCTCAAGATAAATGCATTACCTCAAAAAGAAAATCAAGCAGAGGAGACAGGAAACCTGCATGGTTAGGCAAGGAGCTCCTGGAAGAAACTCAAACTGAAGAGGGAAATTTACAGTAAGTGGAAAAAGGGTCTGATTAATTGGGAAGATTATAGAAATGCTGCCAGAGTATGTAGAGAACAAGAAACGTCAAGGCTCTCTTGGAATTTAGTCTGTTAGGGAAGCGGAAGAAAACAAGAAAAGTTTCTTTAAATACATGGAGAAGAGGAAGAGTAAGGAAAGGTGAGTCTGCTGCTAAATGAGATGAGAGATGTGATAACGGAGGATGCAGAGATGGCAGAATTACTAAATGTCTTCTTTGCCTCAGGCTTTACTCCTAAGGCCAGCCCCCAGGAATCCCAGTCACGGGAAGCAAGGGAGCAAAACTGGAGTGAGGATGATTCTCCATGGATCAGTGAGGATTTGGTTAGAGAACTACTGCAAAAAACTGAAAACACATAAATCCATGGGCCCCAATGGAATGCATCCACATGTGCTGAGAGAGTTGGCTGATGCTGTGACTGAGCTGCTCTCCATTGTCTTTGAAAAATCATGAAGAATGGGAGAGGAGCCTGAGGACTGGAAGAAAGCCAATGTCACTCCAGTCTTCAAAAAGGTCAAGGAGGACCCAGGCAACTACAGACAGGTCAGCCTCACCTTCTTCCCTGGAAAGATTTTGGAGCGGCTCATTCTGAAGGCCATCTCTAACCAAATGGAAGAAAAGAAAGTTATCAAGAGTAGCCAGCATGGATTTACCAAGGGGAAATCTTGCCTGGCTAATCTGATATCCTTCTATGAAGACATGACCAAATGGGTGGATGAAGGGAGAGCAGTACATGTCATATTCCTTGACTTCAGTAGGGCTTTTTATACTGTCCCCTGTAATATCCTTGTAGGTAAACTCAGGTATTGTGGGATAGATGATTGGACTCTGAGGTGGATTGTGAACTGGATCAACAACAGAGTTCAGAGGGTTGTGATCAGCACGACAGAGACAAGTTGGAGGCATGTGACCAGTGGTGTTCCCCAGGGATTGGTACTGGGTCCAGTTTTGCTCAGTATCTTCCTCAATGTCCTGGATGAGGGAATAGAGTGCACCCTCAGCAAGTTTGCAGATGATACGAAACTGAGAGGGGTGGCTGACAAACAGGAAGGCTGTGCTGCTATTCAGTGAGATCTGGACAGGCTAGAGAGCTGGACAAAGGTGAATCTCATGAAGAGGTTGAGGAGTCTCTTTCTCTGGAGACTTTCAAAACCCACCTGGATGCATTCCTGTGTGGTTGCCCTAGGAGACCCTGCTCTAGCAGAGGGGTTGGACTAGATGATCTCTAGAGATCCCTTCCAACCTCTGACATCCTATGATTCTACATTTCTGTATTCTTAGTGACAAGTGTAATATTTTATCAAGGATGGATTTGGAGTATTGTGTATTTTTAGCCTTTGTATGAGAGAGTATCCTCAAAGGATTTAAGGTGGAACAGCTGCTACTTTGTTTGATTATTATTTCTGAATTGAACTTTCCAAGAACTTTGGCAACTTCCCAGGTGTTTTCCGCTGCACTTTAGCAGCCATTTATTTAGCTGAACAGTGAAATCCCTAACATCACTGTAATTCACATGTGGAAATTTCAGCACAATGGAAGACCCCAAGAAAGATTTTGCACTTGGGAAAAAATAACCCCATGTGCCAATATAGGTTGGGGACTGACCTGCTGGAGAGCAGCACAGGGGAAAGGGACCTGGGGGTTCTAGTGGACAGCAGGATGACCATGAGCCAGCAATGTGCCCTCGTGGCCAAGAAGGTCAATGGCATCCTGGGGTGTATTAGAAAGGGAGTAGCAAGTAGGTCAAGAGAGGTCCTCCTGTCCCTCTACTCTGCCCTGGTGAGGCCACATCTGGAATCTTGTGTCCAGTTCTGGGCCCCTCAGTTCAAGAAGGACAGGGAGCTGCTTGAGAGAGTCCAGCGTAGAGCCACAAAGATGGTGAAGGGAGTGGAGCATCTCCCTTATGAGGAAAGGCTGAAGGAGCTGGGTCTCTTTAGCTTGGAGAAGAGGAGGCTGAGGGGTGACCTCATCAATGTTTATAAATATGTCAAGGGGGAATGTCAGGAGGACGGAGCCAGGCTCTTTTCAGCAGCGTCCACTGACAAGACAAGGGGTAATGGGTGGAAGCTGGAACACAGGAGGTTCCAGAAAAATATGAGGAAAAACTTTTTTACTGTGAGGGTGACTGAGCACTGGAACAGGCTGCCCAGGGAGGTTGTGGAATCTCCTTCTCTTGAGACATTCAAAACCCACCTGGACGCGTTCCTGTGCGCTCTACTCTGGGTGATCCTGCTCTGGCAGGGGGGTTGGACTAGATGATCTTTAAGGTCCCTTCCAACCTCTAACATTCTGTGATTCTGTGATTCTGTGAAAGATGTGTTAGCGTGAAGCCTCACATAATAATATAGAATTCACTTTTTGCTCTGATTTTGAAAAGGGTACATAAAGTGTTTGACAATTCAGTGGACAATTGACATGGGTTTGAGTCTGATGTGTTTTTTTGTAAAAAAGCAGGGGTAGACTCGTGCGAAACTTCAAGAGCCTTCCCCATTCCCAGGTAGGAGTTGGACCTGCCTCTGACCAGGGCCAGGCCAATCAGCAGCTCTGCCATCAAGGTATTTAAGAGGCAACCACAGTGTTCTTTCTCTCTTGGTTTAGGCTTGTTTTGAGCTGTCCTGTCTTTAACGTTGAGGAGTTTTTTCTGTGAAGGAGGGGGAGGTGAGAGAAGAAGAAAGGAACATCGCCCTAAGAAAAGGGGATGAAGAGTCCCAGAGGAGACAGAGAGGGAGAAGGCTGCCGGAGCAGGACCTTTCCCTGCAGCCGGTGGTGGCTGAGATGGCAGGAAGGGGATTGCCTGCCAGCTGGGGGACTGATGGCAGTGAGAGGGTCCAGCGTGTGGGGATAGGTGCAGAGCCCCGTGTGACAGGGGAGAGAGACCAAGCATCAGCGGGGGACATGCCCGAAGCAATCTGTGACCCTGAGGGACTCCCGAGGAGGAAGAGGATTGCCTCCTGTGAGGTGGACACCACACGGCAGGAAGGAGAGACTGCGAGGAGCCCTCTTTCTCAAGGAGGAACTGCCATGGACACTGAGGAATGTCCAGATGGACTGCACCCCCACTCTCTGCCGCCCCTTGCACTGATGGGGGGTGGGGGATGAAGTGTATATAAGATCAGGTCATATTTATTGACGTATTCCTCTTACTTTCCTACTTCATAAATGGTGGTGATGAATTAAATCTGTTTTTCTTCCCAAGTCCCTCAAGTTCTTTATCCATCATCTTAAATAGTAGATTATTACTGTCCCTATCCTTAATCTCAAACCCTTGAGCCTTTTTAGTTGCACTGTCTTCCGCCACATTACTGTTGAAATGAGGGTGTGGGAAAGAGTGAGCTGGTGACTGCATAGTTGACTTGAACCACGACAACAATGAAAGGTAGAAAGGATAAATAATGACTCGTGAAGATACTATTTCAATAACTGGAACAAATTGAGAGCAAATATTCCTTACAGAATTGAAGAAGAGAGATATCTCTTTGCAAAGAATTCAAATACTTTGTTTGCTAAACAAATCTAAATTAACCCAGTCTTGATCCCTTTAGCCAGTGAACATCAAGTTGAACACGACGTCTGCTGTGGAGAGGGAAAAGACACTGCAGAAATATTTTATAAATAGTATCAAGGATTGGCAAATCATTTGAAACCTGAATGTCTCATTTTCATTGTTTATATTGCATTTTAAGTAACTGTCAGTAACTACAATATGCAAACATAGTTATTCCACAGGGATTTTTTATAAATATCATGTTATATTTTTCACTTTCTCTAGTTTATCTGTGGTTTATTTACAATATTTTTGAAAAACTCTAGTGTGATTTTATCTCTTTTTGTCTTTGTGTTCTTATGTTGTTTTTAGAGAAAGATTTCTATCCTCTTCCTTTTTTTCTTTTCCTCCACCAAAAATGCATGATATAATGCAACATCAAACACTTATTTGGGGAAAATCTGTGAATAACACGAAATAGGAGAATATTTTTTGCTTTTCCCTTTAACCGTCCACAAGTAAATATATTGTCTGTCTTCCATTTAGTCAGTCTGATATTTAGCCATTTCACATTGTACACTCTTTTTTGTGTATTAGTGTTTTGTTCTGACTCAATGTACTCTTACCAAATACTTCTGGCTGTGTCTTTGTCTAGTTCAGTATTTTATGACATAAAATATCTTGTTACTGAAGCAAATACTAGGAGACACAACAGAGAAAATAATGTAAAAGCTTTTTTTAAAAAACCTGAAAACAGGAACATTCCAGACTCTAATCTGTATTTCTTTTAAATGTGCTCTCTCAAACACAAACAAGAAAATGAGTGTCATAAATCCATTTCCTGAAGACTCTTCCACAGGTCCTGTCTCCAGACTTTCTTATGTACTCTTTTGAACCAGAGAGTGCATGAATCATAGAACAGGAAAGTCATATTGTCTATGAACACAACTAATATGGCTTGTATATTTCTAAGTAAAGTAAAAATATCCTTAGCATTTTGTATCAGCATTATTTATGCACACATGCTATGTTAATTTTCTTTCCGAGTCAATGACACTGATAGGTGTATTATCATAGCTAAGTGATGGTTGATGCTCAAATGAGGGCTGTATGTTTTCTAAGCTATTCTGACTCTAGTTTGTATTTATTATTTTCCTGTGCTTCGGAAGGAATAGGATGAACTTGCTTCCCTAGTTGTTCACTGATTTTTCTCCTGGAAAACCTACTGAATTGACAATAGTTATGTTGTTCTTGAGTTACCTATTCCGTGGATGATGCACGCTGCAGTACAGCTAACAAGCATAAAGGTGTCAGGGCGAAGAAGAAAATAAATTAGTTATCCAAAGTTCAAGCTGTGCAGGCATGAAAACTTTCAATGCAAAATGGAGTGGGGAGCAGAATCCGACCTGTAGTGATTATAACTAATGACTGCAACAAATGCTTTAGCTAAGAGTAAAAGGTCAAAACACTACTTAGTATGTAAGAAGAGATAAATGTAGAGCCAAGTATTTTCTGACTTAGACTTGCACATACTGTTCAGTCTTCTTGTAAGCATGCCACTTTTTCATACATAATGAGTTTCACCCTGTGTTCCTCACATTTCATAGCTGGTCTTGTCAGTAGTCTAAACAAAGAAAACTCAAGTTCATATCTGATATTGCACACCTGGGGCGGTGTTACTTGGGGTCAGTGAGATAGTATAACTAGAGTAAATCTGCTTGCTATTTAACAAGATTATATACTTTTGACAATGACTTCTGCATCTTGTTCTGTAATGAATCAAGTCATCATAGAAAAGAAAACAAGGCCATTTCTTTCTTCTTTTTAGGTTTCCTTCTAGAAATGTGAGAGACAGTTAGAGTATCTCCTGTCATTCATATGATTTACCACAACTCCACATGAAAAATTTATTCATCATAAGACTTGATTCTTGTGGTAGTTCAAGCCGACTGACCAGTCGGGAGAGACAAAGAACCACATGGTCGCTGCCTCTCTCGCTTCACCCTACAGGGAATGAGGAGGAGAGCCCGGAAGGAGCAGTAAGGCAGAGCCTCGTGGGGGTTGAGATAAAAACAGTTTGTTTTAATGATGAACATAAATGATAACAATAACAGTGAAATAAGAGTAACTTTTAACCAGATATAATGCGAGTAACATGTAATGCGGACGTCTCACCACCTGGAATGCAGTGACGCGAGCTCTAAGACGAAGAGACCCCTGCCCCAACCAGCTCCCTCTATATACCCCGAGCATGACATCATGATGGTATTGAATATCCCTTGGCTAGTAGCTAGTTTGGTTCAGCCACCCAGCTAGCCCATCCCTTAGAGAAAATTAACCCTATCCTAGCTGAACCCAGTACAATTCTACAACAATTATCAATAGTTTTACATTGTGCTATGTAACTTTGTATAAGATAACCCCAAAGATAAATTAACGACTTGCCTAAAGCATACTACGTTTCTTATACGTGAAAAATCCCATGTCGTGTATTTAAGTAACAGAAATATTTTATAAGATCAGTTGCTGGATGATAACTGAACATGTTCAGTCTCTGCGAGAGGTCTGTCCGTATGTCAATATGTTAAATTTGGAGAGTTAATTTTGTCATTTTGTCATTGTTCAATGACTACTTGACTTATTTTGTAATTGCATTGTTTCTTTTTTTTTCATTTGGGTTTGTTTTTTTTTCATTTTGATAATTTTGAAAGTTAACATTTTATTCTGATTTCAGAATTTATCACATGTTCACTTAATTGATACTGTCTGCAGTGAGAATGCCTTTTTTTAACTTATGAGATATTCTTTTCATTCACCTGCTGATGATGCCAAACTGTTGCAATTTATGTGTTTGTGCTAGATGTCCACTTCTATTCATTCCTCCTCTCAACTAATACAGTGCAATCTTACTCAAAGTTTGTGTGAGAAAAAGTTGTTTCATCTGTATTAAAAAAAACATCTGACAATTGTTTCAGTGAGAGTGCTAACTTTTGAGTAGGAACTAGAGATTTGTGGTTCTATTTTGTAAGAAAAAAAGTATTTTTTATGTGTCAGTGTAAGACATCTCTGCAAAAATTTGCTAACAGAGAGATGTAAACCTGAATTTTCTTGCTCTTTTGGTACATGCTGTAGCAGCAGACATATCATCTTGGAATAAAGAAGGCTGCCAATTTTACTCTCAATGTTTCTTATTAGACCTAAGCAGATTGGAGGAGGAGGAACAGCCTAAGTTGAATAAAAACAAATGAAGAAGGCTGCTCTTTTTATTGTTACAGAAAATGATACCACACTGGAAAAGGAAATTGAAAAAGAATGATTTTTTTTCAAAAGGGTGAGAATGGTAGCTCAATATAAAAAAAAAGCCCAAAACCACCACCACCAACAAAATAATCATATGAAGTTTGCTTATTTTTAATTAACTTGCATAACTCATAAACTGTATTTTAAAAGCAAGAGAAAATATATTGATTTGAGACTATGCTGAGTAATCCTGCTCGCTGCTTCAGGCACATCCACCAGATAAAAAGAGAGTTAAAAGACTAACTCCATTGTCCTGAAATAATAAAGTGAGATCAGAAGGAAGATGACTGCCGCTGCCTTATATAATTAGATCTATGCATTCTTTCATGGTTTGCAGCAAAAAGTGAAAGGATAGAAACTATTAGACAATTGGTGCTTCTTGTTTCTCTCTAGTCCTTTGGAAAAGACTCTTAATCCCACTCTTCTTCTAAAAATAATCCAGTAAAATTTTCTTTTACCCAAAGAAACAGAAGATGGAGTCAAAATCTTGTCCCACTCTTCCATCCTCCAAAGATTTTACATGCTAAATAATGCAAAAGTAACTAAGACTTTGTTGTGTGGATGCCCTAAAACATATAAAATAAGTTGTGAGATACAGCCATCAAAAAAAACCCACTTGGAAGACCACAGGAAGTAAGAAGACACTATGTGAAGATAATTTAAATCATTTTAATGAGGAGACAAATATAAATACTAATGGAAAATAATACATAATCATGGATTTTCTAGCAGAATTGCATTTTTTGTCACAGCATTCTTCATAGACTTTATTCTTCATAAGCAGAAAAGCCTGGAGATCAAAAGGGTGGAGATCAAAACAGGTAAAAAAACAATCAAAAAAAAAAAAAAAGAGCACAGAAACAACAAAAAGATGAGTCAGAGGAGGTTGAAACTGGACATCAGGAAGACTTTCTTTATAAACAGTGATGACTCACTGGAACAGGTTTTCTAGAGAGAAGTAGTCAATGCCTCATGCCTCTCAGTGTTCCAGAGGCATTTGGCCAATGACCTTAATAACATGATTTAACTTTTGGTCGAACAGTCAGATTAGTAGATTGTTGCAGATTCCTTCCAACTGGAACTAAACTATTAGATTTTATTTGATTCAATCCTAAATCAATGTTTGTGAAACCTGCTGAACTGACAGAAACCAGAAAGTTGTCTCTAAAGAAGAGATGACTGCACAAGCAGCACTAGAACAGTGGTGCATGCACTGCTTAAACCAAGATTGCAACTGCAGCTGGGGCATGGACTGGCCTTCAAGGGCTCCCAATGCTCCAAGTCCTGCTTAGCAAGAAAACTGCAGAAAAAGTCTTGATGTTGCTAACAGTGTAGATGACATTGTTATCCCCACCTAAGCTGTTTTCTCCCCATTTTATGGGGGCTATATCTAACATTTCTTCTTACTGTCCTTAGCCGGGAGCCTCAGTGTTTCTCCTTCTGGTCTTACAGTGTCCTCTCCCTGCTTTAACTCTTCTAGGGCTGGACCTGTGTTCTTCCAACATGTCTCTCCCCAGATCAAAGTGCTTTGGGATTTTGTCATTTTATGGAGAGGGTGTAGCACTAGTTTTCATCCCAGGTCCTAGCTGGAAGTTTTAAGATCTGCTAGAAAAAAAATAGCAGCTTCCACAAGCTCCATTAAGGTCAAAGGAACATCCTGTGCCATTCTGCAGGCACTTCTGGGCCCCACAATATGTGGGAGGACCCTTGAATACATCCAGAGCTTCATGACCCTCACTGGCATGAGAAATGTCTTTTTTCCTTTTCGTATTTTGCTTTGAAGATTTCAGCTTATATTAAACCAAATACGAAGCACAGCAAGGCAGGTAAGTGACTTTAAAAATATTATCCAGTATTTCATGTGCACAGAGACTGAGCAGCCAATGAATATGCAATATGTTGATGTCGAACCGCTGCTAACAGCATCACAAGCCAGAACAAGCAACAGGAAGTTTGAATAGGTCCTAAGAAAAAGTACGTAGTATTAGGTAAAAAGCATGTCAAAAACTGTCGTCATCATCAGTACTTCCTACCGTTCTGAAGAAACCTGCCCCTTCCCTGGAGGAGGACACTTTGTCTGGGACACCCATTGCTGTTTCTCTCAGTTTTCCATTTCTTATTTGACACTTCTTTATTTTTCCTCCAAAATTAACTTCCACTGCTACAGTCAACGTCTGTTATCAGCTATGGATCTCACTGAAAAAAATCTTTGAATATAAAACCCTCTCACCCTCCTTTATGCTATGGTTACTTTCTTCACACGACATAGTAACTGTCATCGTTCTTCACCACTTGCTGCCAAATTTAAACATTAGGTTTATCCTTTTCATCCATAGAACTACCTGCATATCAGTGTTGTTAAACTATTCTTATCTTGGAAGCGATTTCTACATTAAAGTACTGCTTTAAATGTAGACACAATCTCTTTCACATTTTATTTCTGACCCAACCAAAACAATTTTGAAACTAGTCTTCCATGTTATTTTATACAACATCATTCTTAAATTTCTGTTTTTAAGATCATGTAGGAATGCAATTGTTTTAAACACTCTATCTTTCTCTAAAATAATTCATCAGACGTACTACCTGCTGACTAGCATGGACTTAACTCATCAGTACCTTCTATGAGCTGCAGACACTATCAAGGCATTTCATAAACATCCTTAAGACTTTTCATAAATCAGTAGACCATCTTTGTTTCTAGAGGCTGGACAAGTAAATCTTCTACTTTTTATGTCAAAAGTTAGAAGAGTGCTGTTTCCTACTACAAGATCTTGCTGGTATATCAGCCTATAAAGTTTGAAAAATAAGGTTTGGAATGTGTTTATAGCTTCACATCATAGAAAGACAATGAATGCTGCATGAACTCAGCCAACAACAGAGTAAGAATGTAGAATGGAACACTTTTCAAAAATGGATTGCCAACCACTGAATATATCAAATCAAAACAGTCAAGAAACATCATCAGGCCTGATGCTTTTTCTACCTTCTAATGTGTTCAGGGATACACAGAAAATGGGTAAAAATCAGAATCACAGGTGGGGGTCAGAAATTGCTACAAAAGCGTTTTGATATGTAGGCTGATGTTTCTCTAGAAGTTTGACTTCTTTAATTCAATTTTTGCAAGCACAAATTGATGCATATATGACATCCACCTTGTGGTTTATCAGCATAAAATTTTCTCATCCAAATTTTTAATAGGTATTGATGGCCACTGACACCTAATAATGCATATCAACTTTTGCCCCATTCCTCAGGACTTGACTGCTCATCACAGCTCTACTGCCAGATCATTAGTTCAGCTCTCGGCTGGGTTGAAACAAAAGCAAGAGAGTTAAAGCTTGAAGATCAATGATTCGTATTCTCCCTCACATAAATCATGGTATTCTTCCTCTATTTTTAATAAAAAGCATAATAAATTACTTTGGAAACACTTATTAGCTTTTTTCTGAAATACTGCAATTGCTGTTTGAAGCAAAAATATTGATAAATGCCCTGTTAAAATTACGCAACATCTTTTTTTTTTTTCTGTTTTGCAGGAAAAAAAATACCACAACAAACAAGGTTTTGTCAAATTGTAGGGCACATACAAGTTAGTTTCAGTGACCTAGGTCAGTATGAAAACTCCAAGTGCACAGTAAATTTCATCTATTCCTACTGTACCGTCAGTACATCTTATCCCAAATGGAAGATATTTTTTCCTGCTGTGTTCCTGGCAGGACACATGCATTCCTCAGATGCTTCATTCCCTGCTTCTTTAAAAGGCAACTGTCATCATAAACAATGAGCAATCCCATCTCTGCTTCTGGAAGATGAGTATGCTTTGTCAGTAAGGTGCAGTAAAGATAAAATTAGCATCTTCTGTCTTTCCACAGATAATGTATAAGAAAAGGAAACTTTCCACTCCTACAGATGAAACTTAAGGACTGTCACAGTGCTGCCACTGTGGATGAAATTGCTTGGATTTGTCTGGGAGCAGGGAAAAACAACATTCTTTTGGTAACTGCATCATATTTCTATTTTTGTATTCTAACACAAACGGCAGATTAGAAGAGAAACACTCTATGAGGAGTGATCTTAACACACTCTATGAGGATTGCTCTTATTTTAAATACAGATTTATCTCCAAAACTTGGCTTTATTGCATACTCCAAGGCACTTCTCAGCAAAGTCTCAGCATCCTAGAAACCAGTGAAAATAGGTAGATACTTTACTCTTTGACCCCTGACTGATTTGTTGCCCTGTTCTCAAAAAGTATCTCTATATCATCTGAGACAGATACATTCAAAATAATGAGTTCATTCTCTAAACATAAAAGTAGAAAGATTAAATAGCTGAAATTATTATTCTATCCTTTACCAGTAACTTAACAGGAAATCCAAATAGAGATATTATTAATATGGGAAATTATGATCCATAAACACAAGAGCCATCCACCTTCATGCGGTGTGGCAGCAGGAAAATAAGTCTGTCTGCTTTCAAATTTCCAATAGGTAAGATATTCTAACAGAATTGATTTTATAAGTGATAAATAATCTTATAATTCATGGCTAATTATTTTCTTCATAAATCCGTTCCCTTCTTGTGCCTCATTCTTTTCAAGAACTCAAGTGTCCTTTGTAACTTGAAGAGTTTGCAGTTTAGATATTGCTTTGTGTTGCTTACAAAACGTTTCACCCAAATCGTGCCCTTAAAAGGCTCATATAAAGCTGTGTACATTTAGATCAAGCCTGAAGATATTAATAGAAAATTATTCTGGCTCCCTGCGTACCTCAGCACCAAAGTCTGCACACCACACCTTTCCCAATACTATAGTTTTACCAGCCAACTAGCCCTCAGCATACCGTCTCACACAAAAGCTAGTATCTCTACTTTCAAGATGATCTCTTCTAATGCTGTCCGTATTGCCTGCTATCCTCCTGTTCAAGTGTACTCTTTTGTGCTAAGCTATAAACCATATTTGTAAAAGCTATACTGCTACATCAAACAATCCAGGCACAGCATAGTGAACAATCTCCAGGTGACAGCACAACATCCAAACAGCTACCAATATTAATTTTTACTGCCTGTTTCTTTCCCGTTAAAAGAGGTCCTACCAGATGCTGTTGCTATGAACATATATAGGCCATTCAACTTATCTCGGGTGCCCCATACAATTCTTTTGGTCTTTAATGTGTCTGTTGCCACTCAACTAGGAGAGCACATATATAGCATGAATTTTTCCTCTGTTCCTTGGTATTTTAACCTCTAAGTAGTCTAATTTTTTTACTACAGATGTTCAGTAAGAATTGTAAGTTTGTAATGCTGCGGTGGGTTGACCCTGATTGTACACCAAAGCTGCTCTATCACTTTCCTTCTCAACCGGGCAGGGGAGAGAAAATATGACAAAAGGCTCATGAGTCAAGATAAAGACACAGAAATATCACTCAATACTTACCGTAACAGGCAAAACAGACTCAGGAAAATCAGTTTAATTTATTGCCATTCAAGTAAGAGTAAGACAATGAGAAATATTAATAAATCTTAAAATGCCTTCCCCCCACCATTCCCTTGTTCCTGGATGCAATTTCACTCCCAACTTCTCTGCCTCCCCACCAGCAGCACAGGGGGACAAGAAGTGGGGTCTATGGTCAGTCCATCACACACTGTCTCTGCCATTCCCTCCTCACACTCCCTCTGCTCCAGTGTGGGGTGCCTACTGTGGCAGATGGTCCTCCACAAACTTCTTCAATGTAAGTCCTTCCCATGGGCTTGTAGTTCTTCGCAAACTGCTCCATTATGGAACCCTTCCATAGAGCGCAGTGGAGGCTCCCAGGAGGAACATGACTAGCAGGTTGACAGAGGCAACTGTGCCCCTCTGTTCAGCCACGGTGAGACACATCTGGAGTGCTGTGTCTTGTTCTGGGCTCCCCCATGCTGAGAAAGCTGGGACATTTGTGCCTGGAGAAGAAGAACTCAGGGGGATCTTATGCATATGCTTAAAGAGAAGAATAAAGAAGATGAAGGTAATGTGATGTACATTGACAGAACAAAAAGCAACAGATATATATTGAAATAGAGGAATTAATATTAAAACCCAAGAATTTATTTTTTTTTTACTGTGACAGTGGTGAACCATTGGAAGAAGCTACCTATAGAAGTTGCAGAGTCTCCATCTTTGGAGGTACTCAAAACCCAACTGGAGAGAGCCCTGAGCTCTGGATGATTCTGCTTGATTGGGAGGATTTGTAATGGTCATCTACAGAGGTGACTTCCAGCCTTTGTGCTTATATGATTCAGTGAAATCAAAGTTTTCACCCAGCCTTCTGAGAAAAGTACAAGAAGAACAGAAATAGCACAGGAATAGATACAAGCATCTGTACAAGCTTTAGCTGCTTTCCTTCAGCCTTAACTCAGCCTTCTGATTACTTGATGTGATAGTACTTACAATGTCCAAGCTTAACAACACTAGTTTTCCAGTACAGATGAATATATGAATTTTTATATTCCTGACCTATCTATGTGTTTATTTATTAGAAAAATCTGCACTGGTACTTACAGAGACTTAAAAGTAATAAATCTCATATCTATTTTGCTTACATTTTAGGGCACATGAATGATAAGGAATTCAGCACAGGCAGATCAAAACTCAAGGACCCTCTGTTTCCATCATAAGCACCATAAGCTGAATGATAAGGATGTGTGAAATTCAGAGAAGAAAACTGAAAGCAGGGTCTTGAAAAAAATCAGTCAGAAAGTCAAATTCACCTAAGCTTCAACAGGAGGTAACAGAAGTCAGATCTGAAAGTGAGGTAGGTAAAACTATCAGATAAAGCCTTCAAGCCTAAGAGGCAGAAGTTGAAGATGTAGAGAATTTCTTATATACTGATTGCACATAAACAAGAAAATTAACAACTTTTCATTTGTAGACATAACTAAGGAGCATCAATTCTAGTCAAGGCAGAGACAGTGTTTTACTTTGGGGTATTATATGAGACACTTCAGATAAACATAACCTTATTTTGCATTATGAAATGCTATTAATTAGGTTTATGTGATTCGTATTTTGTACAATATATGGCACAAACAGCTAATTTCAGCTAATTTTTCTCCCTGAAATAATGATTTTCCTTCACTTCTTTTCCCTTACTAATCTTGTATTTTGAGCATTAGTATTTCTCTCCCATCACATTTCTTCACACTTAGAGATAAACAACATACATCTATCATCTATCTTTCTGTCTCCACTTCTTCTGCCTGTCCTGCAGCTATAGCATCCCATCTCTCCTACCCTTCACCTCTGTATACCCACTGAGAACTGAACTGCTGTTGAAGACATGGAGTTCATTTCTATTCCATTTGAATCTTCCTGCAGGGAGAAAAAATAGTGCAATGAAAGATGTTTCTTTCTCCTGTTTTCTTGCCTCATGGGAAGAATTACTATCAATCTTCCCTTTGCTTTCATATTGAAATAAATGCTGACTAATGTTAATAATGCCGCAGCTCCACAGAGACAGGACTGTCCCATACTATATTGTGACCTCCTCTACTTTTTGCATGTGAGCTGCTCACCAATGACTTTCTTGCTCCACTGCCTGAAAGCAGAATTGATTGAACAAATGAGAAAATACTCCCAATGAGAGAAAGAAGACAAAAAGTCTTGAGACTCCCTCCTTAGCTCTTCTGAGACCAATTCCAGGACAAAAAACTTCAATCAACAAATAAGATCCCTTTAAAACCCTTCTGCAGCAATCATGCCTTAAGCAAAATCAAACACAGCTCTGTAGCATGAAGAATCATCAGAAGACCCTTTACACCACAAAAGTCACCTCTCCCCTGAAAATGGTCAAACGTACAAGAAAATAAACAGTGCCTGTGTTAATATGTTCATGAACCTGAACATATACCAATTAGAAATCACTACTGCTAAATAATAAAAATGTTGCATAAATATAGAGCATAACCCTGAGTACAGGCAAAAATAAAGGAACACAAGAAGAGCTATTTTCTGAGATTGTAATAATGAGGTACATGGTCCTTTGACTTATGGATGTCATTTAACTGATAATAGCATTGTCTGAAGTGTTCTTTTCTCAGAGATATTGGAGAAATTGATGCACTTGTAGTAGAACAGAAAGTTTGGTGCACAAGGCATCACTGTAATATCAGTTGCAACCAAAAATAATTGCACTTGAAATTTTTGAGAAAAAAGTCAGTGAAAAAGAAAAGTAGATGAACTTTCAAATTCAGATTGTATGATTTTCCTGTGTTAAAGTTCTACAGAATTTTCTCTAAGAAATGAACAAACCTGCCTTCACAGTAACCTGCTGCTTCCATGTAAGGGACAGAACTTTCCTACATTCCACTTCATTGCCACCATGAAAACATCTTGGGTTCAACATAACATTAGAAGATGTACTCACATTAGAATTTTGCACTCAGATACATCCTATATTTAAGACAGCTTGCCTGCAGTTTCTGTCTTATTCTAACCCTCCTAAAGCATCCGTTTACAACAAACAAGCACTTTCTATGACTAGTCAAGAATTATTACACTGCCTATCAAATATTTGTCAAACAATTTGGGTTTTTTTTTCCCAGATTGCATCATTTCCAATTATAACAATATTTAATTTGACAAAATTTAAAGCTATCTTACTTGAATCTTTCTTCCTCAGTTTCCTTTAAGTTGAATTTATCTCTGTCAGATGCAAACTCAGAACTCCTAAACAATCTTACTTTAAGTTTTATAACAATTTTGAATCTTGGACTAAGGACAGATAAACATTTCCCATAAGTACAACAATCTGACATTCCCCACACCTGATTATTTCATTCAAACTTCTGAGCTTCTCAAGAAGGTTCAGAAATTGCACTATATTTCCACCAGCACAGAGCAACAGGCTAAAAAGGTAGATGGTATTAGAGTTGAAACCACAAAAGCTAAAGGAAATTTTAGATTAAAGCTACCTCAGTCAAATATAAAAAATTATGTGTTTTTAGTGGTCAGTGTACTGTTTACTTTTAGGAGTGAAATTTCAGATACATTAACTTTTAACTTGTACTAAGAATATTTTAGAGAATTCAGTTTCAAAAAGTCTGTCCCTTACAAAAAAAAAAAAAAATCAATATCCAAGCTGGCTAGGTTTTCAGAACACATTTTGCTATCTGCAGAGTGGGGGGAGGGGGGTGGGGAGGAAGAAGATACACTGAAATTTCCGGATAGTAACAAACATTTATAATCACATTGAATGAAAAAAAAAGAGCCATCTTCTATCCTCATAACCTGTCTCCAAGATTGATTAGTTTGTTATACTTCATAGAGATGTGCACTTTTTTACTTGGATATTTTACAGTAATGTCTAAAAAGGAATACTGTTGCATATTACAAAGATCAAAGACAAGTCTGAAGTCACTCTCCTTCCCTTAAGCCAACAATTTTTAACAGAGAGCAGCCCAAAGTCTCTTGAATCCAAGCCCCTTTGTTTTCTTATTGTAGAGAATAGGCTTAAGTTTTGTGACAAGTGTCTGCTGGAAAATTATTTTGACTGTCCTTATTTATCCTTAACTTTAATACTCTTTAACTGTACATTTAACACATAATGTACTTCTCTGTAAATACAACAAGACTGAACATTGGAAAGTGCCTACTTGCACTGTTTAAGCACGTATCTACTCAAGCCTGCATGCACACTAGAAAGAACCACGCCTGTCACCTCCCATGAGTTCAGGAAACCTTTTAATTCATAGTCCATAGTCCTTATATATATATTTTACTATACTTTTATCCTTGCTCAGCAAAATCATGGAACCACACAAAGTTTTTCAGTTGAAGGGGACCATAAAGATCACATCAATGATGTTTTTTTTGAATTTGCATAATGACTTCCACCACTGCACTTTCAAACTCTTATACATATGTTTTATGACTGACAACATCCTGATGCATCCAGTTTCTACCACGTGCTTTTTAAATTTTGTTATCTCATCAATATGCTGGAGTACTGACGTGACTTTGACCTGGGATTCAATCTACTTTTCCAGATGTTTCCCTTCCTTTTATTCAGATCTTTCACAAATAATAACGAGTATCAAATATCTGCATCACAACATGGTCCCAACAAGTTGTGCTCTTTGCTGGCGTCAAGTGTGAAATTACAGAATTAATATTGAAATGACAGCACTCACCTGCAATAATTTAGTGGTTTTATTCATTTTCTTCAGTTGCTTGTCGTGTTTAAGAAGTCAACAAGTACCTCTGTAATATATATACCTGAGAGTAGTTGAAGATAGAACATCTACATAGCATGACTTTGAGAAGAATATGAAAATATCCACAGCTGTTTAACATTCCTGTTGATGAATTCACTTGTTCTGTACAAATATCCTACATTTTTTGCAAATCTGGAGCATTGCGTCAGAATAGAATGGGACTGTGAGGATGTTTAGTCATGGAGAACCTTATCTGAAAGCAACAATGTGCATTTGAGTTCCAGAAAAACACATGAATTTGTGGATTTATGGTGGTTGTTGGCAGTACGGCTTCCCAGTATAAAGACAGTCATTATTTTTTAACATTTTCTAATTGCAGTTCTAAACGGACTTTCAAGTACACAAAGAAAGAAAACTAGTCTACTCAAGTACAGACCTATGTAACCAAACTGAGGGGTTGTAAAATATTTCTGAAGGAAAGAGAAGAATATCACAACTCAATTTGCTTAACATTTTTCTTGTAAACTGAGATTAACAAAGGGAATTGAAAGGTGCCAGAAGCAAAATCTAAGAAATTAATTTGATTTGAGATTAGCTTCAGAAACACAGACATGAACAAGCAAAAACAAATGTCTAAGGTCAGCAGATCTACACATTTATATGTTTGCTTGTTAACATCAGCTGTCCTTTTTAGTACAACAAATTACCTGATTTCACTTCAGAAGGGTGGGGCTTGGTAGTAGAAAGCTCACAGTGTTCAGCAATTTATTAGAAAAAATATTTTCTTTCGTCAGAAAAATATCCATGAAATACAGGAATCAATAAAATACTAGTTCTTTTTGGTTTAGTTAATATGATGGAGAACACCAGCTGAAAATTTCTCTTTGTCATAGGAATTTACATGAGAATTCTGATTTCATATGCATTGGGGGAAACCATATGATGGTGTACAGAAGCAAAACCAGATCTGCAAATCTTTAATGTTGAAATGTAACCAGGCTGAGATGAATCGACTCACCATCTTTTAAAAGATGCAGACATACAAGCTGTTTTCTTAGCATTGCACCATCAGAAAATGAAATTTGTTAATTTTCTACTGGATTAAAAAATCTAGCATGACCGAATCACCTGCAAATTTAAGACATACTGTTTACCATAATATTGTATCTTCTGACACCTGCTTCCATGAAGTCACTTGAGTTTGAAGAGGTGTGTCACAGAAATGAGACTTCTTATGTCCTTGACCCCAAGTGATAGTTGAAGTTCTAAGAAGCAAATGAAATATAATACTATTTGTGAACTGGGTAAGAAATTGCAATCTCAATACATATTTTACTGGGCATCCCTCTAGACACTTTCCCAGCCAGCAGACCAAATAATAAGCAATGCATACAGTTATGTGAGTATCTTGCAGGGTTAGGACTGGTGATATTCAGATGAGTAAAGGCAGAGAAGTGGTACGTGGAGTCTACTTCTAGTAAACAAAAATAGCTGCTATCCATGGATGAAAGAACTCTAAACTATGGAAGTAGAAACATTTCTAAAAATAGGAAAATGTGAAAAGGACTTCTCAGAGAAGCAATAGGTAATAAATTCTAGGTCAAAATTATAAAAAAAAAACCCAACCACTTGGTATATAGTTGTTGATATTTACATAACTTATATTGGAACTTCAATTCTAACACAGAAAAGCACAAACTACTATAAAATATAGTCTTCATTTTGAACATATTGATACAGTAACTTTTTAATTCTCTCAAAATATTGCTGAGACTAAAAGCCCAGGATAATTAAAAATAAATGATTATACATTTATGTATATTATGAAAACACCAGAATACTGAAAAAAAAAAAAAATGAAAATGCAGAAAGGTTATTTTGTTACTATTAAAATAATCCCTATGTTTCAAAAGATATTGTAGGAAGAGGAGTTTCTCATGCATTCCTATGGTACTTCTGATGCTGTCAAGGAGACGAAACCAGTGCAGGATGAAATCAGTGATCTGATTCAGTATTGCAATTCATATGGTTTCTTGCATAGCTAAGCCAAAAAGCATAAGAATGTCAGTACGTAAAATGCAGAGGAAAAAATGTTCAAGCACACCACTGAAGTTTAGAGTTACAAAAAAAAAAAAAAAAAAGGAAAAACAAAACAAAACAATCCCCAAAACCACAGTCTGTGGTCATATTGTAATGTAGTATATACCAAGGAGATTTGGGAGACAGAGGGGTTGTCTGTATGGAGAGGAGAAATAACTCATTATTAAGTCAGAAGATTAATACAAGTAGACTATATTTTATCAAAGTTTCCCAGTTTATCAATCAATTTAAATGACACTCTTTTCATTAGAGTGAGAACATCCAGCCTGAAACTGTGACCACTGATTGATGGATTGGAAGTGGATTAATTTTAGGGTCATAAGAAAAGAATGAAATGACCACTCCCCTTGATACTATTAATCCCCTGAAGAATTGATAGATCTCCTGCATTAAAATATAAAAGGTAAAGGAGTTGGGAGCATGATTTTTCTGAAGGATCAAAATATGTATCCTTGAGGAAAAGACAGTTTAATTTTCCTTTTCTTCCTGAGTAACTTACGAATACTTATCACAAAGCTCTACAAGCCACAGTATCATAGGGTTGTACGCCCTGTTCCATACATGTCAGTGGTATAGAGAAGCTGGTTGTCATGCTCTGGCAAAGAGGTAAACTTAAGGATTTCATTCTTTCCATTTCCTGATATTGATTTGTTTTCAGAGAAAAAAAAAACAATAAATAATAAATAATATAATAATTCATAAATAATAATAATGATAAAATATTGTCGTGGGTTAGGGCTGGGCCGGCCACTAACGCGGACAGACGCTCTCTAACCCCCTCTTCCCCCCCTAAACGGGAAGAGAAAAGGGAATGAGGCAGAGAGACTTACGGGTGAGAGAAGAAAAAAACTAGAACAGCTTTAATGAAAATAATAGGAGTAATGGTAAAGAGATAAAAGTAAAGAATTATATACAACTATAGATAGTAGCCCGATATCAAACCCGACTCCCTCCCCCGATAGAAATCCCCACTGGTGCTGCAGAGCAGGAGGCGCCGGGGAAGCCCCAGGCTCAGCGGCGGCGGGGAGCTGGATACAGGGAGCTGGATTCGGGAACTCAGGATCCGGATCAAAATCAGGAGGTCAGATGGAGTCCTCTCTGGACACTGGCCATTGCAGAAAAGAAGGGCGAAAAAGCCGAAAAGGGCAAAAAGGGGAAAAAAAAAGGGACGAAACTCTCGTGATCACTCAATTTATACTAAATATGACGTATATGGGATGGAATACTCTCGTTGGTCACCTGTTCTGTCTGTTACCCCCCCGAGGTGCCACCTTTTACTTCCTTGTGCCCCCCTCTTACTACCCAGCACCCCCAGCGTGGCACACAAGAGCCAGCAGTGGCCTTGGTCACTATAGGAATAAGTATCAGCAAGAGCCTTTCTACATCCCAGTCCCAGGCAGTGACTGTAAACATCAGGTGTTATCACTGCCAGTAGCACACACTGTCTGCAAAAACCTGCTGCTGACTTCAGAAAGTGCAGCCTTTTAGAAGACACTAAACTGAAAAGAAAAAATCACTAAACAGGACTGGGTTTTTAGCTAAACCCAGGACAAATATATTCTTAAGCAAAGCTCACTGTTAGTTAATGATATATCAGTGCTATGGAGAACAGAAATATATCAAAATATTGTAAACAAAGATGTGACCCTCTCCGTAATTTCAGACATCTAGATACATGCATGCACACATTTTGGACTGTCTGTAATAGTGTCAGAACCTGAAACTGGAGGTCAAATCAGATACTCACAGCTGGGACTTTGGTCTTCACTAATAATGCTTGGTGCTCATTGATCATGTAATGGTCTTTTGGCAGTCTCCACTCACGTTGTTGCCTTCCATCGGCATTATGCCTGCTCACACGTCCTTCTTCCTCTACTAGTGCTCTGGTCCAAAATGACGTTTAGTTTAGATGGAAATCCTGAAAAATTCTGCAAATGATGGATTATGCTCAGAAGCCAGTTGTTTGTGTATTTGAGAAGACAGCAGGAAATCTTTGGAAGAGTCATGAGTAAAAATCAGATAAATACTGCTGGTATTTTCAGACATTGTTTTTAGTATTCACTGTCCTTATTGACAGGTTAATAACATCCACGGGACACCAGCCAGATGACTAAATATATCCATTTCTACACTAGGACAATGATACTGTGAACAGTTGAACCAACTTGGTTGTCAAGGAATATATCCCTTTGAAAACCGCTGTTATGCACTTTTATTATATAGTCTTCTCCATGCTAGAGCTGTCTTCAAATACAGATTTTTTAGAGCTTCCTGAATGTACATATGCAGGCAGTTTAAAAATATAACCAATAAGTTGTTAATAATTTTATTAAAGCACCTTTTTTTCTGTTTATTACTTTTTCATATACAATAGCAGAAATTAAAAAAATATAATCAATTAAATATAATAGATGTATTACATGATACTATGGTTAAATATATTTTTCAAAGAATTTAATTTTAATGATCAGAAATGTGATATAAGATGTAATTTTAGCACTTAAAAAAAAAACAAAAACCACTTCATTTTTTTCCCAAATAGAAGCAAACAAACGAAACTGTACTCAGATCTTTTATTTTCACTTTCAGCAAGTATTCTAGTGGGTAATTTGTCATCTGAGGCTGAAAAATAACAAAGTGAAATATCCAGACACGTATTTTACAGGTTAGAGATGAAAGTACTTCTTGTAAACCTTATGTTTCATCAGGCACATTTTCAAAGTTGAAGTGTTGATTCAAACCAATCACAACCTTCAGAACAAACTTCTTTTATCAGAGAAGTCCCTGTGGCTTGGGAAATACTTCTGGGCAAGCTGAAGAGCTTACTTAGCTCGTATCTTCTTAAGCACATGCCAGAATTAAAAACTGACTAGGAAAACCTATGCCTTTAGAAATTAAGGAAGGGAACATGTTCAATAGTCTAATGTGTCTCTTACCTAATTTGTGCTGCCGGCTCCCTTAGTGTGATCCTGAGGACCACAACATTTGGTGGTTTTTTCAGGCTCTGATTACAGAAATACCTGCATTTCTTTTTTTTCCTGTTCTATGTGTAATCTTATATTACTCGAGCATAGAGCCTAGAATAACACTACTTGCATTTTTATTTGACTTTTGGTTGTTAAATTTTAAAGTTCATATTTTCGGAAGCTCATAACTTCTCAGGCACAACTCACTGAACTCGTGGAGACGATTCTTCTGATCCTAAAGAGACAAACACTTTTAAAACCACACATGCACATGCTCTCAGAAAGACATGAGTTACATTTAGCTACATGCACATGTGGATACGTGGTGACCTCTTGTACTAAAGTATGGTAAAATAAAATTATTTAGCAGTCAGAAGCAAACCTCAACTGGTAATTACTTGAATTTTATCTACTAGCTTATTCTGTCAACACCGAATTACCCCATTTTAAGATCTGATTCATTGTCTGACCGTTTTGCCTGATAGTGTTTACTTAAGAACACAGAGATACTAAGGAAGAAAAATATGAAAACAATGAAACCTAGATTTTACAAAACACCCAATTTTACAAAGCTTGGCCAAGATCACAAGATATTTTAAAATACCTATATAATATGCCACCATAATTGAATGGCAGCTTCCTCAAAATCTGAGCATTAACAAAAAGCCACACTGACCTCCTACAAGCAATAGATCACATTGCTCCAGAGCTCCCTCACTGAACATACAAAAGTTCAGAGCAAGAACTCGTACGTTTACATTCACTCATGTTGCATGACCTTGCACAACACCCTGCCTCAGAGATGCACATGCAACTGAGCCATTTTCAGAATAAGTGAAAAAAAATGAATTATATTTGCAAGTCACTGTGAGAGGAGAAATAAATACTATATATATTGGTCTAAAACACATCCTGAAAAGGAGATAAAAAATAGGATAGCAACCAAACACAGACATCATAAAAAGCCAGCACGACACTTCCAGTTCCGGAAGAGGAGAAAAGAGCCACTGCTATACAATAAGTCTAATCCAGTTCTTCACCTTTCTAAATGATACTGTGAGTCTATTTGCTGGAAATTACATAATAAACAACTGTGATATTCTTATTTTGTTGTGGTTTTTATTTTATATTAATTTATGTTATTTTACATATTTTTTAAAATCCATTGTAAAGATAGCCCTGAATAACCCAATATGCCAACTAAACTAAGAGGTAAGTTGGAAAGACAAAGATTAGTATTCTGATAACTACTTACATATCTTATGTTGTGAAATTGTTCTGAAAAATAAAAGCACTTTAAATAAGACCTATGACTTAGTTCAAATCATTATGTTCTTATAAGACAAACACAGTGACTAGCAGGTAGTGAAACAAATGATGTATGGAGAATGAGGAAAAGAAATGTGACAGATGATGGAAACAGGACAAATACCGTGACAAATCTGTCAAGTGCAGATACTGTCACAATGAGCTAAAATACAATGTTAAACTAGAAATGGAAACGAAACACTGTTTGAGCAAGATTGCAAGTAGAAGGAGAAAAAAGACTATCTGGTCCCCTGCCAAATGCAGCATTTAAAGGAGGAATATGCATCAGACTCAGTCAGAACAGGGTCAAATATATAAAACAGTCCACGCAACTGCCAAAAATTTTGGCATCGTAGTAATTGTCAATATCAGCTTCAACTATATCTGGATATGTGGATATCATAGTCTTATGGCAAGAACAATAACATTATATCTAAAGCACTTGAAGTTGTACTGGAGTTTTCATTTTAGATGAGTTATGCATACTTACGGGTTGAAATTATGCTAATATGTATGTACAGACACACATATCTTAAATTACGATTCATGCTTATATTCCCTGAGAAAGAAAATTTCTGAAGGATGTCTGTAAGGTGTCACTTTTGCTTTGGATGTTATACTACACAGAATGACACGAATTAAAGTGTGACTAAAACCACAAGGCAGAAGGAGAGGATCAGAGGAAGTTGCAATGAAAGAGAAAAGATACCTGAAGATCTCAGTAAGAACAGAGTTATCACATGGCAGTAAGAGTCAAATCACTGAAAGCAGCAACGGTCCAGCCAAACTTTGGAAGAAAAACCACAAATGATCTATTATTAAGGAGCAGAAGAGGTGACTGGAATTCAAGAGCTTCTTAAGAGCTGTGGAGAAAACCTTGCAGTGGTACTATGACTGCGTGAGAAAGAGAACACTGTCCTCAACGGACTGTGTGGAGAGTATTACATTTCTCTGATTAAGGAGGCTTTACTTCTAGTCTGCTGACTCATCGATTCTTCACAAACTGGAATGCTCATCATGAAAAACAACATGAACCTTTGGTGTGGCTGAAACAGAAAAATATCTACTGATATATTAAGCTAATATTTGTTTAAAGTAAATTTTACATCTTTTAAATTAAGTATCCAAACCAGAATCCAGATTCCAGATAATCGTCTCATGAATCACAATGTCACCAGTAAAAAATCTACGCTTGCAACAGGTTGCAGAGAGAAAGTATGAAATCACCCCTTACTGGCAGTCAAAAAAATAATTGTGACATTTTATTTTTCCATTTTCCAAGCACTGATTCATGAGATTACCGAGGAGGTGCACAGAAATGCCATACACAACGTTAGCATAAGGGACATTTCTCAGATCCCCTTCTGGAAAAAAACAAAAACAAAAACAAAAACAAAACCTGTCAAAGTCACTCTTATACAGAAAATATTCCAAGTTGCTGAGTTCATCCTTGTTTCAGGACCTCCTGGCATTCCCCACGAAAGGACTTTTTTCTATTGGAGGTAAAAAATGCAGGCAAAAGGTTTCTAGTGTTGTCTTTTTCACCTGAACTCACACTTAGTATCACACAAGCCGAAAAATGAAAGCATTGCAAGAATACTATTAGCAAAGAAAGGGACTAGATTAATAATTATACAACTGGAAACAAGATTATGAAGGAAATCACAGAATCACAGAATCACAGAATGTTAAAGGTTGGAAGGGACCTCAAAGATCATCTAGTCCAACCCCCCTGCCAGAGCAGGATCACCTACACTAGAGCGCACAGGAACGCGTCCAGGCGGGTTTTGAATGTCTCAAGAGATGGAGATTCCACAACCTCCCTAGGCAGCCTGTTCCAGTGCTCAGTCACCCTCACAGTGAAAAAGTTTTTCCTCATATTTTTCTGGAACCTCCTGTGTTCCAGCTTCCACCCATTGCCCCTTGTCCTGTCAGTGGACGCCGCTGAAAAGAGCCTGGCTCCATCCTCCTGACATTCCCCCTTGACATATTTATAAACATTGATGAGGTCACCCCTCAGCCTCCTCTTCTCCAAGCTAAAGAGATCCAGCTCCTTCAGCCTTTCCTCATAAGGGAGATGCTCCACTCCCTTCACCATCTTTGTGGCTCTACGCTGGACTCTCTCAAGCAGCTCCCTGTCCTTCTTGAACTGAGGGGCCCAGAACTGGACACAATATTCCAGATGCGGCCTCACCAGGGCAGAGTAGAGGGGCAGGAGGACCTCTCTTGACCTACTTGCTACTCCCCTTCTAATACACCCCAGGATGCCATTGGCCTTCTTGGCCACGAGGGCACACTGCTGGCTCATGGTCATCCTGCTGTCCACTAGAACCCCCAGGTCCCTTTCCCCTGCACTGCTCTCCAGCAGGGCAGTCCCCAACCTATATTGGCACATGGGGTTATTTTTCCCCAAGTGCAAAACTCTACACTTGCCCTTATTAAACTTCATAAGATTTCTCCCCGCCCAGCCCTCCAGCCTGTCCAGGTCTCTCTGAATGGCTGCACAGCCTTCTGGTGTGTCAACCACTCCCCCCAACTTCGTATCATCAGCAAACTTGCTGACAACATTCTCTAATCCCTCATCCAGATCATTGATGAATATATTAAACAGCACCGGCCCAAGCACTGACCCCTGAGGGACCCCACTAGACACAGGCATCCAGCCAGACTCGGCCCCATTGACCACAACCCTCTGGCTTCTTCCCTTCAACCAGTTCTCGACCCACCTCACTACTTGGTCATCCAGACCACACTTCCTCAGTTTACCTATGAGGATGCTGTGGGAGACGGTGTCAAAGGCCTTGCTGATGTCCAGGTAGACCACGTCCACTGCATGGCCACCATCCATCCACCTGGTTATGTCTTCGTAAAAGGCTATCAGGTTGGTCAAACATGACTTCCCCTTGGCAAAGCCATGCTGACTGCCCCTAATAACCTTCTTATCCTTGATATGCCTAGAGACAGTGTCAAGGATAAGATGTTCCATCACCTTTCCAGGGATGGAGGTGAGGCTGACCGGTCTGTAGTTACTCGGGTCATCCTTCCTGCCCTTCTTATAGACTGGAGTGACATTCGCTTTCCTCCAGTCTTCAGGCACCTCACCTGTTACCCACGACTTACCAAAGATGATGGAGAGTGGCCTAGCAGTGACTCCCGCCAGCTCCCTCAGCACCCGTGGGTGCATCCCATCAGGGCCCATGGATTTATGAATGTCCAAGTGTTCAAACTGATCCTTAACCCACTCCTCATCAATCAGGGCAGACTCCTCCTTTGTCATGACTTCCTCTGGGGCCTTAGGGGACTGAGGCTCCTGAGGACGGTCTCCAACAGTGTAGACAGAGGCAAAGAAGGCATTCAGCAACTCTGCCTTCTTTCTGTCCTCTGTCTCCAGGGCACCCACCTCATTCAACAGAGGGCCTACATTGCCTCTAGTGTTAGTTTTGTCAGCAATGTATTTGAAGAAGCCCTTTCTGTTGTCTTTGACCTCCCTTGCAAGTTTTAACTCCAAGGAGGCCTTAGCTTTTCTGATTGCCTCCCTGCACTCCCTGACAGCTGCCCTGTACTCCACCCAAGTGGTCAGCCCTTCCTTCCACAATTTAAACACCCTCCCCTTCCACCTGAGTAGAAATATGAGGAAAAAAAAAAAACCAAAATATATCCTCAGATTATACCTTAAATTTGTAACTGATTTCTTCTGAAATGTTTGACTAAGGATACAGCTATTAAATGCATAGAAGCCAATTAAACGGGATGTTAGTCTCTTCTTCCCAAACTTTCTTAGTGAAAAATTAATCTGAAAGCAAGCCAGGCAGCCCAGTTCATACCCTCTTCCCAGTCAGCACTTCAAGACAAAATTCTCCTCTTTTCACCTCTTTTAATTCCAAACTTAATTTCTGGTCCATTCACGAGTGGATGAATTTTTGGTTTTTTACAGGAAATGTGGCTAAACATCTCTGCAACTCTCTTCTTTTACTTTAAACAAAAGAAAGCAAGAAGACAACAGCACTTTCCATAGTTTCTCAAGCTAGCTGTCCTAATTTTTTCCTTTAATTGGGTTGTCTCTTCTGTTTTAAATAGCTTTCTTACTTGTCAAAATGTTTTCAAGGCTGTCATAATATTTCTATAAGTGTTATGTCACAAGGAATATCTACTGCATGTACAGCTTTATCAAAAATGTAGTCTTTGGTTTGGACAGATGCCCTGAATGTCTAATGTAAAGCTCATGTTTTTAGAGTTGGTTGACATTGCAATAGAGGGCATCCTCCTCCACTCAAAAATGTGCAAATATAAACACGTGAACGTATACTTAGGAAATTTTATGGCCCTAACAGAGTCACACTGCGGAATAAAACCACTACTTTTGTAGATACCCAAGTAAAAGCTCTGTGCTGAAAATTAAACAGCCTCCTTCTTTTACTCTGCATAATAGAGAAGAAAAAAAAGAGCAAGGAAGAAAGAAATCAGTACTTGAAAGATGTGAATTATCTGTAGTACAAAGGGAGCAAAAGACTAAAGGGATATGGTTGTTTTCCTTTTCATATAGAGAGAGTTATACATCTTAAGATGGCAGCATGAGTCAGTGGAAAACCAGGTACAGTTGCAGTCAGCAAAATCTTCTTTCCCTTGAATCAGCATATATATATACACTCATATAAATATGCCTATAAATGCACATAATAACCTTAAGTTAGAAAACAGCAAATTAAACAGACCAAATATAAACTCACTTTCTGTAGCCTAGGGTTCTGTCAATTTGTATTCCGCGCAGGAAATGTCAGGAATTCATGGAAGTTAAACGTGCTTTGCAGTCTTGCAAATACTTCTAGCTGTTATCTATCCTAGAAAAGGCAGTACTGCTTATACTATAAAGGAACATTACTACAGCTACTTGAATGCTGGGGAAACAGCACTAACAGTGCAGATATCTTGACAACATGCAAATAAGAGCTGTCCAATGAACAATTTGTGAGCTGTGTTTTTGCTTGTACTGGTGACAACATCAAAGGCAGATTTTTGGTACAATACAACTTCATACCACTTTTTGTGTGATCACTTCTTTATTGGAGGAAACAACTGAAATGACACAGGGTAGTAGAGTGTACCTTGATGAATGGAACATGAAAGGAAATTTTTTGTAACGAGAATACATATGAAATAGGAAGATTTTTTTTAAAAAGTATACAGGACCAAAAATAGGAGTACCACCTAACAAGACAATTAACAAAAGGAAGAACCATCTAGAATACTTTTTTTTATTCACTTTAAAGGAAGAAACACTTTTTGTGATGTCATTTTTTCTTTACAATGTACTATCAACCATGGTATAAAAGTATTTAAATATCATTGCAGTCACACCCTTTCTGACAAGCCATCAATTCTCTCAGTAAAATGGTACTTTGTGGCATTTGTGTCTCCTGTTTGATGAAAAAAAAAGAAGGTTCAAAAGAACAAAAATGCCACAGACATTTTACCAATTGTTTTCTAGACTGTGACTGAAATTTAAGGCTGGGCCAGCCACTAAACTCTATACAAAGACTCTCTCTCTGATCCCTCCACCACTCTCCCAGGGGAGTATAACAGAGAAATCACAGAGAGGGACTTTGAAGTTGAAAAAGTCTTGAGCCAGTATAAGGAAAAAGGAAATGGCACTTCGAATAGCAATGAAGTTGTTGAACTATATACAGGTATTACATGAGCATGTGAATATATTCAAAGATAAAAGAGAACATGTTAATACAGACCCTGCGCCCTCCGGATGACAGCTAGGTCCCGAGAAGAAAAGTCACAGCAGATGGGAGCCCAGAGTCCTGATAACTTGGTTTAGCTCACTTGGTTGAGTGTGGTGCTGAAACACCAAAGGTCGCGGGTTTGATTCCCATTCGGTCATCATGTATTGTCTGATCTAGTTGAGAGGCATCCCTGTCCATGACAGGGAGGTTGGATTCAATGATCTCTAAGGTCCCTTCCAGCCTAGGCCATTCTCGTTGACAGGAGAAGCCAACATGTCCTGACACAGCCAGAGATGATGAACAGCCAATGGCTTCCTGCACGACAGACACTAAAGTTCCCACACCTCCTCTTAGGGGCTTTTATATACTAAGCACAGTGGGAAGTAATACTGTAATTGGTTCATTTGGGTCACCTGACCCAGCTGCTCTTCCCTATAGGCACAGTTGCCCCTCCTCCCTCTTCATGATTCTCATGTGTGCTAGGAGGTTCTGGAAAATTTTACCTTGGTGCTCTCAAACCAGGACAATTGCAATTTATTGTAGCAAGTTGACCAAACACCATATGGATCAAAAACCTAGTTCTGTAGATGAGAAAAATAAGTGCCTACGTAATAATGCAAGTTTAAAAATTTTTACCCAATAAACATCTCATATCACAGAGCATTTTATCTCATCCATACCTGGGCATTCAAGTGATCTCTGCTAGAACCTCTGCAGTTTGTTTCATCATACAAATCATGTTTGTTAACATATTTCTCTCTATGCTGCAAGAATATGTTCTGTTGGACTCATGACAAAGAGTAGCCCTTGATGTTTAAGTTGTACTGCAGGGTAGATGTTGAGGTGCATCACAGAACACTGCAAGCATAGAGATGTACTAAAGAGAGATGCTTAAGCTCATTAGGTTAGCTACTGAAAAATTCAGAAAGAAAACCTGTGTCTCCTGAACTCCATTTAAAAGCCCCAAGTACAAAGTCACACTGCATCTTCAGTTCCAGCCCTCTTCACAGAATCATCACAGAATCATAGAATCACAGAATCAATCAATGTCAGGGGTTGGAAGGGACCTGGGAAGATCATCTAGTTTAACCCCCCTGCCAGAGCAGGATCACCTACAGTAGGTCACACAGGAAGGCTTCCAGGCGGGTTTTGAATGTCTCCAGACAAGGAGACTCCACAACCTCTCTGGGCAGCCTGTGCCAGTGCTCTGTCACCCTCACAGTAAAAAAGGTTTCCTCATGCTTTTGTGGAACCTTCCGTGCTCCAGCTTGTATCCATTGCTCCTTGTCCTGTCATTGGACATCACTGAGAAGAGCCTGGCTCTGTCCTCCTGACACTCACCCTTTACAGATCTATAAATATTTATGAGGTCACTCCTCAGCCTCCTCTTCCCCAAGCTAAAGAGGCCCAGCTCCTTCAACCTTTCCTCATAAGGGAGATGTTCCACTCCCTTCATCATCTTTGTGGCTCTGCGCTGGAGTTCCACTCCCTTCATCATCTTTGTGGCTCTGCGCTGGACTCTCTCCAGCAGTTCCCTGTCTCTCTTGAGCTGAGGAGCCCAGAACTGGACACAAGATTCCAGATATGGCAGCATCAGTGCAGAGTAGAGGAGGAGGAGGACCTCTCTCAACCTACTAGCCACCCCCTTCTAATACACCTCAGGATGCCATTGGCCTTCTTGACCATGAGGGCACATTGCTGGCTCATGGTCATCCTGCTGTCCACCAGAACCCTCAGGTTCCTTTCCCCTATGCTGGTCTCCAGCAGGTCAGTCCCCAACCTATACTGGTACATGGGGTGCATGCGTATGGGGTACATGGGGTACATGTGAGGTGCAAGACTCTACACTTGCCCTTGTTGTATTTAATAAAATTTGTCCTCCCCCAACTCTTCACCCTGTCTAGGTCTCACTGAATGGTAGCTCCAAGTAGACTCTGTGCCGTTGACCACAAACCTTCAACCAGTTCACAATCCACCTCAGTACCCGATCATCCAGACCACATTTCCTCAGTTTAGCTACTGTGGGAAACAGTCTCAAATGCTTTACTGAAATTATGAGGATAAGTGGATTATTGGAAGGACAGGAAAAGCTGAAGAAGTGAGGTTGCTGATTGCTTTTGTGGAAACAGATCATGTTGACAGGAGGAAGATAGATATAGAGGGCAAAGAGAAAGAAAGAAAGTCACTGCTTAAAACAAACTATGGATGGAGTGAGATATGGCAGCAAGGAGGAGGTGCAATCAATCTGGCCTCCAGGGGTGAGGTGAAAGGAGGAATTAATGTTTGGAGGACTGGGTTGGAATAGGGAGTGTGTTCTATCACCTTTCTGGGAATTCAGGTGAGCCTGACTGGCCTGTAGTTAGCCGGGTCCTCCTTCTTGCCCTTTTTGAAGACTACAGTGACACTTGTTTTCCTCCAGCCCTCAGGCACCTCTCCTGTTGTCCACGACTTACCAAAGATGATGGAGAGAAGCCTAGAAATGACTTCCAACAGCTCCCTCAGCACCCAAGGGTGCATCCCATTACGACCCATGGATCTGCGTCTGTTCGGATTGCCTAACTTATCCCTAACCCGGTCCTTATCAACCAACTCAAACTCTTCCTTTATCCTACCTTCCTCCAGGGCCTCAGAGCTCTGAGGCTCCTGAGGACAGTCTCCAGCAGTATAGACAGAGACAAAGAAGGCATTTAGCAGCCCTGCTTTCTCTGCATCCTGTGTTACCAGGGCACTCACTCCATTCAGCGGTGGGCCTACATTGCCTCTAGTGTTAGTTTTATCTGCAGTGTATTTGAAGGAGCTCTTTCTGTTGTCCTTGACCTTCCTCACAAGGTTTAATTCCAAGGAGGCCTTAGCTTTCCTAGTTGACTCCCTGTATCCTCTGACAACAGTCTTATAACCCACTCAAGTGGCCAGTCCCTCTTCCCATGATCTACAAACTCTCTTCTTCCACTTGAGTTTGCCCATCAGTTCCCTGGTTAACCATGCAGGTCTCCTGGATCTCTTTCTTGATTTCCTACCTATTGGGATGCACTGATCTTGAGCATGAAAGAAGTGGTTCTTGAATATTAACCAACTATTTTGGGCCCCTTTACCTTCTAGTACTCTGTCCCACGGGCTTTCCCTTAGCAATTGCTTGAAAAGGCCAAAGTTGGCCCTGCTGAAGTCCAGAGTTGCGATCCTGCTTGGTGTTCTGTTCCTACTGCACAAGATCCTGAACTCTACTATCTCATGGTTACTGCAGCCAAGGCTGCCCTCAACTTTCAGTGCTTCAACCAGACCTTCGTTACTGGTGAACACAAGGTCCAGCAGCACTCATCTCCTGGTTGGCTCATCCACCATTTGCATCAAGAAGTTGTCATCGATGCACTGGAGGAACCTCCTGGACTGTGGCTGGCTGGCTGTGTAGGTCTTTCAGCAAATACCTGGGTAGTTGAAAAACCCCTTGAGAATCAGGGCCTGTGATTGAGAGGCTGTTGTCAGCTGCCTGTAGAAGGCCTCATCAACTTCCTCCTCCTGATCAGGTGGTCTGTAACAGACACCCGTCACAGCTTCACCCATGCTAGCCTTCCACTTAATTTTCACCCACAAACTCTCAACTTGATCCTCATCCTCCCCTGGAGAGAAATCAATACGTTCCAGTTGCTCTCTCACATAAAGACCAACTCCATCACCTCATCTTGTTGTCCTGTCTTTCCTAAAAAGGACATAGCCATCCATGACCACATTCCAGCCACGTGAGCTGTTCCACTGTGTCTCTGGAATTGCCACCAGATCATAACCCCTTGACCACACACAGATTTCTAACTCCTCCTGTTTTTTGCCTACGCTGCATGCATTTGTGTTGAGGCACTTCAGCTGGGCTGTTGACGATGTCACGTTTTTGGTGGAACATCCCTTAATTTTCTTGAGGTGTTCTATGGATGTTTCCCCATCAGCTTCTACTACCTCAGGAGCCCCTGGTTTATCTCTGCAAGACTTTAACTGTGCTGCCACATCCCCACTCTGCCTCAGAGGAACTGGTTGAAGGCCACAAATTCACGATATTCACAAAATCACAACTAGTTGTGAATTTGTTTAGGCTTCCACCACTGAATCAGAGTGTTGGAGACGAAAACAGCCTCTCATGCAACCATACATGGCCAGCTTTTCCACAGAGCAGTATTATAACCTAACGTAAAGCTGGGTACTAACAACTTTGCTTAAATTCTCTCATTGTGGTCCTGCACAAGCAATCCAATGCTATCATTAAGCAATAATGGAAGAATTAAATCGGTGACAAAGAGACAGTCTAAAAATGTGATCAGCTATATAACCACATCTAAAAAATAATCATGATGGCAGATACTTCCTCCATAAAAGACAACAGGAGAAGTAACAATTTTTTTTGGTGTTTGTACCTTACCCTAGGTACCTATCTGGGAAGGAATGAACGAAGAAATAAAGCGTAAAATTTTATGTAAAAATCTTTCAACTATCAATCGATCCAGCCTCTTGTTCATAGGAAGTGTTTATATGGAAAAACCTCATAGTAATTATCTATTGAAAATTCAGGAGCAAATTTACTGTCTTGAAGAAGTCTACCAAATCCCACAACCAGTTACAGAGAGACAGAGTTAGGGATGTCTCAGCAGTGACATCATTTAGGCAAAAGTAGTAAGTTAAAGGTGTATTATAGAATTCAACTGCATTTAAAATTCACAGTATTCAGCTGTAGTTTGTTCAGAGTGCAGAAGTTGTCATATTTTCAGTTAGTAAACATTCACAATTTGATCTGCACACACAAAATGAATCAGCAATTTAGTTCAGTGGACAAAAAGATTATATGCTGTTGTCTTTTTGTTGACAGAATTATCTGAGCAAAATTACATTCTGTTGACAAAAATGAAATGAAACTGAGTTGTCGAATACTTTGCAAAATGAATATATGAATAAAGCATTCACAGAAGAAGAAGAGTGGCAGTTACAGAAAGCTTCTTTCAAAGGGAGGATATTTTAACTCACAGATGATTTTCACTCTGTATTATCTCAGAAAAACTCCCTTAATTTAGAATATTCTTTTTGTAAGCTGTGGTAGTAGAAGGCAAAAAAAATTAAGCCTGGCCATGACAATGTAATTTGAGGCTTTGGCAATAAAGTTTCAAAGCGCAGTCAGGTTTTAACTTCTAAAGTCAAAGATCTGCTGATGTTGGGAAAACACAAAATAAAAAAAAAAAATCAGTTATTTTTGTTTAAAGCCAAAAGAAAAGGTGACCCTTTGTCTCTGGCTTCCTGAAAGTGTTCGTTTACCACACAGCAGGTAGATAACTGGCTGCACCCAGCCATCCGAATCTTCTCTGTCTTTGAATCTCAAGGTTCTTCAGTGAAACACATCATGACACTGTTTGAAAGCTCATCAATTTGATCCAGTTCGATAAAATTAACTCTCTCTTACATGAAATAAAATTTCACTATTGCAGCCAGTGCTGGAGCAAGTCTGTTCCACTTTGTTCATTTAGAAAATTTTATACACTAAATCCAAGGATTAGTTACCCTTGCATTGTGCACTTTCTTTTTCAGCAAGTCGTCAATTCTGGCAATCATTTCAATATTCAGCAGTTTTTCCTGTACTCTAAAGCTGTAATTCTATCCTACAGAAGAAAATGAAAATTCTGGAATATGAAAATATATGGAAAATTTCAAACTGTAGCTCCAATCCCGTAGCCTCCACCCAGACTTCTGAAATAAACAGATCTTTTGCCTGAGTGAAAAATGCCAAAAAAAGGCCCTGCAAAATTAACATAAATATGACATCTATAGGTTTGTTTTACAGGTGTTCTTTATAGACATGGTTATGGATGAAGTTCTAATCATAGGAGATAAAAGAAAACGCAAATAGAAACTCTGATAGTAAATCTACAGCCAGGCAATTTTTTCAAACTTAAACTGCTAAGATTCATTGTCACTACTTGGGACACTGTGGCACACCATTGATGAAAGTAATGCAGATCCAAAATGATCCAGCCCTAGAAATATACTAGGTTTACATTAACTCAGTTTGCTTCAAAGTATTCATGGTACCTTGAGAGTCATGTACCTTTGGGAAGGCCTAACATTATGTTCAAGAGAACAGAAAATACACTCACATGCATTATTGTACATGATAGAGTTTACACATACCAAAATACAGGTCTATTTTAAAACCATGAAAAATTGGAAAAAAATAAAATCTAGTGTTTTCCAGAGATAAAAGCAACACCAGTGTTCTGTTTTAGTAAGTTTTTCGAGGTTTGTTACTGGATCATTTCATAGGCTCCTTCAAAAATGGTAATACGCACACATTTAATCAATGGCTAGCAGTGAAACTCTGATACTTCCAGGTACAGAAAAGACATGGGTAACTACACTATTGAAATTATATATGGTATTTACAAAAGCAGAGTTCTGTACAGTTGAAACAGATTTGCACATATGTGTGGTTTTATATTCATACAGTGTTATGTGGTTAAATTGAGCAGATAAAAAATGAAAGTGTTAAATAACTACTAAAATAACATTGTGTGTGATATTTCTTAATCTTTTCCTCTTCTGATGTAAAAATGTATATATGCAGTTCAGCCAACTGAGCATTGTAATAGTCACCTGACAGTAAATACTCCTCTTTTCACTTTCTCTTTCTTCTAGATATGTTGCACATATTCTCTAAATTATTTCCTGATGTCACATGACTTAAGAAGCATTGTTTTCTCTCTCCAGTGGAACATCATTTTCCTACTCCAAGCCTTTATGAAATACAGAAATGTGACATCACATGTTGAAGTAATTATTTCCTTAAGAATTATTCAAATCAGTCACAAAGGCTGAGAAAAGCTACTTTTACACCACTCCTGTTAAATTAAGACAGGTTTATTAGGTGCCTTCACAGTTGCATTTTACTTAAAAGAAACATGTGTTTATTACTGCTTGACCAACACTATCTCCTTCCAAGACCAGGTGACGCATCTAGTAGATGAGGGAAAAGCAGTAGATGTTTTCTACCTGGACTTAAGTAAAGCCTTTGACACCACTTCTCACAGCATTCTGTTAGAGAAGCTGGCAGCTCATCAGAGAATCACAGAATCACAGAATGTTAGGATTTGGAAAGGACCTCTAGATCTAGTCATGGCTCAGACAGGTGTACTATTCACTGTGTTAAAAACTGGTTGGATGGCCGAGCCCAGAGAGCTGTGGTGGAGCTAAATCTGACTGGTGGCCAGTCACAAGCAGTGTTCTCCAGGCGTCAGTTTCAGGACCAGTCTTGTTTATAACTCCATTAATGATCTTGATGAGAGAACTGAATGTTGCCTCAGTAAGTTTGCAGATGACACCAAGCTCAGTGGGAGTGTTGATCTGCTGGAGAGGAGGGAAGCTCTGCAAAGGTGTCTGGATAGGCTGGATTGATGGGCCAAGCTCAGTTGTATGAAGTTCAACAAGGCCAAGTGCAAGGTCCTGCACTTGGGTCACAATAACCCCTAGCAGTGCCACAGGCTTGGGCAGGAGTGGCTGGAAACTGCCTGGTGGAAAAGGACCTGCAGGTGTTGGTGGACAGCCAGCTGAACGTGAGCCAGCAGTGTGCCCAGGTGGCCAAGAAGGCCAACAGCACCCTAGCCTGTACAAAAGTAATGTGGCCAGCAGGAGTGGGGAAGTGGTCGTGCCCCTGTACTCAGCACTGATGGAGTCACAGCTTGAGTACTGTGTTCACTTTCGGCACTCCAGTATGAGAAAGACATTAAGGTGCTGGAGCGGGTCCAGGGAAGGGCAGTGAAGCTGATGAAGGGTCTAGAGAACAAGTCTTATGAGGAATGGCTGAGGGAACTGGGATTGTTTAGTCTGAGGAAAAGGATCCTGAGGGGAGATCTCATTGCTCTCTACAACTTCCCAAAAGGAGGTTATAGTGAGGTGAGTGTTGGTCTCTACTCCTAAGTTACTGGCAACAGAATAAGGAAATGGGCTAAACTTGAGACAGGGAAAGTTTAGATGGGATATTAGGAAAAATTTGATTGCTGAAAGAGTGTTGAGGTATTTAAACAGGTTGCCCAGGGAAGTGGTGGAATCATCATCCCTGGAGGTGTTCAAAAAATGTGTACACCTGGCAATTCAGGACATAGTTTAGTGGTCATGGTAGCATTGTGTTGATGGTTGGACTTGATGATCTTAGAGGTCTTTTACAACCTTAATGATTCAATGGTTCTATAAAAATCTACTGGAAGAATGAGAGGTTCTGATCCAGGAATTAAGCTGGAAGGTCATGCTTATATCTGAGAGGACTAGAAATGATTGATGTGCTCAGTCAAGTATAAATAATAGAGATGCTAATCTCTACTTCTTTTGGGATGTTCCTAAATACACACATAGAAGAGACAGAATCAGAGGGTACACTGACAAATGTTGGTGTTAACAACTTTGTCTTTAAGATATTCTGAATTTAATTCAGTGATATGTTTTTTTCTCATTTATTTTTCATTTTTTGTGGGAATAGCTGCCAAAATCCCGACATAACGAAAGGTGTGAGACTGTGTCTCTATCTCTCCTTAGGCTCCTTTCAGTTGTTGCTCATCTCCACTCACCCTGAAATTTTGCCAATTTCCAGAGCAAGGACAGGTGGATATCTACAATACATGGAATGACTTCTGGATCTTGCTTTTCTATAGTCTGTATGATAGTAACATTTGAAAAGTATCAATTTAAGCTAATATAATTACTCAGATACTGCTAGTTTTGTCAGTGAATTTAAAGATTTTCACATATGATCTGTTATTCTTGCAATGAATTTAGAGTTTCAAATGAAAAAAATGTATAGTAATTTAATGAAAATTAAAGCACAATTCAGAGGGAGGAACCATGATAGGTAAATGTTTCTACAAAAAAATTCAATCTTCATTTTTTCAATTTATAAAACTTAATTTTTTAACCTTACTATTCTTTACTGATAGCTTACATATAATATTGTATAATACATGCCAATTTGAGTTACTCCAAATTTTCATAGAAAACAGAGATATGCAGAGCTTGAAGGGATCCAAGACAGACATACTCCTGTTCTGAGACAAAATTAGATATGACTAAAATAATCTCTCACGATCAGTTCTGCCGTCTGAGTCATTTTCCCTTTAAGAATATCTCAGAGTTGCTTTTCATTTCAGAGCTTTAAAAATAAATAAAAAAATTCCAGAGAAATGGAAAGCATTGAGGGGAAAACACATTCTCTAATTTTTGACAAAGAACAGAGAAAAGATAACAACAGAAATTTTATGAGAATATGTCCTGCCTATTTTCCTTACTTTTCAAACAAACAGGGCAAGGTGAAACACAAATTGCTTATTTAAGGAGAACTCTCTAGGGAGTTAGAAATAATAAGCTAGAAAATAATAAGCTAGAAAAATCTTAGAAATTTGAAAGAAATAGAGTTGGAATAGCATGAATTGTTTACACAGCAAACATGTAATTTTGCTTTTAAAATTGTTCACATACAGTGATCAGTTCTTCTTATACAAAAAGTCAAATATAGTAGAACCCACATTACAAGTTTATTTATAGAGGAGAGATGAATCTTTAAAGAAGGATAATCATAGAATCATAGAATCATAGAATGTTAGGGATTGGAAGGGACCTCGAAAGATCATCAAGTCCAATCCCCCTGCCAGAGCAGGAATGCCTAGATTATGCTACATAAGAACGTGTCCAGGCAGGTCTTGAATGTCTCCAGAGAAGGAGACTCCACAACCTCTCTGGGCAGCCTGTGCCAGTGTTCCGTCACCCTCACTGAGAAGAAGTTTCTTCTCGAGTTTAAGCGGAACCTCTTATGTTCCAGTTTCAGCCCATTACCCCTTGTCCTATCAGTGGTTGTCACCGAGAAGAGCCTGGCTCCATCCTCGTGACACTCACTCTTGACAAATTTGTAAACATTAATGAGGTCACCCCTCAGTCTCCTCTTCTCCAAACTAAAGAGCCCCAGCTCCCTCAGTCTTTTCTCATAAGGGAGATGCTCCACTCCCTTAATCATCCTAGTTGCCCTGTGCTGGACTCTCTCCAGCAGTTCCCTGTCTTTCTTGAACTGAGGGGCCCAGAACTGGACACGGTATTCCAGATGGGGTCTCACCAGGGCAGAGTAGAGGGGAAGGAGAACCTCTCTTGACCTACTAACCACCCCCCTTCTAATACACCCCAGGATGCCATTGGCCTTCCTGGCCACAAGGGCACAGTGCTGGCTCATGGTCGTCCTGCTGTCCACCAAGACTCCCAGGTCCCTTTCCCCTACACTACTCTCTAATAAGTCATTCCCCAACTTATACTGGCACCTGGAGTTGTTCCTACCCAGATGCAAGACTCTACACTTACCCTTGTTATATTTCATTAATTTTTTCCCCGCCCAACCCTCCAGCCTGTCCAGGTCTCGCTGGATGGCAGCACAGCCTTCTGGTGTGTCAGCCACTCCTCCCAGCTTGGTGTCATCAGCAAACTTGCTGATAGTACTCTCTAGTCCCTCATCCAAGTCATTGATGAATATATTGAATAATACTGGTCCCAGTACCGACCCTTGAGGGACTCCACTGGATACAGGCCTCCAACCAGACTCCGCCCCATTGACCACAACTCTTTGGCTTCTTCCCCTTAGCCAGTTCACAGTCCACCTCACTACCCAAGAGTCTAGACCACACTTCCTCAGTTTAGCAGCAAGGATGCTGTGGGAGACTGTGTCAAATGCTTTACTGAAGTCAAGGTAGACCACATCCACCGCTCTGCCATCATCTATCCACCTTGTTATATCCTCGTGAAAGACTATGAGGTTAGTCAAGCACGACTTCCCTTTGGTGAAGCCATGTTGACTGTCTCTAATGACTCTCTTATCCTTGATATGCCTTGAGATGGCACCAAGGATAAGTCGTTCCATCACTTTCCCAGGGATGGAGGTGAGGCTGACTGGTCTATAGTTACCCGGGTCCTCCTTCTTGCCCTTTTTGAAGACTGGAGTGACATTTGCTTCCCTCCAGTCCTCAGGCACCTCTCCCGTCTCCCAAGACTTGGCCAAGATGATGGAGAGTGGTCTAGCAATGACATCAGCCAGCTGCCTCAGCACCCGTGGATGCATCCCATCTGGACCCATGGATTTATGGATGTCCAGATTGCTTAATTGGTCCCTAACCCTGTCCTCATCGACTAAAGCAAACTCCTCCACTGCCCTGACTTCCTGTGGGGCCTCAGGGGAACGGGGCTCCTCAGGACAGCCTCCGGCAGAGTAGACAGAGGCAAAGAAGGCATTCAGTAACTCTGCCTTCTCTGCATCTTCTGTCACCAAGGCACCCACCTCATTGATCAGTGGGCCTACATTGCCTCTGATGTTAGTTTGATCTGCCACGTATTTGAAAAAGCTCTTCCTGTTGTCCTTGACCCCTCTCACCAGGTTCAATTCTAGGGAGGCCTTTGCTTTCCTAGTTGCCTCCCTACATCCTCGGACAACAGCCTTATATTCTTCCCAAGTGGTCAGCCCTACCTTCCAAGATCTGAAAATCACAGAAGGAGAAACTCAGATTAATACATTTTGTGAAAGAAAATTTGGTTAAAGATGTTGTTACAAAACCTGAACAGGATATTACTTAAAATATGGCTATTATTCTTTACCAATGATATGCCAGAAGCAGAAAAAGCATAAACATACTCCTTGTTCCAGAAGATTGCAATGAGAGTTAAACTATATATAATGTGACATGGGGAGAAGAGGTGAAGAAAGAAAGGTGTAAATCTGTTGAGATTTATGACCTTTAGTTTTTTCTTTTTTTTTTTTTTTACATTAACAAAGATCTATATATGCACAAGTTTTTTTTAAAAAAATCTAATTTAAGCATTTAAAAAAACCCACAGTGTACATACAAATAACATAAAGAGCACATTTATTCTTAAAGAGAGAATTATATAAAAAAATAGTAAAAATTTTGCAGCTGGAGTAATTTCAAGTAGGAATTTTCTTTGCTAAATTCATCTTTAAAATATCTCAGCCTAAATATGACTGTTTTGTCAGGCCCACTGCAACATGCGTACAGGAGATGGATATATACATTGTACTTTCTTTATTATTAAGAAGTTTTCACTTCATGGTTTTTTTCTCAGTCATTAGATTTCTTGACACAAAACAAAAAGTCCCAGGTCCAACTGCCTTCATCTGTCCATTTTCACTGTTCTTGAGTCCTTTAAGACCCGGGGAAGACTGAAGGTAAAAGCAGCTTTCCAGTTCTCCTGGGTAACTGTTGGAAATACTGCTACAATGGGCCAAATTCACAGGTGTAAGGCCATTTCCAGATCCTGGCCATTTCAGAGAGTAGCTGGGCTCTGTAGGTGATCCTGAGAAAAAGCAATAAAAGTATTTTCCCTTCTCCAGGTGAAAATGCATATCCTAGCTTTTCAAAGGTCTTTTTCCTTTCTGAAAACAAAATGTATCTCAGATTAAAGGTCACTGAATTAGGTTAGTACAGTGAGCAAAACAGTAATAAATGCTAAGTCATGTCAGAGATGTCCAAGTAACTGGCTAATTACTCTGCTCTCTACTCTTTTGAGCCCCACATTTAGCAAAGCTACAGTGGTTTACTACCTCACTGCTGCCAAAACTGATTACTGAAGACAATTTCATGCATGGACAACACTGATGGAGTTACCCTCCACACACACAGCATATAAACTGGAACTGATGTCTTTCTCAGCCTTCTCAAACACAGATTAATAAATTAACACAAGGGGTTAGCTACACTATAGAGGAAATTCTGTTATTTTACTGTTTTGTCTTCAAGTGGGATATAGAGAGGAAATGAGAGAATATCCATGTGGCTAAACACATGCTTTAGACTATAGTGAAGTTTAAGTGTCAGAGCACAAAATGGTTAGAAAGGAACACAATCCTGTACACCTAAATAAGCTAACAGGTAAGTAATTCTCTTGAGTGAAATGTCATACAAGAAACACACTGCAAATTGTTATAATAGTTCAGTGAGAATATCTTTTGTAAGTCAGAGGTTACAAAGAGTAAAATCTTTCCACAACCATGCTTAATCAATAAACAAAATTGGCAAGCTCAGTAATATGCATAATGGGAAAATCAGCTGTCCGTAATGAAGATGTTACCTTTTTTTCTGCCTTTTCCTTAAATAAATATATAAGACACCACCAGTTTTGTTTTCATTATTCAGCTGTAGAATAAGAGGAAGAAAGAAGCTGAAGCAGAAGTGGAAAGGACAGATACATATTTTTAGTATAGTCTTTACCAAAAATGAGGATGTGGATCAGATGGTTGGTTTGGTTAACAGAGACACATGAACCTGATATAAAGTTTAGATGTCTCAAAAGCCATACAAAACTGAGCAATATAGTTTTATTTCTATCCCATTTATGATCTGATCAATGAACTGTAAGGTCTTCCATTACATAAATACGTAGTTTGCATGTATGTATAGAAATGATGGTAAAGACAGTGATGCTTTTTTTTTTTATATGCACAGTTAAAATTTTGTTTAAAAGGAAGAGTAAGGAGTGCTCACTTATGAAATTGAGCTCTACAAAATTTTTTGTCAATTCAGTGTACTGGCAGATCAGTTTCTTTAATGATGAAATAATATTGTTTTAACTATTATATTTCAGAATAGTAAATCCGTGGGTATTGTAATTGAACACTTTTGCATATTTCTTACCTTTTTTTGCATATTTCGTACCAGTACTGTTTACATGCATATTCCCACTATTTGCATTTTTCATACTATTTTTATACACATATATATTCTTTTAGTATGCTTCAAGTATCTTGATTTTTTTCCTAAAATACTATGCAATTATTAAGACAACTGTTGATTTCAGCAACGATCACATTGTCTGAATAAAGCCCACATCGGTCAGACTCCATATTAAGTAAAAGCCTCAACAAATATATAGTCTCAACAGACAATTCTAACCTTTAATAGCTTTGCAATAATTTTTAAAGGTTGTTGAACCAAATATCAGAAAAAAAGATGCCACGATGTGTAATGTCCTACCAGTAATGACTTTTATTGTGATAGCAGAGAAGAATGATGCTATGTCAATGACAGTATGGAAGACAAGCCTTCAGATTCAACACTATTTAAATGGTTTGTAACTCCAACAAAGAAGCTCAAACTCTACCCAGATATCTCCCAATGTAGACAGAGCGAGCCAGTTGCTATCCTTACAGTGCACTAAAGAAATTGAATAATGCATTTAGCACCAGCTTCCATTTCTCAGTGAACTCAGGGAAGAGGCTCAAACAGAGCATATTAGGGTAATTTAATTTGATTCTGAGGAAGAAAAGGCCACAACCTCCTACCCAAGCACGGATGGTCAAACAGCTGATCTTGCTTATAAAATAATTCATTAATGTGAATTCAAGTGATGGTCTGAAGCCACTCCCGTCATTCCAGACTGAGCAACTCTTTGAGACATTTAACACCTTAATCCTCATGCAACTGTGTTGTGTAGAGAGCAGGTAAACTCTATGTCAGTATCAGAAGAGCATCTACTTCCACTCACAGCTTAAATGTTTTGCCTACATCATTTATCTTCCACAAGGCAGTCTCGAATTTGGATACCAAATCTACAGCTAGACATGCTGTACTTGTCCTGTCAGCCTAGAGCTTACTCAGTTGTAACAGGAAGGGCAATATGACACAATGTTGTGATTTGGGGCACTTTGCAGGACTTCTGAAGGTAGCAGAGAAATGTTTGCAAGGACCCACTATGCTGTACCACTTAAATAAGTAAAAGACAGTCTTGTCTGCAGGAACCAGGGACTGAATGGACATTCTGGATTACAAATCATTATTTGTTATCTTCAAAGCCATGCTGCCACAAGTATTTTGGGCAGAACTTCTTCATGTTTTCATTGCCTCAGATGGGCTTTGTTTTGTATATGTGAGAGTCCAGTTCCTGTAACATCAAACTGACACAGCATAAGGTTTTATGAATGCTAAAACAAACAAAGAGAAATGTTCAACTTGCAGTGTGAGAAAGCCACAATGCAGAGCTCATTCAGACTAGACTCTTCATTGAGACAAAATCAAACCTACGAAAGACTAAACCTACAAACTTGTCCTATAAAAGACTAAGCCTACAAACTTGTCCTTCACCCCGTAGTTGCCAAAAGCTCCTTATTTTCAAACAGTAATGAAAGGTGAAGCCTGAAGAGGTACATATAATTCACACAGAAAAATAAACACACAAATATTCACAGTACTCACATTACACTGAAGTGACAATCTTTTTAAATAACATATGACTTTAATCTTTTAACATAGTAACATTATGTCATGACTGCCTCTTCTGATTTGAGAGCACCAGCATATATTTTCCTGAGGCTCCTGGGACAGGTGGCAATCACCATGGGGGAGGAGGGGCAGCTGTGCCTATGAGGAAGAAAGCATGGGTCGGGTGACCCAAATAGACCAATCACAGTACTCCATCCTGTGGTCCTCGGTATGAAAGGGTATATAAGACACATATAAGAAGACTCTTGTCTTTCAGTGTTTGCTGTGATGAAGGATTGCTGGTGGCTCTTCGTCAACTCTTCCCCTGCTGCTGGTGTTCTTGCCTCTTGTCTTCTCACTGCAGAGGAGCACCATTTGCTGGGACAGATTGTCTTCCACTGCCTCCCTGGGCAGAAGCAGTACAGCTGCTCCAAGGCTCCTTTCTGGTTTTGTTGACTGTCATCAAGTCCCTGGGATTGGGTGCTCCAATCTGCTTCTGAGTCCATTCTAGGACTTTTCTGCTTGAGACCTAGTTGCCATCTGGAAGTTGTGGGTTCCATATTAACATATTCTCTTGTATCTTTGAATATTTGTGCATACTTGTATATGTCTCTATATATTTCATAGTCTTCATTTTCACTGGTTTTTTTTTTCATTAAAATGATTAAATTTTTTTTCCAACTTCAAAGTCTGTCTCCCTGACTGCAGTTATCCTCCTCTGGAAGCGGAGAATTATAGAGATCATCTGTCAGTTTAGTGGCTAGTCCAGTCCTACACTTCAACACTGCCTTATGCAGAAATTCTGCTTCTTTCCCTCATCTACATTTTTCTCCTACTTGCTTTTGTACTGTCACTCGTTGTGGACATCCCTAAATCTACCCATAAAACCTCCAACTCCATCCACTGGCTTCTGAAATGAAGAGATGCCTGTTCTGGTCCTGGTCTCAGTACTTTCCAACTTGACAAGTCAAGACAATTCAAACCACAACAGTATGTAAAGAGACACCTAGGTCTACAGAGCAGTGTTTGCAGGGTTTGAGAAGCTATCAGAACCCCCTTTCAAGAGTTCTGAACAAGATGATAAGTGTGAGGAGTTAAGTACTTGAAGTACTGTGCAGGGCCAATGCTACGAGACTGGGGTATATAAGTGAAATATTCAAAACAGTTCAGGAACACAGCAGAAACTAGTACAGTGCTCTCAGCAGGAGAGAAACTAGCTGAGCAATTTCATAAGACAGAGTTTTGAAAGTGTCGTAATCAGTGCAGGAAGTCATCAGACCAATGCACAAATCAGGTTGATGTAATCCAACCTGCATAGGGTGAATGCACAGACTAACATAATTTTCCTCATGATTGTTGGAGAAATAGATATTTGCATATGTATACTATCTGTGTGGAAGTCTAACATATATTTTGAGGCCTCTGAGATACTCATAAGAGCAAACAGGAAGATGGCTCTGCTTAATTCCATTTGACTGAACTAAGCCCTTCATGAAATGTGCAGTTCTTACCACCACTACTGTTTGTGTTTGAGAAGCCCAGTAAAGTTCATTAAATCAACTGTCAAACATTAATGCATCATTAATTGACTACAGGTTATGTAAAGGTGCTTTATACCAGCCAAGTAGCTCAGATAAGCCCTCTTGTTGACTGCTGCTGGCAGGAATCCATGTTAAAATAGTATTGCTTGCTAAAGACTATTGTTGCCTTTGTACTGTGGCTTCCACCTAGAATGACAGACTGAGTAAGAAAAACCAGATTCACACAGTACTTTGTGGAAGAAGACAGGCCATGCAAAGAGTTTGGCTGAAGTACCCTTGCCCATGCTGTATTAACCTTGTTCTTCCTCAGCCTCAGTCTTTTTCTTCTCTCCTTTTTCTTCTCCAGCAAACTATGACTTGCCTTCCCATCAGGGACATTCTTCTGGAAGAGAACATTTTTTCCCATGTTTATGAAGAGACACTTTTCTTCCCCACATTTCCTCACTGGTTTTCAGAGCTCCTAAAAGTATAATTTCTTTTCCTGTCTGTTTTTTCATTTGTCAGTGGCTTCTCAAAATTGAACACCTGCTAGTTACCATGGGTGTTCTCTTTTTGCAACGCAGGCCAAAGATGCAGTATTCACCAGTCAGGAAGTTGCTATCAAAAAATGCCAACACAGCTACTTAAGAACTCTCTTGCACAGAAAATAAACTGATCTGCAAGGTTTCTGTGCTACACCCAGGTGGCTTTCAAAGAGGAAAGACACCAAGCCTCTTTTCTGACAGAGCACAGCCACCTGTCCTGCCAGGGGCCAGTTTTCACCTTACAAATTGCATCAGAATCCACCTGCACCTCCCCATGACACCACTGGCAGGGCAAACTGGCCACTGTCACCGAGGTCCTTAATGGAACAGTGCATCTTCTCATTTACCATTACTAATAAGTATAAGTGACACAAATCTAGAGGTCCTTCATCAGTTCCGATGTGGCCACAAAGGCCACTGGCAGATGTCAGGAGCTCAGAAGCGGTATCTGTTGGTGTATTGTTACAGCACTAAATTAAGAAACAACCAAAACCTCACAACCTGTTCTCAATGTTTTAACAACTATCACAATATTTTGTGTCAGTATGCAACTCTTGTCGTCGACAATAATGCTCAACAAATTCCTAAGCATAATGACATGTTTTGTGCTCAAGTCAGGTGAAGAGAAGTGTTGTGCACTCAAACAAGATGAAGTTCATCGCACTAATCTGATACCCGTAGTATGTGAATCTAAAAGAAAGCAGCAAAGGCTGTGGAATAAAAGATAAGGAACAAATGAAATGGATCAAAACAGTTAAACCAGAGAAGCAAATCACAACTGTTTGACAGGTTATGTTTAAAACTGTAAACCTTGGTGTGCTACAATTCAAACCAATTCACAGTACTCTCCTGACAGATCATGTGTGCTGAAAGCTGTCCAGTTATTAGGGTCTTACAACAATCTTACAACCAGAGCACTGTCCTGTAATTTAACTCAATTATAAGGATGCACATGGATCCTGCCCATTCTGCGGTATTTATTGACTGGGATTTTGGTTCAGAATTGAACAGGATACTCGAGTAAACGTCACAAGAATCACAGTTTGATTAGTTACTTGACTTGCCTGCTTAATCTGCTGTCTGGCTTCACATTTTCTTTCTAAGATTCCTAATGCATGTAACAAATCATAAGATTTTTCCTCTGGACACATTAAACAGATGTTACAAACGCTACTTCCCTTGTCAAATGGCCTTCAGCAGGCAGACAGGAAGCTTTACATGTGAGTAAAGAGAAATTAGAAGAATGTTTGGTATGGAATTTCAGAGACTGCATCTCTGCAAACAGCTGAAGGAGGATGGTTTTCACTTCAAATATTTCCTGTTCCAGAGAATTCTCTGGAGTCCCATTTACTCCTGGTGATTTGGAAATGACTCAAAACCAGTAGTTAATAGTCTTCTTCCATTTGTGTGTTGGAAAGAAATTAAATTTTTGCTTTAGCACAGAACTTTGTATAATGCCCTGTAAACAGACCCATTAGAAAAGGGTTGAGAGAGAAATAAAATGCAGTTTTGACATCACGTGTATTTCTGCAATTGCTGGATCTTTCTCCAGGGGCTACCAGAGATAATGCAGAAGAGGTCTGCCAAGTGTCTGGTAATGGAATGTATCTATTTTTGAGGCAGTATAGTAGGAAAGTCCTGACCAGACCATGAATGCTGAAGAAGGATCATAGACACAAAGACTAGGGATGGAAACAGAGACCTGAAATCCTGCTTTGTCAGCCCTACAGGTGGATAGATCTTCATCAAAAGTAATTAAAAACACAACAGAGACTGACAAGATTATAGAATCATAGAATCATCATGAAATCATAGAATCATAGAATCATCGTAGAATGTGTTGAGTTAACACATCTAAAGGTGTTAACACATCTAAAGGTGTTAACACATCTAAAGGTGATCTAGTCCAACCCCTCCTGCATTGAGCAGGGACACCTTTAACTAATTCAGGTTGCTCAGAGTCCCATCAAGCCTGACCTTGAATGCCTCCAGAGATGGAGCCTCCACCACCTCTCTGGGCAACCTGTTCCAGTATTTCACCACACTCATAGTAAAGAACTTTTAACTTCTAATCTAAATCTACTTTTTTCATCCACCAACACCCCCAAGTTCCCCTCTGTGCAGCTGCTCTGGCACATCATCCCCCCCCCCATATTGATAACAAGGATTACCCCAACCCACATGTAGGACCTTGCACTTGGCCTTGTTGGACCTCACGAGGTTCACCTGGGTCCACTCCTCCAGTTTGTCCAGGTCATCCTGGAGGATATCACATCCCTCTGGCACATCAACCGCACCACTCAGCTTGGTGTCATCTGCAACTTACTGAGGGTGAACTTGATCTCACTGTCTCTATCATTGATGAAGATATTGAAGAGCACTGGTCCCAATGGGGACCCATGAGGAACACCATTCGTCATCTGTTTCTATCTGGATATTGAGTCACTGACCATAACCCTTTGGGTGAGACCATCCAACCAACTCCTTATCCACTGAATGGTCCACTCATCCAATACATATCTCTCCAGCTTAAAGAGAAGGATGCTGTGGGGGACTGTGTCAAAGGCTTTGCAGAAACCCAAATAGCTGACATCCATTGCTCTTCCCTTGTCCACTGATGCAGTCACGCAATTGTAGAAAGTCGCTAGGTTGGTCAGGCAGGACTTGCCCTTGGTACAGCCATGTTGGCCATCTTGAATCACCTCCCTGTCCTCCGTACGCCTTAGCAGAGCCTCTAGGAGGATCTTCCATGATCTTCCCAGGCACAGTGGTGAGGCTGACTAGTTGGTAGTTTCCAGAGTCTTACTTTCTGCCCTTTTTAAAGATGAATGTAATGTTTCTCTTCTTCTAGTCCCCAGCAATTTCACCTGACTGCTGTGAGTTTTCAGATATCTTGGAGAGTAGCTTGGCAACTACATCAATCAATTCCCTCAAGGATCTGGGATGCATCTAATCAGGTCCCATAGACTTGTGTATGTTCAGGTTCCTGAGGTGATCACAAACCTGATCTTCACTTACAGTGGGAGGGACTTTTCCTGCTTGGTCCCTGTCCTGAGGTCCTTCATATTGGGAGCTGTGAGAAGATAGATTGCCAGCTATTTAAAGGGCTGATTTTTTAATTCTTTCATGGTCTTAATACTACGTTGTTATGACTGTTTTCTCTGAGCTTTCACTCTGCAGCCCACTAGTACTTCCTGACATGACATCTTTTGATTATACCTACTAAGAAGCCTTGTTTTGAGACAAGGCCAGATATAGTCTAGAAATAATACAGGGTGAAATGGAAAAGGATGCAACATTCAAAACATAATTCCTTATCTAACTGAAAAAAAAACAGGTCTTCATCTGTATATATTATGAAGAAAAATAAAAAGAACAAATAACCTACATTTTATTGCAAATAGGTCATTTAACTGCAACTATCACTAGTACCTGACTGCTACAATATGAGCAGAAGAAAAACCCAGCTGGTCGCAACTGCAGAAACACGTTAAATCTTATTTTTGTTTTACAGATCATCAGATCTTCTACTGACATTATGTTGTAGATTTTCAGATGCATGTGCAGGGTTTTAGACAGACAAGTTCTCTTATTTGTTGTGAAAGGAGTTCTGTATATAAACTCCTATGCACCAGGCAGAAAATAGATCCCTTATGCTTCACAAATCATGTCATTCATTTTTAACAGAAGTCACTGTCTTGACTCCTCATCTATTCTGTGAACCTGTCTCAATCAGTTACACCCCACCTGACTATACCGCTTTCCAAATACTGATTTTAGCTATTTGCTTCTATGTATGAGGTATTTAAAAGTAGAGGAAACAATCACTGTAATGCTAAAACTTAAGAAAGGAAAATGATTTTTCATAACATCTGTTTCTTGATAGTATCCAACTATGTCTCAAAACGTTGTCTGATGGGCTTTCACGTGAAGGATTTTGGTAAAGATAGAGAGTAGTAAAATAGTTCTTTTTAAAAAAATGGTTTTGCTGAATAGAAAGTAACCTGAAAGCACTCTACTGAAAAAAAAAATAGAAATAATAAAGTATTTTTTAGTTTTAACCCTGGAGGGAAAATTGTTAAAAACTTTAAAGGCAGGTAAAATAGTAATTTATTTTCACACTTTGTTTTTGTTGGAAAAAAAGCGCAGTAAGTTAAGTAAAAAGCAACACGAGTTTGTGATGCAAGTTTCTGATGCAATGTCCTTGTCTACACCTGCAAGCCTTAGACTAGTAAAGATGAAAGCTACAAGATGCCTGTCCTTACTAGAATTTTCTTGGTGTCCATTGCCACTTTTCCAAGTGAAAGTAGTGCTCAAAATGAGTTTAATAGCTCACTTGTCTTTATAATTTGAGAACTAACATGAAATAAGAATGTTCTTGCTTAAAAGAAAGTGGTCTTGAAGGTCAGTAAAGGATTAATAGAGGAAAAGGTAAGAAAGTCTAAAAATATTTGTGTTTGGAGATGTATGACATATTTCAATTGCAGCTTTCTCAGAGTGTTATACTTAACCCAAAGTGAATATTTTTTTGCCATCTTTAAAGGTAAGGTTTCATTAAGACTACAAATAGAGTGACCTTTGCAGATCTGTTCCCCCAGTCCATCCACAAGGCAACCCAGAGAATTCTAGATGATCCTCTAGCTAAATCAGTTATGTTAAATAAGTGGTTTGAAATTACTGAAGAAAATGAATGGTTCATTCAAGCCTATAAAATTTTAGGAAGTGTAATTTTTTTTAACATGAGCAGTTTTGTGTTTTTTTGTCTTAGTTGTACATGGCTTAAAAAGGACAAGTCTGTAGCTCACTTACTGCTCCCCAGTTCTTAACCGGAATTTTCCTTCTGTACAAAAGCATATTTTAGGCCCTGCGTGACTTTTAGTCCGGGTTTAATCAGAAGTAGCATCTCCTGTTATTGACAGCCAACTAGTGGATTAGCAGCAAAGTCCTTGCAAATGTACCTGAGATCTTGACAGATGTTGTTAGAACATAATCTCCAAACTGATCCCAAGGCCAAGAATGAGCAACAGCTCCTGCAGGCAGGTTTGTGGGTTTTTTTTTTCAAACCTGGAGGAGAAAAGATACCGAATAAGAAAAGATGTTATATTATCCTGTGCCGTTATTGCAAACCACCAGGGCATTCTCCACACCTCTGCAGTTCCTGGCACTTTAACTTTAAAATAGACACCATGTCACACTCCGTTCTTAGTGAAAAAAAGGGAGCAGATGTAGGGCTGCCACAGTCTCCAGGTTCTGGTTTGTAGAAACAAAACTTATGCAATTAGGACACTCACCACCAGTTCTTATTCTTTTCTAAACAACTTAAACAGGTCATTTACCGAGCCAGTGTTTCTTTACTAATCTCATGAAAGTGGAACACCTTGCTTTAAATCTAATGTAGCTGAATAGAACCAGCAATAAGTGACTAATGTGCACCTGAGAACTGCTCTGTACGCAAGGACTTTTCCTGTAAGTACATTGGTTAGGGCATGTAAAAAACCTTCCAGCTTCATTAATTGGTTTTGTTTGTGGAAACTTACAGTTTATGTGGAGGTGATTTTGCCTCATGAAAAAGCCGATTACATTACAGCTCATTAACAAGAATACTTTTGTTACTGAAAGCCACTGAAAGTTTCTCTTCAGCATAGCTGAGGCTTCCCCTGACCTACTTCTAATGCTTTTAGAGTTCTCAAATTTCTCATTTTTATTTAAGAACCTACCTTACATATGATTGGGTGCAGGATAAGATAGGCTCACAGGCTAATTTTAGATTGGAAGATGTAGGTTTTCTTCTGTGAGGAATAAATTCAAAAATAACTTTTCAGATCATAAGATGCTGGCAAGTTTATGGAAATAGTTCACATTTCCATTCTAACATTTGAAAAAGGGGAAAAGCAATCCTGAACATTTATAACTCTCTTCTGACTCTTTGTATTTAGATGAACATATACTTTCTCTATCTCTAGCTCCAAAGGAGTTCCATCTCAGGAAATTTTCCATTATTTGTATTGCCAAAAGCAGTACTCCTTTCTGGAAGATTCTATAGAAATAAATTGGAATTAAAAAAAAAAAAAGTTGTAGATAAATTTTATGGGATTTAAAGTAATTTCTGTGGAATGCTAAATAATCTAGAACAGAATTAGTTCTTTAAGTTTTTGCTAGCCTAGAAAATACTGTAGTATTACTATAACTTTCTGTTTATGTACCCCAAAACTAGTGAAAAAATCTGAAGAAAATACAGCAGTATATATTAATTTCTATTAGCTTTTGTGTATCTCTATTACAGAGAAAATTACTTCATATAAGTTATTGATATGTATTATTTATAGATTCCTAAAGTATTCATGACAACAAAGCTTTTAATTTCTGGGGATTTCTAAATGAATGTCACATTTTGCTGAAACAGATTCTACTCAGACACTAGACAATGGTGTTGCTATGTCTACAAACTCCGAATGGTCTAACGATGGAATGAAGGATGTGACCCAAGTAGCAGACATCTCTGTTTGCTCGTCTCTGAGTTATTTTATATGCAAACATAAGATGGCACTTTGTGCATGATCTTCTGCATATCCTCAGTTTCCACCACAGTAGCAAGGTGTACTCAGACTGTAACTCAGGGATATATATTTAAATTAATTGTCTCACTTCAAGGCATGTTCTCCCTTCAGATTTCACTATTTGGGTTTTCAACTTTGTGCTTGTATGTAGCTTGCTGAATACTGAATATATGAATTACACATGAACCTGGAGATGTGCTTCAGCATCCTGGAAGCAGTAGTTCAGGTGAACATATCTGCAATCCTCGATAAGACCATGAATGAGTAGGCTCAGAGTCCACACAGAGTAACCTATGTGCAGAGGACTGCCTTATGATTTGCCTCGGATTGGGGCCATAAATCCTTTAGACAGGTCTCCTCAGAGCTGTACAAATCTCAGATTTATATAAGACTATTCATGCTGTCTAACGTTTTTGCTTTTATTGGTTCTGCTTTAATGCACAATTAATCTGAGTATTTTTCTACTATATTGCACCTCTTTTTATATTCTTTGGGTTTTGCTCTCTTTCTCTAATGGTTGAACTTAGCAGATAATGTTTCGTGTTATCAAAAAAACCAAGAGTCAAGAGCAGTTCTTAAAGAAAGCCATTTGGATTGGAATAATCTGGTTTGTATAATTAGATTAGTATCAGTGGCGTTAAAGGCTTATCAGAATTCTCCATATTTACAGTAGATCTCCCTGTGAAGATAGTCAGATCATTAGGGGGACATAAATTTCACTAAGACAGTTGGATCCAGTGAATTTACCCTTCACTATATTTACAAGGTAAAGACACCTTTGCAGTCTGCTTAGGTTAATGTCACATACAACATTCAGCTAATTTACAATGGAAACATATTATAATTAGACAGTGAGAAGTCTTTGTAGATAGATATGTAAAACTTCATAAAGCTTCATGTAATATTACTCAAAGACTTGAACTCAGACCCTGCACGGATGTAATAGCCTATGTTCTACACAGGACCATATTACTCCTTTTAATTGTATTTTCTTTGTATCAGAGAACTCCAGCATGAGAGGACAACATGAGCAGAAAGACGAAAAAGTGTAACAGCACTTTGTTTCAGATTTGAACTACAGACAGTAATAAGTTAAGTATTTTCTGCACTCACAGTACACTTAATCACAAACTATGACCTAGTACTGATTTCTCACAAGAAATACAAAAACAGCATCCCAGGACCCTCTGGGAATTGGGGGCTGCTGGGGATTCAGAAAACAGATTTTTGGGGTAACAGAGGTGTCCTCAGAACTACATGGTAATTCTTCAGAATGTTAAGAAATAAAGTAAAATATCTTGTTTAGTGAACAGATGCTAGTCTCTATGAATTCAAATATATCTGTTCAGTGGGGGAAAAAAAAGGGTTTGTTGGAAGTTCATGAAAATTTTCTAGTGAACATATTTTTGTAGAAAATTTTGTCTGAAATCCAAGTGAAATGTTTAGGAATATGTTTGCTTTCTCAAGGAAAAATTGATTTCTCAAAGTCAAGCACTCCAGATCTTAAATAATGGCATTGAAAACTAAAAGAATTTCATCTCATTTGTTTTCTTCTATGCTCTACTAAGAGGAGTTGTTTTCTTTGTTTGTTTGGTTTGCCTCTGCAAGATGGATTTCTCAGCTGTATTACATTCTCCAAGCAACACCATGACCAGAAAAATATCTCAGTGTAATTGCCTCCTTTTAACACACGCAAGATTATGCTTCATCACAGCATGATGGGCTATAACAGAGACATCAGGAAGTTCAGTTTATAGAGGACCACAGGAGGAAATAAAACAAACTGCAATTCTTTTCTGTCTCTAAATTTCATTACTATTTCCATTAGTTTTCAATTTTTAGCTGCCAGCACGTCCATGGTCACTTTAGTTAAAAATGACTTTTTAGAAATTCATTGTCATCGAATTGTCCACAGAGAATTGATCTGCCTTCAGATGTTGGTTACTTTTCTTTATGCTTCACTTACAACTTCGCTGTGATTTGTTAAGATCATGAATCAAGAAGCCCATTTAAGGAGTATTACACACTTGGATAATTAAGCCTGACGTGGAGCCACACTGGCAACAGTGACAACCGCCCATGTGGCCTGCCTACCTGGGTAACCTGAAAGTTAAAGGGCAGAGTTGCAAGGCAGAAAAGAAAGTGGGACCCATGACTTCTGCCTGTAGGAGTGAGAAAGGTAAGATGTTGTACATATCTAGTTATGCAGGTGTTCAAAATGCAAGTTTGCAGCAGTCTGTGTTCTCAGATTCCCATGTACAACCGTTCTTTGACACATCTGACTTCCCTTGAACTCTCTGGGTACAGGTCTTTACTGACAGGGGAGAATAAGCACTTAGGAAAATAAGCACTTAGGAAAAACCTAAATAAGAATTAGACGAGGAGGTGTTATACGGTGGAATAAAAAAGTGTTTGAAATATGAAACTAAGACTTCAGATAGTTATGAGATTAACACTAGAGTAACATATGTAGCCATTACAGCTTTTTGGTGTACAGCAAAATGAGCAGATGAGCTTTTCAAAAGTTATGGTAATATCCAATGGACAGAAACGTCACCAAGTTAGACATAGGATCTTGCATCTTTTGGACAGTCACTGGTAAGCGAGCTGGTGCCCTGTTGAAATAAAAAGGGCAATGACATTTTCCCTCTTTCTCCTCTTTCACCTCTTATGTTATAGCCACATTGCGTATCTTAGGACCTTGTCCACAGCTGAGCGGAGTCAAGCTTTCACTCTATGTGAATGCAATAAATGTATAGACACCTGTACCTCTGTGTATATGGAATCACGTGTGTTGGTTTAACAAGATTTGATGCATTCTTTTATCTTACTGCAGTTTCTAAAGGCAGGTTAATGTTAATATAAAACTGAACATAGATTGGCCAACAAGTGCTGAGACCATGGAAACAGAATAACACCTCTAACCCAGGAACAAACAACCAAAAAAAACCCAAAAACCCAAATCCAAAACCAAACAAGTCTAACAAAATGTTCTGGTCATTTTTTGAGTTTTACAAGCTGGTAGCAGGATAATGAAAAAAAAATTCTTCACAAGAGAATTTACAAAGGCAAGATAAGTCTGGAAATCAGTAAACATGGAAATGCTATGATGTTATTTTTTGCAGTCTCTGTGAAGAGTAGAAATGCACTTTAAGGTAACTCAGCCATTACCATCTTTGTTTAACTATTCCTTTGAGTAATGGATTTCTTCCTGATACATTAAGTGACTACCTCATACAGTGTAAAAATATTATTGGCCTAACTTCATTGGTGTAGAAATATGATGTCAGCAAGTTAGTCTTATTCCATTCCCTGTCATTTAACACGGTGTTAAACCAAAGTTCTCTGAGAGGATTATGTGGTGTGTTCATTCACATTGATGAAACTAGTATCGTAGTTTGACTCGATGAATCTTAAGTGCAAAATAGCATTAAGGATTTTATGTATTTTGCATAAGATGAATAAAAGCATATTCTATACAAGTACGTAGGTTGAGTGTGTCAGTTCTTACTAATATGGTATATTGACACAACCTCTAATATTGATACTGTACCATAACTACATAGTAAAAAGATGTTTCATAGGGATATATGTTGTGGCAGTTTCAAAATGGCATAAGACTTCTTGACAGAAACACTTTTTACATCAGTTTACTGTATTGTTGCATAACTTGTACTTTTATAACTGTGTTAGAAAAAACGAAAATATAAAACTTCCTACACCCTTGAGATTTTGCCTAGCATGATTTGTTAGAAGAAGCAGTGACTATCCATACTCACCCATATTTTTATTAAGATTACAATATTATGTCATTCTTAGTAAGTGAGCCAATTAAAGATATCCTAATTAGAGGTGAAGTCTACATAATGACTTCACAGTTTTCAGCTCAGAAATCTGCTTAGTGTCTTCTCTGTTGCTGAGTATTTGACCATCCAGACACAGACAAACAAAATTGCAGCTCCAAATCTGATTAATGAAATTAAAATTAATGGCCAAGGAAAAAGATTTCCTCATGCTGATGATCTAATGTTCTTTTAGATCTTGGTCTAAGGCCAGCCTACACCTGTCATTGGCTTTTTCCCTCTTTGTAATGAGACAATGTTTCAGAAAAAGTTAAGAGGTAAAATTAACCCTTTTAAAAAAGAAGTTTTGCTTGCACTTATAGAATACAATAGGTACTTCTGAAAGTGGGAATCTCAGACCTTTAATATTCCATTCAAAATCTACTATTTTTAGCAGACAACAATTTTAGTAGACAACAATCTTCCTTTCTGAAGTCCAAGTGGTTCATAACATCCCTATCTCATCCTCATTCAAAATATATAAAGTTACGTAGTGAGAGGACTTGGTTATATCTTACATTACACTGCTGTACTGTAGACACTGTTAATAATATGACGAATTTCAAATATTGTAAACATGGACTAGCTTCCTTTTGGAAAAACATATAGAGTAGAGCCCCAAAACATATCACTAAGAAACTACATGAAATTCCCACATCTGATTTGAAGTAACAAGATCATCACATACATTTTTCTCATTATATAATTTCTGGTTTGAGAACGTCTTCATCTGCATGTCGTGAATAACTTGCAGTTACTTTGAGATTTTTAATGATTTCTCTAGATTGAAATGTCTTCAAGTAAATATTTCTTTGCAATACAAAGAATTTTTATTTTCCTAAAATATGCCTGGGTTTACTTCAAAATTTCCAGTGAAAAGTCAAATAGACAAGGTCAGTGTAATTTCAGACTTTGTAATTAATTGTAACTGGAGGTAACATTTCTTCATTTTATGAACAAAAACAAGTATTTAACAACTCACTTTTAAAAAATATTTTATTTTGTTGGTCATTTGCAGGGAAGGAGATATCATACTGCAAGATAAAGAATGGAGAAAGACCCACATTTTTATTTTTCTCTCTGTCAATGACGGAGAGAAAAATAAAAAACTAAGTCTAAAGCACTCTCCCCTGTCTTTTGCTTCACTTGCAGAGGCATGTTATTCACCTTGAAAAATGTTTGCGCTTGAAATATCACAATGGTAAAAAGAAATAATAGTAATTTTCTGTTTTGCCCAGGATTAAACTGTTTAAGTGAAAGTTGAATAATAAATATATGTGTTTCCTTTCATTAACTAAGTAAGTAAGGGTAGGACAACAGAGGAAAACTGTTCCCTTCTGACATTTAAAATGAGACTGTGAATGGAAGGAAAAAAAAAAAAAAAGAATATTTAACAGAGATCTTATAAAGGAAGAACAATGCTCCAACAATTACTAATAAAGGAAAATGGACCGAAGGGGAAGAAAATAAGAGCAATGTTCAAGGACATACTAGAATGGACTGGGGCTCTTTCAAAATTTAAGTTTTAACCTGCATCTGAAAATTACTCAGAAATCAGCAAAATTATCTGAGGGTGTTGCTAAAGACAGTTTTGGTGATGGTTCCAATGAACTGTTCTTGCAACTCTTGGACGTTCAGAGTAGATATAGGATGAATATTGTTTTGCCAGTTCATGAGGAGAGTCTGCAAAAAGGACACAGACACCAACAAAAGGGTAGGCTTATTTTGCTGTCTATTTCAAAGTATTACAAGAATAAGGCAATGCCTTTAGTCAAAACAGTAGGCTTATTACACTCTACTTTTAAGCAGCAAGGAGAATTAGCAGGGTAATGCACCTAATAATTACTACATAGTGATATGCATGCTGTTGTTCAAATAATACAACAAAGTAAATAATAAATAAGACGCAGCTACATAGTAATTAAGAAAGATACATCACCAGTTTCCCTAATATGTAACCACCATCCAGATCCACTGATGCTGGGGAGCCCCTGTGCATTGAGGACTGGGAGCACCATCCTGGCAACTAGGGAGTCCTTTGCAGTGCATCCACTTGCAGTCAGGTCTCCAAAGTCGCTGCAAGAGAGTCTATCTTTTATACCACTGAATGAACAAAGTTAATAACCTCAGATGTGGAAGTAACTGGTGTCGGCCCCCTTGTTGGATTCCACCTGAAGCCTGGTCAGGGCTAAAGGAGGAATGCAAGGGAGTTTCTTTTTTGATCCAAAGGAGTTTCTTTATGTATTTGGGCTTTAATCACATATTTCTCAACAAGGTCAGACATCTGGTCTCACAGTCTTGTAATATAATTCTAAAGAAAGAAATATCATTCTGCTTGTTACCACTACACAATAAGTGCTACAGCAAAGCTTTTATAGATTGGCATCAGAATATGTATATATACATACTTAAATAGATTAGTAATACATTACATATTACATATGTGATTATTACTATGTGCAATTAATACTATGTATTGTGGGGTTGTGAGACTCATCTATAGGTCAACTTTAGTTCAGGGCTTACTGTTCAGGCCCCAGCACTTCAGACATTAGCCATACAAATGAATTATTCATAGCAAAGGAGAGTACAGTAAACTCTTGGTTCTATGTCAACAACACTGCAAAGGTGTGGTACATTAATTCTATTAACTTTCTGAGTTCTTGGAAACATTTAGCCTAACTAATTTCTGATTAGTTATTTTTTTCAGCCCAAACTGTTTCCTGAGCTAGATACTTAGTGTAGCTGTGTCTAATTTATTATTTACTTTGTCATATTATTGAAGAACGGCATGTGTATCACCTATGAAAATCTTATTTACAATTACATTTTATCTAATTACTAGATATTTTTAAAAGTTCTAGGTTTTTTGATAGTTCTTATTTTGCAGTATGATAGCTGAGTTAAATAAACCAAGAACTTACTTCAACTCTATGCATCTAGCAAAGACCAAAATGTATCTAACATTCGGTTCTACTTACACACAACTTAAAAATTTTGGTGCAATACCCATAGAGCTGAAGGACCAACTGTATGATTAAATGTAGGTGTTTATATTTATTTTAGTATTTTATGTGGAGCAAATTCTTGCTTTTTAAGAAACTAATGTCATGATTGTATTTTCAGAACCATTATTTTCATATTTCCAACTGCTCTGATTTTTTACCTTGCCCCTATAAAAAAATTTCTTTATTCCTTCTTTAATTATTTTTACTTCTACACAGAAAAAAAAAGCATTGTGCTGCGTATTTCAAACACTTTCATTTAACATTTGTTGTTGAAAATAACACATTCAATGCACAGGTGTGTATACTGGGCCTTCACACACCACATTAAGTCAGACCTAATTGAGTAGCTCCATTTTCTCTTTACTCCTATCACTAACACCGGGTAGTGCAGCTGATGTTTCTTGAGAGTCTTTAGGCTCTGAATTTCTCAAGCAAGTTTCAAAAGCACATTCCCTGTGGCTGACCTTTAGAACACTTCCCATGAGAATGAATACAATGAACATACCATTGTAATCTTCGTGTGAATATTATAGTTCTACCATTATAGCATTGAATAAGGTCAACAGCTTAGCCATTTTCTTTTAAGGAATACTGAAGTTACATATTTTTATAAATAAGACAGCTTATTATTGATAGTGATACACCCCAAATAGGGGATTTCAAAAGTTATCAAAGCTACACATTTTAGCACCTGATAATTTAGATTTTCTGTTGCATAACCTGTGAGAAGGATCAGGAGAACACTTATCATTTTTGCAACTATCTAGAAAAAAATAGCTGATAGAAATACAAACAGGTAATATGTCCCTCCCAGACAACTAGAACTGCACGTTTCTGCACAACATGGTCTACTCAGATCATAAACTTATAATCACATTCCAACTCCCAGAATTTTACAACACTTTTTTCTTTTTTTTCTAAACCATTTTTATTTAATTTAAAATATCATTGGAAGAGCTTTTTTATCCGTCAGTCTCCTTTGCCACTTCAAATATTGTTTCTTCACAGGCAATTAGTTGATGAAACAATAGCATATAGACTCATAGAAAAACAGTGCTTAGCTTGTTCACTTTTTATGTAAAAACTGAGTTTCTTTTCTTTTCATCAACTAGAACAACATGAAGTTTTCTTGCAGAGAAACATCCTTCATGCCTCATACTTTACATTAACCTTTAGATGATTTGATTATGGAAGAAACGGTTAAATACATTTCAGTAAAGAACATTCTAGTTTCTGGGGTTTTGCAATATTTATGGAGCTGTCAGTTTTAGTTTCATGTCTTCATTTATATTTTGTGTCTTTATCTTCAACACGATAAAGCACTGATCTTCAGAGAAAGAGCTTAACTATAAGAATGATCAAACAACTATTCTGTGAATGGTTAATTTTTCAAATGTGAACATAGATACCAGATGGCACAAGGAAGAAAAAAATAAAATCAACTTCTTTCATTGTTCAGAGATAAGGATTTTTTCTATCTGCTGGTTCAATACTAACTTAATTTACAGTCACTTACAGCCAACACAGTTAAAATTCTACTTTGAAGTGAATCTTTGAGAAATAGAAGAAAACATCTGAGTGGCTATACAACGAAGAATTCTCCTTATACAGTCAGACCATTTCCACTACCTTACACATGCAAACACTTATAGCCCTTTTGTAAGAGCCATTGGATAAATTGCATCATCAGGTGGTAGATTACAGACCGATGTGATAAATGAATTTGGCATGTACCTTTAACTGCCTTACTTGCCCACTACGCATCAATCTATCTCCTGGGACTTTCTTTATCATACAAAACCATGAACAGCTTCAGATATATGCCATCTTAATTTTACATTAGCTAGACAGTAAAATAAAAATCGTATTTCTTATATGCAGAAAAATGAAACAGATCAACCAAGATTCAGTGAGGATGATGTTAACTTCTGTGGCTGTGACAAATTTTTTTAGACAAACAAAAGGTCTTCAGTTTACTGTCAAATCTTATTTACAGAGATAAAAACACCTGTGCCCTTTTTACTGTAAAAGGGGGGGTACTTCAGCTTTTTAATAGCAACAACACAGTAGCATTTAACCCTGGGAAATGTTGATATACTCCCTAATTTCTCCGTTTTACATGAAGAAAAGCTGTTAGAGATCACATTTAGAAGCTTGTAAGTTTCACTATTCCTGTCCAGTATCTGATAAATAAGGCATATAATTCTGCATTCGGAAAGAAAAACATATGTATGCACGAACATGTATACCTACACATATGTAAAATTAATTTTTTAACTTCAAAAAAAATCCAAAATAATTTGTTAAAATAGACTTTTTGTAGTGTATGCAACACAATCTGCATTGGTATGTGATGAGTGCAAAGGAGTTAGTGCTACAAATTTCAGAAGTCGACACCTGCAAGTCGTCAATACAGGATATCCCTATTGTGTCATACACTTACCTGCTCTGTAGGCCCACGTGCACATTCCCAGACTCACAAAATTTCAAAGATGAACAGCTGATGGTGAAATTGGCCTGCACCCAAAAGAAATACTACCGGAATCCAGGTACTTCTGGCTACCTTGAGTTCTTCATGATCAGCTGCCAAATTCTGTAAATGACCAGCCAGGCTTTAAAAGATAGTATCTCACCTGGAACACTGTCAGATAAACATGTAGCTCCAGACTACAGTATGATTACTTCAAATTAAAAGCTATTCTTCCCCTGTCTTTGCAGTACTCTGTAAAAACTCTAATGCAGAGGCATGTTGAGATTTTCTGTAACAGCTCTGGAGAGGCATTTTCCTAATAACACACCTGCCATAAGGGCTCTTCCACAACTGGCATGCATGTGATGAGATTGTCCATACACCATAGGGAGAAAAGGTGTCCCACAAGACATCATGGTCTCTAAGTTTGAAAGACACGTATTGGATGGATCGACTACTCGGTGGATAAGGAATTTGCTAAATGTCTGCTCTCAATAAGTTGTGATCAATGGCTCAATGTTCATACTGCGTTCTGTGGCAAGTGGTGTTTCTCAGGGGTTGGTACTGCGACCAGTACTGTTTAGCATCCTTGTCAGTGATGTGGACAGTTGGATAGAGTGCACCCTCAGCAAGCTTGCTGACTGCACCAGGCTGTGTGGTGCACCAGACACATTTGATGGAAGGGAGCAACATTTCTTAGTTGACAAGGCTGAAATTAGAAATCTGCAAGTACGGGTTTTGGGGAGACAACCAAGCTTTCTAAACATATTTTATAGAAGTCTAGCATGGAACCACGATCACCTATTCTATCCTTGGCTAGTGTACTGCTTTTTTTGCTAACTGCACAGTGCTAGCAGGTTGAATCAGTTTTCAAATTATAGGAAAAGATTATTTAACACTTGCAACAGCAACAAGGCAAACGTCCTCAAAACTACATCCTATTACTTACTTTCATATGTGTTTATCAGTTTAATAAGAAGATAATTGTGATCATCCTGTCCAAAAACTTCCTATTGCAAGAGTCTGTTCAGCCAGCTGTGTATCACAGGAATAGTTTTCTAAGGGAGACAAGCATTTGACAGAAGAAGCACTATGAGAAAAAGAAATACTTTTTCTTCCTTAATCTCTGATAGCACCTACATTCTGTCAATACATAACATTATTTGTACACACATAAAGTCTAAAAATTAATGCTAAATTAACTGGGGAAGAAGAACACCTTGTTTACTAGCCAAAGCCCAGATAGTATGTGTTGTGATTGAGGTATGCATTTGCATTGGATTTGTGCACATAGAATAGAATAGGCAATTCCATATTTATGCTTTAAAATATATGTGATTTTGTTGAAAATGAGTTAAAGACAATTTATAGTAAGTTAAAACTAATGAAAGCAGATTAAGAAAGAAAACTTTTTGCCAAAGCTAAATTGACTCAAACTAAATAAAGTACTTAGTGAAGTGGGAAAATTACACTAAATGATTAAGTGTTGAATCACCATCCTATTTATCTCATATTGCAATTTTTAAAATTAGCTTTCAGTGTACAAGTTTTCTATCATTTCTACTCTTGGAACACTGTGGCATATATTTTTTGAAACACGTTCTTTCTATCCAGACAAGAAATGTCACTGTTGATTATAGCTTTGATCCACCTACCAGACTACAGTTCCTCTCCACACAAATGCCAATAACTGCTCTAGTCTGACAATAACTAAAACACTTTAGAGTGTTCCTAGCAAAGCAGTTTGAACTTTCAATGTATTATCTGTGCAGAACATACTATAAAATATGGGCTAGAAAGGGCTTCCATGACCACTCCTGCTCTATAATAAGCTCAAGTCAACCACTTCTCCTTATTTATAAAGAACAACTATTCTCTTTTTTTTTCTTACCTGACAACTTTTCCTGTAATACCCATCAACATTATTTATAGAAATACCATATTAATATAAGCTCTGATACCACGAATCCTAGAGAAGGAATACGAATGCTGAAGTAACTTTAGTTTATACTTTCCAACACCACTACAGTAAGAATACTTTGTGTCAGTGATGCCGCAGAGTCAGGAAAACTGCGTTCAATTCCTGGTCTTTTGCCTAGAGCCCAAACAGATGCGTACATCTTTTGTGCAAGACCTTTAGGTCAATTAGTTAATTTAAGGCATAGTCTGTCTATAAAGACCTAACAGTTTGGATCGTGTTCTGTTAACAGAAGTGTTTCTGACCTCATGCATTTCACATTCTCTCATACAAGAGTTTTTGGAAAGGAAACATTACAGTCTCACCTAAAAAAGTCTGAGCACAGGAGAGAGGACTACTTGCATTCTCAGTTACAAATGAGAATAGAGCTCCTTGTGGATAGTACTTGAAGTTTTTTTTGTCTACTAAGGTTCTTTCAGAAATATAGAACATTTTACCATCTCCTTAAGAATGAATTCGTGTATTGAATGAATTAGACAATTTTTCATCTGTAAATACAAATTATTTAAAATCCTATATTTGTACTTAACAGCTGATATGAATTCTCCTGGTGCGTAAGATTTAAAATTACATTCCTTATGCTCACACATTCACTGATGATGAGTTTGGTTCTATACATGTTTACAGTTCCAGGTTTTTCCTTTGCATAAACTACTGCTTGACACTATGTGAAAACACATGTAAAGCGGCTTTTAAAGATTTGCAATGAAAGAGTAAAGCTAGCACTATCCTTATAAAGTGCCTTGTCATTATAGTTGCCACTATCTAGGTATTTTTTAGTTTAATTTTCAGATATTTTCTACAATTTTATGTCAGTCTATGTTTAATTGTAAAAAAACCCAACCAAACAGAAAAAAAATATTTCCTACATGGTGTAAATGGCTATAAAGTACACCAAAAGACAACTCCACTAATATATTGAAGTTCTATATGTCTTCCATCATTGTAGTTCCTGTCTCTTTCTAGGTTTAGCAAATTACAATATATGGCCATGGCAACTTGTATAGAAGTTTCTCATAATCTCAGGAATTATTTCATTTAGAGTAAATGCTGCCCAAGCATTGCAGTGACCCAGATTTAAATCAATAAAGACCAGCGCAGACTTTGACTTAGAAGTACGGATTGCAAAGGGATCATTTTGGAAAAGGCACTGAGAAGCCTGTTTACATTCTACTGGACAGAAATGTAACGTGAGCTTTAACATCTCTCTAAAATATTTCTTAATTCTATCTCAGAAGCACAGAATGTTTCCATTTCACTACCTGATACATGAAATATAGCCATGCTCTCATAAAAACACAAGGTGCCCAGTCATTCAATAGGAGGGAGGAGAAACAAGAGCCTAGTGTAAAAAAAATATGTTTCATAATTAACCAAAATAGCTTATTTTACACATACGGTCAAAACAACTAAAGGAGAACCAAATATATTTTTGAGCTTGTGTAATGTGACTCCCTCAAAAATTAAATTATTATTTTTCAAAATAGAATTAAATCAACAAAGCAAAATATGGTATGCACAAGCCTGGTTAAATTTCTGTTTGAGTTAGAGCAACATCAGGGTACACACTCTGGTCCAGACTAGGATTCGATTTCCCAATGCACTTAATTACACACGCGACAATAAGAATGTGAGTGACCCCACTGAACTCAATGCAAGTATTCATAAGCTTTAAGTTATGTGCATACTTAAGTACTTTGTAGGTAGAAGCTTAAAATCCTGCTTCTGTGTTAGACTGTCTGTAAGAAAAAGGTGCTGAGGGACAAATTTGTGATTATAAAGATCCTTTTGTGCAATTGAGAAGCTTGGTTGACTGGCAGACTCTATTGACTCTACTGACGACAATAGCTTTTTCTAAAAAAATTAAATTTGAGTGTTGTATAGACACTCCACAAATGTCAGAGTTTCATTGTTACGCTAAAATTAAAGTTTTGCTTTCCGATGAGAAATTAAATAAATTTAAGTATACAAGTGAAATAAAAGATAATAAAACCAGTTAAAAATAATATAAAACCAAAATCAAATGTCAATGTCCTAGAAAAAATATTTGCAAAACTTGAGTTCAAATCTCAGGAATTTCCAGATACATTCGAAACCTACAACTAAATATAACAGCTTTAAAAGTTTAGTTTTACAGTTCTTTTTTTAACTTCATATAAATTTCAAGCAATATGTACGCAGAAAAGATACTTCGATCTGTAATTTTGTATGAGGATAGACCTATGAGAGGAAAGTATAATGCATTTTATACCTTCTGTTGACTAAATTAAAAAGGCAATGGTATGTGCCCCCTAAAGCATCAAAAAATTCAGAAATTATTAAGAAAAAAGCATAGTGAATCAGTTTTCATAGAGGCACAAAATGAAGTCCAGTGCATCTTAAGGAATTTACTAATTTCACACAAGAGTTCTGGCAGAGTAACTGCAGAGAGGTGGGAAGTGGTCATGGAAACAATCACTTTGCTGTTCCTCATTTTCATAGAAACACAAAAGTCTTTCCACTTCATCCTCTACCTCTCCTTCCTCCAAAAAGAGAGGCAGGAGCTGAGTGACAAAAAGTTTACGCTATCATATTTTTTCATGGTGAATGGTTCAATAAATCTCATATACCCCCTATTCCTGCTTGGAGTCTCTCTAGTCATAGTGATGTGTGTTCATTTTTCTCTTTATATTATTCTGACTAACTCCCTAAGTAATGCGGTGAGTAATTCCTTCAAAACTTCAATACTGAACTGTAATTGCAGAGAAACATGTATGTTTTTTACATACATGCGTGGTCTAAAAATATTCAGCATTTCAACATAGACAGCACCAGGTACTGTATTCTACTCACAGATCAACTTATTACGTACCACAGGTATAAAGAACAGCTGACAGGAAATCTATAACTTAAGATCCAGAATAGAAAACATTAACACAAACAGCTAGTACCCAAAGAACCTGCCATTTATTGCACTTTCTACTGTAAGCAGAAGTATTGTATACCACAGCTCAGGGTGGAGGGCTTAACATTTCCTACATGTTCAGAAAAACTGTATATTATACCCCAATAAGCAACTTTAAATGCAGAAAATTCTTAATTAGTTGTAAAATAACTATCTACCTCTTTCTTTGTTGCTGTACACTTTGAGTTGCATATCACAATTACGTGCAGTTAAGAATAAAAGCAGTAACGATGCCAGTGTTTTTGTAAGGTTCAGAATGAAGGATTGCAACCCACACCAAAGGTGTTGTAAATGGTTTCCTTTTCCTAGGTTATCTGTTACTTGATTAAAGTTATACTGTTATGTCAAGGGATTCAGCATTTAGTGCTGTTTTCAGGTTGTAGGTGTGACATTTGCTTTCTGCAGAAAACCATAGGGGTGACTGAATCTCATGGCTAGAGACAGTGTCCAAGAGTCAAGACTTCTGATATCCACATCTGTCACTGCTCTTGCCTTCCTCTGCTCCCAGTTTACCTCTCTAAAAAATGGTCATAAAAATACAGTACATGAATATACTAGGTCAATGTCGTCAAAGTATCACTATAAAGCGTCCCTGAATGGAAGGTCACTAAAAAAACAAGATTTAATAGATAGTTCTTCTGAAGCATAGAATGGTTTCACTTGTTTAGGCATAAATCAATCACTGAAGTCATACAAAGTGCCAATAAACAGGACAGTTAATATTAAATCTACTGCAAAAAGACAAGATGCGGGAACAACATGCTCGGGAAAATAAAGTTAAATCAGAAGAATAAAGGAGCCTGAAAGCTTCAATTATCGTCTAGTTTCCATGTTCATTTTCTGCAGAACTATTTTGTGAGTCCCCAGGAAGTATTTAATCATTAGTTGTGAATGATGTCACTCCATTTATGTGTCATCTCTTGTATCAGTACCAGGACATACACACTGGGGATGTACAACATCTCCCATGGGGTCAGATGAAAAGAAAAATTTTCTCTTGTGTTATGTGTTTGAATGATGCAAAGCAGGTCATGTTCTTCAAAGATGTCTTCTGTATAATTCAAAGCAAAAGAAAGAGTTCAAACTGAATCTTTGATAGAAACTGCTTATTAAAGAGGCCTCCTGTCTGAAAAGATTGGTATTCATGAGGTTTCAAATATATATTAATGTCATCTCACCTCAGTATTGACACTGTTTTGACTGTTGCCAAAAAAAAAAAAAATGAACTGTTTGCAGAATTTTAGATAGATTTTTATTGACACATTTGACTGTGCTTGGAGTTTTAGAGAGAAAGAAAAATACTGAAGAGCTGAAAGCGCCTTGTTTCCTCCCCTCTATATAGGCTGCCGACTGACAGCTTTTCTCGCGGCATCATAGATTTTTAAAAAGAAAGGAGAGATATACAATGGTAATCAAGCAGCTGAAACACAAATAACTGTGAAACAGTGTGAAAAGGAGACTCACGTGATAAATCTGTGTTTACAGCTGTCTCTGATTCCTTCTAGTCTGTGAGGTCTTAGTGAAGCTGGATTCTTAGTAGACCAATATGGAAATCTGCACCCCTGAGCAAAGAGTGTGCTGCATTTAATGTTGGAAATTTTATTCTTCACTCAGAAGCTGAAGCAGGTAGCCTTTTTTTGAACGCAAGGTCTGATGCGATACAATCCAGAGACTACCTTGAGCTGACATCCTTGAAGTTATATCGATTAGGTTAAAAAGCTTGAAGAAACATGAAATAGAAGTGCACTCTTTTCAGAAATGGGATACCTTGAAGCATATACAGTAGAAGAAACTGAACTTAACTGGTGTATATATCTTCCCTTAAACTGTGTTTCCACAGTTCCCAAGCTTAAAAAGTGAATTTGTAACCTAATTTGACATACTGTGTGGGATCAAATCTTCAGAGACTACTAACTGCTCTGAAAATCTTTCTGGAAAATGAGGACACTTTATGGTAGTAGTAGTCATCAACAACATGAAAAGTGTAAAGATTTCATACGTATCTGTATGTATGTAGATAGACGTATACATAAACCGCATGTATCAGCCCATAAATACATATGTGTACAATATGTTATGCACATAAACATAGAGCTACTGAAATTGATACATGCCCAAGACCGCTATGGTATTGTTTTCCACAGAAAGTCAGCAAAAGTCATTAACTAATAAACACTGATATCTTACAGCTATCTACAGGAAGCAAGTACAAGTGTCAGCTAAACTCTGGTAATCAAAAACATTACAGAGGATTTTCAAAGTATATTTCCAATTCGAGAGATAAGAACTTTTCTAATTTTTATTAACAAGTGCTAGTTGTATAAACAAATATGCATTTTCTATCAGATTATGGGAAGAAAGACATTTGATTTTTAAAAATTTATATAAAATTCAGTCAGATCAATAGGTAGGTATTCAACACCACTGTATGAGCTGCACAGTAAAAACTGGCACTAGAACAGAAGGTAGAAGCAAGTTGTTGCTTGTTATTGTGAGGAAAAATAAAATCTGTGTGTACTCAAAGTCATCAGGAGAAAATACTGTCATTACACTTTAACTAAGATTCTACAGAGGAATATTTGTAGTAATATGTGTCATGCCAAAAATCATCTCTGAACTTTGTGCACATCCCCACATGAGTTACAGTTTTGTACAAGACCTGTCCATCTGGCCCAATATCCTGTCTATGACAGTAGCTCATAACACCATATGCTACAGGGAAAGGTGTCAAAGCCCTGCAGTAGGCAGATGTGGAATAACCTGTTTCCCCTGATACACAGTTATAGAACGAGAAGGGTGACTTCTGCAAGAATATCTTGTGTAAATAGTCAATCTAAAACTCAGACTTTGGGAGTCTGCACGATTGCTATAGGAATTCTGAATCTTTATTTCTCTTCTTGTAACCTTGTGAGAAAGGATATTGTCTGATTTACAGTATTGAAAAATGTCATTGCATAAAGCCATGGTGAGACAGCTACTTCACTTTCCTCATACGTGCTTGCTTACACAGACCCTGCAGACCATGCAAAGCAATGGTTTAAGGTGACTTGTACACTGGCATATAGAACAATCCGATAATTTCTCTATGTCATCTGTTTATTCTCTTCTATCTGAAGTTCACCACAGCTTATAATCTTCTTTTACTGTGTGTGTTCAGCCTGTTCTCCTCATTCTATTTCAAACACCTGCTTTAGAATACAAAAGCCCTTCCTAATGAAGTGAAAATAATACCAGAAAGCTACATATGTTGTTTTTTTCAACCTTTTTCACACTTCAGTAACATAATTCAATAGCATTGTGTAACGCTGGCCTACGAAAGAACAAAGAAGACAATGTAAGAGTTGAAAATTACTTGATTGCGTCAAAGACTTGAAAGTTACTAATATTTTTATCAATTTTGTTTAGCATGAAAGTAACCCGACTATATGAACTCCAAGCCAACATTGTTCTAATAATGGACTTCCTCAATTCATACTACTTTGAATATTAATTCTGCATCGTTACTGAGATATTTTACTGATGTAATTCATAATATACTAACCCAGATCTAATGTGACTGAAGTGAGTTAAAATTAAACCCCGTGCTCTTGTAAAAAGCAAAGCAAACTGTGCGGAGGGAAGAGCATCCCTTACAAAAATCATAAAACTAAAACACATCATCTGCCAAATTTAAGTGGTCATGCCTCAGACTGGCAAGGTAGTCCCAGACTACTTGCCTCTCATCTATGCTGCTGTCAAAGAGTCAATTCACTATAAAAAGGGATCCTGATTTTCATTGTCCAGTCATGTATCCTCTAGCAAATTTAATGAAGGAAACAAGTTATAAGAATTGTTCATGTTTTCTGAAACAAACAAACCAACAAATCCAGAAGATTCTAATAGCTCTCAACCCACATCCTGCTCAAACAAAAGGACATTTAAAAGAGTGTTAGGGGAAAGCAAATAACTTTGTACAGACGGAAAGCTTACCTTGTGTTACTGTGTCAGTGATAAACATTATTCTAATTACACTATCAAGGGAACACTGAATATTCCTGAGGTGATAAGGAACTAAGACATCTGCAAATCATTATCCATTTTTACCATTGTGATCTCAGAAAGGTCTTCTGAAGATACACAAAATAGTCCCTGTCACTGCAATATAAAGTAGTATGTCATTCTCATTTTCCAGAGAATTTACCATGTAGTACCATAAAAAAAAAAGACTTTGTGGAACTCAGTGGGAACTGAGAAAACAGCAATATGAACAAGGTAAAAGAAAGAAATAGTGTGCAAGCACACACATTTTATAGAAAATAGTCAAACAAAAGAAAAAAATGTATTACAAATTGCTGTACTGCTTATTTAGAGAAAAAAAATATTTCATTATATCAGTATCTTCTACCCCTCTAAATGGATGCCACTGGGAGGGAGAGAAAAAAATAATATTAGAATTAAAACTGTGTTTCTGTGAAAGAACGAATCTTGATAGATACCCCGTGAAAATTAAAATCCTGTAATTAGAATTTACACCATACGCTCCAGAGGTTTTGCAGGAAATAAATAAATCTAACCTCATGATTGTGTTTTGCGTGTTTGAATATCCCAGTTTTCAGAGTTAGTAACATATTTTCTCTTCTTTACACCTTTCACAGACTATAAGCACCTTTTACTTCCTATTTCTTTCTTACAAGGAATAAGATAAGATGGCAAGGAGTGAATTTATCAAGTTCTGGGATGCTGTAATAAGAGAAATGTTACTCTGCAAAGTTACAATGAATGAAATTCAATAATGCAAACTCCTAAAATACAGTGTTGCTAGGAGAAACACTTGCAATTGATTGAATGTTTTCAAAATATGTATATTTCAGTTGCTTGTGTTTATTGAATTTAGACTGGCATACAGACTTAAGCCCTGCCAAAGGAAGTCTTCTTTTTTTATATATATTTTAATTTCAGAACAAATTAGACAGGCAGTTTCCAAGCAGTAAGAAATCAAAAGTCACGTCTGTCTGCTCTATTCCAACACAAGAATATATTTTTTTGCCCAGAAAACTAAGGATTTCTTAGAATAATGTGGGTGATTCTTTAATAAGCGAAAGTATTTTAGGATTTTTTTTATCATAGAATCATAGACTATCTTGAGTTGGAAGGGACCTATAAGGATCATAGAGTCCAAATTCATGCCTTTTGAATTTAAGTCATTGAGTTAAGCATGGTTTTTTTCTCATCTATGGTTGTGCTACAAACTTTTCTTTACAACTGCAAGTCTAGAAGCTTAAGACAATAAGAAAAACGAAGCTAAGATTTTCAGACATGAACTTCTTTCCACATACTTTGGATAAATCACAACACTCCAAAGTTCTAAACCATCTGCTAAGGTTGTGTTTTGGTGGTGGTGGCACATCTGCTGGTGTCATTCTCTCTGCTCCTTTCTACCTCACCACTTCTCCGTGTACTAGTAAATACCTTCTAGGCTACTAACTCTGCAGAGAGAGAACTGACCTCTTGCACTCACATATCCTACTATGGTCCATGCTTCCCACGGCACATAAACAACTAGCACAAGTTTAAACATCCATAATGATATACAGAAATAAAATAATTCTTGCAACAATTCCATCCTTTTTAACTAAGTATAGCTGAAATTTGGCAGGGAAAATACATTTCTCTGGGCTCTCTGTGACTGTGCTTTCTCTTTGTACTTGAGATACATCTGCTAAAAAGAAGTATTTTCAAGATTTTGAATGAAAATTAAATTTGCTTGATTAAAAATAAAACTTCAGTGAAATTATAAACCTTCTTACTTTGAGGTGTAAATGACACAGCTATGGGGAAACAAACAACTCATGCCTTTTTAGACAGCATGAACATTTTGAGCAGCAATGAGACAGTGTGAAAGAACATTGTCTCCCTTGGTGACTTAACATTTTAAACAGGACCAGGCTCTATTTTTTTTCCAGGTGCTGCTGAAGGGACAGCTTCACCTGCTTAGCATATTTCACACTTTTGCAGTTAAACCATTTCTCATCACTTTATACTAGTACCAGCTGAATTTTCTGGGTTTTTTCTGACTAAAGGAAAGTCTAGGTGCAGTGCAGTGCCTCTTTTGCTGGGTCAGGAGAGAAAGAGAAATTATGTGCTCAGGTAAGAACTAAACTGAAAATCATTTGTAATACAAGAATATTGTGGAGGGAACACCTCTCATGTCCGCAGTGGAAAAGCACTGGTGAATCCCTGTGTCTTATTGGTACTCAATCTTAAGAGTGCCTTGGCTGCCAGTCCATCTACCCTCTGTCCATGCAGGATAAGAGAGACAAATGGACCTGCTCTTCGTGAAGAAAACTCTGGAAATTGAAAGGCAAGAGAGAAAGGGGCTGGGTCTGTGTGACGGTTTACAGTGTCTTGCAGATATAATTTACTACTCTAAATAATTTACATAACCTTCATGAAAACAAAAGATGGAATTCAATATTTTCGCTAATACAGAGGAGTTCTATTGCCCTCTTGCATGCAACATGGTAGTTTAGTTTCAGCTGGTGAAAAACAGGATCACCCAATCTCAGGTCTTGGACAGAACCTGGAAAGACTATCTAGTCCAACACTCCTGTCAGAGCAGGATCACCTACAGTAAGTCACACAGGAACGCGTCCAGACGGGTTTTGAATGTCTCTAGGGAAGGAGACTCCACAACCTCCCTGGGCAGCCTGTGCCAGTGCTCTGTAACCTTCACAGGGAAAAAGCTTTTCATTATGTTTTTGTGAAACCTCCTAGGCTTCAGCTTGTTCCCATTGCCCCTTGTCCTGTCATTGGACATCACTGAGAAGAGCTTGGCTCTGTCGTCCTAACACTCACCCTTGACATATTTATAAACATTAATGAGGTCACACCTCAGCCTCATCTTCTCCAAGCTAAAGAGACCCAGCTCCTTCAACCTTTCCTCATAAGGGAGATGCTCCACTCCTTTCATCATCTTTGTGGCTCTGCGCTGGACTCTCTCAAGCAGCTCCCTGTCCTTCTTGAGCTGAGGGGCTCAGAACTGGACACAAGATTCCAGATGTGGCCTCACCAGGGCAGAGTAGAGGGGCAGAAGGACCTTTCTCGACATACCAGCCACACTCCTGATACACCCCAGGATGCCATTGGCCTTCTTGGCCACGAGGGCACATTGCTGACTCTTGGTCATCCTGCTATCCACCAGAACCCCCAGGTCCCTTTCCCCTGTGCTGCTCTCCAAAAGGTCAGTCCCCAAACTATACTGGTACATGGGGTTGTTCCTACCCAGATGCAAGACCCTACATTTACTCTTGTTATATTTCATTCAATTTTTCCCCGCTCAACCCTCCAACCTGTCGAGGTCTCGCTGAATGGCAGCACAGCCTTCTGGTGTGTCAACCACTCCTCCCAGTTTTGTGTCATCAGCAAACTTGCTGACAGTACTCTCTAATCCCCCACCTAGGTCACTGATGAATATATTGAACAGTCCTAGTCCCAGTACCGACCCCTGAGGGACTCCACTAGACACAGGCCTCCATCTAGACTCTGCCCCATTGATCACAATTCTCTGACTTCTTCTCTTCAACCAGTTCAAAACCCACTTTGCTACCCAAACATGCAGGCCACAATTCCTCAGTTTAACTATGAGGATGCTGTGGGAGACAGTCCAGATGAACCATGTCCACTGCGTGGCCACCATCCATCCACCTGATTATGTCCTCATAAAAGGCTATCAGATTGGTCAAACATGACTTCCCCTTGGTAAAACCATGTTGACTGCTCCTAAGGACTCGCTTATCCTTGATATGCCTAGAGACAACACCAAGTTGTTCCATCACCTTTCCAGGGATGGAAGTGAGGCTGACTGGTCTGTAGTTACCTGGGCCCTCCTTCCTGCCCTCTCTGAAACCTGCAGTGACATTTGCTTTCCTCCAGTCTTCAGGCACCTCATCTGTTCCCCATGACTTACCAAAGATGATGGAGAGTGGCCTAGCAATGACTTCCGCCAGCTTGCTCAGCATCTGCAGGTGCATCTCGTCAGGGCCCATGGATTTATGGATGTTCAGATTTCCTAACTGATTCCTAACCCAGTCCTCCTCAACCAGGGAAAACTCCTTTATCCTGACTTCCTTTGGGGCCTCAGTGGTCTGGGGCTCCTGAGGACAGTCTCCAGCAGTACAGGCAGAGGGAAAGAAGGCATCCAGCAACTCTGCCTTCTTTGTGTTCTCTGGCTCTGGGGCACCCACCTCATTCACCAGTGGGCCTAGGTTTCCTCTAGTGTTACTTTTGTCAGCAATATTTGAAGAAGCCCTTTCTGTTGTCCTTGACCTCCCTTGAAATGCTTAGTTCCAAGGAGGTCTTAGCTTTTCTAATTGCCTCACTGCATCCTCTGACAACAGTCTTATACTCCACCCAAGTGGGCAGCCCCTCCTTCCATGATCTATTGACTCCATTCTTCCACCTGAGTTTGCCCATAAGTTCCCTGGTTAACCATGCAGGTCTCACGGTTTTCTTTCTTGATGTCCTATCTGTTGGGATGCACCGATCTTGAGCTTTGAAGAAGTGGTTCTTGAATACTGATCAACTATCTTGGGTCCGTTTACCTTCTAGTTGCCTGTCCCATGGAATTTCGCCTAGCAATTGCTTGAAAAGGCCAAAGTTGGCCCTGCTGAAGTCCAGAGTTGCGATCCTGCTTGGTGTTCTGTTCCTACTGCACAAGATCCTGAATTCTACCATCTCATGGTCGCTGCAGCCAAGCCTGCCCTCAGTCTTCACTGCTTCAACCAGACCTTCTTTGTTAGTGAGAACAAGGTCCAGCATCGCTCCTCTCCTGATCGGCTTATATAAAACATAAAAGAGCATGACCACACGTGAGAAAAGAAAAATCCTTCAATGAATGGCTTGGAGAATTAGTACTGCATAACCAAGCATAACTACTCCCAGGCACATCACGGAAAACATTGTCTTGCATTAGCTCTGAGAAAGCACTGCATTAAAAATACTCTGTCTCTACCGTTCATAGATTCTGCTCTCATTCTCAAAGTGACTAAAGGGGACAGGTAATCATAAATTAGAGGAACATGTAAACTTTCTAAATTCTAAAAATAAATGTGCTGTGTTTTTTATATGTGTTTGTTTCACTCTTCAGAGAGTTCTAGCTTAAAATTACTCATTGCTGGTATTAACAAAGCCACTTACCTATTGCAATCTAGCCATATAGAAAATTTCACCAACACATCGTTTTACAAACATGCTGCTCCATTTATCAGCTTCAGAAAAAAATGATGGTATTATATTCACAATCAGAAATGTGTCCGTCATTTGCAGTGTACTCCTTTGATCTATGTACAAACTGCCTCTTAAAATCGTCATCCTCAATACAAAGGCCCTGAGCTGTCATTTTTTCTTTTTATGCCAAAGAAAGATTTATGCTTACAGACACCATAGCAATCCCACCATTTGGATTGAATTACCCATGAAAAACATCCCAGTATTAAACATTAGAGTTACACTTTTTTTTCTTTACTGTTATGAAAAACAATGAATATCTTATCTTAACTGATTTCAAATCACAGGGAAATGATCAGTGACATAAGAAGAATCACAGTACTTGTCATCGAGAAGTAGTACTTACTTTCAAGATAACAGCACAATGGGACTCATCCTGAGACATCAGAGTGACTTTGGGGCTGCTATGCTACCACATAGCATCATGAAAACAATGTTGAAGACCTGAGCTGATTACCACTCACAGAGATGCTGAAGTGTCCACTCCCCAAACCATCCATACCAAAAAACTTATGACACGGGAAAAGTCCCAGACATATCTCACTGACTGAGTTTGCCTTCATCTGTATTTGTCTGGACATTTTGCTGAGGCAAATAGTAAATAATCCCACACTGATAATGGACCATGATAAGATTTCTGTTCTTGTACTGTTAGATTTGCCAACCTCCTTAAATGCTGTTACTTGTGAGATTCTATTGACTTGGTTGAAAACCCTCCTAGGAGTTAATATAACTGCCTTCCAGTAATTTTATTCTTGTCTCTCCACAGCCTTTTCTCCAACTGCTTTTTCACCCTGAGGTCTGTATCATTTATGTGAGAATTCAGAGAACACCATCCTGTCATTTCTGAGTCTTCAAGATCTGTGTTATTGTTAATGGGGATAAAAAAGGAAAAAGAAAAAAAGAAAGAAAAAAAGAGTAAGAAAAAAGCCATCAGTGGAAACAGATCAAAAGTGACAAGAAACTGAAAAATTCCTCTACTCTTGGAAACTCCCATTTGTCTGAGACACAGTGAGGTTTCCATTGCCTCATGTATTACTCATCATCTACTATTAGGCTGAATAGAGGATACTTAACAACATTTAGGAAGAAACTTTTCTCCCTATAGCTAAGTTGTTATAGTATAACAGCAATCTAAATGTCACCACTTAATTGGAATACTGTCCTAAAAACATCAGTATTTGCATCAGGACCCAAAGTAGTAGGTGTTGTACAGAGAGTTACATAGGAAAATACCCCACTGGATTCATGCAATCTGTACATTCTTTTAAGACTTTGTACACAAAGATGAACATGAACTTTACAAGTGCAAATGCACTTAAAAGAAATCTGTACACTCTATGAAGCAAAGAGATAAGAAACCTCTCACTAAGTCTATGACTTTTGTGTTTGTCAAAGAAAACCAGAAAACAAATCTAAGTCCCTCTTTCACCAGAACTCCAAGGCTCAGGAGACAGCAAAACAGATTTTAGCCTTTTCTTTTAACTTAAATGTCATATGTGTAGGTCTTATGGTCAACAATATCTCAGGTAGGAAATGGAAATCACAGATTGGGAACACTTGGAGAAAACAGGGAACACAGTCGGGCTTGAGATAGCACCAAGATCTGAATTCTTCATCTTCTACTTCATTTCTAGTAATTTACAGTCTCTTAATCAGCTCTCTGGTGGGAAGAAAACCTGAAGTGTATTGCTTCCTTCTCTCTTCTTTTCCTCCAGCCATCACAGGCAAAGGTAATGTAGAACACAGAGCCACACTGACCCAGTATTTGCTTCTTAGGATGTCGTGTCAGAGATTTACAGAGATAATTTACCGATTAGACACCATCATTGTGCTAAAGGCAGGCACAATATGCAATTCACACTTGCTGCCAACAACCTGTATCACTGGGCAGTGCAAAAAGAGACAGGCCTATGATCCCATCTTTTCCTTTCCTGTGTTTCAGAGAGATTAACAGGAACAAGGAGATAAAACAGCCTTAGATGTGCTCACCAGTTCTATGTTATGGCTATATATAAAAAACAAGGAATAAAGCACCAATTTCTAACAGTATAACAGGTGTTGACTCAACATTTTCAGGGTGATACCACAATCTTGCAAGTGTTGAGCCATCATATATCAAAAGACAATCAAGAGCCTTTGAAGGTCAAAGGCCCAAGACATTGACTTTGTGACAAAGGAACATTACACAAAAACCCCTGCTAACGATGTAAGCAGAACAGATAGCAGCTTCCAGTTCTGCAACATCTCTGCTACAGCTTTCAGATTACTGGGAAGATCATGGGGTACCATTATTTAAAATGCGGGTTTTAAGAACCAGAATTTATTCAACCACTGATAGCAGAAAAAAAAGTGCGGATAGGTTATTTATGGATATCATTTGACCAGCTCTACATCTAAGTAACTTTTGCTACTAAAATGTCTATTGAGTGGTAAAGTTTCTGTTCAGTTTTGATAAATGCACAGCCAGCTGAAGCTGGCTTCTGCAAATACATCTGTTCCAAATATAGCTCAATGTGCAGTAGGAAACTGATTTATTTGTGATATTTGGATGTTTAGAAGTGCTGGAACACCCAGGAGTAATGTTTCTCTTTAGCTAACAACCGCTGAGCACTAGCATCATTGAGCATTCCCTAGTCACAATCATTTGCGTCAATCTCAGCCAAATATTTTAAGATACAGAACTATTATGGTATATCAATTATTAATTTTATTATGAGACTTTCATCAGCAATTTTAGGCATAAGGATTGGAAGGCTGAGTAGCTGGGGCACCTTTCCCACAAGGAAAACATTCACATTTCCAAGCACCTTATTTTAGCTTGGTTAGTATTTTCTACAATATTGTAAAATGCCTGTGATGGTTCTATTTTTATCAGGATTTTTATTTTTAGGTGTATTTGGTTTTATATATTCTTATGAGAGTCCCTCTTTTTAGGAAGATGAAAGTTTCTAGCCTGGGGATAACAATATCAATGCAGGGTCAGTAATTTTAATTTTTATTGCAATGTTTGAGGAAAATCATATTATTGATCCTTCCAATCAATCAAAGACAGCATCATCCTCTATCCTCCCATTAAACCCAAACACCCACATGCACTCTATGCCCTCAGCACTCTCACCACTCCCACACCTCACAGCCTCTGGTTGCAAACTAAAGCTCAGGGCACCTGCTCCGCTGAGCAAGTTAAGATCAATGGCTCTGGAGTCCTTGCCTGAGGAACAGATTTCCCATCATCTCTGCTAGGCACATCCTTGTGCACAGGCAACACGTGGCTCTGATAGCACAGATACCCTGCAAACGTGTAAGGTGAGACAGAGCTCCTCCTGTAGCAGAACAAACTCTCAGGAGACACTTCCAGGGCAGGCAGCCTGAGAAATTCTCATATGCACCTAGCCTACACCACCCAAGAACCCCAACAAATCTGCCCAGAACCACTGACCAGTCCCTATCAGCCTCAATTTCTCCGTGTCTCTGCAAAAATTAAGGGGAAAAGGAGACTCAGCAGTAAACAATTTACATTTCAAGAGGAAATATAACACTGGAGTGCTCTGAACACTCATGCATAGCTCTGTTGTAGCTAAGGGAGCAGTAAATTCCTAATTAGAGGATTTGACTGGTGGCCGAGTAACTAGAAACACTGTTCAACCAAAGCTAAATGACATGCTTCATATCCAGTAAAACAGTAAGCTGAGTAGTGGTGCATTTTTTCAATTGCTTGCAGTAAGAAGACAAAATATCCAGTACTAAAGAGACTGTCTGACAAGGGGTAGAAACAAACTGGTCACAGGATATAAACTTGAATTCTTCACACTAAAATACTTGTCCTGAGAGATATTTCCCTTAACACTGTTATTCCCTGTTGCTGTCAAACGTTCATTTCGCGACGTTCCCTTGCGTTTCTCTCAAGTCAGTTGCCAGAGTGAGGGTTGGTCAATGTCGTGTGACTGCAGTAACTTACATGAATGTCTGTCTTCAGAAGGGTCACTGTTGACTTATCCTGTAGGGCTGATGAGTCCTGATCCTCTACCTGGCGTCAGGCCTATGACACAGCTCTGATGTTTTTCCTACAGTACTTCACTAATGTCAGCGGGGCATGCTGTTATCTGCTCTAGTTTTCGATGAGGTTTGGGGTCCCAGAGTAATGGAAGTGCTAGATTTTTAGTTCAGATCACAAGACAGCTGACGCTTTTTTTTTAATATCCATTCCATACCATTGTGTAATTATATGAGAATCTCTGTTTTCATTTTCAAAAAGGTAAGATTTTAACCTTCCTGACTGTGAGGGAAGCCTGAACACATATCTCAGTTGCATCCTAATAGGTCAGAGCAGGAAGGTCCCATTAAGCAATCAATTAAGTAAAGAGGCTGACTGTAGTTTGGGGCTTATGAAGAACAGGGGTGTACAGAAAATGTGAAAGAGTCAAAGCCACCATTTAAAAAACACCTTCACGGGGTTTTTAATAGAGCTAAACCAAAGAAGGGTCAACATATCGCCTTTCGTGTTGGCTCCATATAGGCATCATTGTCATGTCACCTAAAAGAGATTTGCAATCATTTGCAGACTCCAAGTTCTCTTGCCACAGGTTTTGTCCCATTGTTTCTTTTGCATCCCTCATGACAACTGTATTGGAAGACCCTTCGGCAGAGGATGATACGACACTAACACGTATGCTTTGTCTAAGAGGTTAACCGTCTATGTCTCTATGCTTCAGCATGACCAAGGAGTCTTTTAGAATGGATTCTGCTAAACAGGTGTCCTGCTTTATTTGATACTTGTGTTTAGATATAGCACATATTATCACAACAAATAATTACAGATATTCACAGAAACACAGAATCACAGAATCGCAGAATCACAGAATGTTAGGGATTGGAAGGGACCTTGAAAGATCATCAAGTCCAATCCCCTTGCCAGAGCAGGAACGCCTAGATAATGCTACATAAGAACGTGTCCAGGCAGGTCTTGAATGTCTCCAGAGAAGGAGACTCCACAACCTCTCTGGGCAGCCTGTTCCAGCGTTCCGTCACCCTCACTGAGAAGAAGTTTCTTCTCGAGTTTAAGCGGAACCTCTTATGTTCCAGTTTCAGCCCATTACCCCTTGTCCTATCAGTGGTTGTCACCGAGAAGAGCCTGGCTCCATCCTCGTGACACTCACCCTTCATATATATTTGTAAACATTAGTAAGGTCACCCCTCAGTCTCCTCTTCTCCAAACTAAAGAGCCTCAGCTCCCTCAGCCTTTCCTCATAAGGGAGATGCTCCACTCCCTTAATCATCCTAGTTGCCCTGTGCTGGACTCTCTCCAGCACTTCCCTGTCTTTCTTGAACTGAGGGGCCCAGAACTGGACACAATATTCCAGATGGGGTCTCACCAGGGCAGAGTAGAGGGGAAGGAGAACCTCTCTTGACCTACTAACCACCCCCCTTCTAATACACCCCAGGATGCCATTGGCCTTCCTGGCCACAAGGGCACACTGCTGGCTCATGGTCATCCTGCTGTCCACCAAGACTCCCAGGTCCCTTTCCCCTATGCTGCTCTCTAATAAGTCATTCCCAACTTACACTGGCACCTGGGGTTGTTCCTACCCAGATGCAAGACTCTACACTTACCCTTGTTATACTTCATTAATTTTTTCCCCACCCAACACTCCAGCCTGTCCAGGTCTCGCTGGATGGCAGCACAGCCTGCTGGTGTGTCAGCCACTCCTCCCAGCTTGGTGTCATCAGCAAACTTGCTGATAGTACTCTCTAGTCCCTCATCCAAGTCATCGATGAATATATTGAATAATACTGGTCCCAGTACCGACCCTTGAGGGACTCCACTGGATACAGGCCTCCAACCAGACTCCGCCCCATTGACCACAACTCTTTGGCTTCTTCCCCTTAGCCAGTTCACAGTCCACCTCACTACCCAAGAGTCTAGACCACACTTCCTCAGTTTAGCAGCAAGGATGCTGTGGGAGACTGTGTCAAATGCTTTACTGAAGTCAAGGTAGACCACATCCACTGCTCGGCCATCATCTATCCACCTTGTTATATCCTCGTAAAAGACTATGAGGTTAGTCAAGCACGACTTCCCTTTGGTGAAGCCATGTTGACTGTCTCTAATGGCGCTCTTATCCTTGATATGCCTTGAGATGGCACCAAAGATAAGTCGTTCCATCACTTTCCCAGGGATGGAGGTGAGGCTGACTGGTCTATAGTTACCCGGGTCCTCCTTCTTGCCCTTTTTGAAGACTGGAGTGACATTTGCTTCCCTCCAGTCCTCAGGCACCTCTCCCGTCTCCCAAGACTTGGCCAAGATGATGGAGAGTGGTCTAGCAATGACATCAGCCAGCTGCCTCAGCACCCTTGGATGCATCCCATCTGGACCCATGGATTTATGGATGTCCAGATTGCTTAATTGGTCCCTAACCCCGTCCTCATCGACTAAAGCAAACTGCTCCACTGCCCTGACTTCCTCTGGGGCCTCAGGGGAACGGGGCTCCTCAGGACAGCCTCCAGCAGAGTAGACAGAGACAAAAAAGGTATTCAGTAACTCTGCCTTCTTAGCGTATAAGCAAAATTGTGTATTTATGCACAGTAATGAAATTCAATGATCAGTGGCAATTTCTTAATCTAAACTAAACTTATGAATTAACCATTAATACCTCTAGATTTTATTTAAAAACCTAAAATGTTTTATGTAACAAGTAAGGGAGAGAACACCTTTCAATTAAAACAGTGTGACTGTATCTCCATGTTTAGCTTCTACTATAAATAAAACTTTGCAAATCCCAATTTTAAATAATGTCAGCCGTTAAATTTATTCTGTGAACAATAGGGAGTTTGTATTAAAAAAATTAATTATCTTCCTTCTGAAGTATGGAGGGTGTTTAATGCATATTGGAAAGTTTAAAGACCTTACTGACTGTGGTCTTTTGCTCACTTTATGGATCTTGCAGGTGAAGTTATTTTTTTTTAAAAAAAATGTATTTGCAGGTCAGATCCTCGGGAGGACTTAATGATATTGTTTCAGGGAAAACAGCTGAACTACAAGTAGGTAGACAGATTAGCTGCAGGACAAGGTCCTCCAGTCTTGTCGTAATAGTAGCTATCTCTTTGAAATGCAGATTGCTGACAGAAGTGAGGGAGTTTAAAATTACAGAGCAAAGCAACAGCCAGGAAAAAAGGTGGCAGCAGGAGGGCCTAAGATGAACTGTGCATGAATAAGAGGTAGTAGCTGGTGGCCAGCTGTGCAAGGAGCAGTATGCACCCCTGTCCTGCTTCCCCTTCCTCCCCGGGGCATTTCAGGACACAGCTAAGACATTTGGGAGGAGAGCCGCTGAGGTGCTGCAAGGCTTATGGTTTGGCCTTGGAAAGGCAATTCCGCTCTGCACATTCCTGCCTCTGCCTGCAAAGCAAAAGAAAAATCAATGGCTACGTACCTCTTACAGTCAAGTGCTCTAGAGCTGACAAGAAAAAACAATTCAGAGAGCTGCTTATAAAAGCTACATTCAAACCATGAATTTTGTTGACTTTTGCTCATGGGTCAAGCACATCATAACATTTCAGATAAGAAGGATGCCACAGAAGGACCTACTTTAAAGCATCTGATTCTATATCCAGGCAATCAAATCGTCACCTGGATCTGGAGTAAATAGTGCCATGTCCCACTCTGTATCCAGATCATCCAAATGGGGATAAATTCACAGGACTTGATCCTAAGACTGCAAAAAAAGAGATGGGCTGAGGGGATGAATTAACATCCCCTTCAGGATAAAGTTGAAAAGCTTAACAAACTGAATGGATTTCCACTTGGTCAGCCAAACCGTAAAAAGAGCAAAGCTGCTGAGACAGTGATCACAGTGTGCAAGGGAATCTCTGTCTGCCAGAAGTAGTGTCTTGTGTTAGGCCAGCTAGCTGAGGCTGCAACATATGCCGTAAAGTGTGTCTGTTTGCTCCTGATGAGTCAAATAGGCTATTCAAATGTACTTCTAACTCCTTGAACTTTGCTCCTTTAGTTCTCTACCTTATTCTTTCTTGCAATGCCCATCAACATTACATCATCAATGGCAGCAGGCAATGACTCAACATACAAGTTGATCTGGATGAGGAAATTGAGTGCACCCTCTAGAAAACTTGCAGATGAAACCAAACTGGGTGGAAGTGTTGATCTGCTTGAGGGCAGGGAGGCTCTGTGGAGGGATCTGGATAGGTTGGATCTCTAGGCCAAGGCCTATTACATGAGTTTCAGTAAGGCCAAAAGCCAGTTCCTGCACCTTGACAGCACTACAGGCTTGTGGAAGAGTAGCTGGAAAACTGCTCAGAGGGATCCGGGGCTATTGAATGACAGACAGCTGAATACAAGCTAGCAGTGTGCTCAGGTGGCCAAGAAGGCCAACAGCATCCTGGCCTGTGTCAGGAATAATGTGGTCAGTAGGACCAATGAAGTGATCGTCCTCCTGTACTAGGCACTGGTGAGGCTGCACCTCCAGTTCTGTGTTTGGTTTTCGTCCACAAAACAGATATTGAGGTGTTGGAGTGTGTCCAAAGAAGGGCGAAAAAGATCATGAAGGGTCTAGAGCACATGTCTTAGGAGGAGAGGTTGAGGGAACTGGGGTTGTTTAGCCTGGAGAAAGGAGGTTGAGGAGACACCTTATCGCTCTCTACAACTGCCTTAGAGGAGGTTGTAGAGAAGTGGGCATCAGTCTGTTTAACCAAGTAACAAGTGATTGGACCAGAGGAAATGAACTCAAGTTGTGCCAAGGGAGATTTAGACTGGATATTAGAAAGAATTTCTTTACTGAAAAGGTTGTCAAGCATTGGAAAGGGTTGCCCAGGGCAGTGGTGGGGTCCCTTTCCCTGGAGTATTTAAGAGTTGTGTAGACATAGTGGTTAGGCATATAAGCTAGTCAACGATTTGTCAATGTTAAGTAAATCATTGGACTTGATGATCTTATAAGTCTGTTCCAATCTAGGTGATTCTGCAATTCTGTGATTTGAACTTTTTCTTCTGTGCAAGGGAGAGTAACAGGCTCAGCAGGGTTGGCAGTGACTTCACCTCTCATCTTTTGACAGTGCAGCCATGGAGGGAGAGCTAAGTGGGAAATACCGCAGGGGTCATTGCAGTGTTCCAGCTCCAGATTTGAATGCTCTTTTCCAAATGCAAGCCCGCCTCCACCTCTCTGCCTAAAATCTCAGTCCATCTGTCTGTCTTTCCTAATGATCTCTCATAATTTAGTTTGTTTGGTTTTTTTTTTCTACTAATGTAGCTGGTGGTACCAAAAATAAAATATGTAACAAGGCAATTCAGTTGGCGATTTTTTTCCTTTTTTTTTTTTTCTCCATCTCCCTTTCATTCTAGCTGTGAACTTGCTCTAAGGCATTTGTTGAAATTGTTGCTTTTAAGTTTGTTTTGTGGAGAAGGATTTCATGACTCCTGGCCCCTAGAGGGTTATTCTTTGCCCTACCTCTTTTCTCTGCCATCTGGCATGTTTACTTGAAGTAAACGTGTAGGGTCAGAGGCCAACGCGGACATGTGGAGGGACAGCTTTGTCATAAAAGCTGTAAGGAATGAGTGGGTGCTTCTGAATGTAGCACTGTGCATTTTGTTCAGCTGCTGAACACAATGAGGTGAGGTTAGTCATATGATTGAAAGAAAATAAAGAAAACCAAATAGACAAGCAGAACGGTAGGTTGTACAACACAGGGCACACAATCTCTTTTATTTCTTTTTTTTTCCTCAAACTTTCTACAGAATATGGTGGAGTAGACAATAAAATCTCCCTCCCCCTATTCTTTTGGATATCTGCTTTATACAAGTTCAGTAATAGCCTAGAGGCCTCAAATCACTGCAGGTGCAGACAAGCAGGCTAAAGCAAGCACCAGTATCTATGTTCCAGCTGTCAAGCCACCATTCATTTAAATGTAAAATGCTGATTTTTGGCACCTAAAGAGAGGAACTAGTTTGACAGGGCTTTCAGGAAGGAAGGAAACAAGCCAGAGGGTCATAGAAATGTAGTCTCTTAAACAAGGGTGACCTTGTAACATGTGAAAATTTCTAGGAAGGAAGGATAGGGCTGGGCGAGCAGAGCCACTCCTGCTCTTCACTGTTGGCTTTGCCCAGAGCTGGTCACAAATTTATTACACCTCTATGATTAGTACCACAATGACCTCAAAGTTCACTACCTCAAACATATTCTGATCTCATGTACACTTGCTTTCCAGACCTTGTTGCATCTCTGCTACACAATCCAGAGCTGCTTTGTTGTTGCTAAGAATGTGTCAGTATCCCAAAATGTCCTTCACTGTGATCTTTTTGTGTGGCATTTAACCAGCAGCTCTCAGAGAAAGAGGTCTGCTTTTAAGTGGCCCTCTCTGAGATGAGAGGTCTTCGTTGCTGCAGTGCAGGTTAATGACAGCAGAGGTGGGATGTTTCCCACCCACCAGCAGCATGGTGCAGGAGTTAGATCACAAAACCATCCCCTCATGACCCGTCCCTGAGTCCAGCACAGACGCCTAGATTTTGCCAATTGTGGCCACCAGTCACCTCACAACCTGCCAGCAGAGGATAAGCCTGCCTTGAGATCTGGCTTCTTTCATCACAGTATTGGTGCCAGACAAGAGTATCAAAGACCTGCAAGAAGGTTTATTCTCTTCCATGAGCAGGAGAGCAGAGACTAACAGCGGTGGTTCCTCTGCACAGAACCTGACTATTACAAACACAGAGGAGACACTCTGTAACCACAGAAAGGATGGCACAAATTGATGCCTGAGACCAAACAGGAGCAGAAAAGTACAGAGAAGCACAGCCACAAGAATTGCCCTTTTTGGGGCGTACTGGGTGAAGAAAAATTCGTGATGCAGAGTTAATCGCACAGCATAATTATACTGTGTATCATCAAGGGCCTTCAAAAGAACAAAACCATATATCTAAAATTACTCCAACCAATTTCAGATGACATCTATATCTGACCATACAGCCAATAACACACAGGTTAATACTGACATCTTATTAATGGAACCCTTTTTGCAGCTATGAAATAATATAATCTCTGAATCAACTTTACTATATGAAGTTCATTTCATTTATATTTAATACATGAGTTCTCTTGAAAGTTTATATTAAGCTCAGAAAATGAATAATGGAAAATTGCATCTTAGATTCTATCGTTTTTTCTTTGGAGATAAATCAACCAAATAAACAAAGAGTGCAAACAAACCCAAGCACTGTATATTTCATCTTTACCAGCCTGAACTTTTACTGGTGAAGAAATAGCACTTTTTTTGCTTCCTGGTCCAAACTCTTCGCAGACTTCAGACCATTTCTGTTCCTGTAATTCCTTTTTTCCTCTGTTCTTGATGTGGATTGGTTAACCACAAAAAAACACCAAGAATTGTTTTATTTGAAGCATGATGGAGTTAGAAGGACTAAGTGATTATTCTGATACAAAAAAACAGACCTGATGTTCAGACAAGCAAGAGTATATATCTCTGGAGGGTACTCAACGTCTTAGAAGATCTACCACAATGTCTCCAGAGATAGATACAGTACTATCTCTGCAAGGATATTAAAAAAAAAAAAAACAAAAAAAAAAAAACCCACGAGCCCACAAAGGTATTAATATGATGATGTCATATAGTTTTCATTATTAACAGAGGTACATCAATCCTCTCATGTTACATGTAAATGCAGGAATAAAGAAAATAAATGCAGAAAAAATGCAGAAAATAAAGTGATATCTCACCACACCAAAGGACTGCTCTATTTGTGACTGAAAATAAAAGGCTGATTTCAGAAAATTTCCTTCAAATACCCACAATCCTACCAATTCAATCTCTTTGGGTACTCTCATGAGAATAATCGCCATAGAACCAAGATGAACAGAAGAAAATGGAAGTATGAGTACTCTTCCTGAACAAATCTGAAGGACAGTGCAGAGACTTCATGACCAGTGCAGAGACTTCATGACCTCCCACACTTAAATCAGTTCATAGGAAGCTCTGCCTGCACAGGAATTACATTATGGGTCCACACCTGTGAGTGTCATCTTGCCCCAGTTATGATGCAAACAATTAGGCATACCAGGACAAAGTGAGCCTAACATGCATCAGATTGGAAATTTGAGGGACAATCTTAAAATACAGCAACTGCTCTAATCTTTTACAGGAGGGTATTTGAGATAAATTTTGCTTGGTGTCAGAGTATCAAATCTTGTTTACTCATTCACATGTTGTGTTCTGACATTCTTTCTGTTACCTTTTTCAAAGACTTCACATACACTTAATACTGCAAAAACAAACAGAAATTTTCACAATGATTTACACAGGTATTTTAGAATGTCACTCAAACATACAGCATAGGTATTTAGTTCTGTTTTTCTAAATATTCCTGTTATCATTTATAGACACTAATGATCACTTAATGATAGTAATTATGATGTCTTCATTTTACGTCTTGCTTACTCTCCAGTGTCTACTGTAATCCATGGAGAAATGGGGCTGTCACGGAGCTACCTGTGATATGAAAGAAAATATCTGGAACCATGATAATAAAGATTATATCTCTATGGTAGATGAAATGCTGGATCTGGACATAAACAGCTAGTTCATGCCATTATGCTGATAACTTGGACTATACATAAGAGCCAACATCTTCATAACCTGATTTTGGTTAAATACCACATCTCTGCGAATGCAAAATGAGTATGTAACACAACCTTAAAGCATTGTCTTGGCCCATCATCATGATTACTACACAAAGAAAGTTATCTATATTACCATCAGGTGGAAATCCTGGACTAAAGGTCCAAGACTAAATTTCTGTTGACAATGATGTTTGCTTATAGTCTTTATATGTATGCATACAAATAAGCCTTACCATGTAATGTTAATTTTCTTACTGTCTGTGATATAAAGTACACAAACTGTGAAGGCTTAAAGACATTTATAGGGTAGATAATTTCCACTAGGGAGTCAATTTTTTAGATTTCAGTTGAAGTAGTTGGACAATTCAGACCAGTGATACAGCTTGAGTCTTGCCTCAGGAGTTTGAAGCAGTTTACTGTTATTTGGTTTTCTAGCCAAATTAAATAAATGGATATGAACTTCTTGGCAAACATCCCTTTTTAAAAAAAGATTTCTTCCATTTAGCTTAACTTAATCGCAAAATATTTCTATTAACAAACCCAATAATCTTGGTTTCAACCAGCTAATTCAGTTCTATTTATTAATTAAGAACAGCATAAAAAAATATATATAATGATACATTAGAGGTTCATATGCTTTCTAAAAATAATAAAAACACAGTTCAGACAAATACAGTGAAGTTATCACAATGTAAACCAAAGAAGTAGTTTACATTCTTCTGAATCAACAAAAGTGTTCGACAAAGATTAATACAGGTTAGCAAATTTGAAATTTTGGAATAAAAAATTAAAGAAGTCTTCCATGGAATATAAGACATAAACCACCACAAAGATGTATTTGTAAATGTTTATTACTGATCATTCCCTTCTACACTGCAATTTTATGTTCAAACCACTGAGTGCATCACAAAAAAAAAACCAAACACTGGAATTTTGATGCTAAAAGATAGAATTACACCCTGTGTGTCTGTTTTTCCCATGGCATTAAAAGCCGAATGCCACAAGGCAGAAGCTTCAACCTCAGGTCTTTAAAATTGTATTCACAAGTGCATTCAAGTATATGTTCAACATAACCATGTACGAATGTTTTGGGACAGGATTTGTCCTCTGTTTGACCATAGAACTGCAACACAGGCTGCTTTTGCAAGAATGTAGACACAGAGAATCACAGCTGTTAAACAAGAACATCACTTTGTAAAACTGATAGATGGCTTTTGTCAGTACCTGTTATTGACATGAAAGTAACTCACTGCAGTTGTATTTACATGAGTAGAGTACTTCTCAGTAAATACTTGACTAAATACCTACTTCGCTAAATACACTTTTCCATAAGGATGTCTTTGATATAAGAAAGGAGACATAGAGAACAAAAAAAAAAAAAAAAAAGGTGTTTCGAAGTACAGTGAGCGTCTTTCAATTAAAAGAATAACAAGATATTTCAGAAACCATTATTACCATGTAACTCCAGGGCTCAGCTAATTTGCAAGGGAAGCAATAAAATTAAAGGACTGGGCAAGCAGTGCACTGTATTAGTCTCAGGAAAGATTAGCAATTTTCAAACATTGAAACCAGGGATATATGGGAAGTAAGAATCTTTGACATCAATTTCTAATGAAAAATGGTGAATTGTTTATTTGTATTTCCTTACATTTCCAGTTATAGTATATGCCCATTAGCTTATTCTTGGGAACCTGAGCAAGACATATGCTAGCGGTGGATCAGCCAAACAGAGTGGTTGTTGTGCTATGAGCCCACTCAGCCGACAACAAAGAACACAGCCACTTTCTCACTCCTGTCCCCCTCCCATTTGTGATTGTGAGGAGAAATTCAACAAAAGAAGGCCAGTTTAGCTCAGTGGGTTGAGCGTGGTTCTTGAAACACCAAAGGTCGTGGGTTCGATTCCCATTCGGTTCTCGTGTGTTGCCTGACCTAGTCGAGAGGTGGTGTCCCCGCCCACGACAGGGAGGTTGGATTAAAATGATCTCTAAGGTCCCTTCCAGCCCAGGCCATTCTGTGATTCTATGAAAAGACTTGAGGATCGAGATTCAGGAGAGGGAGGGCTCCCTCACTGCTATTGTCACAGCCAAAAACCAAAGTAGGCTTGGCAAGAAAACATCAATTTAATTTAGACAATAGAGTCAACATCAGTTTACCAAACAAGTAGGTCACAATCAGATCGCAAGAGAAATAAATACAGCCAGATCTCAAATACACCCTCCCTTCTTCCCAGCTACTTTCTGCCCTCCAGTACCTCAGAGAGGCAGGAGGTGGAGGCTGCAGTCTGTCCATTACTCATTATCTATGTTCCTCCTCAGTGAGAGGACTCCTCACACTCTTCCCCTGCCACTACCTGGTGTTCCTTTTATGAGAGACAGTCCTCCTCAAACTTCTCCAACACGAGCGCTTCCCAAAAATATGGGTCACTTCTTCAGGCTGTAGAGTCACAGCGTGCTTCAAGTGCATCCTCTGCTCTGTCATCGTCCTCTGTTCTGGCATGGGGTGCTCCACGTGCGGCTGCATCCTGAATATTTTGCTGCCATTAGTCGCCTTGGTGTGCAGGGGCTCAGCCTGCCAGATCACCATGGGCCTCAGCAAAGTCCAAGGCTTCCACTTGAACCGGGTTTAAGTGGTCCAGAGACTGGTAAAGTCAAACAAAACTGTACTAAGTTTCGAGATAATAGAGAGAGGAATACCACCTTGAAAGTGTCACAGTTTAAAACAACTAATTTTATGTGTTGCCTGATCTAGCTGAGGGGCGTTCCTGCCCGTGAGAGTGAGGTTGGATTAAATGATCTCTAAGGTCCCTTCCAGTCTAGACTATTCTATGATTCTATGATTCTATGATTTTCTCCTACTCCTCAATATATATGTTGAGTGAACACATATTGCAACAGACCTCTGACATATCTTAGATGAGAGAAACTTCAGGCAGATGGTCAGCTGTCTCTCACTCTATCTTGTGATCTTTCATTTTTAAAAGTCTGGCATCAGTAAAATAATTCCATCTACTTCTGTCATGATCTGGAAGCATATTCTCAGTACTTTGTAACAGAAAAGCCTTTTATCTCTATAATAGGCATTAATATTCCAAAAGATATGCAAAGAATTGTGTCCTGAAGAACTAATCCCATGGTCGGATTCATCCAGATGGACCCTCGCTCTCATCCAGACTCAATAGCAAAGACTCAAGCTTAAAAACATAATTGTCATGATTTTATGCACAGTCACAACAAATTAAGGTTGTCACTTGCCATAGCCATTTCTGGGTAAAAATGGATAAAAATATTCATAGAGTTGTCTTACAAATCTTGTTTGTGAACGCATTTTTGCATATCACAAAGATCTTTTCTGATGCTAGATACAATATGGAATATAAAATGTGCCTAACCTGAAATGTTTTGGGTACTTTTTTCAGTTTTAATGATACCTAGTTCCACCCTGTTCAAAGTCCTCTGTCAAACAAGATGAGAATGAATCTCATACTGATATTAATCCTTTCTGAAGCCAAAACTGTAAGTTTCAGTACTTTCAGATCATCATAGAATTGTTTGGCTTAGACGAATATATGATGCAGTAGTGAGATGGTTAAGTATATCACATTTTTCTTTAATCTCAAGAATTTAATAATAGCTATTAAAAAAATAAAAAGATAAGATTTTAAAAGACCATCAGAAACCTGTTACAGAGGTTGGACCTTCACGCTGCTACAGCTTCAGCTTTCAATAACCCTTTTTTCTAGCTTTAGGATAAAACTACAAAATTTCCCCTTTCCCTCCCTGCTATACTTTGCTTTATAACCTCAGATTCTGCACCAGAGACCTGTATTTCCATTTTGATTCCCCTGCCACACGGGTAAACATTGTACTTTTCATTCAATATAAGTCATTAAAGTCAGTAAACAGCAAAAAATGAATAAAACAACAAGTTACGTATTTTTAACACCTCTGAGTTAAAACCATTTTGCAATAGAGAATAACAGATGCTCATTTCTAAATGCTAAAGCCACCAACTGGGAACATGCCAGTTGTAACTGCTGCCATCTGTTTTCAACTGTGCTTTTTACCTAGCTCTCTGAGATCCATATCTGAATTCACAGCCACACTTTTCCACTATGAGAGGGACAGTGGGAATAGTGTAAGCAAGATTTTCCCCACGTGCTCTCACCTTCATTAAATGAGAACTTCCAGTAGATCTCTATGAAATGATAAATCAGGGGCAGTTTTTGCAAGGATTATAAGTGACAGCAGTTGTTTAATAAACACTTTTCATTACTGTTTTCCCACATTTCATCTAACGTGTTTACTTTCCTGCTGATGCTGTCTTCCTACCTTCTCTCTAGTCAGGTAGAAGTCAGGTAGATGGCTCCAGGCTTCTATAGGGATAATTCACATCCTGCTGGAAATAAAGCACCTTGTGCTTTCCTGAGTGTCTGTTGCTCAAGGCCAGTTGCAGTACTGAGTTGCACAGTGCAGTATATCCCTTTTTATTGCATAAACATATTCAGATATCCCTTGCACCCATGTACTCACAGTTTTTGCAGTGTCTGAGACAGACTGTACAAGATGGCAGTGCCAGACTGACATAAGTAGAACACGACATATATAATGTAAAAAAATATCCTTCATTAATGCCAGCAAAATCCTTTTAAATGCCTGAATCTACTTTTGTTACTTTGGAGGAAGTACGTATTTAAATCTTCCACTCAACCTCCCACATACAGTAAAAACCAAAAGTTCTCCATCTCCTCCACTCTGAACACCATTATCAAATAATTATTTGGAAGATTGTAGATTGTTATCTGGGCTGATTATTGCTGACCTAGAGTGTACTACTACTGCATATTTTCTGTATGAGCTTTTGCAACTAGTCTACAACAGATATGTATCTGCAACAGCCACACAGAGGTTTTGTTTTTTTCATGGCAGCTGCTATCTTATCTAACAGGTGTATTAAATCAGGTTTCTCAAGAGTTAACTACAGGAGATGCTAATATGTGAGCTAAAAATTCAAGACTTTTAACTGGCCTCTGTTACAAACCGCATCTCCATACCTCAGGTACCTTCTCTGGGGTGTTCTTACAGACAGACTGACCCAGGATGGTAGCAGCATCTTCACTTCTCAATGAAGAAAGCTGTTAAAGGAGTCCCTCAATGTCTACTGACTTATGTGTCTTTTAAAAGGTGGAGAATGCACTTTCCAGAGACATGTGAATAGTTTTCAGTAGCACTGGTGACATGAACAATACTGAACATTTAGTTGCAATCAGTTTAATTGTCATTCTCTATTTTCCTCTCTCCATCATCCATTTATCGCACTCTTACTGGTCATTTTCACAAGGAAACTCTGAGTTGTAAGAAGAGCAGCACTCCATCTGAAGGCCTGTCATCCCTTCTCTCTCTCTTCATGAGTGAATGAGGATAGAGAGGACTAAAATGATGTAAGAACAATGAGTCAAAGTAAGGCACTACTCAAAATGACCTGAGCATAAAGGTTGCCACCTCGTTTAGTTTTAACATTTTTTCCTGAACATAAAATATATTCATCTGAGAAAAATATTACCTAACTATAATTCTACTTTCTAAAATCAGGATTATCAGCTAAAAAAAATCTGTTTAAAATTATAAGAAGAAATAAGTGTATTTCTCTTGACCTCTCGTGGTGTCTTTACCGCTTTTGACAACAATTTGTTCCTCATTAGTCAGTGCTTTATGTTGGTAAAGGTCCCTGAAATGGCAACAAAAGAGGACAAACATTTTTCACGTTCCTTTCCCTATTTTAAAAGTAACAGTTACCGAAACTCCCATCCAACCTGGCCTGGAACACTTCCAGAGAGGTGGCATCCTCAACATTTCTGGGTAATCTGTTCCGGTGTTGCATCATCCTCACAGTGAATTTCTTCCTAATATCTAATCTAAATCTACCCTCTTTCAGCTGAAAACCATTACCCCTTGGCCTTCCCCTTCTTTCCTGTAGACCCCTTTTATGTACTAGAAGGCTGTTATAAGGTCTTCCTTGAGACTTCTCTCCTCTAAACTGAAAAACCTTAACTGTCTCAGCCTGTCCTCTTAAGAAAGGTGCTCCAACCCCTTGGTCATCCTCTTGGCCCTTCTCTGAACTCACTCCAACAGACCCAGCTCCTTCTTACATCAAGGTCCCCAGAGGTGGACAAAATACTGCAGGTGGGCTTTCACCAGAGCTAAGGGGGAAAACCACCTCCTTCAGCCTGCTGGCCGCTCTGCTTTACATGCAGCCCAGGATGCGATTGACTTTGTCTGCTGATGAGCACACATTGCTGGCTTCTGTTCAGTTTTTCATCCACCAACACCCCTAGGTCCTTTACAGGACTGCTTTCAAGCCACTCATTGTCAAACCTGTATGTGTGCTTAGGATTGACCTGAACCAGGTGCAGGACTTTGCACTTGTCCATGTTGAATTTCATGAGGTTTGTATGGGCTCACCTCTCACTCCTGTCCAGGTGCCCCTGGATGGAATCCTTTCCATTCAGTGTGTTGACTGCACCAGACTGCTTGGTGTTATCAGCAAACTTGCAGGGGGTGAACTTGATCCCACCGTCCATGTTGTTGGCATGGTCCCAGTATGAACCCCTGAGGAACACCACTCGTCACTAGTCTCCTCTTGGACATGTAAAAACCACATATAAGGGGTAAAACCTCTTAAAGAAATTTTTACATGGAAAGCAACACTGACGCAAACAATTCATATGGGACAAATTACTGTGATGTAGAGATTTTGTGGGCTCTGGAAGACTCTGAAACAATGAGTTCAACAAAATAGCATGAAGAGGTTGCTTTTGCAATGCTTCTGGCTTTATATGTCTCTCTGTAAAAAGGTTGCACTCTGCATCTTTTGCAAGGGGAAGGAGAGAGAGATGGAGAGAGGGAGGGAGGAAATTTTCATAATTTCATTATTCAAGAGAGAGTTTAAATGTTGATTTGGGCAGTCGGTCACTACATGACTCTTCAAGTTTGTATCATATTTAAATGTAAAGTACCCCAAACAAATTTGACACATGATGGCAGAAATGTCAAGGGAAATAATTAATTAAATGAGTTGTCTCTCTGTAGTCAAAATCCTACCTTGCACCACCAAACAAGATCTATTAGTCCTTAAATATCAAATTCTTCTTTCTTTTTTCTGTCCTAAAAAAAAAAAATTTAAAAAAAGGTGGAGCAAAACAAGTCATGGAAAGGGTAGAACGTACCACAAGAAAAGATGATAATGAAGAGAACTGTATTGCTATGCAATAATTCACTGAAGTGAGTGAATATCAAAAACCGTGTACCAGAGAACACATTTACAAACTAGAAGGGCTTAATGTGAAAAATGAGTGCTTAATGTCAGTGACATTTTCTCTATGCAATATCATACTTAGAAGCCACGGAGTTTTAAAATGACAGAATGAAAAAGGAAAGAAGGAGGAAAAAAGAATTACAACTGTGAAAGACCTTCAACACCTTTGCGATCTTAAGAGAGGGATCATGAAAGTTCCTTAAGGAAACTAAGAACATACTGGTTTACTAGAAAATATAACACTTAAGAAAAAATAAGCTTGACTGGTAGAGAAATCATGTTACGTTTTTCCTGAAATATTTTTAAAGTTTTCTAGGAATTTTAAAACAAAAATTACTTTTGTTCTCTGCTAAAACTACATGAAATAGTAGTAGAGATGCACAAGCACAATTAATTCCTTTGGGTCTGCAACATGATTCACATGTCTGGACATAATATACATACAGTACACTGCTAGCAAGAAATGCTGAAAGATACAAAGATTTTCACTAAATATTCTACTGAAAATCAGTGTTGTTTCAGTTTTAATATGAATGAGTTGAACCCCGTGAACTGTGTCTCTCAACAACATGGCCCAGCCTTGTCAGTCATTCCACAAACATGAGGATCTTTGCCGCAGTATTAATTTTTGCAGAAGCACATTCACAGCTGGAGTGAAAGAAATAGTTGTTCCATTGATCTCTAATGGGGAGGATCTCTGAAGTATTAAGCAAGACTCTTACACTACTAATTTTTGAAAATTCTTAGCGAACAAAAAGCTATACATTAAAAAGTACTTGTTACTGTTGACAAAGCTTGAACTTTCTTATCTGTTGGTCTGAATAAATTATTTCTATAATTGTACACTCTTTAAGATGCAATTTAACCTTGTATTTATTTTTAAAACAATAAGGTAGACTGAAAAAGTTTATTAAAGTACCATGAGCAAAGAGATATAGAAGATCTATCACTTCGAAAATCAGTTTCTGAAATGAAACTGTTCTGTAATTAAGTGTTTGAAAAAAAAAAAAAAGCTGAAAATACTCTGTAGAGGAAAACTAAAGCAGTGAAAGATGTTTAGCTCAGTGGGTTGAGCATGGTGCTTGAAACACCAAAGGTCGCCGGTTCGATTCCCATTCGGTTTTCATGTGTTACCTGACCTAGTTGAGAAGCGGCGTCCATGGCCATAACAGGGAGGTTGGATTAAATGATCTCTAAGGTCCCTTCCAGCCCAGGCCATTCTATGATTCTATGACAGGAAGAGCCATTGTCATGGGCTACAAAAAGGACTAAAAGCTAGTGAGCCAAAGGAGTTACAAGTAATCATTTACAGACAGGGCTTCCTAAACATGTGCTACCGGCATCTTCAGCGATAAACTACAATCTATAGACAGATCCCAAAAAAATCCTGCCTGTTCCCCAGCCACGAGGTAGAAGTTCCTCCTGCCTTTTTTCCCACGAGAAAAAGTGTCAGGACAAGCAGCATGCCTTCTGCAGAGCACATCTGGCAGGTGGAGCAGCAGTAATACCATCAACTCCTGCTCCTGCCATTGAAGTCAGGGCACAGCCACACTTTCCCTCTGATGGCAACAGTACCTGAGCAAAATAAGCTGCTGGGGAAGGGGGATTGAGAACAGGTGATCCTAAGAAGGGTAAAAAAAAAAAAAAAAATTGTTCTCCCAGGTCTTTCAAAATTGGTATTTGGGTAAAGAATGAGACCAGTAAACAGCAGAAAAAAAGTGTCAATGTGATTAAAATCAAGAACCCAGTAATTGCACAAATGCATCTGGCAGTGCAAACTGACTTGAGTAAACCTGAATCTAGACCTTGAGATTTGCTGAATCCACCTAAACTGTGAATGGCATCTGAAGAATGGTCTAAAATGCATTCACCTCCTGAAAAGTAGCTGTTCCAGTTTCTGCTTTACCTGGTTTTAGTTTAGAATTTCTGTAAAATATTTTTTTGAATCTCAGCAGGGTTATTTGATACATAAAAATGGCACTTCCTGTCTCTTCCTTGTGTGTGAGCACATATATCAGTTTTCACAAGCCAAACTCCAGCTCCATAAGAGAGCAAAACACTTGGGGGGGGGGGGGTGGAAAAACCCACATTATTTTTTTCTTAAAGACTTAATGTGAGATTGAGGTACAATTTCTCCAGCCTTACCATGGCAACTGTTGTTTAACTAGCTCCCCTTTTCAAAGAGATGTTTTATTATTGTTTTCTCTAGTCTTTATGTGCCAAACGATAGCAAGCTGCTAGGCTGACCCTGGTCTGGAGTTAATAATGCCAGTAATACTTTATACTTTTATTACAACTATAGAACCCATGGCTGAAGGTTTCAAAAGTTAGTACTTAAATTTAGCATCTTTCATACATATTTTATTATTTTAGTAAGTGGTTAGTTATTGGTTACAGTCAACTAGACAGAATTTCTGCCTTAAGATTCCAAGTAATGAACATTACAAACCTACTCCAAGTATTAATACAGATACAGTAATTTCAAACTCACAATGTTTCTCTTTCCTCTTTTAAAAGGGAAAACAAATCCTGCTAAAACTGCTCTGAATTGTATCAGGACTCCTCTACCCTTACATTTCATGCCTTTCATGTATTTCATGAACAATTTACCCGTATACAGTACAAATGTGAATCGTTCTCCCCTTAATTGCTATTATGTCACTGTTGAGCATACATACGCAGCTGACAGACTGGCCCACCATTTGCTGCAAGGGGAGAGTGTTCAGAAGGCAGCTGTCGCAGTGATATCAGTGCTCTGGTCAGGCGGAGCAAGTAGACCAGGCATTCACAAATTCCATTATCTTAGCCTTATCCTTAATCCTACTGCCTTGCAGAGCAGGGTTTTTACAGGCTCAGCTAGCAAAAGTCCCAGCTGCAGTCTCCTGTTAGCTGCCATCAGCTGCTGGCCATAGTAGCCTCTCTGGGGAGCTGCTAGTCCACTGCTTTCATCTACAGATGTTAAATCAAATGTTTTTCAAATCTTTGGCATGTATTCCCCAGCGACCCACCAGCTTGGTTTTATCATGCTTTTAAATATTGCTATTCAAAACATGGTTGACTATATTTCTTTCCTACAGTTAGCTGAAATCCAGGAAAGTTCACAGGATCTATGTGGTCAGTGTTGTATATATGGGTGAGGAGAGGGGTATTCGATGTATTTGTTGAATGTCTTTCACGAGAGAGCCCAGCAGCTTGAGGAATTGCACGACAATTGGATCAGCTAGACTGCAGTGCTTACTTGGTTTATGAAAAACCCCTTTAGGCTCTGAAGTCAATGTATCTGAAGTCCTGTTGCAGCTTTCTAGCAGTTATAGGTGAAGGAGTTGTGTAACCTCATTTAATCTCTTTACTTCTGCAGAGATCTGCATACTCTTATCATCTCCATTACTTTAGGAGCTGTGATTAGATTTAACTTCCTGCACATTAAATTAGTGCCAGCTGTCATTCTTTGTATACTTTTGTTAAATTTGATCTAGTCTATATGGGAGTATGAGGCAGAGACACAGTGAGTGTATTAAGTTTACCACAGAATGACTGAAGGACTTAAGATCGGGAATTGGTCAAATAAAGACAACTAAGTTCGTGTTCTTACCGCAATCCTTTTAAAGGCTGATATAATTGATGTAGGCCTCTATAGCCTGCCTCTCTGAGCATTAGGAATACTAAACAATGTTGGACTTTCTCATGCTGAACTAATGTCTTTTCTTCCCTCCTTGCCTCAACACCCCAGTATAGTATCAAAGAGCTTGTGAGTAATGCTGGGTTAACATGTCTGAAAAATTATGTCTTTATCTACAAAATAAGCATAGCAAGGTCAGGTGGAGAAACCGCAGCATAGACTCTACCATTTAGACCACCCTTTCCAGAGCAATTGTTTCTGCCAAGAGAAGCTGATGTCCATGCACCATCGGCTTACCTGGGGAGACTGGAAATCCTGGCAAGATTTTCCACTCTGCTATTTGGCTCTTAAATGAATTTATATGCTAGTAAGTGACCAAAACTCACAAACATTTTCTGTTGATTTATCACATCTCCAATGATATGAAAATTGCTGGGTTTAAGATAATTAATGTGTTAGATAAAACATTATTTCTGACTCAATTTTCTAACATTTTTCTGATGCATATCCATCCTCCTTGTCACCCTTTTCTAGGTTAACTTTCCTCCCCATCCCATAATTCTTTTTATCACCTACAAACATTATTACCCTAGTCAAATCTGGTGCGCCTTCTTTGGAGACAAGTGGTGTGCAACACTCTCCAAACAGAAATGTGAAATCCCCTTATCTTCTATTGCATATTAACAGGAATGGGACCTTATCTCTGTGCATGATTACTATTTTAAAACATTGATGATATAATTAAAAAGGAGGACCACTGTGAACAGTGTGTGCAGATGGGGAAAGCACTGCAGTTTTCACAGCAGATCATGCAGATGAACACATGAGAAAGGCTGTGTACCCTGCTCATACAAGCCCACGGAAGTGCTCTAGGTCTCTCCCAAGATGGTGGGCACTCACTTGGGAGTTAAAATCAGTGTTTTGACAGAAAAAAACCTGAAATGTTTGATGCTTCTACCCAGATGTAACCATTAAGGAAACAGACTTCAAGACAGATGGTAGGCTGAAATGAGTGTCCAGACCCTTCTTCAGGAGAAAAAGTAAGTACCTGCAAAAAAAGTGCACATGCGGATGATGTGTCTGGTGGCCAAGTTGCAGAAACAGTTTAAAAGCTGCACTCTGTTAGAGGTGCTGAGGCAAAGAGAGAGAAGTGGTTTCAGAACCTCTGAAACACCACAGAGAATGAGACACTTTGGGCGCTATTTACTTGTAAAAGCAGGACTCTGCTTCAGTCCCCACTCTTCAGCATCACAACCAAAATCAAATATGAAGTTTTAACACCTATAAATACCCACAAGTAAGGTCTGTAAGGAGAGACTGTACTAGCAGCACACAGTGGATACTGCAGAAAGAAGTGATGAGTACTTGTAGTGAATGACTCTCTGTTGAGGGACACTGAGGTGCCAATCTGCCAACCTGACAAGGAGTCGCGAGATGTATGTTGCCTTCCAGGAGAAAAGGTCCAAGGTGTGCCGAGAGGGTGCCACAACTTGTCAAGCACACAGACAGTAGCCCACTGATTTATTTCACGTGGACATGAATGACATTGAGAAGAGAGAACATGGGCAGAAATCAAGGAAGACTGCAAAGCCGTGGGGTGCGAGTGAGAAGTATTGGTGTCTAAATTATCTTTTCTTCCATTTTGTCAGTTAGAGGAAAGGGTACAACCAGAAATAGACATATAATGCAAATCACCTTCTGGCTTCATGGCTGGTGTCATCACGAGAGTTTTGGCTTTTATTACAACCTGACATTCTTCAACGACTATAACCTTCTAGGAAGAACAGTCCTCCGGGCTGGGGACTGACCTGTTGGAAAGCAGTGCAGGGGAAGGGACCTGCGGGTTCTGGTGGATAGCAGGATGGGCATGAGCCAGCAATGTGCCCTCACGGCCAAGAAGGCCAATGGCATCCTGGAGTCTATCAGAAGGGGTGTGACTGGTTGGTAGAGAGAGGTCCTCCTTCCCCTCTACTCTGCCCTGGGGAGGCCACATCTGGAATCTTGTGTCCAGTTCTGGGTCCATCAGCTCAAGAGAGACGGGGAACTGCTTGAGAGAGTCCAGCACAGAGCCACAAAGATGATGAAGGGAGTGGAACATCTCCCTTACGAGGAAAGGCTGAAGGAGCTGGGTCTCTTTAGCTTGGAGAAGAGGAGTCAAGAGGGAGTGTCAGGAGGATGGAGCCAGGCTCTTCTCAGCGATGTCCATTGACAGGACAAGGGGCAATGAACTCAAGCTGGAGCATAAGAGGTTCCATAAAAATGTGAGGAAAAACTTTTTGACTGTGAAGGTGACAGAGCACTGGAACAGGCTGCCCAGGGATGTTGTGGAGTCTCCTTCTCTAAAGACATTCAAAATTCACCTGGATGAATTCTGTGTGACCTACTGTAGGTGATCCTGCTCTGGTAGGGGTCTGGACTAGATGACCTTCTGAGTTCCCTTCCAATCCCTAACATTCCATGATTCTCTTATTCTGTGAAGGGATAGGATTCACCTTTCTAGAACAGGTAAGGCATTGTTTGGCAGCAGGCTGGAAAAATTGGTGAAGTGAGCTTTAAACTGAAGGACTTGGGGACCAGGGCCCAAAATGGCAATGCTCATGCCATTGCAACCAACTGGGGAATAAGCCAGGCCAACCAAAGCAGTGATCAATATTTCTTAGCTGCCTCCCAAGACGAGAACCAGAAGACAAACAATCTCAAATACATGTATACCAATGCCACAGCGTGGTAAACGAACAGGAGATTCATGCTATCAGAAAGTTCTGATGTCACAGGAATAATTGAAAAATGGTGGGACAACTCAAATGACTGTAGGATCATGACTGTAGGCTGTTACAAAAAGACAGTCAGGGAAGAAGGGCAGGATGATTTGTGCTTCATGTTAACTAGAACTGAATGTATAAAAGTCAACTACGGTGGAGCCCTATTGAATGCCTCTGGGTCAAGATTAAAGGGGTATTATCCAAAGGGAAACTTACAACAGGGATCTACTTCTTATCTCCACACCAAGAAAATAAGGCCAGCAAAGCAATATTTGGGTCACTTAAACAAGCTTCAGGTCAACAGATCCTGCTTCTTATGGGGAACATCAACCACGTAGACATTTGTTGGAAGAACAATACAGCAGTTCACATACCATCCACCAAGTTCCTGGAATACATAGAAGACTGCTTCTTCATACAAATGTTGGATGTGTCAACCAGCAACGAGGCATTATTGGACTTGTTACTCCAAACCTAAAAAAAACCCACTTTGTAATATCTTGGTTAGTGATACCCTTGGTTGCAGTGATCATAGTACTGTTGAGTTTGGGATCCTGCTGAGTACACAGGAGGTTAGTACTAGGACAAAGGTTTTAGATTTTAGAAGAACAAGGTTCAGCTTGCTCAGACCTCAGCTGGGAGAGATGTCATGGCAGTTTCCATGGAGGCTAAAAGAGCCAGCAAATACTGGGAGTTTTTCAAGAATCGTCTCCTGGAAGCAGAAAAATAGTTCAACGCCTTTAAAGGGAAGGAGGTTGAGCAAGACATCTCCTTGACTTAACCGCATCCTTCTGAAACTACTGAAACCCTAAAGAGAAGCATACCAGAGACTGAAAATTGGAGAATATGTACTGAAAACTGCAAGGGCATTACCAGGGCATATAGAGATACAGTTAGAAAAGCAAAAGCTCACCTCAAATTGAAATCGGCCAGAGTTGTCAAGAACTACAAGAAAGGGTTCTTCAGGTATGTAAACAACAAGAAAAACAAAAGGGAAACACTGGCCCACTGTTAAGCAGGAGAGGTGAATTCCTCCCCACCAACATTGAAAAAGCAGAGGTTCTCAACACTTTCTTCACCTCTGCCTTCACCAGCACTGTTTGGCCCTAGGCCTTGGTAACAGAAATCCAGGTTAGTGCAAACACAGACCCACCATCAGTAAAGGAAGGTTTGGTATGCGGACTACTACAGCAGGCTGAACCCTTTACATGATAGACCCTGACAATATCCACTTAAGGATGTGAAGAGAGATGACAAAGTTTGTAGATGGCCCAAAATTATGTAGGTCACAGGAAACTTTTACATGTCATATCAAAATCCATCAACTTGCTTGGACAAAGGCAAATGAAGGACAATGCTGAGAAATACAGGGTAATACATATTATAAGGAGTGGTTTTAATGACACAAGCATATTGTAAAATATGCGATGAGTTTCCACGACTCAGGAAAATGTGTTTGGTGAAACCAAGCATGAGGTGTACAACACATGAAGTATACCATAAAAATATGGAAATGTTTACGAATTGGAGTGCTTCATCAACTGTCCAAAGTAAAATGTAATAGAGAGATTTGTTAATGTTTGACCATTTATCACTTATTTCACAAAGGAAGAGAGTTCAGTTTATTTTCCTGAAACAACTCCTTTCTCTCTTCTGCCACATGATTGTGCTGGCCGGCCTATTGAGGATTGGCAGAACAAGGAAGCAGTGATAACTCCTCTTCTCTGGCTGCTACAACTCTTGTAGAGATTCTGCAGACACTACCATGGTGTTCCTGTCCATCCAAATCTCAGGTTACCCCTGCATCAGCATATGAATGGCATACACTTTGAAATGGCTAGCACAGCTAATCCACATCATCATGGAAATCACAGTGGAATGTATTTCTTAGTCGGTTTCCTTCTTACGGCATGGACAACACTATGTATATTACTTATAGTCTTCCTAGAACCACTGTACGTTAATATAGAACTCATTTATATTACGTTGCTATTCTTCTTTCATGACAATGTTATGAAATTAGCTATTTCTGCTCTATGACATATAGGTATTTGTAATTCTTTTCAGCACACGTGACAGAATGTATCTTGCATACCAATTGCAATTTTGAAGATTTGTTCTGAAAAAGTGGTATAAAGTGGCAACCAGTGGAGACTTTTCCATTTAAAACTGAATGTAGAAGCTAAAGAGGTTTAGTTATGGAAGTTACGATATGCCATCTGTCATACCTCCAACCATTTTGTCCTTTTTCCAATCCTGCATTCTCTCTCCATTTTGGTCAAATGTCCAATGGTACAAGCACAACAAAGTACTGAAATATTACTTTTTAAAGTATTTGAAAGAACAGATTTCTAGTTATCTTCTTAAGTGCTGCTATATTGATGAATACATTAGGGCTACTAATCTGATAAAAGGACTCAGCAATGAGAGTGTGATGAGATCCAAGAGGAATCATTTCTCAGGAAGACTCATCATTCTTGAACGTTGTGAAGAAGACTGAGTGTAAGACGGGAGGGGAAAAATTGTTACAGATTGAAACTGAGAGCAACATCATTGGTTTCTAATGCTGTTGATTACATTTGCTGACTGGTTGCATTGCTGATGCAGAATGCAACCTACGACAGAGACATCAACATGAGAAATGCACAGAAAATACCAGGCAAACAGTTGAGGCAAGAGATAAAGAGGCTGAGAAGTCCAATGGAAATAATTCTCACTCTTACTTCCATTTCTTGATTCATCCTTTCTTAGCATTGAGATTAATACCCATAAAGATTTAGCTTAGTCTTCCTCTTCTCCAGTCCTCAACACCTCAGGGCACACTGTGACCTCTGTCTAGCCATGCTGATGTCCTCGAATGAAAGAGATATCTGCCAAAGGCCTTCCAGCATCTTGACCATTGCCTGACTGCTACAACACCTGGAGAAGATTAAAGACCAGTCAATCTTATGACAATCCTGAAATATCATAAGCACAATCAATCACATTCATAGACTCTTCTGTCTATCTTCCCATCTGTGTCTGCTGCAGAAAGTGGACAGTGGTGAATTCCATCCAAATATTTCACCACAGAGGGACATATTCAGCAGACTGGCTGGAGAAGACAGTTCTGCATCAAAAGATTCCATGTCCCCAGATAAGTGCAAATAAAAAAAGTTGGGGGAAAAAAAAAAAAAAAGAGGTGTCTGAACAGCTTTGTTTAATTACTTGCTGAACAGCACCTACAAAGACTGTTGCCCTCTATTCACTTTCTGGGACAGGATATTTTTTAGACCTTGAGGAGCTGTGTCTACACTACAGGGCAGATGTGCTTCACTTTGAGATCTTCCTGTTGTGGTTCTCTAGCTGCATGACAAACCTCATTCAGGGAAGAAACTTGAGCACACACCTGAGGAGAAGACAGCCTATATAGGCTTCACAAAGCTTACAGAGAGTTCACCGGTCCTGAAGGTCTGGGTATCCACCTGTAAGTTTTCTCCCAGAGCCTGTATATTGAGAGCAAAACCTCTTGACAACTTCCTTTACTTGAACTGAAGAGAGGGGAAAAAAGCAAGGGTTTAGGTGGGACATGAAGTATCTGAATTTAAGTTTCAGTACTTTTGTGTTTGACCCCAAAATCAAAGCAGTTTTTAAGTCTGTAGAATATATTCCCATACACAAATAAAATATATTAGTTCAAAAAATAAATAAGTCATTTTGTGGGAATATTAGTAGTTCCATAAGTTACTTGTTCTCCTCCCCGCGATGTCATAAATGGTGCAGTTCTGAAATAATGCAGGGGATAGAAATGTCACTTGCTTACACACTGTGGTGTGAGGAGAGGAACTCTGTCATTTAATGTTTTAAGCTTCATAGTCCCATCCTCAGATAGAATAGTGTCAAAATATGTCCTTTTTTGAATTATTTTTTAGCCTACTGCGTTTTAAACTTTTGAATATAAAGATTCTGTAATAAAGAGAGCAGTACTGTGTTCTCTAGAGAGAATGAAGCTTGAAAGTACACTACTGCAAAACAGAATATTCAAAATATTATGGAGAAAAAAAAATGGTTATTGATATATTGAGTTTGGTTTTTGCCATCAAATTAGAAAGGACTGTGCTTCAAATTACAATCTTTTTGCAACTTTAGGTAGCATGAAAGAAATCTGTGCTTCAGCTACTTTAGGATCAGTACTAACCTTTGGACAGTCAGACAAGGTCAAACCAATTTGGAAGAAATAGCTAACAATAATAAGAAATATCTAAAGGTCAGCTACCTAACCTTTACATTATTGAGTAAGGTACTAATAACAGCAGCAGTATAGATGTGCTGCTCAAAGGGTTTTGTCTGTACCAGAACATAAGAGTTTTCTGCTGTTTTGGCTTACACATGCTTGGGACATCAAGGGCAAAAGTTGTCACATAGATGAGGCTACAATTAGGCAACAATTCTGAAAACACTTCCTCAGGTATTGTCTATAAAGGTTTTAAAGTATAAATTAAGTCACAAAAGACTTTTGGCTTTATGAATCATGAAGTTTTAGGGAGGAAAAAAAACGTCCTTTCATAGTGTTATATACATTTCATATTTATATTTTCAAGCTTCTCAAATTTTAAAAAATTTTCACTTCAGTATTATTTTCTTTAAATGGAAATTGTGCATTTTGTGCTTTAGGAACTGTAGAAATATCAAGACATACAGAAAGTGTGCAATACAGTAAATTTCGGTTCCACTGAAGTTAACTGGAAGAAATTACTATGCAAATTACATTACTCAACTTTAAAACAGCCAAAAATAGGGTCTAGGTGTAATTATTAGATGTAGAAGATCAGCCTTGATTCTAAGGATTTAAACTACTGGGACTTTGTCACTGTTGCTCTTAAGTCAGCTCCAGCGTATTCAGATCAACATAGTAAGTTTTTCTGGGCAGTAAAATATTCACCTCTTATGGAAAAGAATGATATTCAGAAGTCCACACTTTGTGCACATTTGTGTGTTCGTACCATATTTCCTTCTATTGTTTTCCACTTAAGCACAAATGTATCTTCATAGCAGAGGTGAGATACTGTATAGCAGGTTATAGACTAAGTACAGAATGGTGCTAGAAGCCAAAGGAATATGTCACTGACTGGACTGATGTGCTTCGGCCTTTATCTGGGAAGTAGTAGCTCCCCACTCAATGTCAAACTGCTGCTTGGATGGGTCAGAGACTCCTGAGCTACAACTAAATATATAGTACTGATTTCAGTTTTTTGGCTATATATTTTCAACATTTTATCAATATTCTCCTTTCTGTACTTGTAACTTCAGATAACCATGATCTTGGAAAAAGAAGCCTGTATGGCAATAGATTAAAGGAAAGACAATAGCTTAGAGATCAAATTAAAAAGGGAAATCATGGTGCTTAAAAATTCAGTTACACAATAACAATTATTCGCTTATGCAAGCTGGAAAGTGGAAGGTAAATTGAAAAGTATATTTTCTTGTGAATTGTTGTTCCTTGGCTATCTTTATGCGAAACAAGGCACAATGCTCATGCTGTTTGTCCTGTATCTCTTTCAAGTAGGCAGTCCTGAAAGATGAAGGCACAGTGATAGCCTGAAACTCTTGGAGCCCGGAAACCTCCTGTGAACCTTATCCTCAGGCTTCATGTTATCGGCAAGACTTCGTTCAGCAGCTGATTTGTCATTTTGTTGCTGCCGCTGTAGTTTCAGGTTAGAGAGATTAAAGAGTATGCTCTAATAAATAAATGTATTGCTGGAGGTAGCAAGGCAATTTTTTTCCCTTCACCGGAAATTCAAGTATTCCTGCTCTTTTGTGATATGGCATAGTAGGTCTCTCCATCTGCTTCTGGTAGCTCACTCCTTGCCATTACAAACTAGTTTCCAAATGCACATCATTTTTTTGACTTGAGATCATAATAAAATTAAAGTAATCCTTCATACTCAGTGCACTTCCAGTGATGTCTGAGGAGTGCAAACCACCCTGCAAGAGGTGATCAGCATGAGTCCTCTTCTGATAGTTTCCACAGCCTGATAGAAACAGCCCCATGAGGATGAATACAGTTGCCTCTCTGCAGCAGCAGGAGTTAGACTGAAAAAATGAGAGGCAGGAAAGAAAAACATGTCTGATGTCAGCTGCTAGACTTCACTAGGACAAAAACAAACAGTTATTTTTTTACTTTTATTTCTTGACAAACTTTTTACATCCACACTGCATTGTAGCAGGTAGTCAAGTGTGAGAGCTAATGCAGAAATCATCTACAAAATAGAGACAAGAAGAAAAAGATTTCCTCCGCACAGGCATTATTTTGCACCAGCATTCTATGAACCTTCCATCAGATCAGCACTACCTCAAAAGATGAAGGGACATGTTGAAGGCCAGAAATGTTAGAGGGCTGTCAAAACTGTGAAGGAACTATTAGGGTCAGATGTGAGTCTCTGTACTAACAGCCAGACTCAGCGATCAGTCAGAAAGTGCAAGGAGTATGGATTCTGTATCAGTCTTCAGCCAATATAGAATCATAGAATCATAGAATCATAGAATCATAGAATGTTAGGGATTGGAAGGGACCTCGAAAGATCATCAAGTCTAATCCCCCTGCCAGAGCAGGAATGCCTAGACTATGCTACACAGGAACGTGTCCAGGCAGGTCTTGAATGTCTCCAGAGAAGGAGACTCCACAACCTCTCTGGGCAGCCTGTGCCAGTGTTCCGTCACCCTCACTGAGAAGAAGTTTCTTCTCGAGTTTAAGCGGAACCTCTTATGTTCCAGTTTCAGCCCATTACCCCTTGTCCTATCAGTGGTTGTCACCGAGAAGAGCCTGGCTCCATCCTCGTGACACTCACCCTTGATATATTTGTAAACATTAATGAGGTCACCCCTCAGTCTCCTCTTCTCCAAACTAAAGAGCCTCAGCTCCCTCAGTCTTTTCTCATAAGGGAGATGCTCCACTCCCTTAATCATCCTAGTTGCCCTGCGCTGGACTCTCTCCAGCAGTTCCCTGTCTTTCTTGAACTGAGGGGCCCAGAACTGGACACGGTATTCCAGATGGGGTCTCACCAGGGCAGAGTAGAGGGGAAGGAGAACCTCTCTCGACCTACTAACCACCCCCCTTCTAATACACCCCAGGATGCCATTGGCCTTCCTGGCCACAAGGGCACAGTGCTGGCTCATGGTCATCCTGCTGTCCACCAAGACTCCCAGGTCCCTTTCCCCTACACTACTCTCTAATAAGTCATTCCCCAACTTATACTGGAACCTGGGGTTGTTCCTACCCAGATGCAAGACCCTACATTTACCCTTGTTGTATTTCATTAAATTTTTCCCCGCCCAACACTCCAGCCTGTCCAGGTCTCGCTGAATGGCAGCACAGCCTGCTGGTGTGTCAGCCACTCCTCCCAGCTTGGTGTCATCAGCAAACTTGCTGATAGTACTCTCTAGTCCCTCATCCAAGTCATCGATGAATATATTGAATAATACTGGTCCCAGTACCGACCCTTGAGGGACTCCACTGGATACAGGCCTCCAACCAGACTCCGCCCCATTGACCACAACTCTTTGGCTTCTTCCCCTTAGCCAGTTCACAGTCCACCTCACTACCCAAGAGTCTAGACCACACTTCCTCAGTTTAGCAGCAAGGATGCTGTGGGAGACTGTGTCAAAAGCTTTACTGAAGTCAAGGTAGACCACATCCACCGCTCTGCCATCATCTATCCACCTTGTTATATCCTCGTAAAAGACTATGAGGTTAGTCAAGCACGACTTCCCTTTGGTGAAGCCATGTTGACTGTCTCTAATGACCCTCTTATCCTTGATATGCCTTGAGATGGCACCAAAGATAAGTCGTTCCATCACTTTCCCAGGGATGGAGGTGAGGCTGACTGGTCTATAGTTACCCGGGTCCTCCTTCTTGCCCTTTTTGAAGACTGGAGTGACATTTGCTTCCCTCCGGTCCTCAGGCACCTCTCCCGTCTCCCAAGACTTGGCAAAGATGATGGAGAGTGGTCTAGCAATGACATCAGCCAGCTCCCTCAGCACCCGTGGATGCATCCCATCTGGACCCATGGATTTATGGATGTCCAGATTGCTTAATTGGTCCCTAACCCTGTCCTCATCGACTAAAGCAAACTCCTCCACTGCCCTGACTTCCTGTGGGGCCTCAGGGGAACGGGGTTCCTCAGGACAGCCTCCGGCAGAGCAGACAGAGGCAAAGAAGGCATTCAGTAACTCTGCCTTCTCTGTATCATGTGTCACCAAGGCACCCACCTCATTCATCAGTGGGCCTACATTGCCTCTGGTGTTAGTTTTATCTGCCACGTATTTGAAAAAGCTCTTCCTGTTGTCCTTGACCCCTCTCACCAGGTTCAATTCTAGGGAGGCCTTTGCTTTCCTAGTTGCCTCCCTACATCCTCAGACAACAGCCTTATATTCTTCCCAAGTGGCCAGCCCTGCCTTCCAAGATCTGTAAATTCTCCTCTTGCCCTTGAGCTTACCCAGCAGATCCCTGTTTAGCCACGCAGGTCTCCTGGCTCCCTTCCTTGACTTCCTACGTGTCGGGATGCTCTGATCTTGAGCACGGTAGAAGCAGTCCCTGAACGCTAACCAACTATCTTGGGCCTCTTTACCTTCAAACAGCCTTACCCATGGGATTTTCTCGAGTAACTGTTTGAAAAATCCAAAGTTTGCCTTGGCAAAGTCCAGGGTTGCAATTCTGCTTGCTATTTTGTTTCTGCTACATGAGATCCTGAACTCCACCATTTCATGGTCACTGCAGCCAAGGCAGCCCTCAACCTTTACTGCTTCAACCAGATCCTCCTTGTTAACGAGGATGAGGTCCAGCAGTGCTCCTCTCCTAGTCGGCTCCTCCACCATTTGCATCAGAAAATTATCATCGATGCACTGGAGGAACCTCCTGGACTGTGGCTGGCTGGCTGAGTTGTCCTTCTAGCGAATATCAGGGAAGTTAAAATCCCCCACGACAACCAGGGCCTGTGATTGTGAGACCGCTCTCAGCTGCCTGTAGAAGGCCTCATCAACTTCCTCACCCTGATCTGGTGGCCTGTAATAGACACCCACAACAGTATCTCTCCTGCCAGCCTGCCCCTTAATTCTAACCCATACACTCTCAACTTGCTCCTCCTCATCCGTGCCTGGATGGTATTCAAGACATTGTAGTTGCTCTTTCACGTAAAGAGCGACTCCACCACCTCGCCTGGCTGGCCTGTCTTTCCTGAAAAGGACATAGCCACCCATGACCACATTCCAGTCATGTGAGCTGTCCCACCATGTCTCTGTAATTGCCACCAGATCATAATCTCCTGCCCGAACCCAGGTTTCTAGCTCCTCCTGCTTATTCCCCATGCTGCGTGCATTGGTGTATAAGCATTTCAGGGAGCAAGCTGAGCACACTGATCTCACCCTAGGGGGACAGAAGGCCACCCAGTCCTCATAATTTCTAGAGCACTGCCCCGCTGCAATCCCAGCTATAACCCCATCCCCCTTCATATCTAGTTTAAAGAACGCTCTATGAGCCCCGCTAGCTCGTGACCAAGGATCCTTTTTTCCCTTTGTGTCATTTGAACCCCAGCTTGTTTCAGCAGACCAGGTGCCCTGTAGATCTCCCCATGGTTAAAAAATCCAAAGCTAGACCGCTGGCACCACCCCTTTAGCCAAGTATTAATCTGCTGCACTTTGTCAAACCTTCCACTGTTTTTCCTCATAATTGAAGGAATAGAGGCAAACATAACCTGTGCGCCTGATCCTTCTAGCATCCGCCCCAGTGCCCTAAAGTCCCTTTTGATTGCTTCTGGCCGTCTCTCTACTATCTCATCATTACCGATCTGCATAACCAAAAGCGGGTAATAGTCCGTGGGTTTGACCAGACCAGGAAGCTTCTTGCTAACATCCTTAACTCGGGCCCCAGGGAGGCAGCAGACTTCCCTGTAGGTCGGATCAGGGCGGCAGACAGGGCCCTCTGTTCCCCTCAAGAGGGAGTCTCCAATTACAACTACCCTCCTTTTTTTCTTAGATGAAGAAGTCCTAATGCGTGTATCCGAGTGACTCACCCTAGACAGCCCTATGGGTGAACCCTCCACTGACTCTTCCTCTGCCTGGCTCTCATTGTCTAGAGCCCCATACCTGTTTTGCAGGGGCAACCGGGCAGGTGATGGAGGCCGGGCAGGGATTTTCCTTCCTCTCCTGGCAGGCACCTGCTTCCACTCTTCCCTACCCTTTAGGTCCCCCCCTTTTATATAGGTGGGAATCAAAAGCTTTTGGTACTGATTTGAATAGGAACAGGAAGAGGAACAGCCCTATAGAAACAGCTATAAATTGGTCTTACATCTATGAAAAAAAGCTTAAACATGACATTTCAGGAAGGTAAAAGAAAGTCACCACCCTTTACTTGACTATAGAAGAATAGCTCAGTTCTAACCCAACTAAAATAAATGTTACAATTGGCTAAAATAAGACGCCAACATGCTGGTAAGTTACTTAGACCAGTTTTTACACACTCCGTCAAGCTAGTAATGGGCAATCCACAGATTTCAGCACTGTGAAATGGCTAGTCTCAGAAGATACTACAGATTAAAATGAAAATCTAATGTACTTTAGTAAGGAAAATAAGTAGTATCTAAATCTCAAACAGGAAAGTATTTATAAAATTGCTAAAAAAAAAAGGATGGCTTAGACATATCGGGACAGATAGCTTGATGGGTTGGTAGCTGCATTGCGTTCTTGCAGATGGAAGATCCTTTATTTTCTAAATCAGCAGAGGATGCCAGCTTTATGCAATCAGGGTGTCTAAGATGAAAACAAAAGTAGAAAGCATTGAATTAACAGCAACACTTACTGTCAGAGAATGAAAGACTACAGGCTAATCAAACAGTTTAATTTACATGGTATTTTCTATGTGCATGCCAAAGTACAGTTCTTCTACCTCTGGCTGAGAATAAGCATGAAAACATCAAGCATCTATCTTTGCTACTTTACAATGTCCATCCATTTGTGTTAGTATTCAATTACATTGTATGCAGATATACCTTAGCATAGTAGATTCCTATTTTTCATTTGCAAATACTATAAATGATTGTATAAATGGTAATTCTGATAGTGTCTAAAAATGTTGGAAATTATGCAGAATCTGATGTCATCTTTATATTAACCTCCTGATTGTAAAATCTTGACTCTCTTAAAAGAATGAAGAATCGAGCCTCATCAGACTCTACAGCTTACAGAAAATGCTACAAGAAAACATTAACCTCATATTACTATTATAGAGTGTGTCTTCCATGGAACTGTATGGAGTCCAGTTAAAGGAGCCCTGAAACTTGGTCCATTTTATGATTTCGTCAATTATACTGGATTTCAAGAGACTGAAGGGAAAATAAAAGAAGGATGGGATTTTCTGTAGCACAAATTCAATTGATTGTAATAACAGTGAAAGTTCCCTGAATTATTACTCCCACCACCTGGAGTCTAAATACCAGCAACACAGTGGGAGAATTTCTTCAGTCTTCCCTTGTGATTGGAGTTTCATTTTGAGTAGCATATCTGTGTAAGTATTTCACATGCTTTAGTAATTTTCACAGGATTCTTTTTATCTTTTGGTCCTCATATTTATCTTCAGTTCACATGGTTCTAGCCAGATACCAGCCTACATTTTGTGTGGAGTAGTGCTCCCACTTAAGTGGCACAGCATGCAGCAAAGCAGAGAGCAGCTCATCGCAAATCAGCAAGTAATGACAAGCCAGATGATGAGAAAGCCTCTGCAATCCACAGAAAGTATCATCACCCCAAACACAGTCAGCCCACACTTTGGCTTGTCAGTCCATGTGTAATGGCCAACAACTGAATCACATCTTCCAGTTGAAGCTTTCACCAAGCACTTGTATATTGTTCAGAAATTAAAAAAAAAAAAAAATCTTTTTAATAGATTTAATAGAAAATAAGGTTTGTGGGTACTGCCTTTACTTAATCTGCATTTAACAAAGATCTGAAGGTGGCTTTAATTGCTTAGATTACAGGATTATAAGAAAAGGGAATAATTTAGTTGCTAATATTTAGTTGCTACTTCTAAAGGAAGGCACTGAGATAGGAAAAGTATCAAGAACTTTAAGAAGAGCTTCATGTAACAACATGATGAGGATAAGGCTGAGGTGCTTAATGCCTTTTTTGCCTCAGTCTTTAACAACAGAAACACCTGTACTGAGGGAAACCAGCCACCCAAGCCAAGAGATGAGGGCCAGGAGCAAAATATACCCCCCACAATCGAGAAAGAGATCGTCAGGGGCCTGCTGCTCCACATTGATGTCCACAAATCTATGGGGCCAGATAGAGTACATCCTAGAGTACTGAGACAGATGGCAGGGGTGCTCACCAAGACACTATTCATCATTTATTAGCAGTCCTGGCAGACTGCAGAGGTCCCCACTGATTGGAAGTCAGCCAATATAACACCCCTCTATAAGAAGGGATGGAAGGATGATTCAGGAAATTACAGGTTTGTTAGCTTGACTGCAGTTCCAGGGAAGATGATGGAGCAGATCATCCTGTATTCCATTATGCAACACATGTAGGATAACCAGGTGATCAGACATGGTCAACATGGGTTTATGAAGGGCAGGTCCTGTTTAACAAACATGACCTCCTTCTCCTTCTGGTGAAGTCCTCACTGACTGGAAAAGGGGAAACATAATCCTCATTTTCAAAAAGGGAAAGAAGGATGAACCAGGGAACTATAGGCCAGTCAGCCTCACCTCTGTGCCTGGTAAAACTACAGAACAGATCCTCCTGGAGGTACTGCTGAGGTAGAAGAGATGATTTGGTACAGTCAACACGGCTTCACCAAGGGCAAATTGTGCCTGATAAACCCGGTGGCCTTCTATGAGAAGGTCACAACATCAATAGACAAGGGAAGAGCATTTACTTGGACCTGAGCAAAGCCTTTGACACCATCCTGCACGACATCTTGGTCTCCAAGCAAGTGAAATATGGGATTGATGGATGGACAATCCAGTGGGTAAAGAACTGGGTTGATGGCCACGCCCAAAGAGTGGCTGTCAATGGGTCCATGTCCAAGTGGAAGCCAGTGACAAGTGGAGTTCTTCAAGGATCAGTACTGGGACAAGTCTTGTGCAACACCTTCATCAGTGACATGGACAGTGGCATCAAGTGCACCCTCAGCAAGTTTGCTGATGGCACCAAGCTGTGTGGGGTGGCTGACACCCTGGTGGGTAGGGATGCCATCCAGAGGGACCTTGACAGGCTGGAAAGGTGGTCCCAGGCCAACCTCATGAAGTTCAACAAGACCACTTGCAAGGTCCTCCGTCTGGGTAGGGGCAATCCCAAGCACCGATATAGACCGGGCAGTGATTGGCTTGAGAGCAGCTGGATCAGGAGGTGTGTGGCCAGTAGGTCGACGAAGGCAATTCTCCCCCTCTACTCCACTCTTGTGAGACCCCGCCTGGAGTACTGCGTCCAGTTCTAGAGCCGACAGCACAAGAAAGATATGGACATGCTGGAACATATCCAGAGAAGGGCCATGAGGATGATCAGAGGGCTGGAACACCTCTCTTGTGAAGACAGACTGAGAGAGTTGGGGCTGTTCAGCCTGCAGAAAAGAAGGCTCCGAGGAGACCTTGCTGTGGCCTTCTAGTGTCTCAAGCGGGGGCTACAAGAAAGCTGGTGAGGGGCTTTTTAGGATGTCGGGGAGTGATAGGACTAGAGGGAATGGAATAAAACTGGAGATGGATTGGTTCAAATTGGATGTTAGGAAGAAATTCTTCACCATGAGGATAGTGAGACAGTGGCACAGGTTGCCCAGAGAGGTAATGGAAGGCCCATCTCTGCGAGTTTTTAAGGCCAGGCTGGATGGGACTCTGAGCAGCCTGATCTAGTGGGGAATGTCCCTGCCCATGGCAAGAGGGTTGGAACGAGATGATCTTTAAGGTCCCTTCCAAACCTGACAATTCTACGATTCTATGTTTCTATGATTCTATGTTTCTATGATTCCATGACCAGGTGACCTGCTTGCTTGATGAGAGAAAGGCTGTGGATGTCGTCTGCCTTGACTTTAGTAAAGCATTTGACACTGTCCACAGCATTCTCCTAGAGAAATTGACTGTTCTTGGCTTGGATGGGCACACACTTTGATGGATGAAAAACTGGTTACATGTCCAAGTCCAAAGAGTTGCGGTCGATGGAGTTAAATCCAGTTCGTGATTTTTCACGAGTGGTGTCCCCCCGGGCTCAGTACTGGGGCAACTCCTGTTTAACACCTCCATTAATGATTTGGACAAGTGGACAGAGTGTACTCTTAGTAAGTTTGCAAATGACACCAAGCTGGGTGGAAGCCTCAATCTACTTGAGGGTAGGGAGGCTCTACAGAGGGATCAAGAAAGGCTGGATCATTGGGCCAAGGCCAACTCAATGAAATTCACCAAGGCCAAATGCTGCGTCCTGTATTGCAACCACGACAACAGCCACCAGTGCTACAGGCTTGGGGAGGAGTGGCTGGAGAGTTGCCAGGCAGAGAGGGACCTGAGGGTGTTGGTGGACAGTGGCTGAACATGAGCCAGCAGTGTGTCCAGGTGGCCAAGAAGGCCAGCAACATCCTGGCCTGGATCAGGAATGGTGTTGTCAGCAGGAGCAGGGAGGTGATCATGCCCTTGCACTAGACTTTGATGAGGCCTCACCTCGAGTACTGTGTCCAGTTTTGAGTCCCTCACTACAAAAGGGATATTGAGGTGCTGGAGAGGGTGCAGAGGCGGCTGCCAAGCTGGTAAAGGGCTTAGAACATAAGTCTTATGGGGAAAGGCTGAGGGATCTGGGGCTGTTTAGCCTAGAGAAGAGGAGATTGAGGGGAGACCTCATCGCCCTCTACAACTGCCTGAAAGGAGGCTGTAGCGAGGCAGAGGATGGTCTATTCTATCTAGTGGAGAGTGACAGGACAGGAGGAAATGGCCCTAAGTTGTGCCAGGGGAGGTTCAGGTTGGATGTTAGGAAGAATTTCTTTACTGAGAGTGTTGTCAGGCATTGGAACAGGCTGCCCAGAGAGATGGTTGAGTCACCGTCCCTGGAGATATTTAAGAGAAGGGTAGATGCTGCCTTGAAGAACATGGTTTAGTGGTGTTGACAGGGCTAGGAAAAGGTTGGACTTGATGATCTTGAAGGTCTCTTCAAGCCAAAACTGTTCTATGATTCTGTAATTAAAGCCATATAGTTATCAGAAATCCACTAAAATATGAAAATAGATCCAAAATTCACTTTAGGATTAGAATTAAATCTCGACCTGCAATTTTTGCAGGTCTTTTTATTAGACCAGGAATTTCTCATCACTGTAGGAGAAGTACAGTAATTTTCTATCCTCTTTTGGCAAGATCTGGCCTTTCCTGATGTAGTTGTAGCTACAGGTCTCAAAATTAGAAAATAAGAAAGCAAGAAATGTTTTGACATTTAAATGTTATTGTATTTACTCCGAATTGACAATACGGTCAACCAGACACTTGTCATTTGAAGGTGTAACTACTGAAAATATTACAAAGCCTTAAAATAAGTGTTATGTAAAGAGTAAAGGCAACTTATGCTACCTTTTCTTAAGAAAACCGTTTTTTTTTGTAGTTTCAAAGAGGACATCATCATTCTCCGCCTCTCTGGGTTTTGGTTGTTTGTTTTCTTGGCTGAGTTTTCTGGTGGTTTATTTTTCCCAGTGAGAAAACTGGTCATCACTAGCTTTCATGAAATGATCCCCATCCTTTTTCTGTACCTTCTTGTTCCTTTTCTTATTGAAAAGTGACAGGTTTTTATGCTTATATCACCTCTCATCATTACGGCAGGTGGCTGAGGCAAGTCCCTAACTCTTCCTTTCTGATTCATGCCTCAAAATTGCTGCTGGAAATCTCAGCATTAAAACTTACTATCTGAGGTTTGAAAGCAAGGAGGGTCCATAGAAAAATACCAAAGTTAAAAGAAAAATGCCTTCTTAAGTATTTTCGTGGTAGATTGGGACTGTTGGCTGTCAGTCTAAAGAATGATTTTGTGCTTCAGTGGAAGGTTACGTGTTCATCTTGCCTCCCTCTCTGCACAAGCACAGAACAGACCTACTGGGGTGGTCGGTTTCCAGGCAAGAAGCGGAAGGAGCCTCATCACTTCGGCTTTACCATTCTCACAGAATTTCACCAGCTCTCACTAAATAATGTTTTATTCCTACACTTTTAAAAATATATTTATACACATACTTATTTTACATATCTCTATATATGTATAAATACAATATACCTGAGCACAAATAAATACACATATAATGTGCATCTATGTACAGAGAAAAAATATTTGTATAATCCTTTATACATATGAAGTATATGAATACATCAATATACATGTATAAATAAATATATATATTTTTATATATAAACACTTCCTGATCTAAAGGAAATGGGCAGCCAATAAGAAGATGCTCTGAAATTACACAGTTATGAAAGAACATTAAGGTATCTTATAATCATAGAATGTTTTGGATAGGAAGACACCTTTAAATGATGACCTAGTCGAACCACCCCTGCCATGAGCTGGGACACCTTACATATTAGACCAAATTGCTCAAGGCCCCGTCCAGCCTGACCTTCAACACTTCCAGGGAACGGACACCAACAACTTCTCTGGGCAACCTGTTCCAGTGTCTCACCACCCTCGTAGATAAGAATTTCTTCCTTACATCTAATCTAAATCTACACTCTTTCAATTTAAAACTGTTGCTCCTTGTCTTGTCACTACAGGCCCTGCTAAAAGTCTTTCATCTTTCTTATCCTCCTTTAAATACTGGAAGGCCACTACAAACTCTCCTTTAGCCTTCTTTTCTCCAGACGGAACAACCCCAACTCTTCCAGACTTTCTTATACAGGAGGTGTTCCATCCCTCTGATCATTTTTGTGGCCCTCCTCTGGATCCAATCCGACAAGTCCATGTCTTTATTGCACAATTTTAATAGTTCTAATGTAATTGTTCCGAGCAATAAACTGCCTAGTAAAATACGGATGCAAACTGTTCAGTATAAGAAGTTAAAAACAATTACTAGAATTATGTGTTAGTATGCATTAACTTTTATTCACATATTGAATTAATGCTATGATTATTCCTGCTCAGAAGAACTCACAGTTCTACAATGAAACCAGAATCAGTAGTCATTTTAGGTATTGGTCTAGCTATATTTGCCTAATTAATTCTACAAAGAGTATATATATGTATACACATGTGCATATACAGTCGTATATATATATTCTATAATTTTTTTATTCATCAAGTAAAACTGTGCAAATAGCCATCATTGTTATTACGGTTTAATGAAAACATTAAACCGCAGGATACTGCAAAAACTGTATTTATATGGATCAAGATCACACAGGCAACTCAGCGTACTCTCAGTGTATGTTACTTCAATATCAATAACATGCCTTTAACAAAAAAATAAGCTGGATTTGAAAAATACTCATTACTAGATTTTGCAGTGTATTTCTAGTCTATGTAACCAGTGCTTTATATTCGCTAAATAATTGTGAAATTATAACATATATTAAGATTTAAAATGTTAGAAAAGTTTCAGAATATGTCTCATGGGTAACTGTAAATCATGTAAACTTTCATAAAACTGGAAAAAGCCACAAGATTGTTAAAAATGCCACATGATATAATTGGACTACTAGAGAGTTTCTCTGAAATGTAGCTTACAAAATGCAGCAGTAAAACCTGTTAGGACTGCTTATGTTGGGAAGAAGGCAGAAACACTCACTGGGTTGGAAAATAAAACTAAAACAACTGTAGTGAAATAGTGATAGTACTAATAAGGAAATGGTAGAAATAGAGAGCTGTGTACAAATATATACAAAACCGATATTGAATCCGACTTCCTCCTGACAGCAGTCCCCACTCATGCTGCAGAGCAGGCAGCACCAGAGAAGCCCCAGGCTCAGCGGCAGTGGGGAGCTGGATACAGGGAGCTGGATTCAGGAACTCAGGATCGCAATTAAGGGCAGAAGATTGGATGAAGTCCTCCTCGGACACCATCCATTGAAGTAAGAGTGCTTAACCCCCATGATCTCTCAGCTTTTTCCTGAATATGACATACACATAATGAAATACTCTTGTTGGTCAGGTTTGAGTCACCTGTCTTGTCTGCTCCTCATCAGAGGCGACACTTTTTACTTCTTGCCCCAATGCGGCACAGAAGATCCAGCAGTGACCTGGGTCACTATGGGAGCAAGTGTAAGCAAGAGCATTTCTGTATACTAATTACTGGATATAACTGTAAACGTAAGGTGTTAACACTGCCAGTAGCAGACACTGTCTGGAAAAACATGCTACTAACTTCAGAAAGTGCAGCCTCTTAGAGCAGACTGTGCTGAGAAGTGAAAATCACTGAACAGAGTTGGTTCTCTCCATCTCAAACCAGGTTAGAGTCCAGCCCTAACCCTTGACATCAGGATACTGACATTCAGGAGTAGGATGTGTTCATACAAGGCTATTTTGAATTGGGTATATGCAAAAGGGTAGTTAATATACACCTGTAACCGTGTGTGTAGATTTGTAACTATCGTTTGGAATTAATAGACCCTTTTGTAAGTTAGCCAGTTTAATCCTCAGTAGTCATGTCAAAAAGCAGCTCATACACCAAAAATCGTTAATGCTACTCCAATTCTAGTCCTCTCTTTATTCCTTGATACACGAAAACTGAATTTCACTGTTTAGTCCAGCAATAACTCATAATAAAAGGCTTAACATTCTCTGTCTTCATGACCGCAGTCAAGCCAAATCAGTGGGATTTTTCACTCACAGCTTGCAGATGGTTTTCCTTACATAGACACAGTTCCAAGACCTAACCCTGAACATGGTGAGAATTGTGTTCTGTATTTTCACCTACTACACTCTTTTGCCTGCTACAACTGGAAAGAAACAGTCTGTGGAATATCTATGACACTCTGTAAATTCAATAGCAGCTCAGGAATTCCAAGCACAGTAGGGGTTCCTATAAAGGTACAGCCAACAAGGTTTTGATGAATTTTTGTTCACTTATAATCAGGTTTAATCTATTTCATTTATGGGTGGACGTAATTATTTTTTAAAAGGCTTCTAATTTTACCATTACTCCACATGGCAGACACAGTGTGAGAGGGACACGTGGCGTTATTTCTTTCTTCAGACACACTCTCTTGCTCTCAATTTCATGATGCCAGTCCTAAACTGGCTGAGGTCAGCCAGAGCTCCTGCACTTTCTGCCTCTCTATTCATTCAACACTGTCACAATGACAGCAGACTCCCAAAGACTTTCTTTAGCTACTGTGACACCAGTGGGTTAGCAGTGCAGTAGCAAAAAATATCAGAAAAAGGTAGGGAGCACTCTTTTGGGTGGGAAAGCAAAGGTAATGCAAGAAAGATCATGTACCCTGTTATTAAAAAAAAAAAAAAAAATCAAATTCCCTATGAAGTGTCTCTGTAATAATTTGTGCTTACTGTTTGAAATCCTAGTGCAAAATTGAGTGTAATATATTGGAGTAGAGTTATCAGACACAGGAAAATCTGGAATTATGTCCTAGTAGATTTGGATTTTTGTACATTCTGATGAATACCCTGAAATTTTAGTTTAAACCAGTTGATGGCTTTCAACTTTTCATTCTCCTGGCAACATTTAGTTATGTGGCTAAGTGGCCTTACCATATCAGCCAAAGTCAATAGAGAACTTATTAATTGGATTTCGTGGTGTTAGAATGATATATTGAAAAACTTCACTTTTACTGAAAAAAAATAACAACATCTTTGACAATAAATGTTATGCACCCTATCTGCAATTTTAATATCTATTACAAAAGTACAATTTTTAAACCCATGGATAGAGCTTGAAGAGGAACCTGGGTAAAGTGCATTGTTTTCTTTCTTGAGATCTGGATTATATTTTACTGCTGAAGGGTTTTCTGTTGTTGAAAATTTCTGTGTAATGTGGCCAAAAACTACTCTTAAAAATATGAATTAAATCTTGTTCTGAATAAACAATAAGCATGAACATCTATATTCTGAACTAAAGTAATGAAATAGAAGGGGTTTACTGAACTAAACAAGGCATTAAATAAAGTTATCTTTCAAATGGGGGGCTGGTTTAGCTCACTAGAGGGCTGGTTTAGCTCACTCGGTTGAGCATGGTGCTGAAACACCAAAGGTCGCAGGTTCGATTCCCGTTCGGTCCTCATGTGTTGCCTGATCTGGTTGAGAGGCGTCCCTACCCATGACAGGGAGGTTGGATTAAAATGATCTCTAAGGTCTCTTCCAGCCTAGGCCATTCTATGATATTCTATTCTATGAAATACAAGGGACTCCTACAGGCAAGAGCTTATTCCTCTATGACACAAGAGCAAATAAGTGAAAATTTAATTATTATTTTTATGCTAGTGTAGTATTTATATAAATACATGCATTATGAATATTTATTGCAAGTATATTTATTTGTATACCTGAAATTAAAAGCATCATCAGTATTTGTTTGCTAAACATCCCTCAGGTCTTCTGAAATGCATCCAGAATGTCTTCATAGATTTGGGATTAATACGCAGTATTGAATGTTATTTTGTCTTTGTGAACTGAGAAGTTAACTGATGGTAGGAGTTTTCCATCTCTGCTTGGAAGATCTTATGACCTTTTTCCATGTCCATAGGAATATCCACTGGAATCCAGGCAGCACTGGCTTTAATCCTTGATTTTCTCTCAATATAAGCCATGACCTCCTGCAAACCATCACAATTCTACCTCAACCTCCCTCTAAAATCTGGGGAAAATGATAAATATTTCTTTTAAGCGTATCATTTCAGCAAATGAAAGAGTAAAAATCATATTACTTAAGTAATGTCATTTATAAAATAATCTATGGCAAGAAACTATACTCCCATGTCTTTCTTGATTTATCTCTCAGGCAGACATTGGGAAAACAAACATACGGTTACAGACTCCACATATTGAAAATAGCACAGCCTCCCTTTTACAGTCTGTATTTTGCTCAGGCTTTTTGCCTTTTTTTTAATAAGAAGAAATTAATTTCTATATTAAGATTGACATTTTGAATCAGGAGATGATGAGATTTTCACTGTATGGGAAAAATTAAGTGACTATCTCAACATTTTCATTTTACAAATGCAAAATGCAGATTTCACAGATAAAGTAGTAAAAGCACTGTTGAATCTAAAGAGTATTTTCTTTCTACATTTTCAAAACAGGCAGGAAAATTAAGTGCAGGTTTGTGTGTCGTACAAGGGAGCACAATTAAGGAATCTTGCATTGTTGTCTCCTGAATAGACTTGTCACATTACTATTCAGAGCTTTTGTCTAGTGACAGTGGAATATCAAAAAGATATTGAATAATACAGGAAAAATCTATTGTGCCATGAGATCTAATCTTTGTCTGCATGTAATTGCCTTATTAAAAGGTTTGCAAGCTTACTCCTCCTGTGATTCTGAAGTAAGCCAAGAACCATGTTGTTTAAAAAAATAGTGAAAGCTTCTGAAACTCTAGTCCCTGTGATATGACAATACCATGTAACTTAAACTGGAAATTAAAACCACATCCTTCTACTACTATAGCTATGGCAAAGATGTTGTCAGTGCTGCAACTGTCATCGAAGGTGTGAAAGACATTTTGCAGGTGTCTTCTCCCCTCTGTCTCCCTGCCTCCTCTGTGAGACTTTCAGGCAGTGCTGCAGGAGTTGTGTATGTAAACTCAAGAAACTCACTTAATTCTACCATAGGTGTTACGTGGCACCTCATCTTCTTTGCACCTGTTGGCAACAACCAGGAGAGCACAAATAGGACAGGAGCCCCCGAGGCTCTCCCAGCCTCCTTGCAGGCAGAATTGTGCCACAACACAGCAGCAGGAGAGAAGTAATTGCACCTTTCTGTTGCCAACACCCATTACAAATTGTCAGCTTTCGTAAATAGTATGACTGGATGAAACATTTCTTTCAGCCTTTCAAGCCATTTCCTTTTATTTATTGTGATGTTTTACTTTCTGATTGCATGGAAGGCATGGGATTGCTACCCTTAGCAACCAAAACGATTGCTTTTTTATCTGCAGATAAGGCAGCAAGGCATAATGCGAACTTCTCTACACAAAGCTGTGTTAATTCACCTCATGCTTGGCCTGAGCGCAGCATTCTCTTCAGCTGAAAAAAAGTAAAAGGCAATTTCATTGTTCTGCCCATCCTAGGTGTCATTTCAGAAACAACAATTGCTTAAAAGCTTTGCCTTCTGCACTTACTTTCACCTTCAGACCTTAAAAACATTGATTTTGCAGTGGTCACGTACAAAAATTAGGAGACTTTTATAGACTATAGCCTGACAACATTTTATTTTTTGTTAATTATGTTTTTCCTTCAGGATAAGCAAGACGAATTAGATCAAGACCCTTTAATATTGCTTCCCATTCTTTAACAATGCTGTGCCTATCTACTTCCAGAATCACAACTATGTACACATAAATACAATGAAATCTGCAATGTAGATGTATGTGGGTTATTCATTTAAATTTCTTGCCATCCCATGCAAACTGACACAGGTGTTTTATTTTCATCTAGATCTTCCTTTGAGTTCCAATTTCTTTTCCCTGTCTTTGTAATATAATCAAACAAATTGAGCCCAATGTCTAATTCACACAGTGAGAATCATACAAACACAAAAGATTAAATGTAGGAGCAATGAATTACCTTATTGTGTATAGATGGCATACGAAGTTTGAAGTGCCTTAATAAGTAACTGATAATCTTACTTTAAATTGGATACCTATAATCTACTTTTAATTGGAATCATTAACAGTAGGTTGAATAAAATGTAATCATAGATATTATTTCTAATTCATGTAACCTACACTTTTGAGGGTGCCTTTTTGTGGCAAGAAACTCAATAAGTTGCAATGAAGTTTATAAATATGTTTTTATTAATTTTAATTTGACATGACTTTCTGCATTTGTAAACTTACATGACACAGAAAAGTCTACAAACAGGAACCAGCAGCTATGTAAGATACACAGAGTAGAATGGGCCCTTTGAAGTAAAATTTTCATGTACAATGCAGTTGTCCTATGTCAAGCTACTGGCAGTCGATGAGGAAACATTCCTGGAGAAAACAGTCTGATTTATTTTTTTTTCTTTTCTCCAAAGCTGTCTGAAGGTGTTTTGTCCATATTCTTTTGAAATACTTGATGCTGGCTATTGTGAGGAATGTGTGATTGCTCAGCTTCTCAGCCCAGGTCTCTGATATGCAAGTATAAGAAAATTCCTCACTGGGGCTCATTTTCAAGGTAAAATTGGTGAGAAATTTAGAAGAAAAAGAAAAAACAAAAACAACTAAGTTTCTCTCCCTCATTCCATCCATACATCATTTACTTCTCTGATAGAAGTATCAGGTGCTCTTTGGAGATTATCATTAGCCACTCAGGCTTTTTGCAGGCTGTCAGAGAGAAGAAATAATGCTGCATAGCAAATCCCATCCCTACCTCCACCAACCCCACTGACTGCTCAGCAGAGATTGCCATTCGGATACCTATCTTCATGTAAACTAAGTGTGAAGAGAAACTGTATTTTTATTTTTTTTTTTGCAAACGTATTAAAAAAAAATGCATCTTGGACTATTTCCAAAAGACAGAAGTGAAGACACTCTCAGGAATCAGACACAGTCACTGAATCAAATAATTTAGAAATTATGTTATTTTTATTCTGGATACTTTGATATTAGAGTGTTATTATGCATGTTCAATCAAAACCTGGACTCTCGTGTACATAACAAAGTGAAGAGTAAATCAGTCCTGCACAATGTGTCATTCTGTATCTGCAGATCTAACACTCACAGTGATGAAGTTCAGTTTCAGCTACTTTTTTCTATTATTTACCAAGCTGCAGAAATAAAAATGTTTGCTGGGACCATTCCAATTTAAAAAATTCTGTCAGAAGTCGTAGGGGTCTGACACTGCAGCAAATTTCCTGGGAGACTGGCAGAAGCCACAGAGTCTGAAAAAATGGGAAATTCCCAGGTCCTTAGACTGATTGGTCTTCAGAATTTCAAGTGTTTGGGATTATTCTTTAAAGTGGAATACAATCTTGTTCCTTTTTTTTTTTCTCTTTTTTCTTTTGTTTTTAAAAAAAAAAAAAGAAAGAATAAAACAAAACCAAACTAACAAACTAGCAAAAAAACAAACAAACAAAATATTCTTCCTGCACCTTACTATAGTGATATGATGAATATGTGACAAGAACACAGCCAAAGATCTGAGTCCCAGAGCTGCCAACGGATTTTTGTTCCACATTGAAATTGACAAGAATTTTGTCTGAGAAATTCAACCACAACATATGCAAGTTGTCTGGACAAAGAAATTACTTTTTGTTGTAGAGTGATGAGTCGGTAAGGTCTAAAAAATCTCAAAACGCCAGAGTGCAAAAGTCCTGAATTTTGGCTGGGATTCTGCTCTGTTCTGACCTGACCAAGAGCAAGTCAGCGTTCATGGTACTGTCATGGTACCGTTCATCAGCTTTGCAGACAGAATCTGCCAGATCTCATACTGAGGGTCTTAGCTGCCAGAACAGGAGAATTTCATACCAGGAGGGAACTGACTGAATGAAAGGTTCTTATTTGTTAATACCATTTTTTCATGTTCATTCAGCAGCCACCTCTCCGACAAATATCACTCAGGTAGATGTGATACATTTGAGGACAAATAGCTGCCATTTAAATATTTCATCCTTTGATCAGAAACTCTTGTTGACTTTGATTGTCATTAAAAATGGTAATAATGAAGTGTTGTCCTTTAACTCTTACATAACATTTGAGAGACCACCACCCTCATTTACATTGCTTCTGCACTTTTGAAAGACAGCCCTCTTTTTCCTGAAGCAAGAGTTATCACTTTTTTTAATTTAAATGGGTGAGACTACATTGAATTTACATTTTAGTTGATAAAATGTTTACATTTAATTAATAAAACACACAGAAGTATGTAGCTGTAGAAAAGCAAATGAACAGACTACTTTGGCAATCTACGTGACCAGGAGAGAAAGATTTGCTAAGCCAGAGTCCTAAACAGCAACCAGCATAGAAATGGAGCTCTTTTTTGGGTGATAAACTGTCATTTTGATGCAGTTGGAGTAAAACAGATCATTTTCAATGCGTTGTAAAGCCCTGTTCTGACACAGAGGATGAGCGCAGGGAAGGGCTGGGGGTAAGAAGAGGTGAAAGTGATGGCGTAGAGCAGCCACAGACATGCAAGCACCCACTGGAACTGGGAACCTTTGAGAAAGGCAGTCCATTTCCATTTACAGGCGGTTTTTGAAGAGAAAGGTGGGCAGGAGTTTGGTGTTTCCTGGTCACAGAGCTGTGATCCCTACAGACTCAAGCTAGTGATGTGAGCAGGAGACCCACGCTCTTGTCAGTTGAGCGTGGTGCTGATAACGGCAAGGTCCCGGGTTCGGTTCCCGTGTGTTGCCTGATCTAGTCGAGAGGTGGCGTCCCTGCCTATGACAGGAAGGTTGGATTAAAATGATCTCTAAGGTCCCTTCCAGCCTAGGCCATTCTATGATTCTATGATTTAAATATTAAGAAAAGACAAGGGTCTTCTTTTTTTCTCAATGTGAGAAGGCATGCAGAATGGAAACAGCTTTAAGTGTTATATTTGGATAAAAATATTTTAAAATGGTAAAAACGCTCACTTTATTCTAGTATCTAAAAGTTTAGAATGGTGGATCATGGCACCTGAGGAAGCCAATGGCAATTAACCTCCATGAATTTTACATTTGTCACTTTGTTACCTCCATCAACTTCAGATTTTGCTGGTTTACCCACATCTTTTTTTGTGTCATTGCAACTTCAGTGTGATGCACTATGTCTTGATTTCAAAATGACCACGAATCTTTCAGAGCGGAAATTATGTGTTCCTCTATGTTTAACATATCCAGCTGACCAGTGCTCCAACCATTTCTATGAATATTAATAACAGATAAGTGGTAAACTAGATCACATTTTAAAGATGGGTACACATAAAGAGCTGTGTCTATCTTCACAATAGCATATTACTTTAGTAATTTCAAGCGATATTCACTTTTACTTCAGTGTCTCAAGCAAACTTTGGTTACTCAAGGTTCAGCTTTGAAGTCTTCTTTTTAATAACTTGATTTAAATCACATCACATGTCAGCTTGTGTCATAGCAGCACAAGTATTTCAAAATGCTGGCTGGTTCTGTAAATACACAGACTTTCCTTTATGGCTTTAGGACGGACATAACAGCATCAGAAAAGTGGCCTGGAAAGAGTTACTACAAGTTACTACAAGTTACCACAGGAGATTGGTGTTAAAATTTCCATTTTGGGAAGAATGACAGAGACATGGAAATTCTGAACAGTTCTGAGATGCAAGCTGGAAAAGTAGAGTTTATATCAGTGGTATTAATAAAAAGTTAGGACTAGAAAGTCATGTAGGATCAAATTTTTAGAAGCAGCCACTGCCTACATGGTTTTAGAGTCTGGCTTTCAAAGGTCATATAGACCTACAGAGTCCGCTAGCATTCAGTGCTTCGGAAAAGAAATGACCTACGAGTTTAAAGCCTCAGAAATGAACATAAAAAAGAGGACAAACGCTAAAGGGCAGATCAAAAATGTGCACCTAACATATTAGGTATTTCACAGTTTCGAAGTGAGCAAAATACTGTACCTCTCCGGTGCACTGTAACACTTAATTTGTGAAAAAGTGCATCTTTATGACCCTCTGAGGAAAAAGGATGACTAAGAGGTAATGTTGGAGGGACTTCCACAAAATTATATTGCAGTTTTCCATAATACAGTGATAACTAGATAATTTCCTATAGTCAGCAAAGATTTTTTGGCACCTGGTAGACTGCAGGATTGTTTCCTTGTCCATATTTAGCTTGTTGTGTTCTACTTCTAGAATGTAATGTCTTTTTACACGAATTCGAAATGAGGATATATTACCAGAAAGTATTTTACTTATACGATATAGGGTGAGGATTCAGTTCTAATTTTAATATTTATTTTCCCTTATGATAATGATTTTCACATCAGATATAATCGAATCTATATTTATTCAAAAATATAACCTTTTGGTATGCTTAAAGTTGTACAAATTCATGAGGCTGTAACTAAGAAAAAGGTAACATTTAAGCAAAAAGTGGTATAAAAAATCTTGTGTCTCTAACAGGAGCTTTTTTACAATAATTTTCCAATAAGCATGAAGTTTTGAACTGACAGAGGCTGCTTGCCAACTTTAACTGTGGCACAATGTAAATTCAGACACATTTAAATGAATACACTTTTTCGTAGCTGTTTTGAATTACCCCCACTAGTTTGGATGGCAGCAGCAATGCATGAGCCAAAATAAAAACAGCAGGTAGAATAAAAGTGGTGCAAACAGGTTGGCATCTGCCAACTTGCAGATGCTGTGGTTTGCTAACTAACCGACTATTTTGGTAGAACATGGCACGTATCCCATGCAAACTTTTATTTAAAAACAAACAGAATGCAGAACATAATGAAAGACTAAGAAGCGTAGAGTCCATATCTCTGTTACTGTGCAGAGGTCTCCCTCTTCAACAGGGATATCAAGGCCTTTACCTTTCAGAGATATTAAAAGCTCTTCATTTTTTATGTGTATCTTAAGATGTCTTTCAAAAGACCAGATGCTTTCAAAGATACTGCCAGATTGGTCACTATAGTTAATATTAACATATTATTAAGAATGGAGAAAGAGGAATTTCAGAAGGCATGACTGGATTAAGTTATTTGTAAACACAGAAATAGCCCTTAATTAAGCCATTTTGAGCTGTGCAGATCTGTTTAATTACATGAGGAACTTTGAATGTCTTCAGTAGGTTAAGCTATTTCATTTAAGAGCAGTCATAAGTCTACTAAAGTGTACAATCAACAAAAAAATACAGAGGGTATCCACACCGCTCTTTTTCCCTCGCTGTCCTTAACCTCTCAGCCTTTGGTGAATTATGACCAAAACCTCACAGAAGGATTTTCCTAGGAATTACTGACCTCGACCAAGTCAGCAAAAGCAGCAGCTGATTCATTCCTCACATTGTGTGCACCACCCATTCTGCAGCACTGAATGACAGAAGATAAAATGAACCACTGAGCTGTAATCACATCTCTGCACTGGCAGATTTTGCACAACCACAGGGATAAAATCTAAGTTTACGTTGGGCCCTTTGTATAAGGCTGAGTTAAGCTTCGCTGCCTCAGGGAAATAAATAGTTCTATAGAAATTGAAAGGTAACAGTTGTCCACAGTGTACTTGCTCAGATCTGAAGAAAACCATCATTCCTTAAACTGAATAATAATATTTCATCTTCAGATATATAACATGACATAAACACTTTAAATGGGATCGATTTGGGGCTTTTTGTAATCCAGCGTAACTGTATTGAAAAGTAATTGGTCTAGGAATATTATACAGCTTCAACCTCTATTTCCAGTGCAGAAGAAAGTATAAAAAGCATCAGCTGAAGCAATGGAGTGCTAAAGACCACGGAGGAGAAGTAAATATTTACTATGAGACTTCATGTTTTATCGCAGAACTAAAAAAAAAAACCACTTTTATTTTTTCTCTTTACCAGGATGCTCTGACATAAATTCATTTGATTATCATTTATAAAATGCATGCATATTCCAAAGAAATTATAAATAAGCAGGATTCTGTGCAGGAAACTGTCTTAAGCACAATTATCAAGAACATCTTCAAAGCAATAAAAGGTAGATAAATCTTGAGCAGCACACTCAAAACTACACTCAAATCGAACTCTCTGTGAACAGATACTCTCTGCAGTGTACTTTAAACATACAGAAGAACTGGGACTCTGCTGAGGAATAGAGACAAAAACCTCTGAGGAAGTGACCCATTACACAACTTGTCCTGTGCTGGAGTATTCCACACTGAACTGCAAAAGCAATTTTGTAATGTGCTACTTATTTCTGCAGAACTCATGCATTTGGTCTTGTTCTTTTTCATTATAAGATTTCTTGGCAGAATTGGGGAATTAGGAGCATTATGAGAATAAAACAACTCTAAAATTCAACCTGCATCCTTCCACTCTTTCTGATGTTAAATTCTAGAAAAAAAAATCTGATATTATGTCTGTTTATTTCAAACTTGCAAAGAATTTAGGATTTTTTAAAAATTATTTACATTCCAAACATTTAGCAAAAAAAAATATATCAGATATAGTTTTGCCAATGTGACATTATATCATTACATACACAAACACATGAATTGATCTGGGAAAGAAGAGTATACACTCGGGTGAAATAGAAGATCATGAAAACATTGATGGGTAGTACTGTGTGCAAAAGCCATTAAGATGTTCTGCCACTGGGGGTCAATATTTAGTGTGCTTCCTTGGGATTTTTTTCTCTGTTTTCGTTTTTTCTCTCAGCTGACGCCATCTCTTTAAATCCTATTCTCAGCTTTCCTGTCAAAATGCAATTTTTTCATTTTTAACTGAATTTGACTGAAGAAACATTCATACATTTAAACTCTCAAGAGTTGAACGCCATTTAGACTGAGTTTCTGCAGCAACAGATACAAACCAGGCATGGTGTCACTCATGAAATCCTAGCAAGATCCTTTTATTTTCCTTTGGCAAAACACAGCAGAAGGAGGGATTTGGATTACTCAGCACAAGTGGAAGCAACTCTCCTGTATGTACTTTCCAACCAGGTGAAATGACAGTGATGTTTCTTGCCCACGAGACAGCAGAACCGTGGTAAGCAGAGAAGCTAATAAAAATTTTCTAGTATATTATTTATGTCAAAACCAAATTCTAACCTGAAGTACTGATTACACCAAACCTAATGAGCACTTCAAAACTATGTAAAATAAAGAAAATAAGAAAAAGAAATGAATAAAAAAGGACTTCTCAGTTTTGAAAAAAAAATAGCCCTTACTGCATTTTGAGTCCATCTTTTTAAAAACTAAGTTCCTACTTAGAGATTTGCGAACAGTGTCTGTTATATTATCCAGCTCTTGCAAAATGTTTCCTTGGAGCGTGTCCTCAAAGAAACAATGTTCTTAGTCTTCTGTTCTGCACACACATGTTCATAGTCCTTACACACATGGAGGCTCACACCATCACTACTGAGATCTCAAAACTGCAAGCAACAGCTTCATTTGACTTTAATTGAAGTTATAAAGTAGAACCTCTTACATTTTCTCAAATGATTGGGAGTTGCAATGATAAATTGTAAAATAACTTTATCCATCAGAGAGAACACATATTACTTCTATGTCCAACTGCCAGAATGTTTACAAAATTGGAAAATCTTGTATAGATCATGTAACATCATTCTTATTGTGAACCAAAAATGTTCGTAAGTCACGTAAAATTTCTCCAGTGAAGAAATGATAGAATAAAATTTACTAGGAAGACAGAGTTGCAAATTACCTTTATGATTGTAGTGGGTTGGTCCTGACCAGACTCCAGGTGCCCACCAAAGCCAGTCTACCACTATCCTCCTCAACTGGACAGGGCAGAGAAAAGATAACAAAAAGCTCATGGGTTGAGGTGAGGACAGGGAGATCAGCCAGCAATTATTGTCATGGGTAAAACCAACTCCACTTGGGTAAATTAGTTTGATTTATTACTGATCAAATCATAGTAAAGTAATAAGAAATAAAACTAAATCTTAAAACCATCTTCCCTCCATCCCTCCCTTCTTCCTGGGCTCAAATTCACTCGTGATTTTCTCTGCCTCCTCTCCTGCAGTGGCACTGAGGGATATGGAATGGGCGTTGTCATCTCCTTCCTTCTCAGGGGAGGACTCCTCACTCTCTTCCCTTGCTCCAGCATGGGTCCTTTCACTCCAGCATGGGTACCCTGCAGGTCACAAGTCCTACCAGAAAACCTGCTCCAGTGTGAGTTTCTTTCTCCATGGATCCACAGGTCCTGCCAGGATCCTTCTCCAGTGCTGGCTCTCCACGGGGTCACAAGCCTTCTTTGGGCATTCACCTGCTCTGGAGTGAGGTTGCAGGTGGACATCTGCTCCACCTGCATCCACCACTAAATTCTGTGGGTTGCAATGGGACAGCCTGTTTCATCATGACATTAGGAAGACATTCTTCACGGAAAGACTGGTCAGACACTGGAACAGACTGCCTAGGGAGGTGGTTGAGTCTCCATCCCTGGATGTGTTTAAGTGTCACTTAGATGTGGTGTTGGGTGATATGGCTTAGGGGTGAACTTGCAGTGTAGGGTTAATGGTTGTATTGTAGGGTTAGTGGTTGGACTTGATGATCCCAAGGGTCTTTTCCAACCCGAACTGTCCTATGATTCTATGATCACGGTCTTCAACACACGCTGCAGGGGAATCTCTGCTGGAGCACCTCCTCCCCCTCCTTCTTCACTGACTTTTGTGACTGCAGACTAGTTTCTCTCATATATCCTCACCCTCTCTGGCTGCAATCGCTCTTGTGCACTTTTTCCCCTTTCTTAAACACGTTATCACAGAGGTGCTGCCACCTCTGATGGGCTCAGCCTTGACCAACAGCATGTGTATCTCGGAGCTGGCTGTCATTGGCTCTATTGGACAAGGGGAAATCTTCCAGCAGCTTCTCATGGAAGCCAGCTTTATAGCACCCCTTGCTACGAAAACCTTGCCACACAATCACAATACATTAATGCCCATACTGGAGAAGTCAAGAATGTATCATCTTTCTTTAAAATGGTACAACTAGCACCATGGAAATTAGCTATTGTTTGTTAGTTATTGTTTTTATCTCTTCTTTCCCTTTACTCCTGATTGTTCCTGGAACAATGTTATAATGATCTACTGTTTCTATTTCAACACTACTTCATTTGTCATTGCTATGTTTGGTGGGATGTTTTGAATGAGAATGTTTTCAACACACCATTCATCCTGCATCTTTGTGTAGGCGATAACTTAATTGTGACACCCATATGTGAGGCAACCTTATGGTATACTAAATACCCATGTAAACCCTAATAATTGCTAACTAAAGGAAGTTGGTTGGTTTTGCTTTGTTTTTACAAAGTATATTTGAAAATTATCAGTTGCTTCTTGGTTTAGGGAAACTTGGACACTGTTTTTTTTCCCTATGTCCTAAAAAATATATACAGAAATATTTACCTTGATTAATGTTTTTGCATATCTTTTTCATTTGGAAGACCTTTCATATTTCTGAAGAGGGAGATGTGGTTAGAACTGGAGCAATTTAAATAGCAGCAGTGATGTGCCCGTCCTCACAAGTCACTGCACAGTAATACTCACAGTACTTCTGTCCTTCATGAATCTCACCTAGAGTATACAAATATAGTGAGGGATTGTTTATCCAACATGTTTATGGGAGAGGTAATGATGAGTCAATGCAACGGTCTATACATGATGCGATGATCACAATATAAGTCATACCTTATTTCTGCATTCTTGTATTTCTTTGGACATCTGACTCATTGATATGCCGGTCACCTCTGAGTTAATGATGATTTCAGTCAGATTCTTGAAGAACTTATACAGATGGTAACAGCTTGAGGAATGTTGTTACAAAAAATCAGCAGTAGCTGAAGAAAAAAATGAATCCAAAACCAAGGAGAATGCTAGTAAAAACTACATTCTAGGGCTCGTTACAAAGTTAGGTGCTCGAATTAAAGTCCTACAAAAGGTCTGTGGTTTTTTAATGGAAAAGTAACAGCATTTTGAATTTGTGCATTACCAATTCCTTTACGTTAACTCAAATCATTCAGAGTGTCCATTACTTATTAAGAAAAATAAAAATTTTTTTGAATGGTTACTTATAAGAAAGAAGAAGGGGGGGGGGGGGGGGGGGGAAGGAATTGTGGATAGAGAAGAAAATCCCTATTTTAGAAACTCCAAACTGTGCAGCTGGAGTGCTGAAGCATCATTAGGCCATTGACCTGAGGTGGAAAAGTTTGTTCTAGAGGGAACAGTACAGAATTTCTTTACATTAACACAAAACCACAAGTTAGTGAATGGGACCTCCTGTGTATGCATGGCAAGCTCATTGTCTTCTAAATTAAGCTACTTTTCCAACCTGCTGTGAAGAGTGCTTACAAGTTTTGTTAAGCATTCAGGTTTAAGAAGCAATTCTTGCAGTCTAAAAAGAAAAAATTGATTTTCCTTCCTTTCTGTTTTACCTGTAAATATGATTTTTTTAATTAAATATAATCACAGAGTTGGGGTCTGATGTGAGAATGGAAATTAATAGCACTTGTTATTGATCTATCACACTTTGTAACCATTCACCAGATCACTCATCACGTTATTGCTTTGTTGTACAGTCCTGCCGCAGTCAGGCTCTCACATAAAACCCAGAACCGCCTGCTGTGTGCTGCGTTTCATGCGGGAATTCACTTGTACTCACAAACCAAGTTTATCATGGTCTGAAATGCAAAGGGAAATCTTGGCCTCCTGTGTCAGTCAGAATTTCACCAACAGACTGTGAGGTTGTGGGTACACACAGGCTCTTCCTGACATCAACGATCTTATATCAAGATACAGTGAAACTCAGGCTGAAAGGATGTTGAGACAGATTTCCATGTGGCATATGACCGGAATTGTCTTACATGCATTCTTTCAACTCTGTTTGGTTCTCTATTCTAACATGAGACCGTCCTGTTGTCACGGATTTGAATCTGATGGGATTTCTTGTAAAAAAAAAAAAGTGTGGGTAGACTTGTGCAAAATTTCTAGAGCCTCCCCCACTCTCAGGTAGAGTTGGACCTCCCTCTGACCAGAGCCAGGCCAGTCAGCACCTCTGCTGTGCAAATGGGGGTGGGAGGAGGAGTGAGCTGGAGACCTTGTAGTTCTTTTTCCCAGTTGTCTTGAACCACCACACCTGTACAGTAACTTAACTATATATGCCCACACAATCTGTTTACATCCTTCATAGTTTCCCTCTCCTCAAAAGTCATTGCAGAGTGTGTTCAAAAGTCTGACTTCAGCAAAGTGGCATCTGTCAGAACAATTCACTAAATTAAGACAAATCACTAATATTTCATAGAAATTTTGAATACAGTTAGTTGAAAAGTAATGTTTTCTGAAGAATATTAGGAGTCTTTAATTTTAGTGGCAATCTCTTGTGACACCTCAACAAACTAAATTCTACACGTGGTAGAAGTTTGTTACTATTACACATAATAATAAGTACGTGTGAAATAGAAATGTTTGTACATACACAGTTTTGCACATATGGCCTGGTACTTAACTTTGGTAACAACTTCTGATATGCAACTCACTATCTAAGTTAGCAACTGCACCTATATTTTGTTTGGTGTATGTTTTGTTTCTTTCTTTTCCTCCGTTTTCTGTGCACATTCCCAAAGATTTTATGTTTGTCCCACACTTATTTCAATCAGCAACAGGAACTGGCATGGAGGGAAAAGTGAATTTGTGCTTAAAATGAAATACCGCTATATTTTTGTTCAAGTATATAGTAAAATCCCCTTAACCTCATTTTCAGATTTTAAGGTTTTCATGTATGATAATGTATGATAAAAAATCACTTGTCTCACAAGACCAGGAAGACACTGAATTAAATTCACTTTAAGAGGTTTGAATAAAAAGCACTTTGAAAGTAAAAAAATATGTTTTTGCATTAGAAACAAATCACTTGAACCACATTGCCAAAACAAAACAAATGTGTCAGTCTACTTCTCTCTCTTTAAAACATTCTTTGTCTAGAAGCGAGGATTTGTCTTCCAAAAGTCTGTCTTTCATCAAACTGTTTGTAAGTTTATCTTGCTTAAAAGGAAAGAGTGGAAGTACACTTCCCCTTTAAGATGACATCAGATTAGTGTGAAAAGCAGAGTGCTTTTCCTCCAGAAACCACAGAGTGTCCTGGTGATGACTGTACATGCATTAAAGCACATATTTAACTGTAGTCCTAGTAATGAACCTGCTTCCACTTCTGTTCAGTGACCAGTCTCCAGAGTGGCTTAAGCAAATTCTGAAAGGGAGAAAAAGCTCTTTGCCACGCAACTGGATGAAAAGGAGTGAACCACAAATAGATATATCTCATTAAGATGAAAAGCATTCCCATAAGGTCTTTTTTTTCTAATGGATGGGAAGTGGAAGAAGGGGAGAAACAAGGACAAAATTATTTCTCGGACGTACTAGTGTGATTCACATGCTTCGTGTTAATTGCTACAATAGATAAATAATGCAACTGTTCAAATTTGGATGTGCAGATAATTTATCAGACGTGAGCTAGATGATCTCCCATCACAACTCTCAAGTCTGTCTATTCATTTTCTGAGTGAAAATTTCTTTTTGAATTTATAGTCTGTTCATTTTTAAAACCATGTATTTATACTGGTTCCCATGTTTTCAAATTTCATGGGGTTCTTTTTTTTTTCTTAACTGAAGGTAAAACCTGCAAACATGGCTGTGGAGGACTGAGGCACAACATCAGCCAGAGGATCAAATTGGAAATTAATACACTTCCTACTCAGGTGCTCCCAAGTGAAAATAAGTACAATCTTTTGTAAAAGAACTGCTGGTATCTTTTTTTTTCACTGTACACTTCCTTGAATAACTAACTTTGAAGTTATTTAAGAATAGTAGCAGTCGTCACAAGACAGTATGGAGAGGAATTGAATACCTTTGCCGGGATGACCAAAAAGAAAGATGACATCTCTCTAGCCATCATGAGGACACGAAGTGCAGTGAATCTCTCTCTGACTCCTGCAACTAGACTTGAAGTGGAAAGAATGGAAACCAAATGATGTTGAATCTGTAATAATAAACTGAGTGAGTGTGTTATGACAACGAATAAAGCTGATGCATCATTCGCTGTTAACATAAAGATGCCACAATGCAATGCCTTTGTGGCTCTCTGTAGTACTGTTTCAGGACACAACTACCTCCTGCTGCCAAAGGTTGAACACTGCTGTCTTTAGAATAAAAGACTTTACTCTATTAATAGAATAAAGAAAGAAATGAACAAGCCAACTCATGTCTTTTCAGGTATGAGGCTTCCATTCTTTTCTGCCACACGTGTGCTTGTCATTTAAGGACACAGTTCAGCTACACTGTGAATGGTAAACCAATGCCACCTCAAGTGCCAAGAGATGCATAGAACAGAAAGTCTAGGGCATCTTATCTTGCAGAAAGCCAAGACCAAGCATTCATAATTTATTAATATTCACTTTCCAAAGTCTGGAATAAAGACATGTTTTTGTCCATACAGGATTCATACAGAAAAAACAAGCTTATATATATTTATAATGCTACAAATAAAATTAAACATTTAGTGCTTATGTAACCAATAGATACGCAGCAAGTCAGATCTAAAAATAAGTTCACACACATGAACTGAAATGAAAAATATTAGCCATTATCCTAGAGAATATAACAAGAAGAATGTAGAAAATCGATTGTATTTTGATGTTGCATTGGGTGATTAAAATCTGAGGGCATGACATTTGTTTAGCAGATAATGAGAAACTAATTGTTCTTTCTTTGTCAAGTTACATAAATAGCATTGACCTAAAAACACAGATTGTGTGAGCATAAAATCTGCTGAAACAGTGAATACCAATATCCAGAAAGGAGATATAGCTTTATCAGAAGAATTTTGGCTTTGAAATGTCTCATAATCAGACGTCGTAATACTCAAGATTTTAAACCTACCATCCATATTTCACTCAGGTTCAGCTACCTTCAATTTGCTATAAAATTTGTTATAAAAGAAGAGCAGACCAGCAAGAACAAGCTCCCGTAAGAACAAAAGAGTTCTCAAACAAAAAGTTAAGTGATCATAGAATCACAGAATATTTTGGAAGGGAAGGGACCTTTAAAGCTCATCTGATCCACAGTAATAATCATGGTAGTATATTATCTGATCAATTCATATTCTCAGACACATTTCTCAATATATCTGTCAGCTAAACAAAGGGAACACTATACCATCTATTCTAATGTACTACATTAATCACATTTCTTCTCATTCATGACATTTTTTGAGGGACATCTCTCCAGTGTAAAAGACTCCTGTTTTTAAAGATGTGATCATCCTGATCTCCGTCAATTCCAAACAATATTGAGGAAGTTCACTAATTTTCCAGATGTTTTCAGTAGCTTAAAAATGGACAAAAATAAAAAGTAAGTTAGAAATACATAGAAAAATCTAAAAGCAAACTAAGGAAAATAAGTTATACCCAATTTAATGCCCGTTACAGGTTATAGTAACCTCTCCTTTGACTTCAGTAGCTAAAAGGACATAGCGTCAATGAACCAGAGTGCTTGTAAAAGCTGAAGATGGATTGGTGACACTATGAAATAGACCGAGAAGGGCCTTGCTTCCAAAAATCAGTTACCCTTGCAAGTACTTGCAAGGCAGTCTTTTGGAGCAAACATCAAAAAGAAAGCCAAGGAAATTCTCCATCCTTTATTGGATGGGGGGAGAATAATTCCATGAAGGATGAGGAAAAGGCTGACATACTTAATGTCTTCTTTGCCCCAGGCTTTAATAGTCAGACCAGTTAAGCTAAGGCTATTTAGCCCCCTGAGTCAGAAGACAAGGATGGAGAGCAGAATAAAACCTCCATAATCCAGGAAGAAGCAGTTAATGATCTGCTACACCACCTGGACACTCACAAGTCTATGGGACCCAAGAGTGCTGAGGGAGCTGGCAGAGGAGCTTGGCAAGCCCCTCTCCATCTTCTATCAGCGGTCCTGGTGGACAGGGAAGGTCTCAAATGACTGGAGACTTGCCAGTGTGGCACCCACATACAAGAAGGGCTGGAAGGAGGATCCAGGGAGCTACAGGCCTGTCAGCCTGACCTCAGTACCAGGGAAGATTATGGAGTGGTTCATCTTGAGTGCGCTCACACGGCACATGAAGGACAACCAAGGAATCAGGCCCAGTCAGCACGGGTTCATGAAAAACAGATCCTTCTTGACCAATCTAATCTCATTCTATGACCATGTGATGCACCCAGTGGATGAGGGAAAGGTTGTGGATGTTTTTTACTTGGACTTTAGTAAAATATTTTGCACCATCTCCCACAGCATTGTGCCAGAGAAGCTAGCGGTTCAGGGCTTAGACAGGTGTACTCTTTGCTGGCTTAAAAACTGGCTGGATGGCCGAACCCAGAGGGCGGTGGTGAACAGAGTTAACTCCAGCTGGCAGCTGGTCACGAGTGGTGTCCCCCAGGGCTCAATACTGGGGCCAGTTTTGTTTAACATCTGTATCAATGGCCTGGATGAAGAGATTGAGTGCTCCCTCAGTAACCTTGTGGATGAGACCAAATTGAGCAGGAGGATTAATCTACTTGACAGTAGTGAGGCTCTGCAGAATGATTTGGACAGTCTGAATCGATAGGACAAGGTCAACTGTATAAAGTTTAACAAGGCTAAATGCCGGGTCCTGGACTTGGATAACAACAATGCCCTGCAATGCCACAGGCTTGAGAAAGAGTGGCTGGAAAGTTGCCGGGTAGAAAATGACCTGAGGTTGTTGGTGGACAGCCAGCTGAACATGAGTCAGAAGTTTGCTCCTGTGGCCAAGAAGGCCAGCAGCATACTGGCCTTATTTCTATCAAAAATAGTGTGGCCAGCAGGACCAGTGAACTGATTGTGTCCCTTTACTCTCCACTGTCGGGGCCACACCTTGAGTACTGTACTTGGTTCTGGGCACACCATTACAATAAAAACATTAACATGCTGAAATGGGTCCAGAGAAGGCCGCCAAAACTGGTGAAGGGTCTTGAGAACAAGTCTTATCGGGAGCAGTTGAGGGAACTGGAATTGTTTAATCTGGAGAAGAGAAGGCTGAGGGGAGACCTGTCATAGAATCACAGAATCACAGAACAATTCAGGTTGGAAAAGACCCTTGGGATCATTGTGTCCAACCATTAACCCTACACTACAAGTTCACCCCTAAGCCATATCACCCAACACCACATCTAAGCGACACTTTAAACACATCCAGGGATGGCAACTCAACCACCTCCCTAGGCAGTCTGTTCCAGTGTCTGACCACTCTTTCTGTGAAGAATTTCTTCCTGATGTCCAGTCTAAACTTGCCCTGTTGCAACTTGAAACCATTCCCCCTGGTTCTGTCCCTAATGACCTGTGAGAAGAGACCAGCACCAACGTCTCTACAATGTCCTTTCAGGTGATTGTAGAGCATGATGAGGTGCCCCCTCAGCCTCCTCTTCCTTAAACTGAACAGTCCCAGCTCCCTCAATTGCTCCTCTTAAGACCTATTCTCCAGGCCCTTCACCAGCTTTGTTGCCCTCTTCTGCACTTGCTCCAACACCTCCATATCTCTCCTATACTGAGGTGCCCAAAACTGAACACAATACTCAAGGTGGGGCCTCACCAGTGCTGAGTACAGGGGAACAATCACCTCCCTATTTCTGCTGGTCACAAAATTTCTAATACCAGCCAGGATGCTGTTGGCCTTCTTGGCCACCTGGGCACACTGCTGGTTCATATTCAGCCGGCTGTCAATTAGAATGCCCAGGTCCTTTTCCGCCAAACAGCCTTCCAGCCACCCTTCCCCAAGCCTGTAGCCTTGCATGGGGTTGCCGTGACCAAAATGCAGGACCCTACACTTGGCTCTGTTGAAATGCAGGCAGTTGTCCTTGGCCCATTGATCCAGTCTGTCCAGGGCCCTCTGTAGAACCTTTCTACCCTCCGGCAGATCGACACTCCCTCCCAGCTTGGTGTCATCTGCAAACTTGCTGAGGGTGCACTCAATCTCCTCATCAAGATCATTGATGACGATGTTAAACAGGAGAGGCCCCAACACCGAGCCCTGAGGGACACCACTCGTGACTTGCTGCCAACTGGATTTAACTCCACTGACCACAACTCTTTGGGCCCGGCCATCCAGCCAGTGTTTCATCCAGCAGAGTATGTGCCCATCCAAGCCATGGGCAGCCAGTTTGGCCATAAGGATTTTGTGGGGGACGGTGTCAAAGGCCTTGCTGAAGTCCAGGTACACTACATCGACAGCCTTTCCCTCATCCACTAAGCAGGTCACCTTGTCACAGAACGAGATTAGATTTGTCAAGCAGGATCTGCCCCTCATGAATCCATGCTGACTGGGCCCGATCTCCCTGTTGGCTTTTAATTGTTCTGTGATGGCTCTTGAGATTATTCTTTCCATGACCTTTCCCAGCACTGAGGTAAGACTGACAGGTCTGTAGCTACCAGGATCCTCCTTCCTGCCCTTCCTGAAGATGGGTGTTACATCTGCCAGTCTCCAGTCCACTGGGACATCCCCAGTTAACCACGACTACCGAAAGATGATAGAGAGTGGCTTGGCAAATACATCCGCCAGCTCCCTCAGCACTCTAGGGTGTAATCCATCAAACCCCATAGATTTATGAGGATTCAGCTTATGAAGCAGGTACATAACCATTTCCTCATGGATTATGTAGATCCTATTCTGTTCCTCATCTCTTTCTTCCAGCTCAGGGGGCTGTGTGCCCAGAGAACAACTGGTCTTACTGTTAAAGGCTGAGGCAAAGAAGGCATTAAGCACCTCAGCTTTTTCCATATTTGTGGTCACTGTGCTTCCCTCTGCATCCAACAAAGGGCGGAGATTCTCCCTAGACCTCTTCTTACTGTCAATGTATCTATAGAAACTTTTCTTGTTATTCTTCACCACAGTGGCCATGTTTAGCTCTAGGTAGGCTTTGGCCTTTCCAATTTTCTCCCTGCACAGCTTCACTTCTTGTTTGTAATCCTCATAATTTGCCTGCCCCCTCTTCCATAGACCATAAACTCCCCTTTTGTTCCTAAGTTCCAAACTTCTCTGTTCAGCCAGGCTGGTCTCCCTCCCCATTGGCTCATCTTTCATGACTTTGGTATAGTCAGTTCCTGCACCTTTAAAATTAGTTCCTTAAAGTATGTCCAGCCTTCCTGGGCTTCCACACCCTCCAGAACAGCCTTCCAAGGAACTCTCTTAACCATGGACCTGAAGAGACCAAAGTCAGCCCTCCAGAAGTCCATGGTTCAAGAACCATGATGTCTCCTCACTGAGAACAAAGAACCATGGAGTCTCCCACTCACTCCTCCCTCCATCCCCATCTCCACAGGGACGTGGTGGGTGAAAAACTCCATCCAAAAAGCTCAAGGATTGAGACTAAGGACAGGGAGGGTAATAATCTACCACTTACAATGATGGATAAAAACCAGATTAAACATGCGGAGAAAAAAAGTAAATTTAATTTACCACCACCATATATGAAGTGGGATAATGAGAGGAATACACCAATAAAAACAACTTGATCTTAAATACACTTTGTCCACCATGACCACCCCTCCTATCTCCCAGCTACCTCCTCCCCTCCAATCAGTGCAAGGAGAGGCAGGGGGTTGAGGTCTATCTGGCCACTGCTCATGACCCATGGCAGCTTCTCTTGAGAAAGAGGGCTCCTCACAGTCTCCTTTATGCCACAAGGTGTCCACTTCAAAGGAGGCAATCCTCTTCCTCCTCATGAATCCATCCCAGTTGGGAACATGGGCCACTTGGGGTACATCCTCTGCTGATGCTTGATCTCTCTCCCCTCTCGCATGGGGCTCTGCACGTACCGATGCATCCTGCACGTTCTTGTTGTCATTGATCACCTCAGCTGGCAGGCAATCATCTTCCTGCCATCTCAACCACACAGGGGCTCCAGGGAAAGGTTCTGCTCTGGTGACCTTCTTGCTGTCCTACTCGGGCACCCTTCTCCCCCTCTTTCTTCTCAGGACTACATTCCTTTGTTCTCTTCTCACCTCCCCCTCCTCCAGCAGGAAAACTTCCCAACACAAAGACAGGACAGATAAAGACAAGACAAAGCCTTCCAATTATTATCCACTTCTGGTAATGCAGATTGTCCCCATCGTAAAAGGGACATAGGTCTGTTGGAATGAGTTCAGAGGAGGGCCACAAAGATGACCCAGGGGCTGGAGCACCTCTGTTACAAGGACAGGTTGAGGGAGATGGAATTGTTCAGTCTTGAAAAGAGAAGACTCTGGGGGAACCTAATAGCTGCCTTCCAATACCTGAAGGGATCCTACAGGAAGGCTGGGGAGGGACTTTTTAAAAGAGTGTCTACTGATAGGACAAGGGGAAATGGATTTAAGCTAAAGGAAAACAGATTTAGATTGGATCTTAGGAAAAAATTCTTCAGTATGAGAGTGGCAAGACTCTGGAATAAATTGTCCAGAGATTGCCTCCTCCCTTGAGGTGTTCAAGGCCAGATTGGATGAGGCCTTGAGTAACCTGGTCTAGTTGAGAGGCGTCCCTGCCCATGGCAGGGAAGTTGGATTAGATGATCTCTAAGGTCCCTTTCAACCTAGGCAATTCTGTGATTCAGTGAAAACCAAGTGAGAAAGAGAACAGTGGGGTCCTCTCTTGAATACTTTGGTCACAGAGGTGTTGATTGGCCTGGCTCTGGCCAGAGGTGAGTCCAACTCCTACCTGTGGGTGGAAGAGACTCTCAAAGTTTTTCAAGAGACATCCCACATAGCTCTCCCATTGATTCCCAAACCCCTGCCAGACTCAAATCCATGACAAGACCTCATTGCTCTCTACAACTACTACCTGAAAGGAAGCTGTAGTGAGGTGTGTATCTCTTCTCCCATGTTACTACTGATAGAACAAGAGGAAATGTCCTCAAGTTGTGCCAGATGAGGTTTAGATTACATATTAGGAAAAATTTCTTTACTGAAAGAGTGGTGAGGCATTGGAACAGGCTGCCCAGGGAAGTGGTGGAGCTACCATCCCTGGAGGTGTTCAAAAAACATGTAAATGTGGCACTTCAGGACAAGGTTTAGTGGTCATTGTAGTGTTGGGTTGATGGTTGGACTTGACCTTAGAGGTCTTTTCCAACCTTAATGATTCTATGGTTCTATCCAGTATGTACTTTCTAGATAGGAAAATAAAAAGAGAAGTGTCCCTGCCCATGACAGGGAGGTTGGATTAAATGATCTCTAAGGTCCCTTCCAGCCTAGGCCATTCTATGATGATGATGATGATGATGATGATGATGATGATGATGATGATCATAGAATCATAGAATCATAGAATGTTAGGGATTGGAAGGGACCTCGAAAGATCATCAAGTCCAATCCCCCTACCAGAGCAGGAATACCTAGATTATGCTACACAGGAACGTGTCCAGGCAGGTCTTGAATGTCTCCAGAGAAGGAGACTCCACAACCTCCCTGGGCAGCCTGTTCCAGTGTTCCGTCACCCTCACTGAGAAGAAGTTTCTTATGATGATGATGATGATGATGATGATGATGTAGTGTTCAATGTAATCTCCACTTTTTATTAATTTTATAATTTCTTCCATCACAAACTATTCTCTCTCACATCCCTGTACAAACACTGAACGCAGCAATTTTGTAATCACTAAATGCTTAGGGCCTGTGTTGAGGGCTTTATTCCTCCTAACATTTAGTGACAAGCTATCATGCCTTGTCATTGTAGACCGGATCTCAAAATGAGCCTTTGTGCAGGAGATGATCACAGAAAGGGTTGTTAAGCATTGGAACAGGGAAGTGGCGGAGTCACCATCCCTGCAGTTGTTTAAAAGATGTGTAGATTTGGTGCTTAGGGACATGGTTTACTGGCATTTTGAGGTTAATGATTGGAATAGAGGATCTTAAAGGTCTTTTCCAGCCTAAATAGTTCTATGACTCTATGTGGGCTACGAGTGGAATGAACCTGCAGACACGAACCTCTCTGTCCACAGATGCCGATTCCTTTAGAGGCCAGCATAGTGACTTACCAGGAGAACATTAAACTCAGCTGTGACTTCCCAGTTTCTCTGGCAAAACTGTAGTCCCAAACCCAGACTCTCGGACACGATTGTCATACAGTCAGTTTATTATATATTGATATTTATTTACGAGAATCATGCTATTTTTAAAGTATGCATTCAGTGTATATAACTTCTGGAAACAAAACTGTTGAGAATTTTTTATGTATTCTGCTTTCCAACTCAGGAGTAGAGAAATGTAGTTAATACACACAGAGTATGCCTTAATACTCTTCAGGCAATGTTAACAGCTGCATATTTGTGTTGTTTGTCATAGGTGGGGAAACAACAGAGTGAAGATGAGCTACGGTAAATAAAGGACATGCCACGATTTTAAAAGTTTAAGAATCAGATGTGCCTTTACAGCATTGCAGCCATACAACTTCTCAGCAAAAAAACCCAGAGTACAGAAACAGCACATAGAGGAAAATGTTTCAGTAGAGTAGCTCAGAAATTAACATTTCACAGTTTTGTCTTATGTTAAAAAATTTCCCAAAATAATCCTGTGGCTAGAGACCAGAGATAAGTTCTGTCCTATGTGTGCAAAAAAAAAAAGAAGTGTAATTATGCTCTCTTTTCTTTGTCATCTTTTTATGCACTGAGTCTTTAAGTCCGTACAACACACTGGCACAACTTCGGCAAAAAGGTAAGTAGTTTTTACTCTGGGAAATTTGCTGGAAGATGTGCCTTTTAGCATCCCAAGGTGAAAAAATAAACTCTCAAACTCCTCCAATTTCCTACCCAAGTTTTCTGGTTGGTACAGCATCGTGTATCAGACGGGTAGCAGCAGCATTACCACAGCTGCCTGTTGTGAAGGAACAGGTCAAGAAGAGGTTGAATAAACCAAGGAGCAGGGTTACAGAGCTATTTGTCTTCTGCACCAGGACAGAATAAAAAGAGCATCTGGAGTGGCAAAAACATCTCCAATTCCGAAGAAAGTTTATGCTGAAGGTCTCAGCCAGTATTTGGGCAGCTGGGAAAATGAAATCATCACCTAGAAAATAGTGTCTTCAGACAAGGAGATGAAGCTAATAACCACCCAAGCCATCACAGAGCAAAACAGAGTTTCGGTCTCCACAGCTCAGAAATCCATAGTCACTAGCCCTTGCACATTCAGCTGCTTTTGGTTTGATTCATCTAAAGTGGCTCATCAAAATTCACATTATGAAGCAAAGAAATTACATTCACCCTTGTGCCAGGACAGGGATTGACCATTAGAAAGGAGCTCAGATGATCAGTGGACAGCCCAGAAGTAAGACAGGAAGTTGCTGAATAAAGGAGGAGGAGATAGAAGCATGAATTCATGATATCCAGGAAGATTTGGGGGTAATCCAACATTTACCGGTCAAAGATGTCTATGGCCATGGGCTTCACGGCCTCATAAAGGAGCATATAGGCTGACAGACTGGTTGTAACAGAAAGATGATGTAAATTTCTGAGAAGAAAATGAGGAACAGTATGGGGTGAGGTATGTCAGAGCAGGCTATTTTGCAAGTGTGACAGTTATGTGTGGATGTGCATGCTGACCGCAAATACTCCACATGCCATTTGACATCATGAAACCCCTCCTCCCCGACATGCACAAGCAGTATCTTCCGGGAGAAACGTTTTGGACAAGATTCACTGAACTCTTGCTGTTACACGTCTCCACCACCAGCTGCAGGGGCTGGGGCAGAGGAACAGCTTTAGGCGAAGGCGAGGATGCCAGGAGGGTAATCCAGGCTGTTCAGGCCGGGGGAAGCCAGTCCCACTGGGGCAGCGGTGGGGGAAGAACTGCCGCCGGTAACGCAGTTGCACCAAATGAGTTGCATGGGGGAAAACTGAGAAGAAGGAGCTTGAAATAACCGAGGACGTTCAGATCTGACGAGGTGAGCCCGGCCGGCTGCACGGTGGCCATCGGTGGCGACCGTGCGCTCCGACGGCGGAGCGGGCTGTGCCGGCAGCACCCCATCCCCCGGGCTCTGCGGGCAAGCGCGGCTCATTCCGCATGCCGGTCGCTTTTGCCATTTTTTTTAACATTTTTTTTTTTTTCCCTTTTAAATTATTTTTTTTTTCCTACAGTCGGATGGGGGCGCGGATTCCTTCCCTCTGCCCACGCCTCTCCACCAACCTCCCTTGCTTTTCTTGGGCGGTCTGGAAGGGCGGGGGGAGGTTTGGTCGGGCTGTTTAGCTTCCCCTCCTTTTGTGTGGTGATTTCTAGATGTACTTTACGGCGCCGGCAATTCTCCTTCCCGCTTCCCTCTTTCACTCTAGCACATCTGTTTTACAAACGCATAAATACGTGTGTGTTTGTGGTGTTTGTTGGTTGGTTTGGGTTTGGTTTTTTTCCCTAAACTCATGACAAAGCACTGTGAGGTCAGAATGGTAAGTGTATTTTTTTTATTATTAATTATTGTAATTTCTTCTGGACTCAGGGTTTAAAAAAAAAAAAAGGAGCAAGTGCTGTCGGAGGACAGTGCGCGCCTTGTCGCTGCCGTTAAATACCGGGAGGGATCCCCCCTTCCCGAGGGCACGTCGGGGATGCCTCCCGCTGCTTCACGGTGCCACCTCCGCGGTTTGGCGGGGCGGGGTGGGGCGGGGCGGGGCGGGACGGGACGGGGCGGGTCTGATGCCATCTGCAAGCGACCTTCACACCGGTCGTCTGCCTTTTACAGACCGCTGCGGCGGGGTGGTGGGTGTGAAAGTAGCACCTTTGCACACCGAAAGACGTCTTTTGCAGCATCCCTCTGCTGAGGAGCACTAGTTCACAAAACAAGACGGGTAGTGCAATTTGCTCTTTGAGATTTTATTTTAAAATTTATTTTTATATTTTATTCTATTTTATTTTATTCCATTTAATGTCACTCCATTTTATGTCATTCCATTTTATTTTATTTATTATATCAATTTGTTTTTCTATATTTTTAAGAGATGGATCCTTAAAGCTGCTTGAGCCAGCTAAAGGAATTATGAGGAAGTTTCTTCACTTCATTATTACCTGGGATAACTTTCCTCATTGCAACATTTAGCAATAAGTTACATTTCATGTCCTATGGTAGACAGTAATAATTAACTTGCACCGACTTCTTTCTGTGGGTGTCACAATCATTTCTGTAGAAAATAGCTGTAAGTCAGTATTATTTAACTTTACCATTACTTAAAGCAATACAGATAATTTTCAGAATTTAGGTCTGCAATGGGTAAGAAGAAGCTATAAACTTCTACCGCTTTATCTACAGAAAGTTGTTTTCATTTTTTTCATAAGATTTTTTAATCTTAAATAAAGAAGTTTTGTTGTGTGTATTTTTGGTTTGTCTTGGTTTGGTTTGGTTTGGTTTTTTTTATATTGGCTGTCCAAAGGCAGTGACATTTAGATTAGTATTTCCCACAAATACAACTGGATAAATAATTCCAGCATTAACTTGCCTCAAACTGCCCTCTTTTATTTTAAAAATATCACTCTTCCTCTGACAAAGTCAGTAGTGTAAGAAATACAAGTATCTTAGTACATTCAGTTTAGTATTCGTTAGAGACAGTAACTTCAGCAGAGTTTCACCCTGTGCTGGCTGCAGTTTGCGGAACCATTCTAATAGACTGCAGATAGTAAACTGAACATACATTTCTGTAGTCTGTTGGGTTTTTTTCTGTTAAAACCGCTGTTTCTCCAAGGAATCTGGATCCACCATATGTACTAGTATTTTCCTTTTATAGCAACCATACCGAATATAAGTGCAAGAAGTGTTTACAATTTTGAAGTCTCACTAATGGCTCACTTACCCTTTATTTCCATTATATTTTAAGTGCTATGCATGAGGAAAGCAGTGAGTATGGAGAACATATGATCTTGAATTTGTCAGAAAACTTCAGTAACTAGAAGGAAACTCACTTTTCATGCATATATTCTCCAGAAATAACATAAACTTTGGGGGGCAGGAATTAGGTAGATTTACCTGTGCCCATCAGTCTGTTTTCCGCCTCGGTGGTAGCAACTACCTACCCAGCCCTTTCCAACTCTCTGCCCAGAGCCCATCCATTCTGCGGCAGCTCGGTGTTGCAGGAGGTACCTCCAGTTTCGCTCACCTTCATCTGGTTGTGGAGATACCACAGGCTATGCACTAGTTAAAAAGGACATTAGGAAAAAAAAAAAAAAAACAAAACAGAACACAACAGATCAAATTTAACCCAAATTGCTGATAAAAGGCTTTGACAACCAAGAATATGGGAAGATTTGGGGGTGCAAGATTTAATAGAATTATCTTACTTGTCAGTGGCTAAGTATTTGGTGGTCTGGGTAGATGAAAGTAAATAAAAGGCTTTATGGTCCTCTGTGACTAGAAATACCTAGTAAAAAATCTGCATGCTTGTGCAAACACACTGAGTCTTTTACCCTGCAGAAGAATGTACAGATGTGCACTCTGAAAGAAGCATTACTGAAAATTAGAATGGTGACTGAGCAAAATATACACAGAGACTTCTCTGTGAAATTACACGGGAGGGGTGGGAAATCCATGCACACACTTTACAGCGGATGGGTAGGAAATTATTTGAAATTCTTCTGATCCAAGTGTGAATATCACACTTTCTTACTTCAAAGTCCATCCTTACTGTGAAAAATGAGAATTCAAAAGTACCAGAACTGCATCAAATAGGAAAGATTTTCTTGAAAGTTGAATCTAAAGCTGATTGTCTGCAGCTTCCTGGGCACTCTCTTCTCGTTCCTCATGAGTTTCTAAATGAAGCTTTGAGATTATTTTCTTTTAAAAGCACTCAAAAGGTGTGAAAATCCATGTGAGTTGCTAAATATTGTCAGAAATGCACAGAAGGCATGGGATGTCTATTCTCCTAGAAGAAAAAAGTTAATTACAGCAATAGTTTCATACTTAAGACGCTTTAAAAAGTAACAAACACCTCTTGTGTTAGTACCTTAATATGATTGTTCATTTGTTTTATCTTGAACGGTTATTACTGTAAAATGACTATACAGAAATATAACAAACAGGCACAGTTCAAGTATTTCCTACCTGCCAAAGTGTTTGAATTACTTTTTTAGGTCTTGATTAGTGATACTTTTCAAGTTTATGCTTTGCAAACTTAAATATAATCAAAGCATGATTTCATATTAAACTACTTACTGGTTCAACTGTTAATTTTCTATAATTTTCTTGTAATTTTACTTCTCAGAAAAGAGTTTGAAACTTTGGGAATCAAAGTTCTAAGTGAGAATTCTTTGCCCATTTTTACAGAACAGATTGGAAGTCATCGAAAGAGAAGATCACAGTTGTCTCAGGATTTTCATCTTCGAATAATGCAGATGTCCGTTAGTCACAAATGTGAGAAATATAAAGGATTGGTCCCAGCCTAATTCAGGAAGCCACTGCAGTACCTTACAGATTCTGAGCTTAGTTAGTTGCATGCTTAAGTCTTTTGACTTCTAATATTTTACATGTCAAAAAATAATAATAAAAAAATTTGCATAGCTCTGTTTAGAAGCTATCTGTGTCTTTTTGGACAAATTTTATTATAGCTAGTTAACTTTGCTAACGTGAATATTTGATTCATGCTAGGAAATCTGTTGACCCAAATCTTACAAATAATTCTTCATGCCCATAAAGTCAACAAAACTTTATATATGCTGTTTAGAGGAGCGTATATCGTTGATGCTCCCAACAATACAGTCAGGTGTCCTGAATCTGCTTCCATACTATATTTGTAACAGGGTATTGGCAGATATACTTGCATGGATACATGCATCTCATATTTATTACAGAAAACTAAACATTTGTAATTTTGCCTTGGAATTATATTTCGTTAAGGATTGTAGAAGTGCAAAACACATTAAAATATAAAATTAAGAAATCATTCTTTAAATCACTAAGTCTTTAAAAATCTCAATGCTTAAAACAAACATTTTCTTTTTATATCTTGGTTAACTCACTTGGTTAGAGCGTGGTGTTGATAACACCAAGGTCGCGGGCTTGATCCCTGTTGGGTCCCCCCATGTGTTGCCTGATCTAGTTGAGAGGCGTCCCTGCCCATGACAGGGAGGCTGGATTAAATGATCTCTAAGGTCCCTTCCAGCCTAGGCCATTCTATGATTCTATGATTCTATGATTCTGTGATGTTAAGATCAGTACTTCAGATTTCAGGTATTCAGAGACCTCTGTCTTTAGAAGAAAATGTGCATAAGTATCTGTGAAGAAGAATCTGTATTGAAACCAAACCATTTAGGCAGCAGAAAATATTGTTCATTGAAGCTGTGTCTTTCTTGAAAGCTGGCTTCACAAGTAATATTGCTTGCCCTGGGTGTTGTTTGTTGACCCAGTAACAAAAATGTCAGGCTAGTCTATCTTAGCAGAAATAGAGCTGGATTTGTTAGAAATTACAGGTATAAAAGTCAGGGTTGACATGACCAGGGTGTTACTCTACTGAGTGCACAGTAAGTAGTTTTATTTCTAGGCAAATTATATCAGTGAAATGCACAAGGTGTTGCTTAGTCTTCTGGTAGTGTGGTGATGTTGGCCCCTATGCTTTTATCAGGGTTATGAGAAGGCTCCCTTTCCCTGTTCACCTGATGCTTCTGTTCAGCCTAGGAGTTAAGACTTCTTTTCCAGAAGTGAAATCTACACAGGCATCTACAGCCACAGAAGTGCAAAACTGGCACATATCTGAGGACTGGATTTTCTTTTTTGAGTATGAAGTCTAAATACTTGTTATGAACAATGTCAAGAGGTATGGTGACACACAGCCTCAGCATCAGGACAAATCTTCTAATATTCTAAATTCAAACACATTTTGCAACACTGCAATTTAATGTGAATAAACTGTTTCCAGCTTCAGTGACTACTTTACGTTGTGTCTTAGCTGCTGGGATCAGCATGGTCTGACGTAAAACTGGCTATTCCTTCTAGGCATGATTTCACACTTTCTTGTTCCTGTAGCCCTACTAATCATTCAGACAATCTGTAGAAGTGATAATTTATAAACAGAGTGGCAGTAGTGGGCACTGAGGCCCGGTGAGTACATGATGCTTAGTTTAAACCAATACTTACGAATAAGGGGTTTGATTCTTCTGAGCTATAGGAAGATCTGAATGCCTGTTGAGTTCATTTTGTCTCTCTAATTGTGAAATGCTTATTAAAGCAGGCACGATACTAAATCCAAATGTTGTAAAATGTTTTAATATATGTATTGAAATACAACACTTAAATATATATGTATATATCCAGGCCAAAAAATTAAGTAAGAAAATTACAAGGCAAATTTATTACTTGTGGGGGGATAGGGAGAAACAAGAGCAAATGTGGTTTCCTGACTAGTATCCTACTTTCAGTTATGATTTCTGTGAAAATGAGTGACCATTGGATTTCACATTAAACCAAATGTGCTGTGATGGGTTTTTCCGTCTGATGGTACACTGTGTTGTTCAAAGCATGGAGAATATGAAACAGATGGCTTGGGAAGACTGTCAAAAAAACCTGCTGGGCTTTCTTTGGTATTACCTTAAAATGAGCGAGAGAGGATGAGTAAGTGTGCTGTAATTTTTGGCCTTAACACGGCATTCAGGAAGTTCAGGCTTCTGAAGGAATGCTTACTCAGTCACAGTAACACATATAAAGACAAATATCTATCTGAGGATAATAAACCAACAAAAAATATTTGAAATTGAGATTAACATTGAAAGGAAGAAAATGGAAAATTGCAGTGAAGAGGGGAATGGTAGATTTTGCTTGGAGATGCTCACCACAGGGTTGAGCAATGCAGAAAAAATAAATTTATTTAGGAGTTTCACAGGCCATCTTTAAATATATTTGTGTACTATGTAGTAAAAGTTAAACACTGCAATCTTTAATTTTGATTTTTTAAATTATGATTTCAGAGGTCTGCTTATGGAAATAACAGCTGTGCCTTCAAGACCTACTTGGTTTTGGTTTCAAAATCTCTAAGTATGTAGCATCTTCTAATCAAAGGGAAACAATGTATTTTATACAAGAGAACCTTAGGTATGAAAATCAGACCCTACTGTATAAACTTGAATTTGTAAGAAACTGTCTTTTTAGGAGGTATTTTTTATACTGAGAATATATGCTTGCACTTTTTTGATATTATAAATAGTAAGCAATACAAATTCCTCATGTTTTTTGCCACTAAAACTTTTTTGAAGAAGTGAATTTTTTTTGGAATCTCATTCCTGGAGCTGCATGCTGTCTTACTTACCTTAGCTGAGAATAAGTAAACCTAGTATTTAAAATTAAAATTACTGAAAGTACTACATATTCTGTAGTATTAAAAAATTAATTCCATCTTTGAGTTCACAGTTTAATGAAATGAAGATTTATTTCCAGAAACTGAAATTATGAGGTAACACTTTGAAACACGGACATTACAGTGTAAAGAAAACAATTTTCTATACTCATTACTGAATCTATGTTAGCTATAAAAATGATCATCTAAAATGACAACTAAAAGCTTCAGATTTTTTATGCTACAAAGCTGGTGTCATTGTTTGCAATTTACTGTCTGTTCTTATTGTACTATGAAGGTATTTTCATTAATTGGTTATCTGATAAAACTGAAGTGTGTAACTGTCTCAGCAACAGTTTTGTTTTTCAGCTCTAGAATATAGGACATGGCTTTGCAATACAGTTATGTCAGAGCTTTGGAAGATTAATACCTGCTAAAGATGGTGTTACAATACTTAAGTGTATTATTTTGAAAATACACCTTTATCCTGTTTTTTACTTTTTAGCATTGGGATTTTGTTTCCGTCTTTTAGGAAAATCCTATGAATGTTGTTTGAAAAGAAAACGAAAGGAAAAAAAAAAACATGTAAAATACTCTTGAACTCATTTTGCTTGAGATTGTGAATAGCCTTCAAATTAGAATGATTTTCCCGGATTTTTATAGGCTTGCCCAATCCAGCTGTATATTTTATATGCTAATCTAAGTTCTATTTTTGTTCCCCTTGGGAATTTAAGTGATTATAATTGTTGCTCTTCAAAAGCCAAACAGATGATGATTGCTGCTTCAGGAATATACTAAAAGAAACTGGCTTTCATTAAACCTGCTCATCCACTTCATAATTATCTCCATTTTATCTTGCTAAGAAGCAGGAAAATGGTAACTACAGTTCACTGAAGCCAGTTCAGTTATTCAAACATCACTTTACTGAGATAACAGGAGGTGTTAAACCTGGGCAGCTTTTTCCTTTGAAACACTATAAGGCAGCCAGAACTATAACAGTGTTGCCAACTGGGAGACCGGACCTTTCCTGCCAGCTTCAAATAAGTGCTAAAGGCCAGGAATGGCAGAAGATACTGTGGTCTCTACTGGTTTTAGGGTCACTTCTGGAGGACAAAACAAAAAGTAGATTGGCAGCTGTTTTGTAAGGCATCTGAAGCATCTGCTGGTCTGACCTCTGCAAGAAATGAGAAATCAGAGTAAGCAGAAACAGAGCAGAGGAGGAAAGAAGGTTAGAGCTGGCACAAGCATAGAGACTGAAGAAATAGGCAAGTGATGTAAGCTTTGATCATAAGGATCCTTGTATCCTTGAATCTGCCAGACCTAGTGATGTTTGTAATGAGCAGAAGGTTTCTCCCAAATTTGTTTCAGTAATAAATTTCAGTTTAATTCCATTTTAAGAACACTAGTGAAGAAATTTTGCAGTGAAGATCAACGCTGGAGAGGAGCCAGTCCCTGTGCATTGTGCTATGATGCTGCAATATCTGGCATTCCATGATCGCTGGCATAAACAGTAATAAAGACACAGAGATTTTTTCAAGACTAGAAACATGCAACTAGTTCTATAGTTAATACAAATGGCTAAAGACTCACACGTTCAAATTGCTGCACCTATCTTTTAATGTTTTCCTTATCTTACAAATGTATTTTTTTTTCCTACCTGTTCTCTGAAGTGAGGTTCCTGACATTTACAGGAAGAAGTCTGACCATATGTGTTGCCATTTGTCCTCTGCTCCTTTCTTTATGCTGACGATCAGTGCAGCATTTCTGTATAAATCACAGCTTACCACTCAAAGGGACGTGTAAAAAAAACAATACAGTCAACAGTTTCTTCTTCAAAGACAGACTGCAACAGCTGTCTGAAAACCCGGTTCTTTCATCAAAGAAAGAAAGAATCTTTCACAGTTTTAGTCTCCCACATGACATTTTTATGCCAGGAAAAAAGAAAAAGTAGGAATTCACAAAGGGTCAAATGTAGGTTTTTATTTCTTAATTTTAAATACCTATATGAGAGCAGAGGTTAAACTTGGCTAATCATCAGAAACTCATTTCTATCAAATACAGAAGCAAAACTTCTGTCAACTTGCTCCTTTCTAGCCTGTCCAGAATGTTACTGAGTTCTGGCTACAGAATTGTAAGCTGTGAGAAAAATTGCAGGGTCTATAGACTGGAGGGAAAAAAACCCCAAACTATTGTAAATAGAACAGAGCTCTGCAGAGATCTATGTCCACTGATTGTAATTCTGCTGCTACAGCATCGGGAGTCAGGCACACCCTCTTGTAAACTAACAAAACCTTGTAAACAGCAGTATGCTCAACACCTCCTTGAGACCAAAAGGCAGACGATGCAAATCCTAGGCTGACAGGACCATAGCTTGCCGAGTTCCCAAGGAGCTGTGTAGATAGAGTGTCCCATAGTACCAAGTCAAGTCTCCGGCGTAATGCAGGAGCAACAGCAACAAGATCTGCCTCTGGGGAGGAAAGATCTTTGTGCCCCTGTCACATGTGGACCCGGATTAGGTTTCAGAGTAGCGGTATGGCTGAGTGATAGCAGAGGTGCTTTACATTTTGAGAGCTGCTTTCAGGTGAAAACATTATTTACTTCCTCCAAAGGCCTGATGTTGCATCTACGTTCTCATTCTTCTCCGTTCCCCTCATTTCAGCACAGGCTCGTCACTTGTGTAAGAACTGCGCTGTGTTTTCCTCCCTCTCTCGCCTCCAGGCAGGAGGATCCCAGAGGCTGCAGCAGCATCCTTCCTCCTGCAACTGCTCAGGAAAACCACATCAGAATGGTGACACTGATATCAGTCCTATATGTAAGGCAATTAGAGAATGCGTGACTGATGATGAAAGCAGCTAATGTAAAAGTTTATCAGAGCCATCACCTGCTTTTCATTCATTATAAAGAAACGATTGATCATGTCACTACTGCCTAAAAATCAGAGCTCAACTCGGAGCCACAGGGATCAGGAAATCCTGAGCTGTCTGTCCTGTCTCAAAGTTCTGTTTCTTGGCTTTGCTTTCCGTCCTCTCTCACCTAGTATCAATTTATATTAAATCAAACTCCAGGTGTATTTAGGACTCAGTTTTCCTATTGCTAGAAATGCAAACATGTGTTTGTAAAATGTCATGCACTTAAGTAAGGGAGCGGGAGGTGTCTAAGAAAGAAGACCATAGAAAGAGAATTTTGTATTAATTCTGTTTATAAATGGTATATTAAATGAACCACTATATCTAGGTTCCAAATTTATTGCCTTTTCTAAGGTAGCTTAATTACATATCTTCTTCCTAAACTATTCAAGAAGTCTTTCTGCACTGGTGAGTTTACAGCATAACAATGTGCATTCTGCTGTTATCACTCTCAGACCTAAACCTTTTTAGATGATGCATTTTCACAATGGCAAATAGTCGTCTTTACAAACTAGTCACATTACATATGTTTAGCAACAAAGAATTCATAGATTCTACAACTGGAGAAGCATTTAGGTAGCTTCTGTAATTACTTGCTTACGTCTTTTCACATTATCATGCAGAAAAAGTATCTTAGGACAAATTAACATGGAAAGTATTGAAAATGTATGCAAAATAAACATCAAAATAAAACTGTGCAAAAGTAGAATATTTCATAAGGAACTGCAAAATATGATTTTCCACAGTAGGTGTACCTCATTAAAATGAAAAACAACTGTAGTTTATATTTGCTCTCTTTTTATCAGTTTTCAGGTTTTGCTTTATTCATCGTAGATGCCTGATCTTAACACTACACGGTCTGCTTCTGGTGTGATCGCCTTATTTAATTTAGAACTGAAATTTGCAGTATCAGAAAAGATTCTTGCAGAACCAGTGAACACTAACATATTAGCTGTGATGTTATAAAGAAATTTATGAAGAAAATGCCTCCATACTTACGGAGAGAGAGAATAAATTGACTACATATGTTGTTGAAGATGGTTTATTATAAAAAGTTGGTGTCTTTATTCTCAAATCCTTTTTCACATTTCTATGAATTGTAAAGAAGAAAAAAAGCGGGGAAAGTGCAGAAAATAGAAAAGTGGTACAGATAATTGCGATAAAACCAGGGCAGGGATTAGAAAATCTGAACTGAAAATTACTAGCATAATAGGAGTTACAACAATGTAAAACTAGAAAAGATTCTTCTTTCCTCTGAGACCTAAGGAAAGCATAGGTAAGAATAAAAGGAGGTGTTTCACAGTACATAATGTCAGTATAATTCATTAAAATATCTGTTACTACTCAACCAGTTCAAAAATATCTTTATTGCAATTTGCATTAAGGCATGACTTACAATTAGTGAAGTACTTCCTAAAGCAACAATAATATTTTATTTCTCATGTGAAACTGTAGAATGAAGGAGATGGCACTTTTGGTATATATTACTATTTCGTTTGAGAACAGCTCCTACAAACATAGTACAAAAATTATCTTGTGCAAAATGATACACATATAATGTTAAGAAATACGATTTCTTGGCTGTTAAATTGATGAGAAGTATTTGCACGTTTGACTCCACACACTATAAATATTTTCATTTATCTCAGTAAGATTGCCATAACAAGGAGAGCAAAGTATATGTTGAAGTTTCCACAGTGTTATGGCTCTACAACTATACTCCTAAGCCTTACCCAAATAGAAATGACAGAAGTCATTTTCCACAACAACAACAAAACATGTATAAGCAAGGAAGAAAACATTCTGTTCATTTGTTGGGACTATGCAAACATTTTCTGTGTTTCTATCTTTGTTTTAAGGAAAAATAGGAAAGAATAATATCCTGCAGTTATCTCTTCTTTATCTCGGCTTTACCTCAAAGCATTCTGACTACTCAAGACAATACTTGGGTATGGCTGAATCATCACTTTACAGTGCAGAGCTGGGGGAGGGAACAGATGGGAGGGAAAGTCAAAGAAGCAACAATTATATAAAAATTGACACCAGCTTTGTTAGTTCAAATAACCTCGTTTCTCCATGTCTCAGTATTACCAAGAACCAGCAGAACCATAGCCCTGTGGACTAGTGGGAGATGTTAGAAGGTGTCTCCAAATAGCAGAGCTTGATCGATTATTCTCTTGTGCTCTGGAGATGTAAGAAGGGCTGAGCCTTCCTTCTCCCTTTTGTTAGCTTGAGGATGAAGTTTCAGGGGAAAATTTTGGTTCTGTGGAATGAAAAAGATCTGTTGGAAACTCAGTAGACACTCCTTCATCTCTCCCATGTAAATCTTTTTTCCCCTCAGGCTTAACCAGGGTGACAACTCTCTTTTCCAAAACTATATATGTGGCTCCTTACATACCCAGAGTCTCTGCCTCTTGCTAATTTACTTCCTGTGTGTAAATAAGGCAGCCTCTCTCAAAACAAATAGTTACATCCTAAAATACTTTCTTTGCTAATTTATTTTCCTATTCTTGATTATGTTATTTTTGTCTCTCTAGAGAAGGTGTTCCATGACCTCACACTCACAGCCCATCCAATTGGTTGTGTTGATAGTTTTCTACCCAAATTGTCCAGACACTGGGTAATACAGAATTTCCACAGCACCAGGTTATGGCAAACTAGGTGATGGTGCTGTACAACAGGCTGTAATTAGAAACTCTTTTGCTTGTGACTTTAATAGCCTTTTTTCCCCATGTTGTGGAGGTGAGCAACATGTTAGTAAAGCATCTTCATCGAAGTATGCATTTAAATATTGATTCTCTAAAGATATATACTATATAGAAACTATGGCGACTATTCATAGGTACAAGCTATAAATAGTTCATCCCCCTGTCTTAGTCTTCCACAAAAAAAAATGCAATTATTCCAAACAGAAAATGCTACAGAATAAGTGACTGCCTGAACATCACATTACACAATGTGTTTGCATGACACAAACTTCTCATTTGCATAGTTATTGAATAGTAGGCTTTTTAGATCTGAAGCACCCAGGCAAAATAGAGAAATATAAGGAAGTATTAGCCTGTTTGAACATGCTAAATAAACAAAGGGATCTGAATACAGAGAAGAAAGACTGGGAGAACTAATAAGATCCCATTTGAAGGCAAATAGATATCACACATCTGAGTGGTATAAAGTGAGAAGATGGATGTAACTTTCACAGTTCAGTAATTATACTCTTGTTCTGAATGCTCGAGGACAGTTATAGGGATGTTTTACAAGGATTAAGGGGGAACTGTAGCCAATAAATATTAAAAAATCATTTGAAGAGTAACATGATATTTACCTTTTGTCTTACTGTAGCAGCTAGGAGCAGTGATTAACTGCTAGCTAGAATTAATATATCTGGTATAAATCTTGGCAATTACAAGATTTGCCATGCAGGGAAAAAAAAGGAAAAGGACTGTAGATGGAATGATTAAGTAAGCCTTTTTGCAAGATTTTTAATAATTGTGGCTTCATTGGTTTTGTTGCTTTCATCCTCTTTCATTCATATTGGAAATGTGGATCTCATCTCACGTCTTTCGGAAGGGGCAATATGTTTTCATAACGTAAAAGGCAGAATCACAGAATCATAGAATGTTAGGGATTGGAAGGGACCTCAAAAGATCATTAAGTCCAATCCCCCTGCCGGAGCAGGAATGCCTAGATAATGCTACATAGGAACGTATCTAGAAGTTTCTTCTCGAGTTTAAGCGGAACCTCTTATGTTCCAGTTTCAGCCCATTACCCCTTGTCCTATCAGTGGTTGTCACCGAGAAGAGCCTGGCTCCATCCTCGTGACACTCACCCTTGATATATTTGTAAACATTAATAAGGTCACCCCTCAGTCTCCTCTTCTCCAAACTAAAGAGCCCCAGCTCCCTCAGCCTTTCCTCACAAGGGCAATGCTCCACTCCCTTAATCATCCTAGTTGCCCCATGCTGGACTCTCTCCAGCACTTCCCTGTCTTTCTTGAACTGAGGGGCCCAGAACTGGACACAATATTCCAGATGGGGTCTCACCAGGGCAGAGTAGAGGGGAAGGAGAACCTCTCTCGACCTACTAACACCCCCCTTCTAATACACCCCAGGATGCCATTGGCCTTCCTGGCCACAAGGGCACATTGTTGGCTCATGGCCATCCTACTGTCCACCAAGACTCCCAGGTCCCTTTCCCCTACACTGCTCTCTAACACGTCATTCCCCAACCTATACTGGAACCTGAGGTTGTTCCTGCCCCGATGTAGGACCCTACACTTACCCTTGTTCTATTTCATTAAATTATTCCCTGCCCAACTCTCCAGTCCGTCCAGGTCTCTCTGGATGGCAGCACAGCCTTCTGGTGTGTCAGCCACTCCTCCCAGCTTGGTGTCATCTAGTCATCCTGTAATGCTAACTCTCACCCCCTTTTTCCTTGCCAATTCATTTTATTTTTTTTTTTAATGGTTCTGTATCATTAAAGGTGAGTTGAGGAGCACAGGTCTTAGGTTTGGAATGCAGTTTTGAGTAGCAAGACAGCTATTTCACAGCTTCTTGACACTAGGCAAATCAAAAATTCTGTTTTGTGGTAAACATCATATGATTTTAATAAGATTCAGACCTCATAATTTGTCTTCCATTTCCTATAATGGATGAAGAAAATATCCTAATATGATTGTGGAAACACCTGGGAGGAGAGTCTATTAGAGTTTTGCACTATCAAGAAAGTACTGTGGAAAATCAGTTCCCATCATTAGTACCTATTTCTAGACCATGAAAATTGAATCCTGATCCTCAAACACATATATTTTAGGATTTCCTAATTTGAAGGTAAAAAGCAGGTGTCTTAGTTTCACATTGTACATTGCAGGTGAATCCCTGGCATTGTTGATCATGTCTGATAATGATGTCTAAAATGTAGATTTTTTTTTCTTCTTATAGAGATGTCATTTGGTAGGTATGTGCATTTATGTTGCTAATCCAGAGTTTTTTAGCTCAAAGTTTCCATTAGTAAGTTAAAATGTGACCGTTTTAAGTGCCTGAATGGGAATTATGAAATGACATGTGATTTTTCTGAATGCAAATTGTCTGCAGCTAGCTTAATGCTGGATTCCCACGTCTCAAGTGGACCAAAAAAAAAGCAAATTAAAAATCAACAGCCAAACGCTGCAAGGCATTTTGAAGATAGAGGTCTAGGAGATCAAGAAAACAATCAGTCTTTGAATTCATCTGGAAAAAATGCTAGAATGCAAATAACTTTGTTCATCAGACTCCTGTTTGCTTGGTTTCAATGCTTATTGAAAAAAAAAAGAGGAAAAATGTGTAGAGAACTTTTTTAGTACTTTACAGCTTTTTTCTTCAGCCTATCAGACCTGTTTCTTTTTTGTCATTTTTTTTGTGTGTTTTTTTTTTCCCCCCTCAGACATTCAATTGTTTATAAAAACAAAAAGAGAAAAGCACTATTTGGAATTTTAGTCGTTTTGGTGGTGGGGAATGGTATCAATCAGAAGCGTAAATCTCTAAGGAGTTTAAAGAAATCAAATAATCTGTCCTCATCCTTGGAGGAAAAATGAAGTGTATGTCTGACTCCAGACCTCAGCAACTTGCTTAAGTAACGTGGTCCAGTACTTAATGACTCCTAGAGAATGTTTTCCAGTTGTGAATTAAGCCATTTTCTTCCATTTTCTTTTTTAACTTATAATGCACATGAAGACCCTTGATCATAATCCACCCATAATTATTACTTCTAAAAGCAGTTTCACGTATCCCTTGTCACTCTTCCTGATTCTAAACAATTCCTCTCTAAAAATATATTCATAAGTCATGTATTCTACAACCAACACCCTTTTATGGGCTTTTATTCAGTTTTCTTAAAATGTGGAAGGACTGTATAAAGAATCCTGTTTTCAGTGCATCAGCGTGAAATAAGAAACAAATTCATGTATGTCTTTCCAAATCACGCTCCTGTTTATACATCTCTGAATGAAATCTCTCTTCTGGCAACATAGTATTTCCATGACACAGTAGTATCCTGCAACCTTCATTACTGCAGCTCCTCTCTTTTTTTGATTTGCACATTTGATTATGACCTTACTTTTCTAAAAAAATCACAATCACTTTCTACTTAATGTTATTGAGTTTTATCTTGCTGATTAATCTCTCTGTTATGAAAAGGTCATTTTGTATTCAGTAATTAGCCCCCAAGTGTTTATAACCATTCTGCTTGCTGCAGTCCCACACTTTTCATAACCATTCACTGTATCCCATCTTCCAAGATATGGAGAGAAATACTATCCTGACCTTGAATGTAATACTCCAGTAAGTCCTTATTTGATACAGCCATTCATTTGGTGATGAACTATCACTAAATGTTCTCTAGATATATTTGTGTATACACTTTTTACAGTAATTTAATTAACATGATGTTTCCTTTTTATCCTATGAATATGCATTGCAGGTCAGCAACAAACTTTTAAAAATCAGTGTGTGCTAGTTCTCTGCCTTATGCAACGTGCTATAATTGTAGAAGAAAATAGGATTTGCCTAAGAATTTTTTTCCTGCAGATCTATGTTTTTTAGTGCAGTACTTCTGGAGGCTTCTTTTGAGTTAAGAAGCAAAAATAAAACTGAGTACTCTCATTTCTCCTCAATTTCTGTTTAAAAACCAGAAATAATATAGTACCTTTAGACATATTATGCAGTGTATAGGTATTTACGTGAGGACCAGATACACAGGAGCACTTTCAGCAATGACTAAATGTCCATTACATAATCAGAATAATCTACTGTAATTTTGTTACATATTTTATTTCACTAAACCGTGTTACAGTGCAGTACATTATTATTAGTTTGAATAACCTTTTAGCTATTTGTAGCTACACAATCATTTACAGTCTGGATTTTGCTGATGACTCATCTCCAGCAGAATCAAAGTAGTACAGAGCCATGCATAACACTTCTGATGCAGAAAAAAACCCCAAGAAAACCAGTCCAGCATCAGTGAAAGACCATTAAGTCATCCACAGGTGATTAAAAAGAAGAAAAAGTAGTTATTTAAATAATTCTTAACCTGATTCTTCAAAGTAAGATTTTGATGATGAGAGTAGATAAGGGAAGTGCTTTCTAGAAGTGAGATTCGATCTTCATATCTAATAATTGCAAGGAGTAATCAGCAAAGTCTAACTCTGTTGCTTTCGAATATTGAGCCACTTCCTTGTAAACAAATTGTAAGGTATGTAACATATGTAACACATGTAACATATGTAACATATGTAACATATAAAAGTGTGGAGAACTGGATGAAGATATGTGAAAAGCATTAAGAGATACATATGAAAGAGAAGGCAACTGCCTTTCACCTAATACTAAGAAAAAAGCATTTTTAATATACCTTCCTAAGAGTGCATAAATAGTTCCACTCTCCACCACTGAGTAATTATAGTAAGTGCATGTTAAAGAAAAAAAGAACTTTATTTGGAGGAGGAGGGTAATACGCTATTTTCATATATCTTCTAAACTCCTACCTTTACATGTTAGAGAACAACATGTGTACCTCTACCGAATTGTAATTGCCAGCTGGATTTATATTATATTAACTGAAAACCACAAAGGATTCAAGATGATACTTAAAATGATGTAGAATGTATTTTAAAAATTGCTTCACAAGGCAAAAAAAAAAAAAAAAAAAAAAAAAAAAGTCCATGATCTGGTTATCTGATCTGATTATCTGAAAAAGATGTAATTACATATTATATAAACACTCTGGAATTTATAAGGACTTTTATAATAAAATAATGGTAGCAACAGCCACTATTTTACTCCACTATGCTGTCAGCAGGAAATATGCTGCCATACTAAAGTAGCTGTCTTTGTATAATATGTGGTTTTCTCTCAACAAATGAAAACAAATAGAGGCTTTTGATAAAGTGAAAGCCGTCATTTAAGTCAACATTCCAATAGCTTTAATACCATGAGAGGATATACTAATTACAGAAGGTTTATAACCACACATCTCTTTCCCGGAGAAACCTGTTGTTATGGTGGAAGTCTGATTTAACAGAATTGACAGTATTTGGGATGATTCACTTGAGAATTTAAAAGGACTTGTTATTTTTAGATAACAAACAGCATTTAAAATAATTGATTAATTTTTGCTTTTGATTCTCTCTTTTACACAAGGTTATTTCTCCTCACATCTACACAGTGCTTCACTGACAAGGGAATCAATCACTTCAAGCTCTGGTTACATATTCGCCACGAATGAGGAGGGGCAAGGGCAAATTGTTATAGTTGATTTCTCTGCTATGTGACTTTCATTAAACTACATACCTTCTTGTGAACTACCGAAATGCATCTTAAAAAACAAGTGTTTTTCTGTTTTGGTTTTTTTTTTTAATACCCACTTGGCACTAATTTGTGTGTGCTAAAACCTCACAGTCCATCTAAGTCACTGAACAAGTTTGACTTTATCCACATCTGCCTTCTGTTCTCCCAGTAACCTTGTGGTTTTAAGCTCTGCTATACCATTAGAAAGGTCCCCAAATTTCAGGAACAAGTGAAGACGCATTCCCACCAAAGTGCACGTGCCAAAGATGCTTCCTCTCCCACCCCACATGATTCTGCCTTTCCTCTTGACTCTGCGAAAGCTTACTGTCTTAACAAATGAAAGTAATGAGTCATCTTCTGAGTTCTTATTACTCTTCTTCCTCTTCTTCCTTGCTAGCTCCTGCTGTCAGATATGTTTAAATGACAGGCTAAGGCCAAATAGATGTGGTTAGACTATCAGGAGGGTAAAACTGGTCTCACCTTTTTGCCCTCCATTTAACAAGTCTGAATGGTAAGTCTTAATGTTCCTGTTCAGGTTTCAAGTTCCTCTTGGTATAAGTACCTAGCAACTTGTCTTTTGTTAAGAAATAAAGTTAACCTTGTCTTAAATTATTATCCGAAGAAGATGGAAAGTTAGCCTTAATGGCCAAAATTGAATAACATTGTGGCTTTGTCCTGGTTTGAGCCCATCCAGTTACTCTGGCTCTTCAGGGATCAATCAGGAGCTAAGTGAATGTAGCCAACCCTTCTTTACAAAATTAGGCTCTGTGACCTCAGGTTATATGCTCTATCTACACTCTTTTTGATTGCATTTCCCACAAAGCTTTCTTCCCCCCAAAATGAAAAAAAAATCAAAGGTAACCTGAACTCAGTCTAGACTAAGTATTTCTACTGGAAAAAGGGTGAAGCTACAGTATTCTAATCTGATGCCATTAGTCAATCAAAAAACACAGTTTCAAACAGAATTTTCGACTCCTGTAAAATGCTTTAGTGTTTACTGCAGCTTATGTTTTGTCAAGTGAATAATTTCAAAGGTCATTGTAGATCCTTTTCACATCAGCAATTAATTTTTATTTATCTATGCCCACAAATACATGCTTCTATTGTCTGCTACAGAACTGAGCTTGTCTGCTTTAATGTGAGCTTGACTGCTGTTTATTAAAAATCACAGTGCAGTTCCTTCTCCTGTAGAGGAAATGGGGAATTGAAAGTAAGCTGCTGCAGTTTCAAAGTGCAAGTGCTTTGTCCTTTGTAAAGAACTTGACAGACAAATGGGCGGTTTGTGCTGAGACTCAGAGACACGTCACAGCAGTGAAATAGATGAGGAACCCTGACCTTTCTTTAGGTACTACTGGGACAGCGATTTGGGGTGGGGGTGTTAAGGTGTTTTTATTAATGCAGCATCAAGTAAAAAGAAACATATTTCTCTCTGCTGAAAACATCCTAATGACAGTTTACTTCACTGGATTATCAGCAACATACTGGCTGTGCCACCTGAATTTCAATTTCTTAATTTACAGCACAGATAGAATAGAGCTGGATCTCTGCTGTTCTCTACACTGGGCTGGTCTTATCAAGCGTGAAGTTTGGCACATTGCAAACCTATTCAAGTCATTATCTGTTGAGGACCTCTTGAGCCATCTCCATCTCTGCAATGTGCTGATAAGACAGCTGTTTCTGTAGCGTGTCTCTCTGGGCCTCGGTCTTCTTTCGGTGCAAACTACTGCTTTGCCACTGTGCCCTGATGCTGTCACTTTCTCTGTTGTGTAAGTGTTTGATCCAAGCACAAAAGAGATTGATGGCAGCAATTGATTGGCAGGTGACACAGCCCTATTATTTTACAATTAAATGTGCATTACACACCACTGGAAACACTAATCATCAATAAAAGAAGCTACCTAAGCTGTGGTGCGGCAGAAACTTGATCACAATAGGAAACAAGCAAAGATACAATAATTTGAATAAACAGACACCTTCTCTCAGGTGTTATATTTATCTGGAGCAACGTTCTGCAGTTGTCTGTGGAAAATCTGAGCAGTTGTGGTTACCCTGTGTGGAACTGAGTTTTAAGACACCTTTTCAGTCTCAACTGAAAAAGGTGACACCCTCCCTTCCTTTCCTCTCCCCATCCAAGTGCCAACCTCTTTCGGAAAAATAGTTTTAATTAATATTTAGACACTGCTATGTCTGAATTGAATAGAGAAGAATATAGTAGCCTCAGTTGCAGTGTTCATACTCTTGTAGCTTTATACAGTATCCATATCTTATGTCCACAGGGAGGCTTGGAGGAGGAGGCAAATCAGTCACACACCTATACTGAAGGGCAGAGTCCCTGCAGGTACGTTTTTTACCAGGAAGTGTCTGCCTGAAGTCTTGATCTGAAGCTTTCATGCCTATTACCATTTATTTGTCAAAGTAACAGGAACCACATAAGCTCACACTGTAAAAAGGTCCTATGGAGTCCTCCGGTGTGCAGTAACCACACACACACATACAGACACACACACACAGACACGCTGGCACCGTGTGACCCTACAGTTTCGCCCATGAACACCACCAGGCAGGAACCATTTGCCCGACATGCCTTCGAGAGAGCCAAGCCCACAGCGACATCACATACCTTTACCGCTTGGGGTTTTTTTTCCCTTGAGGTGGGGAGTGAAGAAAGCAGAGGGAGAAATTCCCATTTGGCGCGACCTCCTCTGTCACTGCGGTGCCGGCAGCAAGTCAGTCGGACGCCGGTCCCGGCCCCAAAGCCCGGGCCCCGTCTGCGCAGCGGCCACCGCCGGTACCCGCGGGACGAACGGGCCGGGCCGGGCCGGGCCGCACCGTCGGAGTGCGCCGCTGTCCGCGGTGCTGAGCGGCGGAGGCGCGGGCTCCCTCGGTTCGCTGTCGGCACTTCCCCCCCGCCAGGAGCCTCGGCGGATCGGCTCGCCTGAGTTTTTCTTTTTTTTTTTTTTTTTTTTTCTCCTCACTTTTCCGTCGCCGTGTTGCAATTGCCGCTTTTTCACGCTTTTCACTGCCGCTCCCTGACCTCCCGGTCTCGGTCGGAGAGTTCAGCACGCCTGAACAAGCGGTCCCCTTCCCTCCTCCTACAGTTTTCCCACGTCCAACGACTATTTAATAAGCCATACACGTTTTAGCTTAAGGCTATGTCCAGACAGCCGGCTACCGCTAATCCTAAAGACTTCTTTCCAGACATTCACCTAAGTCAGCGGGAACTTCGCAGGAAAAAGCATTTTTTTCCTGGGAGAGGGGAGGAACTTAGCTTCCCTTCTGCCACTGCTGACATCGGAGGCCTCTGAAAACGCATCAGAGATAAGAAGGGACGATAACAAGACAGTTCACTTCAACAGCTCTTTTCTGCCTAATTTCACTTTAGCACAGTGTATCAATGAAAGTGACAGTCATGAGTGCATTATTTGTAGAAATATTAAGCCTCAGAAGAAAATGCATAAAGTTTGGGTTTTGTCACTAAAAGCTGGTCGCTAATTACAGTTGGAGGATTGTTCCTTTTTGCAGGGAGCAGGAGAGCAGAAACAGGAATCTTGAGTCTCAGACTTGCCAGAGAAGCTGCTGAGAGCAGAGTCCTTTAATTTCCTGAAAATTCAGAAAGACACACTCCTGGTTTCTACTGTCACACATTTTGGATTTTCCTTTAAGCTAAATGTCTTCAGTTCTAAGAACAGGTTTGGTTTTTTGTTTTTTTTTTTTTTTGGGGGGGGAGGGGGATAATGCATTGAACTGCTTGGGAATTTCAAAGAGGTGGGTCTTTTTGGTTTTGTTTTATTTATTTTTTTTTTCACAGCTAAATCTAGTAATACCAGTTTTTACAGATATTTTCTGCTCGGCATCTGCTCTAACCTATGCTTCAAAACCCAGCCTAGAGCAAATCATCACTCCTTTTTTTTTTTTTAAGGTGCATACAAAACTTGTTGATGTCCACACATGCAGCATAAAGCACACAAGTAAGTTCGTTGTTACTTGTAGTAACATCAGGAGACTTTCAAAAGCATTTTTGCTGTATCAAAGGGTAAAAGTTGCCATAATTAGATAAGAGTGAGTATCAGATGTAAGCCGAACAACAGTGTAAACTCGGAGGACCTTCTTCAATGCTAACAGACACTGCTGAGAGTGCAGTTTACAAATTCAGTTCTACAAGCTCTGTGTGAATAGACATCACTTCACACAGGACTTTTGTTATAAGCAGCTTTGAGGGAGTAGCCACTCAGCTTTTTATTCAGTCATTGGAGCTGCTAGCTTGGAACTTGTTCTACCAGAGAGTTATTCCCTTTTTTGGAGTGCTGCTGATTCAAAATGTTGGTGACAAATTGTTAATAATTAGTTAAAGACTGTGTGTTCTTAGAAAAACATCAGACACATTTGGCATATAACCAATTACATAAAATGTAAAATCAGGCCCTGTATAACACTCTGTTATTGTCACAGTGATAGAATATGGAGATTATAAGACACAAACGATACACAAACAACATTTTTTCTCTTTCATTGTATGAATCATTTGTAAACATTCAAGGACACTCTCAGGAACCACTATGTCTCTACTTTAAATCGCATGGCTCTTTATTTTTGTGCCTTGCTACATGCAAATATCAGAGTATCCTAAATAAGCATTTCCTTCCTGCAGGGTGTAAGTGCATTGCTACTGAAAATATATTACATACAATTGTGTGTTCTGTGTCAGAAGAGACAGAAGAGGAAAGCTGAGTCTAGGAAGCACTTCAGATTCTGGAAAGAAATTACAATCAAGTGCAATGAAGGTCAAGTAGTATAAGGAATAAAAAGCACGTTTCTGAATACCATATAGGATTTTTTTTCTCAAATACAAGCTTCTTCTCTGCACTGATCTGTGCAAGACATAGGGATCCACTGCTTTTTCTCCTTCCTTTCTCCTTCCCTTTTTCCTTCCCTCCCTCCTTCTATTCCTTCCTCCTTCCCTTGCTCCTTCCCCTCTCCCTCCTTCCTTCCTTTCCATTCTTCTTTCCCTCCTTTGTTTCCACCCTCCTTTTTTCCTTTTCCCTCCCCTCCCCTCCCCCTCCCCTTCCCCTTCCCCTTCCCCTTCCCCCTTCCCCTTCCCCTTCCCCTTCTTCCCCTTCCCCTTCCCCTTCCCCTTTATGAGGGACTAGATAGATGTCTCAAACAGTAAACAAGCCAGAGCCGCCTGCCTGGCACCTATTTGCATTTGTGTGGGGGTGACTCAGCATTTTGCTGAGCCCCCTGCCCCAGCTCTGCACTGCTGGAGCTGTGGGGGTGGACAGGGCTTGGAGCTCTGGCTGCAAGAAGCCGGGAGAGGGAGGGGTAACACATCCCCCCTCAGAAGGCCCCACCATTCACCAAAACAGTTCCCGGTCTGTGGCAGGAACTTGACTGTATAAAAGGCCATCACCCCGGGCAGTTGGGCGCTCTTTGCCCGCCACTAGAGGATTGCTGTGATCGTCACTGGATCCAGGGGTGATCTTTCTTTCTCTATCGCTTTCCTTCTCTCTCTTTCTAGTTTTAACAGGGAACTATCTATGGCAAGGCCGGTTTCTTCTGCTTATTAATAACTAGTTGTTATGCAGTGTGTTGATTGTGCCGAGCAGGCAATTGAAATACCTCGTTGTCAGGTGACTGATACATAAAATTGCTGTTTCGGATCCTTGGTGTAAGTCACCTTAATCCTGGTCTGGGAATCAGAGAACCTGGGTCAATGTCCTGAAAGGTCGGGACGTGACATTTAATTGGCGTAGTCGGCAGGATTCCTTGAGCCAGGAGGATCCAGCAGGTACACTGTTTCTCCATCCGACAAATTCGGACGGGAAGAAATGGGAAGCGGCCTTTCAGCTTTAAGCCTGGACGGGCCCAAGTAGATCACAACTCCCTGACTATCGGTAGGCGACCGATTATTTGTGAATTGAGAGATACAGCCACGATGGCCCGAGAAGTGCCCGTGCTTGACTGCTCTGCTATTGTTTGGACACCGAATGAATATAGGGAGTACTTGTCCCAACTGGGAATGATGTGGATTCTGGTATGTGGAATACTAGGAGCCACGCTGATGGCAATGCAACAGAAGAGAACAGTAAGGTCTCTTCAAGAGGAATTAAAAAAACAGCCAATGAAAGAACGGGCTGCAAGAGAAAAAGCAGAGATTTTTTTAGGTAAGGAGTGCAGGATGACCTATTTAAATTACAGGAGAAAGACAAGATGATGTGCGAGGTGCTTAAAACTCAGAGCGGAACCGGTAGCTCCGATTCCGAGAGTGAGGTCAGTTTTTCGCCCTTAGCGAAGAAAGGAGGGCGGGAGTTCCGAAAATCCAAAACACTTTATCCCTTAACGGACCTGGAAGATTGCAGGAAAGCAATATTGCGTCCTTTGATAAGAACAGAGATAAGAGGTGCCAGGGAAGCAAACAAAGAGGCTGTGGTAAAAGCAATACCTTACTCAGCCTCAGACTTATCTAAGTTTCAAGAAAAGTTTAGCCGCTTAGCGAGAGAAACCGAAACTGAATACGTGTGGAGGGTGTGGTTAACGGGGGGTGACCGAATTACGTTGTCAGAGGATGAAGCCCAGGGATACTGGGGACCGGGAGTTTTTCTCACGGTGGACGACTGTAGGGAACCGTGGTCACTAACCCAAAGGGCAGCTTATTGGGCAGGAGGTTTAGACCCCCTGGACCGGGGAGTTCCGGTTAGTATTGAGACCCCTAACATGAACCTTTTAACAGAAAGCGTCCAAAGGGCTGCTTGTCTCCAGCTCATGCATGATGGGCGACTAATCCTGAAACGGCCATCCCCGATGTTACTGATTGCAGATCCTGCCCGAATGACCCCGCTCGTGAGGGGCTTGCCCAATTTCCTAAAATTATATGCAACTCTATTGCAAGACCGATTAAGAGTTGCCCTGAGTCCACAGTCAGGGAATCCTGCTAGGCGGGGGGAGGGCAAAGCCCTAACCTGGGGAGAAATCGCTCAAGAGTTAATTAATTATGGGAGAAGGATGGGAATAACGGGAGGAGTTAGTAAGCAAAGGAGTATGGTGTGGAGAATGGAACAAAAGGAACGGCCACCTTCCCCGAGAAATCGGGGAATGAAAAGAAATTTGCTGTGGGGGGAAGGAGTCAGAAGGGGGATTCCTCGAGATGTAATGGATGGGATGCCCACCGCCGTACTAGAGAAGCTTGTTTGTGCATGGAGGAGCAAGCAGAAGGTACCCCCAAAGGCAGAACTATCTGTTCAAGATAAGGGGGTAAAACCTAAACCAGACTTGCAGGCAAACACCCCCGCGCCCACAGAAAAAGAACTAACGGACGAACAAGACGCGCTCTCCCCAAACAGTGTGTCTGGGGACAGCGGTTGTGTTTATTTAAGGAGGCTCACGGAAAACAGCCAAGGGGACTTGCTGACCACTTTTCCCCTTGGTGCCTTTAAAACAGATACGGGAGCGCAAATACCGGCAGTCCGAACCGATGGTGCCGATCGCAAAGGTGTTGTGCCGATCGAGGCAATCCTCAGCCTCAGGCAACCGCTCGAGCCAAGTGCTGGCTACCGGGGGCTGAAACGGCCACAGATCGAAAAGGAAAGCAGGGGTGGTTCAGTCTCCTGGCTGCCTCTGTGAATCTGCTCCAACCTGTGCCAGAGCTATCTCCCTCCGAAATTGTTGCAATCTGGAAGCCGAATGGAACGTGGCGATTAACTATTGATTACCGGTATTTGAATGCAAATACAGGTCCATTAACAGCTGCAGTGCCTAATGACTGAGCTGATTTCGCCCATACAGGAACAAGCACATCGGATTTTAGCGACTATTTATGTGAAAGATAGGTTCTTTATGGTTCCCTTGCAGGGAACAGGAGGGGATGGTTTTGCTTTTACAGGGGAGGAGGTGCAGTCTGCCTTGCAGGGATATCCTCACTCCCCGGCTGTTGCACATTGCGCCTTAGCACAGGGGATCGTCCAAATCGCTCCCCCACAGGAAGTTAAAGTGTATCAATATATTGATGATCTATTGATTGGTGGCCCTGAGGTCACTGCAGTGAGGCAAACTCAAACTGAATTAATTACCCGTTTGGAAAACTTAGGACTTCAAATTCCAGAAGAAAAAATACAGCTTCCTGCTTATGAAGTGAAGTTCCTGGGTCTTTGGTGGAGGGGAGGAGCTGTATGTATTCCTCCTGAAACCTTAACTACCCTTGAACAAGTGAAAATACCTGGAAGCAAAAAGGAGTTGCAACTGGCCTGCTGGTATTTTGGAGGAAACATATTCCAGTGTTCTCTATTATAGCTCACCCTTTATATGATTTGACATGCAAAAGGTGATTTGGGACTGGACTCCTGTGCATGAGGAGGCTTTAAAGCTGGCATTTTTTTCAGTTTGGGGTATACCAAGCCCTGATACCCATACACCCTACAGACAACATAGAGTGGGGTTTTGCAATTCATGGAATGTCTGTACCTGTTGGGCTTTATTCATGTAGCTTAAAAGATGCAGAAACGCAGTATTTAGTGTGGGAAAAAAGGCCTCTTTGTAGTAAGTCTGGCTCTGCAAGAAGTTGGAAGAATCATACAGCAACAACCTCTTATTCTAAGAGGACCCTTCAAGGTCTTGAAGTCACTGTTAGCTGGAACCACACCCCCTGCAGGGGTTGCACAGCGAGAAACAGTGAGGAAATAAATGGTACATGCACAGAGCACAAATGGAAGAGGGAGCGAAAGCTAAGCCCTTATGGCATTCTCAACTCCTACCCCCACCATGGCCTTCATACTTGATATCCGTGTTTGGATCACCACAGATGCAAATCTTAAAGAACATAAAATCATTGACCTGATTGGATAGTACTGTGCTTTAACTGATGGTTCAGACAAAGTTGATGTCCTCTTTGTATCTTTCAGGGATTTAAGGGCAAAACATTTTCATCATTGCTGTCTATTTGCTGTGCCCTTTGTTTGATCATTGTATTGTTTGTATAGATCATAATAGTATGTTTTGGAAATATGTACCGCTAATGATTATTAATATTACCTGTGTGATTTTATGTGACTGTGTTGTATGTTATGACAGGGAACTTTAAAGGGTCTATAACTATGGAGTTTGTGTCCCAGATCTTCAGGAGAAGGTATTGGATCGTCTAAGGTTAGACTCTCCAAATTGTGGGAAAGTAAATTGCAATACATGTACCACTGATTGCTCTTGGAACAGAACATAAGCTCTGTGCGAGTATCAAAACTGAAGTGGGGCCTGGAGCATGCCTAGGTAGGCAGCTCTATTTGAAATGACATCTCCTTGTCCTGAAGATTTGTTTATACTGTACCATATACTTTTGGAGAATTAAATCTGCAGGTTCAGCAAGTCTTCAAGATGACTGTGCAAGACAGATTGGCATTGGATGTGTCATGTTAAAGGGATAAGGACTACCTAATGGAGGGAGGATGCTGCATCATTTCGCATAATGTCACCGACTTTATGGAGAAAGCACACATGAAGATGAAGGAAGCTGCAGACAGGACAAAGGAGTTACCACTGAATGGACTATTCACTATCTTCTAGAGAGCTTCTAAGGACTGTCGGGGTGTGAAGCGAGTGGCACATACAAATGAGAATGATGGTGTTAACAGGTTTTGTATTTCAGTTGCTGGAATTGCCATAGTTCCTGTGATTCTGCTGCTTCTTTTCTCTCCCCTTTCCTGTGAAATCACCAGCCCAGAAGACGTTGAAGAGGAAGATACCTGATAGACTGTTTGAGCCACGGGGTGCTATGAGGGACTAGATAGATGTCTCAAGCAGTAAACAAGCCAGAGCCGCCTGCCTGGCGTCTGTCTTTGTTTGTGTGGGTGTGACTCAGCGTTTTGCTGAGCCCCTGCCCCAGCTCTGCACCGCTGGAGCTGTGGGGGTGGACAGGGCTTGGAGCTCTGGCTGCAAGAAGCCGGGAGAGGGAGGGGTAACACATCCCCCCTCAGAACCCCCACCATCCACCAAAACAGTTCCCGGTCTGTGGCAGGAACTTGACTGTATAAAAGGCCATCACCCCGGGCAGTTGGGCGCTCTTCGCCCGCCACTAGAGGATTGCTGTGATCGTCGCTGGATCCAGCGGTGGTGATCTTTCTTTCTTTATCGCTTTCCTTCTCTCTCTAGCTTTAACAGGGAACTATCCATGGCAAGGCCGGTTTCTTCTGCTTATTAATAACTAGTTGTTATGCAGTGTGTTGATTGTGCCGAGCAGGCAATTGAAATACCTCGTTGTCAGGTGACTGATACATAGAATTGCTGTTTCGGATCCTTGGTGTAAGTCACCTTAATCCTGGTCTGGGAATCAGAGAACCTGGGTCAACGTCCTGAAGGGTCGGGACATGACACCCTTCCCCTTCCCCTTCCCTCACGGTGCCAAGGTGCGTACGGCCAGAACCCCGCGTGGGGCGGGGAAACAGAAAACCACCCGAATTCGGACGGGCACCGCTCGCCGGGGGCACCGCTCCGCCGGCCGCCGCTCTCCCCTGGCCAGGCCCCGTCGCCCGCCCCGCTCCCACGTGGCTGCCCGGGGCGGCACGAGCCGTCGCTGCCTCGCGCGGCCAACCGCGCGGTAGGAGCGCTGCCCTCGCTCGCCCCGCCGCGCCCCGCCGCGCGGCGTGGGAAAGGAGGCGCGAGGCCGAGGAGACCCGCGCGTCCCGCGAGCAGCTGCCCCCGCCGCGCCCACCGGCCCAGGCGGAGGCGGGCCCGCACGCCGCAACGCAGCCTGGAACGAGGCGCCATGGGGCCTTGCCGGAGTGGCGGCGAGCGCGGCCAATGGACGTCCGGGGGCGGGGCGAGCGGGCCGCGGTCGGGCCAATGGGAGCGCACAGCAGCGTCGCCAGCAGCTTGCGTTGTGCCCGGGTGCGGAGACGCTGCCGTGCGTAGCGCCGGGGTAGGCGCGGGGGCGGCCGCTGGCAGGGGATCGAGGGGGAGGAGGGGGTGAAAGGCGGGGAGGGGGGCTACACGCAGCTGCCCGCGGACACACGCCCCCCCGCGCGCACCCCCACGGACGCGCCGGCGGGCGCGGCACGCAGACGCACGCAGCCCGGCGCGGCGCGGCGGCAGGCAGGGAGCCGGGCGGCGGGGCTGCTATAAATCTGCGGAGCGGTCCGCCTCTCTGCAAGGCACGGCACTGCGCGGGCACGGGCACGGGCACCGGCATCGGCATCGCACGGCGTCCTCCCCTCCGCGGCCCCGCGATGCAGCAGCTGTCTCGGGCGGCGAGCCGCTAGGAAGGGACCGGCAGGCAGGGAGGGAGAGCGAGCGTCTTTAAAATCGCCCTTCCGTCCCTCTTTTCTTTGTTCCCTTATTTCTCCCTCCCTCCCCTCTTTTTGTTCGACTGGGTCGCGGAAGGAGGGTAGTCCTGTCACTCTCTCTCTCTCTCTCTGAGTTCTCCCTTTTTTAATTTTCCTTTTTTTTTTTTCCTGATTTTTGCCCCCAAGTGCTGGACTGCTGGGGGAGGGGGGGGAGGAGGATTTTTTCTTTTTTTTTTTTTTCCCCCCCTCCTTTTAGAACTGTCCCCAATTTAGCTCTTGTGTGTTGTCTTGAGAGAACTGTCCGTCTGCCTCTTACTCCTCTTTATTGGGAGAGCTGCACCGTTACTTTTTTTTTAAGCCGAGGAGCGGAAGGTAAGTTGTGGTTTGGTTATTTCCGTGATTGCACGCGTGCGGTACGGTCTCCGCGAACGCCCGAGGTGCATGCCGTGTAGAATGACATTAGTTACCTGTGTTTGCTCCCTATTAACGCCCTTCGGCGATGAAGCGGGCGCCTCGTGCATATCGCAGCGCGCCCGCGCAGCCGAGCTGCCGCAAGTGTTGGCAGCGCGGGGAGGGCGTCCTCCGAAGCCGGGTCTCCGCTCTGCGTCCACGCAGGACGGCGTGCGGATCCCTGCAAAGTTCCCACGGCGCCTGTCCGGCTCCGGATTCGTCCCGTGCGGGGGAGAGCATCCGAAGGGAGGGAGCCGCTCTGCGCGGGCGGAGGGAGGCGTATCGCTTTGAGGAGATAAACCTGCATTTGCAGATTAGCCGGGATAAGACACCCCGCGCCTAATTGCATTAGCCGGAGCGGCGTTCCGTGGCACCCTGCGGGGCCGGCGGGCGGCTCTGTGTCACTGCGCACAAAGACGCGGGCGGACGGAGCAGGAGCGCGCTGCTGCGCGTATTGTCCGCGGGTGAGGGGAGCCGGGGAGCTTTCCGCAGGAGAAGTTCACTGCCGTCGCGGGAGGTGGAGGAGGGAGAAGCGGGACACACCGTGGGTTTATTAACTCGCTGTGGGAGGGGGCGCGTGCCTTTGTTCGGGGCGTCGGGGCTCTGCGCGGTGCTGTGCGGGTGGCGTAGGCGGGGCGGCGTGCGCGGCTGTTTGCGCCGGTGGCGGTAGCTATCTCTGTCCGTGGTCCTACCGGTGCGGCGGCGGACTCGAGGAGCCGTCACCGGTGTGCTCGAGGAGGGGGAAGTTTGCATCCGGCAGCAGCCGGGGGAATCCGAGCGGGACTGCGGGCAAAGGGACGGACGGGGCAGTCCTGTCCTCGGGCGCGTCTCCCATGCTTTCGCCCTTCGTCTCCGCGGTGGTGGGAGGGTCCGAGCGGGAGGAGGAGGCGATGGTGAACGCTGGCGCTGCGGCTTGTGCTCCCGGCAAGGACCGGCCGCGAGCGCTGCCATTGTTGCTTAATTTATGCCCAGCACGTTGCTCCCCACGCACCTATTTCACATATGAAAATGATACCTCCGAGAGCTCTACAAGCAGGGCAAATGGGTGGCTGGACTTGTAGCCGTCAAAACTCGTTTCCAACGACCGGTGGTGTTGCCGGTGTTGACACGGTTTATTTTGACTAATCCTTAAACCTTGCAGTGCCGGCAGGACGGAGGGCACACTCATCCGTGCGGCCTCCCAGAGACGGGACCCCCTCCCCACCCCCCGTCCTGGTGACATCCCCCCGGCACTTCGCGAGGCGCTCCCTTAGGGACGTGCAGCGGCAGACCCGAGGGAGCGGAGCCGCGGGTGTTTGCCGCGGCACTCGGCAGCCACGCAGTCCCGGTGGCGGAGGGGACCCCCTGGCAAGGGCATCTGGACTAGATGATCTTTCTAGGTCCCTTCCAACCCCTAATATTCTCTGATTCTATAATCCCCTCGCCGTCGGAGCCGCCAGGAAACGGGACGGTGCTGTCGCAGCGACTGGTGCGTGCCGCGGGGACCCCGAGCCAGAGGAGCTGCCCGGGAACGTTCGGCGGAGCGTTCGTCGGCCGCGGGGCTCGGGAGTTAGTCCGCCTCGCCGGGCCGCCTTCGGAGACGAAGGCGGCTCCGTTATCTCCGGGCTTCGCGCTTTGCAGGGAAAGGAAGCAGGCCGCAGAACGCCGGCCGGCGCTGTGGCGAGCACTGCCCCTGACCCCACCGGGCACCCGGCGCTTCAACACTGACGGGAAAGACGAGCTGCCGCCCCGCCCTGCCCGGCGCAGCCCTCTCCCCGCGCCTGCCTCTCCCGCCGCTCGCAGGTGCGCGGCGGGGCGGGGCGGGGCCGGGCCTGACCCGCCCGGCTTCGCCGCTGCAGCGGCAGCGCGGAATGCCGCTGTGCCCGGGGGGCGCGGGGCTTCTTGAGTGGCCGCCGGCGGCGTCAGTCAAGCTGCGGGGCCGGGCGGTGGGGGCGTTTATCGGCTCGTCCTGCTGTCCACTCCTGCTTCATTATGGCGGGGCTGTTTCGGCTAGTTTGGGCAGCGGCGACACCGGCACGAACAAAGCAGCGGGTGAGATGTGTCCCCACACCGCTCTCAATCCCAGATCGTTGCCGGGCGGCTGCTCCAGCCACGCTCCGCGGGACCTGCCGCCGGCGGCTCCCCCGGGGCAGCGGGCAGAGGCAGCGTCGGTGCGGGAGGGCGAGTCGAGGGGCTGGGAAGGGTGCGGAGTCTTGTAAGGAGCCGTCGGTGCGGTGTCGGCAAGGGGTGGGCGGGACACTGGGCCCCCCTGCTTGGAGTGAAGCGTCTCTGGAGTGGGGCTGCGGCGCGGGCGGGAGCGCGGTGGGAGGAGGGGCGGCCTGGGCGGGGGGAGGCCGGTGCCTGACCCGAGCCCTCTTGGAAAAGAGATGAAAACCCAGCGTGTGAGGAGGGACTTTCACCCTGCCCGGGTGTTGTAGGTGACCGGGGGCTTTCCGCCGGTACTGGCGTGTTGCGCTCCTAGTTGCAAACTCCAGGGTATTTGCGGCGTTACATCAGGAGGGGCTCTCTGTTGCTGCCAGTATCTTTTTTTTTTTTTTTTCTCTGCGACCGGCTTTTCTCTCTTCCCCGTTTTCTTCTGCCAGATGCGTTTCATCTCTTTTTGTTTTACCCCTTAGGATTTTCTGAATGTCCCTTTCGGTCCCCTACCCCGCCGCCCCTCTCCGTTTCGCATGTGGTGCTAATTAGGCGAGCTTAGCACCTGTTCTCCCGACAAAACATTGTTCAATAAACCCTTTGTTTTGTCTGCAGCATTGCCCTGAATGACTTTCTCCCCCCACCTATTTCCTTAGCGTGACCCTCACCACTTCCCGCAACCGGCACCTCTTCTTTCCCTCTTGTTCGGGTCTGACCTTGCTCTAACCGGATTGCTTGCGTCCACAATAGTGCATCTGCCGTCTTCTGCCCGCGCCGTCTTGTCTGGCGGGGGAGCTGCCGCCGCCTGAGCTCCGGGGCAGCGTTTAGACGCGGGTGAAACTACGCGGGGGCCGCCTCTTGCTGCAAAGGCGGCTGCGAGGGGGCCGCTGCAGCCGCGGGGGTGTCGCGGCCGCCCGCAGCTCCTGCCGCACTTGTGCGACTGCGGTGCCCCCGCGGGCTGGGAGGGTGAGAGGGGGGACAGCTGTTGGCGGAGCTGCAGGTAGGACCGGGAGGGGTCTTGGGAGGGCGGGCTCCGCGGCCGGCGGCAGCACTCGGTCCGGTAGAGGAAGTCGTGGTAGCCCGGCGTCGAAAAACCGGTGTTGTCCAGTCCCTGCGACGCCGGGGTTCGGAGGTGTGGAGGGTCCCGCCGTGCTACTCGGCCTCGCTGGAGCTGGGCCTCGCCGCGCCGGACGAGGAAACCCCTGGGGCTCGTTTGTCGTCTTACTGTGTTTGATTTTATTCTGTTTTATTGCGGGGGGTTGCTTAAGGCGTCGGGCCCCACAATGCCCAGCAGGGTCAGGCTGGGGGAATCACCCTGTCATCTCTTCTTTTTTGCGGGGGGGCTTTACCTCGGTTCTCCGTGGTGCCAGGCTTTTCAGCTTGCCCTGCCCTGGATAAAAGAATAAAAGTCTCCTCGTTCTTGCATTGTGTGCGTGGGAGGGAGGTGGCTTTGTTATTTCTGTGTAGCGGGGATGGTGAGATGGCTTAGTTCGAGCATCGAGGCAGCTCAATGTCCCTGTCACCTCTGTAATCTTCTATATACATTCGTTTAAACACACAGGTGCAAATTGTGAGCGTATTAAAGCCAACCTTTATTAAAAGCCACACCAACCGCCCCCCCAACCCTACAAACAATACCTAGCAAAAACTAAATAAAATAAACTTGTAGTCAGTTTAAGTCTATAAGACTAAAATGCGTTTCTCTCTTCAAAACTCCATAAATAGAACTTTGATAATATGGTACAGTAGCTATGTAGGACTTCAGTGTCTTTTTTCTTAGAAGTGGTATTTGATATAGTAGCAATGCCTCATGGATTCAGTATTTTACAGCGTGTGTGTGTATCTTCTGGAAAGGTAAGAGGTTTTTGGGTTTGTTTTTTTTTTTGTACTAAAAAACCCTCCATGTCCATTGATTTTTGTTATTCCTCTGCCTTGATTTTAAACTAAAGTGAGGGAGTCTGGAAAACATTCTTGTAAGAGGGAACCTAGTCTGATGAGAAGGTTGTTAGAGCTTCAATTTGGCATTTTTCCTCTTAAGCCCATGGGTTCTGAATCCTGAAATTAACATTCAGTTTTTCTCCTCCCTCTCATCCCTGGTCTTTTGGAAATGTTCTCTTGGGAGTGAAAAACAATTTTGAGAGTGGGCTTTGAATCTATTTTATCACTATGATGCGTAGTTTTTTTATTTTTTTGCAAATAGAGAATTGGTAGTTCTACATACTGTTTAAAATGGGATATTACTTACTCCGAAAGAAATCTTGTTATTTTATGTCGTTGTGGTATATTGGGAGCATCTGCAACTATAGACACATAGAATCCCTTAGCAGCTTCAAGGTCATTTTTATCATACTTATTAAAATTTGACAAAGCACATCTTTAATGTCCCTTTTAAATGTCTTATGGCTGTACCTGAGCTGATATTTCTGCTCGGCAATAGCTGTCTCAATTTTGTATATTTTAATTTTGTAGAGTGGTTGATCCTTTCTTTATGCTGTAGAGATATTTTTAATCACTGTAGTCTTTGCGGTGGATACCTTGTCAATATATTATTTGCACAAATCACTTCCTATTCTTAGCTTAATCATACTAGTATAATATTTCTACATATAAATTTATTGCAACTTACCCGTACTAATGGGAACGTCAGTTCTCATTCTTCTCCCTGTATTTGTTTTAAACTCTCTTTTTCAGTGAGAGGGGAAGAGCCTTTTGTCAGTGTGGCTTTTGTTGATTTATCACCTCTTTGAGAATCGTGAACTACCACACTTCAGATTGAGCTGGGTGATCCAAGTGTAGTCAGCTGAAATTGTTCTAAACAGCTGCTAAATCTGACATACCTGCTTAAAAAAAAATAATTAAGAAAAGAAAAATGGCATTTGGGTTATTTCCTGGGTTTCTGAATGGCAATATTCAAATGACATTGAAGCCCCTGGCCGAATTCTACCAAAGCCCCTGTAATGCTAAGATAGAATTTTGGAGGGACAAAGCTAAGGTTGCTTATTTGGGGACTAAGAAGGAAGTAGATGGCATGTTATCTAGTGTTCTAAAAGCCCAAGGAATACTTCAGCTTTCCAGTGCTTCTTAAAATAAGTCAATGCCATTGCAGAGGTGGACTTTGCAGGTAAAAATAGTACAAGGATGCAAGCACAAGCTCCTTCCTAGTAACAGTGATGCTGAAATGCTGCTTTAAGAGGTAAAACTCTTGCTTTCTTAAAACATAATGACTTTTGATTATATTTGTTACCACTGATGTTCGTCGTAGCTATAAAACCGATTGTTAGCTAATGGATAAACTCAATTTATGAGAAATACACGTTTCGATCATGCTTTAAAGCCATCTTTGCTTTTGCTGTAATGCTTTTCTAATAGATGCAAGTATCTGCAGAGGGCAGTGAATGTTACGAGCTGTTGCTAAGACTTCAAAAGTGAGAGAATGTTGCCTTTTTGCACAGATTTTTCTTTTCCTGACAGCCCTCAAATCAGTTGAAAAATCGCAATACTGTCCAGCAGGATTAGCTCATGATACTTTGGGTTTTGACACCTATGGTTCAAATTCTGAAGGAAGCCACTACATGTTTTTTGATCTGTTGCCTGTGTAAATCTACCTAATTTGACTTACTCAGAAGGATTAGTTCTGGAGAAGCTGGTGTAACAGAGTTAGAATTAATGGCTTTTAGCAACTACAACTGGTGGACCAGATCAAGATATTACATTGCTTAATCCTTGTTGAATTTTAAAAAGTTGTCCTGAGTTTCTGGTGGCAAGGTTACACAGAGGTGGGCTGCTTGGTTGATTTCCATTGAAACTTAGAGGAACTGCGAGTATCAAGCAAACTGCTTTTGCCCAGTAGGCATTACTGATGATTTTTGGGGACTCCTGGGAACTAGTATTTTGCCACTGAGCAATTAACTATCCTGTGAAATTTGATGGAAACTGTGATTAGAGAACAGCTAATTGTTGGTCTTCCCTGTATTTGAAAGTGCTTGCCATTTTGCATAGACCTTTTTGGCATATGCACTGCAGAAAGTACACCTTGGAAAGATGATCTCAGTGAAACGCTTGGCTTAAGTAGTCGGTGTTTTTGTAGGGAGGGTAGTTTCTTGGCATTAAAACCAAGTAGAAGAGTTCCAAATGGCTTATGGCAGAAATCTTAAGAAAAGCATTCCTTCTCTGAAACGTATTTAAAAATTCTAAGCCTGCCTCAAGTTTTTGAAATAGCTCACAGGCTGAGCATGACTTTGCTGGCAAAATATCTGGAATTTTAGGAGCAGTAATTATATGACAAAAACTGTAATGGGAAGGTCTTACCTGCATATGTTTGAAACATGCAAATGGGAAGCAAGGTTTCCAGCTGGAACTTAAACTAGTGTCACACTGTTTTCTATTCTGTTTGAACCACTGTTCCTTGTGGTACTCCAGTACTTGAGCAACAGAAGTTTTAATTTGTTTTGATAGTCATGGTAAGCCTGGATGTAATGTGGGTTTGGGAAAAGCTGTAGTCTCCTGGTAGGTAGGTTGGGATGAATGTTAGATGCTCACGTGTTTTAACCATGCTTCACTATTGTGAGTGCACCAGCCTAGGGTCAGAATGAAGATAAGTCCAGGCAGTCCTAGGCTTTGCTTCGTGAAACATTTGTGATACTCATTTCCAGTTCTTGCAGTCCTGACATTGCTGGTGACTCAAATGGTGTTGCTGCTGGTCAGAACCTGCAAATATGCTTAGACTAGATGAGGCTGTAAGATGTGGCAAAAATGTGTATATCTTGGTTTTCTGTGTTTAGCAGAAACCAGGTATATCCCAATAAACCTGCAATAGCTGACCAAGTGACTTGGAAATCAGAAAACACTGAAGTGCTGAGGACACTGTAGGATGGTCTTAAGGACTCCTGACACTTTCTCTGGCCTTCAACTGGGCATGGAGTAGATAGAGAGAACGTATCCTGGATACTTACTGTGTTGCTAGAATGTAATGTAAAATGTGTATGTGCAGTTTCTCCAATGCTTAATATCTGAGTCTTGGTAAAATAGAGAAAACTTAAACACTTAAATGGTTTGTAAAGCAGTCTGCACAGAAGTAGGAATGGCCATTTAAAGTGGCCTGGAATATTAACTGTGGTGTACTGAGGAGCCTTTCTATAGGTCGATGTTAGCTGCATTTGCTTTCAGACTCCTCAGGGTGAGGTTTTTGTGGTTTTGTGTTTTTGTAGTGTGTGTTTTCTTGTTTTTGTTTTTTTTTTCTTTTTGCAGCCAAGTACTTACTCAAATTTAACTGAATAACCTTAATGTGTTTTTGTGGAATGAAACTGCCATTGCATGATTGCTAGACTACTGTTGTTCTTCTGTACTTCAAATCTTAATGACAAAAATTAGATTAGTACGATTTGTTTTACATGGTGAATGAACAGAGTTAGCTTCCAGGAAATTCGGATAAATGTATGTAGGCAGATGCCTTAGTCACTTTAACTTGTAAGGGCTGAGAGAAGGAGGTGCAGCTATGAAAAAGGAAAAGTAGTGTAAGTTTTTCTTTTCTACCAGTAGCATCCCTGGTCTTCTTACCCTGATGATATTTTTCAGTACTATTCATACATACTTTTTCAGAAGTAGAATTATGCTCAGAAGGGTTATTTGGAATCGGCTTTCCTATGGCTTTTCACACCTAGTGTGTGTTTTTTGAGAGTCTTGAATCTAGGGCTGTGTCTTCTTGTATACTGAGTTTTGGACAGTCAGCCTTTGTGTGCAGGGGGCTGCAGGGTTATGTGTCTGTGTGCTGACATAGGAATCTTACTGTTTAAGATACATTAACGTAGATAAAATTGACTAAGGATTTCATGGTTATATCTGCTGTTAATGATGAAACCATAATGTGCTTTCAAAAAATAGTTTCCTGTTTTAGGTCTGCTGCAGTGGGTATCAAAAGTGAGAAATTAAATACCAGAAGAAGGGCAGGGTTTTGTCTACCTAGTATTTATAACTTAGCCGTGTGAGCTTGTCACTTTGTGTTTTTTTTTAATGTGTCATGTGATATTTTTTTTTTTTTTTTCCCCCCAGTACTGAAGCAGAGTGCTCCTTCACTTCTTACCTATGATTAACTTCAGTATTTTCAGGATATCTGTGAATGCATTCTTGAAGTTAAAGCGTTGTAGAATGGTTTGGATTGGAAGGGACTCTAAAGTTTATCTAATTCCAGCCCCCCGCCATGGTCAGGGACACCTTCCACTAGACCAGGTTGCTCAAAGCCCCGTCCAGCCTGACCTTGAACACCTTCAGGGAGGAGGCATCCACAACTGCTCTGGGCAACCTGTTCCAGCATCTCATCATTTTCACAGTGAAGAATTACTTCCTGATATCTAATACAGATCTGCCCTCTTCCAGGTTGAAGCAGTTACACTTCATCCTATCACTACACTGCCTGATCAAGAGTCCCTCCCCTTCTTCTCTGTAGGCCCCTTTAAGTACTGGAAGGCTGCTGCAGGATCTCACCAGAGCCTTCTCTACTTGAGGATGAACAGCCCCAACTCTCTCAGCCTGTCCTCATAGGAAAGGTGCTTGTCTTCTTTAACATGCTGCAGAAGCAGCTGTTCCTGGACTTAAGCAGCACCTTTGGAAAAGAGTATGCTGAATGGCCAAATAGCTTTTGGTAACTCAGGGAGCCAGTGGGGCAGAAATGCCCGTGTTTACCTACAGCAGTACTTAAGGTTCATGCAATACTTCTCCAGGTGACCTTGGGAGAAGTGCATGCAAGATGAGGAGAAGATGGTTGCTTAGCATGCTGGTCTAGTAATGGTGTTTCTTGTGAGGAACCTGGGTGCAGGAGAGCGTAGGTATTCTGGCCATCATGGCAGAGGAAAAGATTGTTGGGGGTCGTATTTGGACTTCTGAATTTGCTAGATGTGCATAGCCATTGCAATGAAGTGGGTAATATATTGCAACAATGCTAGCAGCATACATGCCTTCACTATGTTCCCATTTTATTTTTGTAATAGAGTCCTTATTTCGGTGCCATCCATTTTGGTCATCCTCTTGAAATGCAAGAAAACTAATGCTGTGACCTCTGCTTTTATTCATACATTAGCATTTGATTTCACGTGTATCATCCCAGTTTAAAGGTAAAGATTATAGTATTTGTTTACTTTTTCTGTACCTACTATTCATCTCCAGTCTTGAACATAACTAGTTAAAGTAGTGAATGCTGATGCTTGCATATAATACTTGATTTTAAAAGGATTTTCAAATATTTTATATTTAAATATTAAAATTCTAGTGCCTGTTATGATTAACAATACTGTTTTTATCTCTAGTAACATGCTTAGTAATCTGGTCAGACTTCCTGCTGTGCTTCCTTTCTACCCAAATATGCATTAGAAGCTGCTTTCTGTTTCCAAAAGAGGGACAGCTAAAGTCATAACTGTAAAACACCATATGCTTCTTTTAACAAACTGTGCATGTAGTGTGTGCTTGCAGTGGAATTAGAATTAGTGAGAAATTAGTTTATTAATGAGTTTAACTTTTTCATTTGTATGTGCCTATACCTTGAGCTGTAACCTAAAATTGAGTTCCTGACCTAAAACTGCTATAACTAATCTGGCCAGAGCACCCATTCTGAAGGGAACTAGAAAATTGCTGACAAAGTGAACTGCGTGAAGTGAGGAAGACTTCAGAAGCTGCTTTTGCATTCAACTAGCTAAACTGTGAAGCTTGGCATAGCAATAGCATTTGCCTTGGACTGCATCCATGGTTGAGACGTTGGTAGGCAAGATCAGAATTGCAGCCTCATTAGCCAATTGAGTAGCTGAACTTTTTTTGATACCAGTTGAGCAAACTGAAAGAAAATTAAATGGAGTCATGCTTGTCTCTTAGTAAAGGCGTTTTGTTACAAGGAGAGTGATTCTTATAGTAAAATTCCTCTGAACCAATGCAGCTGAACGATACAAAATTAGACATTCTGATGGAGACAGGCTTTTTTTTTGATATAGCTCTGATGGTCAAGGGTCTCTTCTCTGCTAAAGTTATAACTGGGCTATAGGGTTACTTTATGTGGAAAGTTTCCTGCACAACTCAGTATTTATGAAATGGTGACTGCTTCCACATTGAGTGGTGTAACAGACTATACATACCAAGACTTGAGCAACCTAATCTAGTAGAAGATGTCCCTGCTGATGGCAGAGGTGTTGGAACTAGATGATATTTAAAGGTCTTTTCCAACCCAAACTCTTCTGTATAAATGTATGATAAAATGTCTGTGAGAGGGACTTCCTGTCCGATTTGAGTAACATTAGGAGAAATGTAGATTCCATTATTCATTTTGTGTTTGATAATGTAGTCTTTCAGAAGTAGCTGTTAAAAAGGGGCTAGATACTGTAGACTTCTGCTGTGGAAAAAGTGCAGGCTGTTTTCTTTTGTGGCTATGGCTCTTTCTGATCTTTATAAATGCTCTTCTCCCAGACAACTAGTGACAGGATGAGAGGGCACGGCTTGAAACTGCGTCAGGGAACGTTTAGGTTGGATCTCTGGAAACACTTCCTCAGAGAGAGGGTGATCAGGCACTGGGATGCACTGCCCAGGGAAGTGGTGGAGTCACTGTCCCTGGAGGTGTTTAAGGAGAGGCTGGATGTGGCACCAAGTGCTGTATTCTAGCTGATGTGCCTTATCTAGCCTCAGCAATTCTTTGATTCTGTGAGGTGGAGTAAGGGTTACCTGTTTTGAAACATTCAGGTGTTCTGAAAAAAGGGAAGTCAGTGTTCCTGAAGAAATGCAAAGTCAAATTGCTTGTCTTTGGTGTGAATTGCATAGAATGATCAAATATACTAGGTTTCCTGTTCGAAGCCATGCATGAGATGGAAAATGAATTGATAGTTTCTGTAGGCACAGGTCCCTTTTTGGACTTAAATTAGCTGTGCAGTATCAGATTTAATTTACACTTCCGTATATCAGTCTCACGTAATCTTAGTGTGTACTGTCAAAGTGCCTGAGATGCGTGACCTAATTTTAGTGGCTGTTGCTAATACTTGCTCAAATATTCTCGTACTGGAAACTAATGACCGTCTAATTGTACCTGTCTTCCTGTGTGTTAAATTGGGTTGACTTGCCCTATTAAAAAACAATTTATATCTTTTCATAACTTGCTTACCTAGGAAGGCTGTGCTGCTTTTATCTGTATACATCTGAAAAATCTGGCTGTTAGGATATTAGAAGAGATGTAGGCATGTGATTTTAGTCATATACTTTGTCCAAATTAAGATAACTATGAGAAAATTACTTTAATGCGCACAACTTTCCAATGACCTACATAAATGGATGTGAAATGTTGTGCTCAGGTACAGCATGAGGTAGATTACATCTCATTCTATTTGGACAGCTTTGATGCAGATGTAAAGTGTTTGTATATGTATGGACTAAATGGTTACTTAATCCTCAGTGGAAGAATATGGAAGTTGTATAACAGGATTAAATGGGAATAGGAACATCCATTTCTTGAAACATGAAAGTATTTGAACTATTGTGTAAAGTGTCAGAACAGGCTACTGGGTCAAGAAGAAGTGTTCTATGAGGAGCAGTCTCCTACAGATGGCTCCTCTATACCAGGCAGCCTCAGTGGAGACCCTAAGTCTTTCTTGTTGCTGCCAGCTGGTATTAAAAAAAGGAATGTTTTGTGTGTATCACAAAACTAGATGGGACTAAATAGTGAGAAGATATTGCCATAGCAAAAGGACCTCTTTGCCTAGCTCGCTGTGTAGCTAGTATATGAAGCAGGCAGCTTCCTTACTTACTCTTGCATGGGAATTTCTAAAACTAGTTTTTCTCCCCTCCTTGCTCTCTCCCTATTCAAGCAAAACCAGTTCCCCATATGTCTTCACCTGAAGCTGGAGGGATGAAGTTGGTTTAAGTGGACTTGGACATGCCTTGCTTTTAACCAGTTCGTGCTGGTTCCTGTAGAGACTGGTGAAGCCAGTGGACTGCAGGAGTGGAGACAGATGGCAGGCTCTGCGGGACCTACTGTGGTGGTTTGGGAGATGCTGAAAGAGCAGTGACAAAGTTACTGGGAGAAAGCTTGCTGTGCTTGTCTAGGCTTCAGGAGGCAGGGAGGAGAAAATGCTATGCCAGCAGTGACATATCTTACTTCCCTGTAGGGGTGAGGGCAAAATGACCTATTTCAGTCTCTGCATCAAGAGTTTGAAGCTTGGAGCCAACATAGCATGGGTTAAATGAGCTTTGTCCTGTAGTTTCTCATGCTGTATATCAGTGGGGGACTTCACATGGTGGTAGGCTTCCAGATGGGGTGCTTCTCCACAGAATAATAATTGTCTTGCCATTTGTGTAGCTCAGTGCGGGCGGAAAAGTAGGAGCTTTGTCTAAAGTGCCAGCACTTCCCATAAATTGCTGCTCTTCTGAAGTTCCCAGATTTTGCCAGGAGAGCTTGGGCAAAGGAGAGCTGGAGTAAGACTTCAAGGTAGGCTCCCTCGTCTTTCATCACCTAGGAACTTCCTAACCTGGTCATGCTGCTCTGTGTCTGGACTTGGGCGAGAGATGACTGCCTGACTTCCCCTCTGTGGAGCAGTAGGTCAGTGCCTTGGGTGTCCCAGGCAGTGTTCCCCAGCAGGTTGAGCCCCCTGGGAGGGGGCCCAGGGTGGCCCATACCAGACATGGCCGGTTCCAGGCAGATCCACAGCCACCTCACAGATGCTGGGACCCAGCCAGGCCTCTAGGTGGACTCTGCCTCCATGAAAACCAGCTCAAGAAAGGAAAAATAATGCAGAGGTGGAGAATGAAGCGTGGAAAAAGCACGAGGAAACAGCCCTGCCAGTGCCGAGGTTGGTGGAGGAGATGGCAGCAGCACTGTCCTGGGGTGGATGTGGCCCCACAGCCTGCGGAGGAGGCTGCTGTGGACCAGGCCTTTCCCGCAGCCCATGGAGAGGACCCTGGTAGAACAGATACACACATGGCAGCCCTTGGAGGACCCCGTGCAGTAGCAGGTGGATATTTCCTGAGAGAGCTGCTGGCTGCACAGGGCATTTGCTGGAGCAGGGAAAAAGTGTGTCTGTAAATCTCCATCTTCCTTACCCTGCTGTGGGGCGGTGCAGAGGGAGGCAGAGGAGTTGGGAATGAAAGACTAAAATTGAGCCAGGGAACATGGTAGTGGAGATGAGGCGATGTTTTGTTTCTCTCTGTTCAAATCCATTTTGATTGGCAGTACACCAAATTAATTTTCCTCGGGTAGAATCCCTTTTGCCTGTGACACTAATTGGTAGGTGATTTCCTTGTCTTGACCCATGAGCTTTCTCATCCTGTTTTCTTCCCCTGTCCTGTTGGAGGCTGGGTGGGCATCTGGCAAACCCACCGCACAAGTCACCAGTCAGTGGCTTAATCTGTGTTAGTGAATCTCTCTACTGGTGGTCAAATATAGCTGGCTAAGCAGTGTGATATGTAAGGGTGAAGATGGCTGTGCTGTGTTGAGAGACCTCTGAATTTATACAAATACACTTTGATGTTTGTGTGTTGATGAGGTACAGCTTCTCCAAACTGTCACCTAGTTAATGATGAATAAGCTGGCTTTAAAGTGGCCCAGGAATGTGCATCTAGGGTGTTATTAGTGAAAGGCTTTCTTCTGTACTCCAAGCTGTGCTTGCAGGAAGAGATGATTGCTCTGTATGTTTTGTAGGTCCCTAGGCAGGACAGCTGCTAGATGCATTTTCTGTATGAGCATGTGAATCAACAATAGATTTTTGTCCTCATTCATGTTGGCATTTGATTACAGCTTTAAAATGTTTCTGGAACAGGTATTTCTATCAGAACAGGTATTCCTGACAGCCACAGATCTTGTCCTTCCTAAGAGGGTGTCAGAGGTTGGAGGTTTTCTTAAGTTTTGCAAGGAGAATAGTTCCATGGCATATGACTTACTCTGTTCTTCTTTTGCTTGCTAAAGAAAGAAATCATTGAAGTTGATCTACTTACCTCTCTGTGGTCTAGGCAACTGTTGTTAACGTCTTCTATTCACTGCCATGACTAAAGATACACAGTCATCCTTACCTGGTGGTGACTGACAGTCCCTAAATAGTCTTTTGGTTAGGTCTTTGTCCCTTCTTTTGAGCAATGAAAGAGCTTGGGTTTTGGTATTGGCGTTAGGTGGTGTACTCAGATGCATAGTAATTGCCACATCAGTTTGCAGGTCAGTCTGCCTTAACAAGTGTCTGGGTATTAAAACTTGCCTACTCAGTTGTCTTTGCTTTTTAGGCTGTGATAAACTGATGATCTCTCCCCACTTATTTTGTGTCTTGTTTTTCAGTATCTGTAATAAATGAATGATGATCTGAATCTGCAGTGTCAGTGCAGAGCCATAATAACGATGCCTGTACAGAAGTACATAATAGTAGTGCTCAGATAGTGACTTTACTGTGAGGTGCAGGGGCATCTGCCTTAGAGGCATGCTGTTGTGGGAGTGTCATTAATGTCAGAGATTTGTGATTCAGGATGCAATAGAGGGCTTGGTGAGGCTTATTCAGCTCCTGGCCAATTGTCCACTATTTGCCACTTATCCCTGTGGGCAACAGTGACAGCCAAGGGAAGACCGAAGTAAATCAAGTGGGCCACAGAGCACTGGAAGTGCAAGCAAAGGCTTTGGGAGCTCTGAAAGAGATCTTTGCAATCCTGCAGTTGAATGGTAAGAATTTTGGTGGAACCAAACACTATTTGACAGCTAATAAATGGCTTCATGACTACTGTTGTGTACAGTGTTTTGCCTCTTATGATAGTGGTCTGTCTGAGGAATAAGGATTGAGAGATGTGAGACAGCTGTCAAAGGGAAGGCAAGAGGATCTTTCCAAAAGCTTTGTTATCCTAGGGAAAGACTTTAGACTAACTGTGCATGCAGTAGTAATAGTTTGCAGTTAAGTGAGGAGAATCGGTGTTGAAGCTCTAAATACAAGCAGTGTTATAGGAGTGAGAGCACCTTCAGGAACGATGAAACAAGCCAAATGAAAGCACACTTAGAGAAGCTTGTACACAAGTGCATGCAGCTCAGGTGACAAGGGTGACAAGCAGTGGGAGGCAGAGGTCTTCTGTGGATCAGAGCTGTGGAACTGCAGGAGGAACTGAGGTATGGTGGGACTCCTTGTGACTGCTGTCCAGTGATGGAACTTTACAGGCCCTCTTGGAAACAGGGGGAAGAACAGCCTGCCCTTTGTCTGGAAGAGCAGCTCAGATGCATGGAGCTCTTCTAGCACTGAAGTTGTACAGGAAAGTCATGACTGAGTTCCAGTTCAAAAAAGAGGTGTACAGAAGATGGGAATAAGGAAAAGGCATAAAGGAGGGTTGCCAGTGAGTAAAGGGATGCTGTTAGAGAGGCTAGAGCTCAGTTGCAGCTGGTGAAGGATGTCGAGGGCACCAAGATGGGTTTGTACCAATAATGTAACATCAAGAGAATAGAAAAGGAGATTGTGAGCTTGGTGCTGAATGGCATGAGTGATCTGCTGACAGCAGATCAAGGCCATGAGGTGCCCAATACTTTTATTGCCTCTGTATTCCCTGACAGGGTCTCCCGAGCTCCTTTTGCTTAGAGAGAGGGTACAAGGAGGAGAACTGCTGGGGAGTAGAAGAATATCAAGTCTTGGATCTCTTGAGAAATCTGAGCTGTTTCAGGGCCATGAGTCTGAGGGTATTAAGAGAATTGTATGCTGTCATGGTGGGCCCCTATAATGCTTTTAGGCGATCAAGCTTTGCTGCTATTACAAGTGAGTGCCATAAGGATTATATGGAAACCTCACTGTTGTGTGAGTCATTTTTGAAGTAATTTATATGCAAATTAAAACAAAGGTGATTAGAACTAGCCAGTGTGATTTACCAAGGGTAAATTGTAGTGAAATGGACCATCTTTGAATAAATATCTGTGAATGAGAAGAGTGATAGATGTCATGCACACTGAGTTGAGCATAGCTCTTCATATGGTTTCCTGCTGAATCTTTTTAACAGCTTTGAGATATGAATGTTTAGTTGGGGGGACAGCTGGGTGGGTGGAAAACTGGCAGAATTTTGGAACTTGATGGTCATTGTTTAAAACTTCATCATCTTCCTTGAGTCTTGTTGCGAGTGGAGGCCTTGAGGACTCTGTACCATATACTGTATCTACTATTTTTTATTCAGTGACCCCAGGGAAAGGGAGAAAGTTGACCCAGGTCAGGTTTGCAGGCAGCAACTGAGGGTAGCTGATGTTCTAAAGGGCAGGGCTGCTGTCCTGAGTGACAAGGGCTGGTGAGGGGAAGAGGCTACCAGGAGCTATGTGCAGTTGAGGCAGGAGCAATATGTAGCCCTGTCCTGGGCACACAGACCTGGCAGTGATTCTGGCAGGGACTGGAGGAATAAGGCCCTGGGTTCTGTCAGGCAGTGAGCTCAGTAGGCCCGAAAATAAGATCTGGGCAGTGGGCCTGGGGTCCTTGGAGGAGATGGTGCTATCCTCTTCCTTGGAGGGATTCCAACCCACACAAAAAAAAACATCGAGCAACCTGGTCTGACCACATGGCTGAGCCTATGCTAGACAGGGTCTCAGGCTGGAAATGTCCTGAAGTTCCTGCTGTCCAGAATGACCCTAATCTCTTGATCTCTCGAGCTTTTGCCTATGAAGTAGACAGCAAGCTGAAGCATGGCAGGGTCCTTTTTAAAAAACTTGACTCTGATAAAAAAAGCACCCTTGTTTTCATAGTATGGTTGAAAGAGCTTCTTGGGGGCATAACTTTGACTTGCTGTATGTGACCTAAAAATCTAGAATTGTATTGGAGGGACAAGCTCGAGTAGGCAGAAGATGTCAAGATCAGATTATGCTTTGTCATCTGTGCTCTTTAAGAGGTCACTGGTTTGGAAGATGTACTGTAGCTTTCAGTTTCATGTGACATGACCTTTACGTAGAGAAGAAGCTGACAAACTCAGGCTAGAATATTTTAATAATCAGAAATGCCAGCACAGTATGAAACTACTGGCTGTTCTTGTGAGTGCCTCTAAAGGTGAAATTCATCCTTTGGCACTGTTTAACAGTTGTAATACTGCTCTGATGCTTTCTTCCTGTTGTCTCCTTCAGGCTGTAGGTATTTGGGATAACAGCTAGGCATTGTGGTATTCCGGTTAGCTATTCCAGTATGTGGGCAGTTGCTCTTCTGAGTCTACTTTACACTTAATGCGTATCATAATGCATATCATCAGCTTTTTAATAAATAATAGTAAAGACAAATGTTTACTGATTCTGAGGAGCTGTGTGGTGTCATTCTTTTGAAGCAACTTAGTTGTCTCTTTGAATAAATCACTTTACATAGAGGAAGAATAAACAGTGATCTGTCTGAAGTTGTTGTTGTGGTGGGGATCAGCTTACAGGCAAACACACTCCATATTTATATTTTAAGTGATCTTCAGAGCCTTTTTGGAGCTAAAAGGATGCAGCTTTGCATGGACCACTCTCTTGAGAGCAGTGACTGTCAGAAGACTTCTCTGGAAATCCCTAAGGGCAGTTCTGGGCCAAATGAGGATCCTTTGACAGGTGGGATGTTGTGTGTGGATGGTAGTGATGCTCTCTGAATAAGAGGTGCACTATAATGAGAGAGCTTCTCGCCAACACTGACCCAATCTGTCTGCACCAAGTAGCTGTTCAGAGTTGTTGTTCATGTATCTAAGTGTGATGTTTAGCTTTTTTTTGAGAATACTGGTTCAGATGGTAAAAGCAGCACACTTCTGGGGGAACATACCTGAGCTTTGGTTGGATTTAGGCTCTTTTAGAGGTAAGTCATCCAGTATCCTGTGGATCAGAGTAACTTGATGTGGGCAATATCTGCCTTTGTTAGAACAGTCTTCAGTGTAGTAAGAGAGGAAACCTGGCTTGAGAAGAAATGAAAAATGGAAAGATGGGGCTAATGAGTTAGAAGACTTGAGATGGCTGTAGTGATCAGAGTAAAGCTGTTCATGCAGTAGCATAATGTGTTTTATTTGATGTTGTGTTAGACTTGAATATACCTATTCTTCCAGAGGTAGCTTTTGCTACTTTTCCCGCTTCCTGATTTATGGAAACAATGACATTTCGTCTTTAAATGGTAACTTAACTAAGGGAGGCAAGGGACTAGCTGTTCTTCTTTGCTTTTATGTAACAGAGGGACCTCTGTACATCAAATAAAAAATGTAAAAGCTTTTTTAATAACGATTTTTTGACAATAATGCTTCTGGCTTGTGCTTCTGCTTCTGGTTATGAGCTGATAATGCATAAAAGACACGCCTCTTCTGCATTTAACAGTATATGGCCATCCTGGTTTGAGCTAGAACAGAACCAATTCTGTTCAGTGGTTTTACTTTTCAGCTCAGTTTCGTCGAGATTGCACTTCTGAAGTTAAAAACCATGCAGACAGTGTCTACTTCTAGAACTTAGTATAGTTACTATTAAGTGTTGGTATGTAGAAAGGCTGTTGCTTATCCTTGCTACTATAGAAACTCAGGTCACTGCTAAATCTTGTGTAACATGTTGGAGTGCTGGAAAGAGAGGTTGTACTGTGGGGGAAGCAGGTAGGACAGATGACCCAAACCTGACCAATCAAGTATTCCATTCCATGTATGTCTTGTTTGGTATAAAACTGGCAGGGTGTCACAGGAGTCAAGCCCTGTACTTCAGTGACCAGTATCTGAGGAGGACTCAGTTCATTTTTATGCCTTTGATCCCAATCTGTGGGTTAATGAATCCAGGTCCTTAATCTGGTTGCGATGTGCTGCATATTCCAGTCTGGGACTTCCTTGGTGCCTGCCTGCCCTGCAGTGGAGATTCATTGGGGCAGTTTTGATACGGACTTTGTATATATTTATATGTATTTCATTATTTTCTTTTTACCTTTTTTTTTTTATTAGTTTTGTTTCATTAAAGCTCTTCTAACTTTCTTATCATAGAATCATAGAATGACCTGGGCTGGAAGGGACCTTAGAGATCATTTTAATCCAACCTCCCTGTTGTGGGCAGGGACGCCACCTCTCGACTAGGTCAGGCAACACGTGAGAACTGAACAGGAACCGAACCCGCAACCTTTGGTGTTTCAAGCACCGCGCTCAACCCACTGAGCTAAACCGGCCCTCAATCTATAAATCTTTCTGCCTTTTGCCCTTTCCCTTCATCTTTGGGCTTAATAAAGACGATCTGTGTAGTGGCCAGCCCAAGTTTAACCCTTGACAGTGGCCAGCTGGTCCAACTTGTTTGTATCAACAGTACCTTACTTGCTCTCCATTTCTGTGAGTTAAATGATACTGTGTGATCTCAAGAGGATTAGGATGCAGAGATGCAGTGAAGAACTCTCCTGAGCATGAAAGGCAATGGTGGCAGAGGTGGGGGAGGTAGTTGAGGCTTTGCCTCTGACTCTAGCTCTTTACAATAGCTATCTGTCCTTGTTCTGTGTTTATTTCACTTTGCTGCAAGAAATATTTAACTTACGATATGATGTGGACAATTTTCGTAGGACTTGGGGATAGAAGGGACCAGAATACATGTTTAAGTATCCTTTCCCAGTGTCTTCTGTGGGATGAGCAGTAGCAGTCATGAAAACCAGTTAACTACCTCAACAACTGTGGAGAATTGGAAAACATTACTACTTTAGGGTGAATGGCTGATGACGTGCTTCAGCTTCTTTGTCTTGATACTCGGGTGTTCTTCACTGCTTGCAGTCCTTTGGGTGCAGTGTGTACCTCATGTTAGTTGTCTCTAAAGGCGCTTCAAAGTGAGGATCCTTAAATGGACTTCTAGTACATTCCATGTTATGGCCATTTATTCTGATTATCAGTAGGCATTGTGTGCTGATATCAAAACCAGAATAGTTGCTATCTTCTACAGTCGTGTTGCCCCTTCAAACCCAAAAGATAGCTCTTAAGATGAACAAGAACTGCTCGTATGGGACTACTGGTGACTAACCACTGTGGTGTTGAAAAGCGGCACCTTGTCTTAGGCTGTGTAGAACTAAAACATTCACTGAAGGTACTGTTTCAGTCTGATAAAATAGAATGAGCGATAAACTTGTTCTGTCTGCTTTCCTCCTTCCCACCTTTTTTTTTTTTTTTCAGGAGAAGCCTGTTGCTCAGGATTTAATTCTGATGCATTGAAGTTCAATGAGATAGACCAAATAGATTGTGAGGCTGGCAAAGGTCCAGTTGTGCAATCAAAATGTGGGAGTGATGAAGTGAGGAGACTTGCTCTATCCAAGCTGCTGAATCTGGTCGTGTGAACAGGTACACAGGAAACTAGAGAAGCCTGGAAGTAGAGTGGTATTGCAGGAAGGGAGAGAACCTTCAGAACTGTAGTAGTCAGATGAGACTCTTGGGTGTCTTATTTAGTGCTTGTTCTATAAGTAGATTGTTCTGCGACAATAACTGCTCCCTAACAGGCAGGTGACACCTTCAAACTCATCCTTTCCAAGTGATGTCAAGAAGGAACCATATAAAAGGAATCCTTGATCATCCTTTTCTAAAGAAGCCTGCATGAGTTTTTATACATCTTTAAGTCCAATGAACTGTAACAACTCTTCAACTTAAAAAATAGCTTCTTTGCAAGGTCAGGTTCTCCAGTGAGCTGAGTGATGTCATCAGTTTCAGGACAGTGGCATTTGGAATACTTTAAATGATGAACAGCTAGCAATCTAATCTCTCTGGCTCTTCCTCTAAAAGCTCACTTTACAACAGTTATCTGCAGTATGTTGTCCTTGAACTGCTTTGCTGTTCTTTGGTTAGGAAGTGCTTATGACCTGTTGTGCTGTGTTGGTGTTTCTACTTTGCTCTTATTGCCTCCTTGTACGTAATGTGTATGGCATTTTAAAACCCTGTTCCAAGTGGAAAAAAAAAGTGTATTGACTTAGCAGCAGCTTTAAGAGTAGTGTTTGTTTTGTTCAGTTATGGTTCCATATGGTTCTGCTAGATAGGCAGACTCTTGTGTTTTGGGGTAGGTGTTAAGTGAAAAGTTGACTGTAGATGTTAAGCTAGAAGTAATTAGAAGATGACTAACTTAAGTAGTATCACTGAACTGTTGTAGAGTCATTTTGTCTGTCAGCACTTCAAAGTGCTGTCTTGAAATTTCTTATTGTGGTATCCATCAGGATGGAGCGTGATGAGTAGGAAGCGAAACTGTCAAGAGGTAGCTACAGCACTGCAGTGATTGTTGTGACAGAACACACAGGTGTACTCTTAAGATGTGCTCCAGGCAAGAAAAGATTAAACAAATGGGGAGGTTGAAGTGTTTCCATATAAAACAGCTGTAAAATTTAGTGCTTTTGGGAGATGTCAGTAGAGACTGTTTGGTGAAGAATTCCATGTGTAAGACTTGATACGAAGGGAAAAAAATCCCAGAAAGCTGGAACAGTGATGACGAACTTGCACAATGGATCAAGCAACAGTTGCTGTTAAAGACAATTTCCTTCTGCTCCAATTCATTCGCAAGTGTGGGTTTTTTTCTTTTCTTTTTATAGCTTGCATACAACTGTTCCTTAACATTGAAGAATTCAGTTCTGAAGCCTCTGTAAAGGCATGACACATTTTGTCTGTCTCCAGTTGATAAGGAAGCTGTCACAAACAGCCTTGAGGAAGTAGACTGTGCAGTAGAAATGTCAGAACAGAATTGGGGAGATAACCAATTTGATGTATGAGGAGTTACATCTATCAAAATTTTGAAGCATAAAGCTTTTTCTTGAACTTTCTTCTTAAATCTGTTAATTCACAGAGTGCATTGACTTCCTTAGAAAGTAAGGGTAGTATTGGCAGGATTCTTTTAAAAGAAATGTTGTCTTGACACAGGTCTTGCTTTTACTTAGCTGTTTATGCTGGTAACAGTGGCAGGATGTCCTAGGTTTAGCTAAAAACCCCGTCCTGGTTAGTGACTTTTACTTTCCAGTTTAGTGTCTTCTAAAAGGCTGCACGTTCTGAAGTCAGCAGCATGTTTTTGCAGACAGTGTGTGCTACTGGCAGTGACAACACCTGATGTTTACAGTCACTGCCTGGGACTGGTATGTAGAAAGGCTCTTGCTTATACTTATTCATACAGTGACCAAGGCCACTGCTGGCTCTTGTGTGCCACGCTGGGGGTGCTGGGTAGTAAGAGGGGGCACAAGGAAGTAAAAGGTTGCACCTCTGGGGGGTAATAGACAGGACAGGTGACCAACGAGAGTATTCCATCCCATATACGTCGTATCTAGTATAAATTGAGCGATCAAGAGAGTTTCGTCCCTTTTTCGCTGCCTTTTCTTCGCCTCATTCGCCCCTTTTTTCTGTGATGGCCGGTGTCCAGAGAGGACTCCATCTGACCTCCTGATTTTGATCCGGATCCTGAGTTCCCGAATCCAGCTCCCTGTATCCAGCTCCCGCCACCGCTGAGCCTGGGGTTTCCGCAGTGCCTCCTGCTCTGCAGCACCAGTGGGGATTGCTGTCGGGGGAGGGAGTCAGATTTGATATCGAGCTGCTATCTATAGTTGTATATAGTTCTTTACTTTTATCTTCTCACCATTATTTCCATTATTTTCATTAAAGCTGTTCTAGTTTTTCTTCCCTAACCTGTAAGGCTCTCTGCCTCATTCCCTTTTCTCTTCCTGTTTGAGGGGAAGAGGGGGTTAGAGAGCGTCTGTCCGCGTTAGTGGCCGGCCCAGCCCTAACCCGCGACACAGGGTTATAAGCTTAAGGAAAAAATGGTGTTACTAGTTTGAAGTTTTCATAGCATGACCTTGGACTGAGAATTTAGGTCTTGGGTACTCCTAAAGTCTCTGTTCCCCTCTTTTTCATTGTCTTATCTTCTGTGTTGTTACTGATGTTGACACAGTTGTGGAAAGTAAAGGATAATGTGTAGATTTACCATAATGTATTCCTGTACCTGCAAATGCATTTGAATGCTCCTTAAATATAATATAAATGAACTCTCTTTTCTTATTGCAGATAGGGATCCATCATGTAGCCATCTATTACTCTAAGTTGCCACCATTTATGGATGGTAGAAACTTGTCAGTAATGCTTTTTGCTAGTTGCAGGAAAACAGGACACAGACTTCATGTATTTTGCTTGAGTTCAGTGACGTTTTAATGACTATAGCTGGTGCTACTGGTTAACAGCTCTCTACTGAACATTTCAGATTTTTTTCAGTTCACTAAAAGCTAGCAAAGGTATTTCAGTTATATTAATGACTGAAATGATTTAGAATTGCAAAAGTGGTCAGGCACACTGGGAGACTTTTTTTTTGTTTGTTTTCAACCCCCAGTTCAAAGCAGGGTGAACCTGGAGCAGTCTGCCTGGGACAATGCCCAGCTGAGTTTTGGATATTTCCTGTTCTGCCCAGAGATGCTCTGCATCCTCATTCAGTGCTTGTCCATGTTCACTGTGAGAATAAGGTTTCATATGTTTAAGCATCATGTGTTGTCCTGACACTGGATACCTCTGAAAAGGGTCTGATTCTGTCATCTTTACCTCCCTCCATCTAGTATTGGTACTGGTCTTGACATTAAAGAGGAAAAGTGAGGAAGGCATAGGTGATGTCAGCGTCTTCCATGGTCACTGCCTCGTTCGGCAGCAGGCCCACATTTTCAGTGTCTTCTTTCTGCATTTCTTTTTGTTTCTTTGGGCATTGGTAGAGACTGCCAATGTCCAAAGTCTCTGGCACTGTTGGTGAGTTTAATTAACTTCCACAGTTTTAAAGTGAGCATTGTGTAATCAGCCAATGTGCTAGCACTTAAAAAAAAAATGCTCAGAGTAGTTTTTCCTCGCTCTATATTAAGATATAAGTCTTTGATTTTTAAGAGCTTGTTTTCACTGGCTGTTTTTAGTTCTGCTTTTTATAATTCTTATTCTCAACAAAAAGAACTATGAAGTAAAGATCTGCAAACTAAATTTTTCTAACTTACTGAAATGTTTACTGTGCTTTCTGTCTTAGCCACGAGTAGTTAATATCCTTGCATTTAAAAATGCAACTTGGGCAGTAGTTCAGAATCCTGTGCTAACACCATGAGTATTTGTCTTTTTTTTTGTTTCCTCTACAGGCTGTTGGGCTGCAGTTGGAGACTTGTTATGGTGTAAAGTACGTGCCTGAGAGTTCTTTTTGAAATTACTGTTTTATTTGTAATCTACTTCGCATATTGTGAGTTGAAAGAGAAGAATATAATAGTTACTGAAGGTTGTTTTTGTGAAAGCTCTGAAATTGCAATACTAGCTAAATTCTTATTTTGAGGGCCTGCATTAGAAGAATGTGTCCAGTAGAAGGACTAAATGTGGAGGTCTTTTTGATCTTGTCAGAATATCAATAACAGGAAAGTGTGTCTGTAGTTTGCTTTTATCTCTACTTTTCAGAGGGCACTGTTGCCCTGTCTAGACAGTAGTTTACATTGATGTTACGTGGGAAGAAAAAATTGACTCCGGTGCTGCAGAAGAGGAGTAAAGTGTATTATTGTCAACAACAACATCATCTAATAAACTTGTGGAGACTGAAGGCAATTGATGGCTGAGAAAATGTGTACTGGGCTTGTCTTTGAGTCTGTAAAAGCTATTGCTGGATCACAAGATACACCTTTGCCACGACTGCCTCCACATTGTTGCTGCAACCTTTGGAAGTGTTTTGGGAGTAGGAAGTCTTTCATCTTCATACTATTTTACAGAATTGTTAGAGGAACTCTTATTTTTCCTCTGTGTTTGGGCTTTACTGTTAACAGGTAGTCCTCAGTTACCTGCGTGCAGGACTGCTTGGGTTCTAGTGGAACCTGGAAATATAATAGGCACTTTGATTTAGAGAGTTGGCTGTTTCTTCTGATAGGTTTGTGTTCTAGTTGTGTGAGAGAAAAAAAATCCCAAGAGTTAAAACCACATTCAATTATCTTTGTCCTTAGTGGATCAAAGTTTGAACTGAAAGGACTGTATGGTTTGAGCAATACTCGAGTACCTTGGACAGAAACTCTAATCTTGCTGGCTTGATGGATGTTCACCGGTTTTGCTTTTGTCGCACAGATAGGAACTCCTGTTCTTTAACAGATTTCAACAGTTTCTTTTGAGTAGAAGAAATTGTAGTTATCTGGCATCTGTTTCAGTAGTAGATGGTGATGAGGAGGAGGTGGACGACAGACTGAGCCTGTGTAAGGTAGTTTTTCAGAGTAAATCTACTAGACCTATAGGTTTAGAACAATAACTGCAGTTGGCGGATTCATTAAGTTTCTTAGCTTATCAGAGAAACAGGCCTAGTGAGCACATCCAGGCTTGCATGGCTTATTCTTTAAGTCTTAAACTCGCAGGAGAACTGGCCATCTGTTTTAAGTTGTGTATAATTGTCACAGTGTTTAAATAACTTAATTCTGTGCCAAAACTTTGTCCTGTGTGCCAGTTCAGCTGAGCTGGTGCAAAGAATAGAAAATAAAATTAAAAGCACTCTGGCAATCTGTACAAAAACGAAGTGTGTTATGAGCTAAAGAAAAGTTACTATTTTGTGCCTCATACCCGTTAACACTTCCAGTAAGCTTGAATCATTCATTATGTGAGATTTCCTGGTTGTGAGACAGTGTTACCCTGGTATGACAGATTGTGCTGAGGAGGAAGGTAAGAGTTTAACTCACTAAGTTAATGGATTGAAAGAAATTCAATATAAACAAATTTAAATGGCAGTGGAACACTTGATATGCATGAAATTACTCTAAAAAGTGATTTAATAAAAGGGATTGGGTAGGGTGGTGGTTTGGGAGAAGTAAAGTTGAGGTAGCATGTTGACACAACCTGGCACAGTTTTATGGTGTGTTTTTTGTTTGGTGTAGGGTTTTTTGTTGTTTTTTTAGGTCAAGTTTCTCTTTACATGCCAGGTGGTATGGTGCACAGTGTACTGGTTCAGTATCTGGTTTGTCAAAACCTGATATTGAATGCACACAGTTTCAAAGGGAAGCAGGTAGTCTTAGAACAAGTATTTTCAAAGCTACAATGAAGATGAGGCTGGACTTACTTATTTTTGAACTCCTGATGAAAGCAGCACTTTTTAAAGTGCGATTTTTTTTTTTTTTCCCTATTCTCACAGAGAATATAAAGAGAAACTTTCAGAAGTATCTTATTTGACAATTTATCTGCTAGAATTGATTGTTGGTACTGACATATGAAAGATTAAAGGAAACCCGTTTGAAGAAACAGCATTTTTGTCGCAATATTTCTTGTGCCATGGGTTTATTGAAACAGTGTCAGGAAACAAATGCTTTGCCTTAGATTTCAGACATAAACTGATGATGCTGGTTATTATCAGTAACTTTTGATGCCTATATACATCTACTGCATACCACTGTCAAATCTGGGATTTCCCATTTTTGTGCAAACACTGTATGGTTTGGACTTCTGAAACGTGAGATATAAAGAAAGTTGCCTTTTGAGTGTGTTTAGAGTTGCAGCTGGAACTTCAGCAATTATTGATACAAAAAATCAGAAAAGACTGCAAGATTGTTAGATATTTCACCTGATAGTGCCCAGGGTAATTAACCAGGATTATAGTTTGTATTTTTTTCCTGCCTTCATGATTCATATCTCTGTGTATGTGTACTGCTGGTAATGATACAAGGGGTCATTGCCAAGCTCTGAGACTTAGCAGAGTGTGCTTTAAGTGCTTGTGCCTGACATCAGTGAAATAAGTGCTTTCACAGCATCTGAGAGGTGGGAGAACCAAGGTTTTTGGATTAATGTCTTGCCAAATTTGAACATACCGTCCAGGGTAATAGTATCCAGGGTTTGTATTATTAATGACTGAAAGCGGATATCTCTGTATTCTCCCCATCTTTCAAGGAAACCTTTGCAAGTGTATCCTGGGGACTTTAGTTTTCTCAGTTCAGGTCTTCTGGAGTTTTGGTTCTTTGTCAAGCCACTGAAATGGGAAATACTCCAGCTATTATGGCATTGGAAGACTTCCAGTGACTTTTGCCCATATTGTAAAGATAGAACATTACACGTCACTTAGAAACAGGAACAGTCTTCTTAAGTTAATAATTCTTCAAAACTTCTCCAAAATGCTCTGATAGTCAATTTGTTGGGGAGTGACAGTGGAGGGTTGAGGCTATTGCATCACATTCTTATTATAGTACAGATTATTAAAAAAGTACTGAGTTAGCATCCAGTAGTACCTTACATAAATAGGGTTTCAGATCCATTAATGTACTTCCAGCTGTTTTTGCTCTTGTTCATATTCTTGAGGTAGGTTTCTGTGTTTGGTTATTAGAAATTAAACAAATAGAACTTTCTATTTAGTGAAGCTTCTACCCGCTTAGAAGTGAACACTCTCTTCTTGTGTCCTGAGCTCAGGAAAGACATGGACATACTGGAGAGAGTCCTGTGACAGATGATGGACTGGAGCATCTTTTCTATGAGAAAAGGTTGAGGGACTGTTAAGTCTAGAGAAGAGCTGCAGGGGTATCTCATTAATGTTTATAAATACCTCCTGGGAGAGTGCATAGATGGAGCCAAGCTCTTCTCAGTGGTGCCTGGCAATAAGACCATTGACATTGGGCACAGACGGAAACACTGAAGGCTCTATGTGAACATCAGACAACAGACTTTGTTGTGAAGGTGACTGACTGATGTGGGTTGCTCAGAGAGGTGGTGGAGTGTCCCACCTTATTGGTGCTCAGAAGATGCCTGGACATCGTCCTGGAGAGCTGACTTTAGGTAGCCCTTTTCAAGCAGGGGAGTTAGACCAGGTAATTGCCAGAGATCACTTTCAAGCTCAAACACCCCATGATTCTGTGATTTAGTTGGTCAGGTATTCTAGGAGTAGTGTATATATGGTTCTTTATTGAACTGAATTTCCACTTTGGAAGGTGTCTGGGAAGCAGAAGTTGTTACTGCTGGAGGACCTGTGGGAGGTAAAACATGCAGGGTTTCCAAAATCAGGCTTGCAGATGAAAGGTCTCTTTTTTTGTGTGTTCTATGCATAGATTCTGAAATATCTAATAATTAAAATTCAATTAAGATAGTATTTTTTTAATGTTGAATTTTACTTTTTGCAGGTGATGCTGCATTGGATAAATGCTGGCATTAAGCATTAGTGCCCCTTACTAGGACATTAGTCTTATTTCACTTGGTTACAAGACATAGATGATGTACTAAGTTTAGAAAGCCCCACAAAGCCCTCTAGCTTGAGAAAAAGTATGGTGTGTACTGCCTGGGTTTCCAGACAGGGTGGAGAGAGGCATGGTCTTTCAAGAAGCAGTGATTTCATTACATCACTCAGTACCACTTACAGTCTTGGGTATACTAGCATGTCTCTGAAAGCCATTTCCTAGAAGCTGTTGGGATACTTCTGACTGTATAGCAGGTTAAAAAAGTTATCAGTTATCAATCCTTATAAAGGAGTAAATGAATGATTCAAACATGCGAGGCTTGAAAATAGAGATTTGGTGTAATGAAGTGCTCCCGGCGTCCTAGAGCTCACCTGATGATTTTGTTCATTTCTCACTGTCATTACTTTTCTTTGTGCTGATATGTCTTAACATTTAGGGATGTTTTGACTTGGGATATTCTCCTCTTCTTGAAGCTGCTTTTTGTGACTATTAATGATAAAATACTGCAGTATTGGCTCTTCAGTTCTTTCTTTACTTTAAAAAAAGAAGAAATTCTTCAGGAGCATCTATTTCTAGTTAGAAAAACGTGACCAGTACTCTTTCTGTTTTTCAGTCTTGCACAGCATCAGTCTTTGGGGCACACAGCTTCATGGGTTGAAGGAGTTTGTTTCATAGAGGTGATAGTGTTACCCTCCATAACGGACTCCCAAGATCCCATGATTATGTGCTGAATCACAAACACTTTGCTAAAAACCAGCAGGAACAAGCAGTCCCTAGGAGCAGATTGTTCCCTGTGCTGAACAGAATCTGCTAGGTCAGTATACACGGGTGCAGTTTATTCTGGGTCAGGTAATCCAATTGTGATAGGCTTGCAAAACAATTGATGCCACTTTTCTCCACTTGCTTGTCAAGTGGGCTCTCTCAACTGGCTGAAACACTTCTACCACTTACTCCTTTCTGAGGTCTATTGAAAGATTCCTGCTGCTACTGTTCTACCACCTGTCTCAATAAATGCAAAAATCCACTCCAGAGTCATACTACTTCTTAGTGCTTAAGAGTCTTGCTAATAATGTTAGTCGGTGTAGCTAATCCACTTACTATAGTGTATTCTGTAGAGAAATATAACAATCTGTACTTTGCATAAGCAAATTAGAATGTAACAGACTGGTGTGACAGTTGGGAGACTGCACCATTTACTTTTTTTTTTAAACATTGGAACTAAGGATTGTTTTGTTTTTTCTCTGCCATTTTATATTAGTTTCTAATTTAATGCTCAAAGACTGTTTCCCATCTAACACTGTTTCTGCTGTTTTTGGGAGCCTGTGGAGGATGGAAGGGGGAGAAATGCGTGCTTGCCAGTGTCATAAGTCAGCTGTGAGGAAGAGCATCACTGAATGGATAGTGCTCATGGGTATCTTATTTTACTTTTAATTCTGGATGAGTGGAGTGGTTTTGGTGCTGTGTGAAGAATCAGAAAGGAAGATAAATACAAGAGCAATTCTGGGGGATACAGTCTTTCTAATTTTAGACTGTAGTGCTTGAGCATACTAACCTACTTCTGAAATACCTGTTAATGTCTCTTCATCTGGAAGACTGTTTAAAGGCATCACTGCTGTGTGTTACAGCTTGGTATGTGGTTGATCTGCCTCTCTTCCCTGAGGTGTACCTGACTTCCTACTTAAGGTTGCTGATTTAATTGTATGTTTTCTTTGACTAATGGAGTAGAAACCTCAAAGCCTGTTGTAACTTCCTGAAATAAAAATGTTTTTGTCCCTCCCTCAATCTGTGTCTCCCCAGAGGATTTATGAATCTTCCCTTGTGGTAAATGCGACTGTGAAACAGGGAATGCAGCTCTCAAGTAAACTGGTGTGATTTCTTGTGTTCATCATAGGTGTGACTTCGCTGTTGTGAGAGATGGGAGACCTTGAATCTTACTGATTTTTCTATATAGACTGTGCTTATTGAGGCATCCAGTATGGATCAGTCCTGCACTGAGTATTTGCTGATTCTTCTCCTGTACCATGTTCCCCCTTCTCTCTCCCCTTTCTGTTGTAGAAGATGAAAGATGATGATGAAGTAAATGGATTTAACTTGATCTTGAATACTTCATATTACTTAGTATGTTTTTAGATGTCTGTATTTTGTATACAATTCTGTTTGAAACTAGATAACTTGCAGTCAAATGATACACTCAGACACTCTGGAGACCAGAAGTGTTAAGATTGGAAAAATGCTTGTAAAATTTTGGAGGAGAATATCGTGAACTTCCTGATGCAACACTGGTCTTAAACAGTGAACTTCTTAAAAACATACTAGTATGTCAGAAGCGTAGTTGATGACTGCCAGTTGTTAGCATGAAACTCCTCAAGCTCAGGTTTGAGAAGTTACTGGGGGAGACAACTCCGCAGTCTTGAGTTTAGTAATCTGTCACTAAGACTTAGTGTATACTTCTGTTAATTTTAAATATAACTTTTATGTAGTTTTGTGGGGGAAACCTTAATTACTTTTTCTTTGTGTAGAACAAATGCTTTTCTTACCAACATCTGTCCAAGTTGCATCAAGACCTGATATTTTTAGATCCCTCATAGTCATTTGTTGGAAAGGTGAGCTTGAAAGTCCTGCAGGCAGCTTGGGTGGTTCACCTGATTTCAGTGTGGCTGATCACAAGCTCCTGTGTTGAAGTCTGTGTATGAGTTACCTTTACAAAAAGGACTTTTGTTTTTCAGTTTCTAAAGCAGGTGAATACTTCAGGGATTAAGGGAAGTGCATATATTCTCTGCCAGCAACCATCTGAATATATCGGGTAGCAGATGCTACCTCCTTGGTTATGTATCCAGGAGATCACAAATGGAGGGCAATTGTGGTCTGTGTCGGTTTTCATGTTTAGCTGCAGTTCAGAGATCATTGAGTAGCTGATATGCTGATGTACTTAGCTGCCGTACAGCCAACTGAAGGATACTGGAAACTTGGAGAGTGTTCCGGCACTGAGCTCTGAGCTGTGTTGCTTTTATTGTTGTAATAAGCTTTTCTTTGTGGTTCATTAGATGCAGCTGCAGTGAATTAGAACCAGCTTGAATATAACTCAGCTGATGTGCTTTGAATGCTCTAGGTATTTTTGTCAAAAGTTACAGGCTTGCTTTCCTTTTAGGTCCTTACTAGAAAGAGTGTTTACTCATGGAAGCTAAAGACACTTTGAAGGAGACACTGTTCTTGAGTTTGAGCTATGTTAGTTCTAAAAATTATTCCAACTTGCCTTTATGCAAAGGATAGAAATCAGCTGAGGAGCCCGTAGTTTGGAGACACCCATGTGATTTCTCTAACCTCTGATACTTAACAGTCTAAAAATAGTTACCATATGGGATGTCTTTATGGTGAGGACAGCCTTTGCTACATGAGAACCTTTCTGTGTTTAAGCACTTTTTGTGCCTAAACATTTTTAGCAATTTCTTGAACTAGATGAAGTCATCATACGGCTTTGAATGAGAGCTGCTTGTCATTGTCCACAGATCCCAGAGGAAAATGAGTTATTTTGTCTGAGTTTAGTAGGGGTGGATATGGCAGCATTCTGCATTTGGCTTTTTTTTCTACTGGATCTGTTTTAGATCTCGGTTAAAAACAAAGTGTAAAAAACTTTGATCCTACACTGGTGAAAAAAATACAATGAATTTTAGTCTTAACACCTGACTTATATCTGTTTCAAGCCTGTCTGCTGCAGTTGTTTGACCTTCTAGCAACCTACTGAGAACTCGTAGCTTCAGTGGAGGTTATTCAGAGATGTGCCTGACGGACCCTACTTCAGTAGTTGTCCTTGCTGCTGTAGGGAGTTCAGACTGAGAGAAGAGAACGTTTGGTACTTGCCTACGCTGAGTCCATTTTCCAGTAAACTGTTGTGCGAGGAGAATAACCCTTATCGAGCTGTTGCATGCACTTTCGAGATGCACGGTAGAGAAAGAAAAGTCTGAACTTGTACACACTTGTGTGGCACAGGTCACGTAATCTATATGCTATTTTTCTGCTAGCAGGTTGTCGTAGGCTTGGGAGATATTCCCATTCCAATAGTTTCTGTATTACAAGCTCTTTTCATCATCAGTCAAATGATGCTTGATGGCAGATCCTCAGTGTCAGAATGCTGCTCTTCGTATTTTATTTGCAGTATCCTGATCTCGCCTTCCTTTTGTGCCTGTTGTCTCCTGGTGACATGGACTTTAAAGAAAGTGGTTTGCAGGTTTATGTCTTAAAGTTCATCTTTAACTTTTCCAGTCTTCCCATACACTGGCTTTTTTAAAGTTTTTGCAGCATCAAGCTCTGGAGGTCTGGTATGATTAAATGAACTTCTGCAGTCATTGTCTCAAACCAATGTTCTTTTAATATTTTTTTTTTCCTTTAAATTAACAAGTTTACTGCAGATACAGCTACTTCTAGCCTTTGGTAGCTACTCCTGATGTGCGCTCTCTGCCTAGAGTAAGAGAGCTGTAAAGCTCTTCTGTTACTTGCTAAGTATAGGCTGAGCACTTACAGATCTTTTTAGCTGAGGCATTGTCTTGTAGAACTAAGTGTAGTAACCATGCATTTTGTGTAGTATTTAAGCAGGATTTGCTGTAAAAAAATATTTAAATACTGGAATATTTAAATACTGAAAACTATTTTTCTGCTGCTTTGCCCAAAAACTTTGCGAAACAGTGAATAAAGTTCTGAAGGTTAAAAGTTGAGAACTGACTTGAAGGTCTGTTCAGTGTTGAATGGTATAACATGCCTGCAGAGTGAAACAAGCCGATGAACATCCTGTTTGACTTCCGAGCTGGTTTTAAAATAACCTAATAACCCCATGTTCTTGTTCTTTAATGTTTTATCTGTATAATGGAACAGTGAAATAGGTTTTTGATCTTTCAGGCAGAGATGTGGGGGTCTTTGATACCAGGACCTCAGGAGTTAGAGGTGCTGGTTGCTGATCTGTGTATTTGGAAATAGGTCTGAGTTAGTTCCAGTATATTTTTGGTAGTGGGAGAGGAGGTGAAATGACACTAGTTCTGGGAAAATGTAGTATCTTTAGTTACCTACAGTGCAAAGCAAGAATTTTTGCTTCTTTTTGGCTGTGAGACAATATAGCTCTTCTTATAAACTCTCTCCTTTCAAGTTTTGGCCGTTTTCGCCAAGTTCATTTCTGGACGTGGATGATTGTTTTATGCCTGTGTAATTTTATTCTTAGTTATGCTGTTCTTTTTTAATGCCTACATTTAAAATATGGGCAGCAGAGTTTAAATGAACAGCCTGTCGAAACAAATCCTGTGGAGTAAATAGGCTTTCTTTTAGAGCTAGACTGTGCTGACACTTAATGAAACAGACTTTTTCAAACTCAGAGCTACTTCTGTTATAATTTGTTGAAGAGTTTGTCCCAATGTGAGCTGGATGCCACTTTTCTGAAAATGGGATCTGTGGAATTTCAACTCCAGCAGAGAAAAACTAGTTAAAAGATTGAAGTTAACACTATTTTAACTGTTTAAGACTCCTGGGAATGTATGACCTTAGAGAGCTCTGAGAACCTATATGTGATACTAGCAAGGTCTTTAACACTGACAATAGCAGTTTTTTCAGACTTATCTGTAACACTGATGCTTTTTGACCTGTTGTCAAGCATGTCTCCAGTTGCGTACTACTTATATTTCTTTTCTCTAATGTAAAAAAATGTGTTCTTGGCTTGATGCTGGTAAAGTGTATGGGTAAGTCCCCTGTGGTTCAGGAGATTCGGTGTAAACCACTGTCGTCTTTTTTGCAAAATTAAAGTACCAGAAGGGAGGATGCATACTGTTTCTGAAGAGCCTTTTTTAATTTACTGATACCTTTGGTTAGCAAGACATCCCCCTTTGTCCCCAAACATAATATTCACCATGTGATAGTGGACTTACTGCTGTTTTGAAGATGATTCGTTATGAAACAAAGACAAAAACTGCGGAACTCAGGATTCCTCTCTGTCCTGGTTTGAGCTAAACAGAACCAATTCTGTTCAGTGATTTTTGCTTTCCAGCTCAGTCTCTTCTAAGAGGCTGCATGTTCTGAAGTCAACAGCATGGTTTTTTGCAGACAGTTTCTGCTACTAGCAGTGGTAACATCTGATGTTTGCAATTACTGCCTGGGATTGGTATGGAGAAAGGCTGTTGTTTATACTTCTACAGTGACCAAGGCCACTACTGGCTCTTGTGTGCCACGCTGGGGGTGCCGGGTAGTAGTGAGAGGGGTCACAAGGAAGTAAAAGCTTGTACCTCTGGGGGGTGGTAGACAGGACAGGTGACCAACAAGAGTATTCCATTCCATATACATCATATTCAGTAATAAAACTCAGGGATCACAAGGGTTAGGCCTCTTTTTGTTTCTTCTGCAATGGCCGGCGTCCGAGGAGGACTCCCTCCGGTGTCCCACCTTTGATCCAGATCCTGAGTTCCAGAATCCAGATCTCGTATCCAGCTCCCCTCTGCTGCTGAGCCTGGGGCTTCCCCAGTGTTGCCTGCTCTGCAGCACCTGTGGGATTGCTGGGGGGTGGAAGGAGTCTCAGGTTTGATAGTGGATTTCTCTATATATTAAAGTTAATTGTTTTTATTATTTCCTTACTAGGGCTTTTTTTATTACGTTATTAAAGCTGCTTTAGTTTTCTAATCCATAAGTCTCTCTGCCTCATTCCCTTTTCCTTCCCTTTTGGGGAGGGAGAGGAGGTTAGAAACCATCTGTCAGTGTTTAGTGGCTGCCCAGCCCTAACCCTTGACGCTCTCTGCATCAGAAGAGTGTCACAGCATAAAGTTTACAATCTAGTTTATTTGAGGTATTCATCAGCACTTGAAAGGTGAGCCTTTGGGTGCCATGGCAAATAATGAGATTTGACAGGTCTTGTATAAAGGGTGTGTATCGGTTTGGCCTGGCCGGATTTTAGTGGCAGGGGGGAGCTGCAGGGTGACTTCTGCAAGAAGCTGCTAGAAGCTCCCCGAGTTTGATAAGAGTCAATGCCAAATGGTTCCAAAGAGGGACCCGCCGCTGGCCAAGGCTGAGCCTATCAGTAAGGTGATAGCAGAGGAACGCCTCTGTGAAAAACATATTTAAGAACGGGGAAAAGAACTGCGCCACAACAGCTGGCTCAGAGATGGAGGAGTGAGACTCTGTGCAGACACCAAGGTCAGTGAAGAAGGGTGGGGGGAGAGGATGAGCTCCAGGCGCCGGAGCAGAGAAAGTCCCCCGGGTCTGTGGTGAAGACCATGGTGAAGCGGGTTGTCCCCCTGCAGCCCATGGGCGAGGTGCAGATGTCCACCGTGAGGATCACCGCGTAGATGTCCACCGAGGACTCCACGCCATGTGGGTGGATGCCTTAAAGGGGACTGTAGCCTGTGGGAAGCCTGCATGAGAGCAAGTCGCTGCCAGAACCTGTAGCCCGTGGAAGAGAGGAATGCCCACGCTGGAGCAGGTTGGCCGGTGGGACTTTTGTGATGCTGCAGGGGACTCACGTTGGAGCAGTTTCCCTTGAAGGACTGCACCTCAGACTCATGAAGGTTGGGCTGCCCCTTGTGAGGTGTCTCACGTTGGGCAGTTTGTGATGAATTGCCCTTTGTGGGATGACTCACGCTGGAGAATAGAGCGTGAAGCTTGTCTCCCGTGAGAGGGACCCCACAGTGGCCTTGGGGAAGAGTGAAGAGTCCTTCCCCGGAGTGAAGCGGTGAAACCAACGTCGGATGAACTGACCGCAGCCCCCATTCCCTGTCCCCCTGCGCCGCTCGGGGGGAGGAGGTGGAGAAACCGGGATTGATGTTAAGCCCAGGAAGAAGGGAGGGATGGGTGAAGGTGTTCTGTTTGTTAAGATCTGTTTGCTTTTTTTCTCATTTCTCACTACTCCTCTCTGATTGGTTCTTTTAATAAATGTAATTAATTTCCCCAAAATCGAATCTGTTTTGCCCGGGACGGTAAATGAGAGTGATCTCCCCGTCCTTATCTCGAACCCTGAGCCCTTGGAAATATTTTCTCCCCCTGTCTAGCAATGAAGAGGGAATGAGAGAGTGACTGTGTGGGTACCTGGCGGCTGGCCAGGGTCAAACCACGACAGGGTGCTGGAGATAAGTGAGGTCTTAACTTCCGAATCTTGCACTTGGGTGCTGGCTAAAAGCAGCTGTCTTCCTGTGCCTCAGAGTCAGCACATTGCTGCAGTGAAATGGTAACAAAAATATGCAGGTTAGTCCATATAGGAAGCCGGAGTAACTTAAGTGAGATAGCATCAGCATCATATTTCTGACTTGTAAATATTTGGATGTGCGATTTCTCTGTTCAGACTTTTTTGTCCTGTAGTGTCTGTTACAGGGAGGTTTTGGAGACGTAGGAGAATTTGTAGTGCTTGATGTGCATTGATACAGAGAAGGAAAGTGTAATTTTATTCAGAAATGTGTGTGCTGCTGGGCTGACTTTGTTCTTGATATCGTGCTGTCTTGAGATTTTGCAACAACTTATTTTATAGGCAATTCTCTTGATTTTTTTTAATTTTCTTTGATACTGAAGTTTGAAGTGGTCCACAGGAGCATGAACTAAATTGGGAGAGATATGATTCCAAATGTTTGGGATCTCTATTGCAATGGTGTATTTCTGTGACTATAGCTTCTCTTGCTATTGAATTAGGCATATAATTAGTTTTACAATGAAATGGGTATTATATAATTTTTTTTAATGCAGTGGTAAATGTAATACAGTGAGGTCAGCTTTTCAAAACTCATTTGAAGGAACATTAACTAATCTAGAACTTGCTTTTACAAGATCTAGATTCCAGTAGAAATGTCTACAGCATAAATGTATCAAGGTGAAGTTCTAATAGATTTGGGTGTAACACCTGGTCTAGGGTAATAGATGAAATAATGTAGCATAGGAGTAAAAAATGTGTAGGTTAACCTATGTAAAGGACAAGGGTATCTTAAGTTATTTTAGTGATATGCAGTTTAATGGAAATTGGAGTACTGGAAAACACCAGGGTTTAAAGACAAATTAGAAATGACTTCTCATGAACAAAAGGTTAGGAGAAAGAGCTAGAATGTACGGAAGCTAAATGGCCCTAGAAACTTCACATTTTCTACACAAAATGATTGGAAAATATGATTAGTGCTATTAATTATGATGCATCAAATCTTAAAGATTCAACAAAGGATTCTGACATCTTACTGCTGAATTTCTTTGTTCTTTGTGTGGGGTTTCATATCCACATAGGTCAGAAACCTTAAGATAGGCAAGACTTCTCTGCTGACAGGAATTGAGAACAAGATCGTTTTAGAATAGGAAAACTTCTTAAGTATCCATCTCTCTACATTTTTAGTTCGATTATACAAATAAAGATTTCTGCACGTAAGCCATCTCAGTACAGCATATGGATCTGTCGTGTTATGTCTGTGTTGCATTATTCATTACTCACGGTATAGCAGGATTAGGAAATGAAGTTCTCTTCAGCTCTTGCTGGAAGCCTTTGTGCGGCATTCATGGAACTTCACTGATTTCCTGCTCCTGGTGGGGCAGGCAGCAAGGAGCCATAGCTGTGTCTAAGCTTGTTCTCCATTCTAAAAAGATGTGATTATTGACTTCAGACCGTTAAGAATGCTACTTAGAGACTGAATAGTTAGTCTTTATCTGTAATGGGTGTTGAGAGTAAACTGGCTTTGGCAGTATTTTCTCATAGTAGTTCATTATAAATTGTTGGACAAGAATGACTTGTTGGTGTCTTCACTCATTCTGGATAATCTTAAGACTTTCCAAAGAAATGAAGTAATAGAAGTGCCATAAGGTTGTAAGTGAGGTGTGAGCAGTGCTTGATTGAAGAGGGTAGAAAATGCTGACTGAGAGTGTTTTAATTCGAACAGTGTTCCTGTTGCTCTTCCCACCCCTCATGCCCAGCTGTGAAAAAATGCTGCCATTCCAGTCAGTTGGTTCCACAAATTTTTATTTTTTATTTTTTTTTGCCTTACATGCTTCTCTGAGGCCTTTTGCTATTGAAAGAAGACAGGTTTTACTATTTAAGTAGTGCTTAACATTTTGTAAGATGTGATCTTCACACAGATTCAGGAGTCACTGAACCAGTTTTGGATGACGTGGTGACCCAGGCAGTTCAAGGGGTTTGTTGCTGTCATATCTGCTGTGATGCTGAGTTCATGGCAAACTCAAGTGCCTCTTGCCCTGTCTTTCTGGTTGAGCTCTTGTCTTACTGCGGATCTCTTCTTCCCCAAAAGGCTTTAGCAGAAAGATTAATTTTTTCTGTGCAAAGTTTACTTGATTCCGTGTGTATGTGATGGTGTATGTTTCAGTTTGGTTCAAATACTTTTTGATATTGCATGTAAGCTTTGCTTGTCATCAGTTTTAGAACTAAAAGAAGGATGTTGTATCCAACTTGTGACATGTCTTGCTGTCAGACCGCTAGTGATAGGGCTAGCCGAGCCATATGAATACGCAGGATTTGTGTTGCCGTCATAGCCCTACACCACTTCAAAAGGACTTTAAAGAAGTATATGGAGGAAAACAGAGGCATGGAGACTGCTTGCTCTTCCCCCCATTCTTTGTTATGGGATTGAGGAGATCAGTTGTTTTGCTAACTGGCTGTGTACACGAGGGTTTAAGCAGTAGAGATAGTAATTCAGCTTCTTTCTTGCCTACTCTACGTTTGAGATCAAAGTTTACTGTAGTAGAGTGAAAGCTCCCTTGAAAGGAGGAAATCTAATGAATTCATCCTACGATTTGAAGGATAGGGCTGTGATGGAGATATTAAGTCCTCAAAATCGGATCCTGTTGGTCTGCTGGAGCATGCCTCCGATGGAGTATGTGATACTGCTGAGATTTAGGCCCAACCATCTCCCCGGTTTACCAGGGACCTGTGAGCAAGAGAAGTATTGCAATGAAAAAAGAGCAGAGCAGAAGTGTTCCTCTATCCTTGTCTTTTTCAGCGGGGTAGATGAGTCCTGTCTTTCTTCAATGAACCCTCCACTGCAGTGAGGGAAGTTGGATGTGTGAGGGACAAAATCGTCTAGCTATGTTCTTCAGTGAGAAGGACAGGAAGTAAATGAAGTAGTGGCTGGCACTGAAGTTGATGCATACTTTCTTGATTAGAAAGAAGCTGTTTTTGTAACTTTTTAAATTTGAACATCATTTTAGAGTCAGGCTAACCTGGTTTACTTTTTTCCTGGGGATTGGTAAGATTTCAACTTTTGAAATTGGCAGTGTGGCAGAAGGATGTCACTGCAGCATGAAAGGGAAAAAAAGTTTTACACAGTCCAAGGGAAATAGTGAGGTAAGTGTTGAGAAACTGAAGTAGGCATCCTAACCAGTTCAAGTGGAGCAGGCACTGTATTTCTGAAAGTGGATGTTGACTTTGAAACCCTTCAAGCTATAAAGATGCTATATTTGAAGAGTCTTCAAGTTGTCTCCTTTCACCCCATTGAATCTATTTTCTTCTGTTCTCAGTAGGTTCAAGAGGACTGCAGATATAAGGCTGAAGGAAAATGTTTGCAGTAAGATACTGTTACTTCTTGCAGGATACATATGCATTTTGGCAGAATTTCATTGCCTTGAATAGTTTGCTAGAAGGCTGGGAGCTAGCATGTGAGCTTGGGACAGCATGCACAAGTCTTTAAATGAATGAGACCAAAAATTGTAATCGTGAAGATTTTGTGAATGGTAGGGTGCAGTTGAGAAGTGTGAACATATTCTTTTCTTTAATCAGTGGTCTCATTTAAAGTATCAATTAAGTCTAGAATTTTTCAAAACTTACTTGAGGCCTGAAGAGTTGTCTGTGTGATCCATAGAATCATGGAATCAGATTAAGGTTAGAAAATCATTAAGGTTAGAAAAGACTTCTAAGACCATCTAATCCAACTACCAATGCAGCACTCCCATGACCACTAAACTGTATTCTGAGGTGACACATCTACATGTTTTTTGAACACCTCCAGGGATGGTCATTCCACCACTTCCCTGGGCAGCCTGTTCCAATGTCTCACCACTCGTTTCAGTAAGGAAATTTTTTGTAATACCTAATCTAAACCTCCCCTCGTGCAACTTGAGGCTGTTTCTTCCTATGCTATTGCTAGTAACTTGGGAGAAGAGACCAACATCTGCCTCACTACAACCTCCTTTCAGGTAGCTGTGGTGAGCAATAAAGTCTCCCCTCAGCTTGTTCTTCTCCAGACTAACAATCCCGGCTCCCTCAGCTGCTTTTCATAGGACCTCCCTGCTCCTGCTGACAGCACCATCCCTGACACAGGCCAGGATGCCATTGGCCTTCTTGGCCACCTGGGCACATTGCTGGCTCATGTTCAGCCACTGTCCACCAACACCCCCAAGTCCCTCTCTGCCTGGCAGCTCTCCAGCCACTCCTCCCCAAGGCTGTAGCGCTGCTGGGGGTTGTTGTGGCCGAAGTGCAGGACCCGGCATTTGGCCTTATTGAAACGCATGTGATTGGCCTTGGCCCAGCGATCCAGCCTGTCTAGATCCCTCTGCAGAGCCTCTCTGCCCTCCAGCAGATCAACACTCCTGCTCAATTTGGTGTCGTCTGTGAATTTACTGAGGGTACACTCAGTCCCCTCATGCAGATCATCAGTAGAAATACTAAACAAAACTGGCCCCCATACTGAGTCTTGGGGGACGCCACTTGTGACTGGCAGCCAACTGGATTTAACTCCAGTCACCACCACTCTGGGCTTGGCCATCCAGCTAGTTTTTAACTCAGCGAAGAGTACACCTGTCTAAGCCAAGAGCCATCAGCTTCTCTAGAAGAATGCTGTGGGAGATGGTGTCAAAGGCTTTACTGAAGTCTGGGTAAAAAACATCCACAGCCTTTTCCTCATTCACTAGGTGAGTCACCTAGTCATAGAAGGAGAACAGGTTGGTCAGACAGGACCAGCCTTTCATGAACCCGTGCTGCCAGGACCTGATCCCCTGGCTGTCTTGCACATGCTGTGTGAGCACACTCAAGATGAACTGCAAGTCTTCTCCAGCAATGGTTTTGGTGGAACTCCTGCCGAATGTAAGCAATACTGCCTGGACTCAGACAGGCACACCTTGACATTTAGGTAGCTTTTCAGATGTTACAAATGTTATATTGATGAGGGACTGTGGTTTTAAACTAGAGCAGAGTAGATTTAGATTAGATGTTAGAAAAAAGTTCTTTACGATGAGGGTGGTGAAACACTGGCACAGGTTGCCCGGAGAAGTCATGGAGGCTCCATCTCTAGAGACATTCAGGGTCAGGCTTGATGGGTCTCTGAGCAACCTGATGTAGTTAAATGGGGGTTGGACTAGATGGCCCTTAAAGGTCCCTTCCAGCCCAACGCATTCTATGATTCTATAATTTTTTCCCCTTATGTGGCCTTAATTTTTTTTCTTTTAAATGAGAGAGGGCAATGAAGAGTATAACTTTTATGCTGAGTTCTTTCATCCTGTGCATAAGCTAAGGAATGCTGCATGTTAATGCTGTCTTGCTCAGGGAGTCATTTATGTTGGCAGAAGTGGTTATGTGTTTAAATTGAGCTGAATAATTAGGAACATAAGCATAATTTTTATTTGAGTCCACTTGAACTGATCACGTGACAGAATGCAGGTATTTATTTCTTTACAGAAGACTCCTAGAGTTGGTAACTCTAGTATAGTTTCTAAGTTAAGTTACCTTGTGTATTTCTTCCTTTTACCCTAGTTGACAAGGTAGTCAGTAACTGCAGTCAGATGGAAAAGCCCCTGCATGGTCTCTAGATTACTCTATTGTCAAGCAATATCCTTGCCTTGTTGTACATGCATTATTTATTCAGAACTGCTTGCAAATCTTCATGCTGCTTTCATTCTTAATACACTATTAGCGTTAGTGTGATATTGTTCAGAGCATGTCATAGGTTTGTATGTGTTTTGAAAGAATGCTAAGTGTTTCTTTCCAAAAGGATTGCATACTGTGTAGATTTTTTTTTTAATCTGTGTATATGTTTTTTAGTGTTGCCTGTAACTTTTTACATTCAGTAGATGACTTGCCCATTCTTCCTTCTCTCCTTTTAGTGCAGTCTCCAGAATTTGTGCCTGTGTTCATGGCTGTTTCTTGTTCAGTTGTCTGCAATTCTCCACTTGTCCTCTCACTGCCTACCTGGAATGGGCAAGGCTGTCCTGCCTCTTCGTCTTTGCTGAAAGGTTCTGCAGATTAGCTTTTGCAGCACCAATTACAAGGATGAATTAAAATGCTTTTGCTAACATTCCATGTGACTCTTTTCATGTCCATCTTCCATCTCATCACTGACTTTCTCACCATGCTTTTGAGTCCAAGGTATAGAAGTTTTAAGTGATATTATTTGTTTAGTGATTCGTACGAGAGCATGTGTGAAAAGATTTCCCTCCTAACCTGCCCACTTGGAGAGGCTATGTAGTTAGGTTTTACTGTTGCATGGATCTCCTGTTTTCTGGTCTTAGTTGCCTGTGCATACATTACTAGCTTTGTAAGTTACTTTGAAAATTTTGAGACCACCTTATTGTCAGAAGCTAACTCTAAGTTTTTGTGAGGTACATGCAAGTGAGGAGGGCTGCTAATGGAGAATCATAGAATCATAGAATTTTAGGGATTGGAAGGGACCTCGAAAGATCATCAAGTCCAATCCCCCTGCCAGAGCAGGAATGCCTAGATTATGCTACACGGGAACGTGTCCAGGCAGGTCTTGAATGTCTCCAGAGGAGGAGACTCCACAACCTCTCTGGGCAACCTCTTCCAGTGTTCTGTCACCCTCACTGAGAAGAAGTTTCTTCTCGAGTTTAAGCGGAACCTCTTATGTTCCAGTTTCAGCCCATTACCCCTTGTCCTATCAGTGGTTGTCACCGAGAAGAGCCTGGCTCCATCCTCGTGACACTCACCCTTGATATATTTGTGAACATTAATGAGGTCACCCCTCAGTCTCCTCTTCTCCAAACTAAAGAGCCCCAGCTCCCTCAGCCTTTCCTCACAAGGGCAATGCTCCACTCCCTTAATCATCCTAGTTGCCCTGTGCTGGACTCTCTCCAGCAGTTCCCTGTCTTTCTTGAACTGAGGGGCCCAGAACTGGACACAATATTTCAGATGGGGTCTCACCAGGGCAGAGTAGAGGGGAAGGAGAACCTCTCTTGACCTACTAACCACCCCCCTTCTAATACACCCCAGGATGCCATTGGCCTTCCTGGCCACAAGGGCACAGTGCTGGCTCATGGTCATCCTGCTGTCCACCAAGACTCCCAGGTCCCTTTCCCCTACACTACTCTCTAATACGTCATTCCCCAACTTATACTGGCACCTGGGGTTGTTCCTACCCAGATGCAAGACCCTACATTTACCCTTGTTATATTTCATTAAATTTTTCCCCGCCCAGACCTCCAGCCTGTCCAGGTCTCGCTGAATGGCAGCACAGCCTTCTGGTGTGTCAGCCACTCCTCCCAGCTTGGTGTCATCAGCAAACTTGCTGATAGTACTCTCTAGTCCCTCATCCAAGTCATCGATGAATATATTGAATAATACTGGTCCCAGTACCGACCCTTGAGGGACTCCACTGGATACAGGCCTCCAACCAGACTCATCCCCATTGACCACGACTCTTTGGCTTCTTCCCCTTAGCCAGTTCACAGTCCACCTCACTACCCGAGAGTCTAGACCACACTTCCTCAGTTTAGCAGCAAGGATGCTGTGGGAGACTGTGTCAAATGCTTTACTGAAGTCAAGGTAGACCACATCCACCGCTCTGCCATCATCTATCCACCTTGTTATATCCTCGTAAAAGGCTATGAGGTTAGTCAAGCACGACTTCCCCTTGGTGAAGCCATGTTGACTGTCTCTAATGACCCTCTTATCCCTGATATGCCTTGAGATGGCACCAAGGGTAAGTCGTTCCATCACTTTCCCAGAGATGGAGGTGAGGCTGACCGGTCTATAGTTACCCGGGTCCTCGTTCTTGCCCTTTTTGAGGACTGGAGTGACATTTGCTTCCCTCCGGTCCTCAGGCACCTCTCCCGTCTCCCAAGACTTGGCAAAGATGATGGAGAGTGGTCTAGCAATGACATCAGCCAGCTGCCTCAGCACCCGTGGATGCATCCCATCTGGACCCATGGATTTATGGATGTCCAGATTGCTTAATTGGTCCCTAACCCCGTCCTCATCGACTAAAGCAAACTCCTCCACTGCTCTGACTTCCTGTGGGGCCTCAGGGGAACGGGGCTCCTCAGGACAGCCTCCGACAGAGTAGACAGAGACAAAGAAGGCATTCAGTAACTCTGCCTTCTCTGTATCATGTGTCACCAAGGCACCCACCTCATTCATCAGTGGGCCTACATTGCCTCTGGTGTTAGTTTGATCTGCCACGTATTTGAAAAAGCTCTTCCTGTTGTCCTTGACCCCTCTCGCCAGGTTCAATTCTAGGGAGGCCTTTGCTTTCCTAGTTGCCTCCCTACATCCTCGGACAACAGCCTTATATTCTTCCCAAGTGGCCAGCCCTGCCTTCCAAGATCTGTAAATTCTCCTCTTGCCCTTGAGCTTACCCAGCAGATCCCTGTTTAGCCACGCAGGTCTCCTGGCTCCCTTCCTTGATTTCCTACGTGTCGGGATGCTCTGATCTTGAGCACGGTAGAAGCAGTCCCTGAACGCTAACCAACTGTCTTGGGCCCCTTTACCTTCAAACAGCCTTGCCCATGGGATTTTCTCGAGTAACTGTTTGAAAAATCCAAAGTTTGCCTTGGCAAAGTCCAGGGTTGCAATTCTGCTTGCTATTTTGTTTCTGCTACATGAGAACCTGAACTCCACCATTTCATGATCACTGCAGCCAAGGCAGCCCTCAACCTTTACTGCTTCAACCAGATCCTCCTTGTTAGCGAGGATGAGGTCCAGCAGTGCTCCTCTCCTAGTCGGCTCCTCCACCGTTTGCATCAGAAAATTATCATCGATGCACTGGAGGAACCTCCTGGACTGTGGCTGGCTGGCTGAGTTGTCCTTCTAGCAAATATCAGGGAAGTTAAAATCCCCCACGACAACCAGGGCCTGTGATTGTGAGACCACTCTGGTTTGTACCGTTTTAAAACAACGGTGAAGACAAACTTAAGAAATCATCATTGTTTAGCCTGCTTATGCAAACTCATCAAACAGAGTATGTGCTGTTAACATGTGGATGTTAACCAACAAGTTAACCTCAAGCACTGTGTCCAGTTTTGGGCCCCTCAGTAAAGGAGGGACATCGAGGTGCTGGAGAGGGTACAGAGGCGGCTGCCAAGCTGGTAAAGGGCTTAGAACATAAGCCTTATGGGGAAAGGCTGAGGGATCTGGGGCTGTTCAGCCTAGAGAAGAGGAGATTGAGGGGAGACCTCATTGCTCTCCACAACTGCCTGAAGGGAGACTGTAGAGTGGTGGACTCCCTAGTGGAGTCTCCCTAGGACAAGGGGAAATGGATTTAAATTGTGCCAGGGGAGGTTCAGGTAAGATATTAGGAAGAATTTCTATACTGAAAGGGTTGTCAGCCATTGGAATAGGCTGGAGAGCTGCCAGGTGGTTGAGTCACCGTCCCTGGAGGCATTTAAGAGGCAGGTGAATGTCCTGCTAAGGGCCATAGTTTAGTTGTGTTGATAGAGCTAGGATTAAGGTTGGATTCAATGATCTTGGAGGTCTCTTCCAAATGAAACTTTCCTATGATTCCATGAAAGCATTTATACCACACTTACTTTCATTCCTAACAGTACTGATGGTAACTTAGCAGGGATAAGTAGTTTGTTGTCTGTGAGAAGTGTTACTAAACACCTTAAATAAAAACAGAAAAAAAAAATCATTACCTGTGACATAACACAGATACTGAATTTTGCTTTAGAAACAGAACTCAGCCTGAAATTTTAATATCTCAAAAATACTTAAGCACAGTTATTTGGACTTTGAATAGCTGCAATTATTAATGCTTTCTCTATATTGATTTTCATTTTTACTGGAGTGTTAATTTGAAGGGTTTTTTTTTTTCTTCAAACAACCACATATTTTAAGAGCCTGTGTGAAAGCACAACATTAATTCACGCATACTCACAAAAATCGTACAGTAAGAAATGATCGAGACTGTTGAATCCAGCATACACAAAAGTTATTACATAGGCTGCTAGAACATCCTAAACTTCTTTGTAGGTAAAGGCACATACATGCCAGAGGGCATCTCTCCTATCAGCCACCTTCCTTGTCAGAACAAGGCTCTATTCACTCTTTCAGATTCCCTGCAGGAAGGGTAACTGTCAAGAAGGGCTGGATAACATGTGGATGTTAACCAAAGCCGAGTATAGGGGCATGATCACCTCCCTGCTCCTGCTGACAGCACCATCCCTGACACAGGCCAGGATGCTGCTGGCCTTCTTGGCCACCTGGGCATACTGCTGGCTCATGTTCAGCCACTGTCCACCAACACCCCCAGGTCCCTCTCTGCCTGGCAGCTCTCCAGCCACTCCTCCCCAGGCCTGTAGCGCTGCTGGGGGTTGTTATGGCTGAAGTGCAGGACCGGGCATTTGGCCTTATTGAAACCTGTGTGATTGGCCTTGGCCCAGCGATCCAGCCTGTCCAGATCCTTCTGTAGAGCCTCTCTTGCCCTCAAGCATATCAACACTCCTGCTCAATTTGGTGTCATTGGCAAAATTTGAGGGTGCACTCTGTCCCCTCATCCAAGTCATTGCTGAAGATTTTAAACAGGAGTGGCCCCAGTACTGAGCCCCGGGGGACACCACTCGTGACTGGCTGGATTTAAATCCTTTGACCACAACTCTTTGGACTCGATCATCTAACCAGTTTTTCACACACATCTTTCGTAATACACTCTGGCTATTTAAATTTAAAAGAGAGTAACTTTATTACAAATTGAGACTGAATTCTAGTTTGAACCTTCATATCTGGAAGATATAAAGGACTTTGTACTCAGGCATTGGATTCTGCTTGTTCAGATACTTGATGTTATGAAAACAAAATCAGTAGCATCTGTTTATCCAAATGGCAATGTGTGATACTTGTCATGCAATTCTGTTTTGCTGGTTGTACCTAGGAGGTAAAGGTGTGAGTATTTGAATTCTAAAGCATGTTGGCAAAGTCTCGTGGTACATTTATCCTTCAGGAGCATCTTCAGGAGTGTGTTTAGGATCTCCTATCCTAATCAAGAGCATTTTATTAGCTGTCACCCATGAGGCTGGAGACATCTCATGATGCAGCTTCACTTGTCTCTGAATGATGGTAACCTGTTGGCGGAGGCAGATGTGGTTAATATTTGGTATCTGAGGTGAAATAATTTTTTTTTTCTCTCTTCAATGACATGGATGCACAGCTATGAATTAAAACAGACGGTAGAACACCTTTGACCTGAAATGTGATGCACTAAAGGTTTCTCCCTGGCATATACACATGGGGTGGTAACAGTGCTTGAATGTGTTTCTGTTTTGTCACCTCACATGGATTGTCTTAACACTGCTAGGATCCAGCCTCAGCTTCCTTTTTCAGTTGACTATATTACATACTAAAATATCTGCTTTGCAGGGAAAATTCGTAACCACTCTTACTGTTTTTCTGTTCTTAACCTTGCTAGCTCTGTTTATTTTTTTAAAGCTCTCGTAAAAAATCTATTGTTGATGTAATTGTAACTGCTTTATGGCAATCAGAACTAATCACATAAACCATATGGCTTTTTAACTTGTCATGTCTTTAGCCTTAAAAAAACCAAACCCTACTTGCTTGGCTGCTAGGCAAACCTTATTCATGACTGACTTGAGCTGCAGCTAATTAAAAACTTGGACTCAGTTAATGCCACAAACAGTGTTTAAGAGTATTTGAATTTAAAAGCTGTGCTTGGTGAATTAAAAGTAAGTTTATTGAAAGGTAGATGGCTCCCATGCACTGTATATTAACCAAGAGAACTGCTTGTTTTGCTAAAATAGCAACTTTGTCTTCAGTTCTGCTTCCTTTCAGGAATATAGGGAAAGAGCAGATTTCCTCTTCCAACTTTGTTGTTCTCTTAATCTGAATGTATTTTAAAATTAACTTAATTTCTTTCATGGGCATAAAGGCTTATTTCCTGAACTTACTGATTATTTTTTTTTTTTTTTAGTTTTGAATTCAGTAACTGCTGAGCTATTTTAATAATCCAAAGTGTAATACTGTCTCTGAGGCTAATAGTCAAAACCTATTAGCTTTTTTTATTGGTACTAGTGATTCTTCAGTAGTTAAGTATTTTACGACTTTTCTGGAGACTACTTGTAGCTCATTCCATGTTAATGTGCCAGTTTAATCTTAAGTGCAGTGTTTGGACTGGAAACTGATTTTCCAGAAGCTTTTTTTTTTTTTTTTCCCCTCTTTGGTGTAATTAGTTATAGCCCCCTTTCTTTCTTTTTCTTTTCAGGTCAGGTAGAAGCATAAGAGAAAAAGAACTCTTATTTCCAAACTAGACATAAAAGAACACTCCATGCAGGTTTGAATGTAAAAAATGGTGTAAGAATTGGTAAATCAAAATTTGATTTTGAGACACAATGGTCTAGCAGTCAAAGAACTGACTTGTATGCCCATGTGAATACCTTGTGGAAGACTTCAGTGAAGGTAGATTTGTTATGCAAACTGGAAGTACTTCAAATGAGAACTGCTCTTTGCTTTTTTGAGAAGTGCTGTGATGCTTGAGGGCACTGTGAATTCTGTGTAGCAGATACGCTCAAGTCCTGTGCACACAAGTGGTCATGTTGAAGTTTTCCATCTGCATCCCCTGGCTTACAAGAAGCAAATAATCTGTCAGTTGTGCTGCTTTGAGAGCCATAGCAATCCAAATATATCATACACACATCGCTGCAGTCTCTGTAGGACAGGGAATTTTGTAGACTACTACTTCAGTGGGATCTCTTTAACAAAGCTTGTCTGGACTTAAGAGAATTCCGTTGAGACTTAGTTTTTCTTCATGCAATAACCAGTTTATCAAATAAACTTGCCTGTATATTTTGGAGAGCTTCAGAAATGCAGCTGTTAGCATTGGGTTTGGGTTGAGACCAGAGAGAATGGCTTGCAGCTGATACCAGTCTTGGTATTTTGCATAAAGAGAAATTATTGAAGGTCTTTATCAGTGTAGGTTAGAAATAGAGACCACACATGAAGTCAGGTAACCGTATAGACTTCGGTACCCAACTGAAATAAAGGCTAATTTACATGACTTGAAAACAGAAAAAGATTGTTTTGAAGTATGTGTTTATAAACCCTGGAAGCAGCAGCCTTCCAAAATCTGCATCTGTGTTATATAAATGAGTTTAGGCTTACCTTATCTGCTAACCAGGAGCAAGAAGATTGTATATATTCATGCCAGTCTCAAGCTGTGGCAACAGTCAGGAGTCTATTTGTGCCAATATTGTCGTTATGTTTTACATTTGGTCTACTTGTAGTCATCTGTAAATTGCCCTTTAGCTTTTGTGTTATCCTAGCACTGGGTTTGCTGTGATATTTTATTTAAAAACAAACAACAGTGTGCTTGGGGACAAAAATACCTTTATTAAGAACTCTCTCCTGCATATTTTACTCCAGTTATTCCTCTTAAGAAGTCCTTGACTCTGTTGCCACTTATATGTCCAGTGGTACTCTTAAACAGATATTGCAAGGACAATTTACTGAATACTATTTTTGCAAGTTTATTTACTTAATTTTTAAAACCTAGGATATTAAGGACAGATTGGATTCTAGCAGAGTACTTTTGTATTTTTTTGTGGGCTGTGAAAGGCAACTCCAACTCCAACAACGCTGTGATTCTGTAAGAGGAGCTGTTCTTCAGTGGTGCATGGTCATCCAGTGTGCTAATGGAAGATTGACTCACTGCATTTTCTTTCTTTCTTCTTCCTTCAGTCTTGAAGATTAAAAAAAATATGTGGTACAGTTCCTTTTAGGCATGGTGTCATTCTGGAGGTAGTGTCAAAGGTAGATGCAAGGGTAACTAGACTGCTTTATCTTTTAAATCTTCTTAAGAATAAGCATCTCACTTCACGTAAGAAAATTTTAGAATGGAATTTGGGAAGATTAGATTGGAATTGCCTCAAATCCAATTCAGCCACACTGCATGGACGTGCTGGGAATATAAATGCAATTACTGTAAATTTGTACGAACTTATTTGTTTCATTATCTTGCTAATCTAACATATGGTACTTTTTGTGTCCATATTGCAGACGGCAACTCCAAACTAACATGGCAGTCAGACTGTGTGATGTGGCTTCTCTGCTTAGAAGTGGTTCGTGGGCAGCAGAGCCTTGGACTGGGGTCTGTGGGATTTTTCTTAAATTCTGTAGGCTGCTTTTTTACATGTTAATAGTGCTGAGGCCATACCAAACTCTTTAATCTGCCATTTGGAATGTTAACTCTCTTCTATGTTTCATTATAGGCTGTAGGTTGTGTTCCTCTTCTGTGAGAGCCTAGAGCATACTGGTTTACTATGCCAACTTTTCCTATGATATGATGATCTCCTGTAGAAATTACACTGCAGTGGCTTACCTTCTAATGTCAATTAGACTTAGTACTCTTTCAAAATACCTGGTGGATAATTGGAAGAGTAGTATTGTACTATAATGGTTTTGGTATGGTCTGAATACTAAATTGCAGTAACTTAAACCTGTATACTGTATATTTGTGATTACTTTTTAAAAAGTGTATTTACAAGTCTTATTCAGAGAAATTGTTTGAAAACTGTAAATTTATCTCAAACTTTTTCTGAGTGGAAAATATGTAGTAACTGCTGAAGATGTGCTTTGTATTTTCTGAACAGTTGTATTCAACATATCAATGGAATATGCATTATTTGTAAATCATATTAGTATCACTTTATTCAGAGCAGATGGTTCTATAGCTGAGAAATTTGGTAATTTCAGCACACACAAACTGCTGCAGCTGTTCACTTAAATGTTGGCTTAGGATTTCATTCTTGTCACCTGAACATGAAAATAAATGGTGCAGTTAAGTAAGGATTGTTTGCTGTCCATGCTAAATCCTGCTAATTTTGATCAACAAACATGATGTTTGAGAGAAGAAAGGAGGAGAGGGTAAAGCCTCAATCAGAGGACAGTGTTTGTAGCTGCTAGGTCTCCCAGATATGCTAGTGCTTTGAAAACTAGTTTATCTTAATTGGGATTGTCTACTTTCTCATCTTTTCAGCAAACTTGTTTTTATCACAGTGCTAGGAGCAGGGTACCTCTTGGAGTTTGCCACAAGGAAAGAAAATGTTCTGGTTGTAGCTTCTCAGGAAAACTGCATCACATTTTTATATGAGAAGTTCTTGATAGATGCATCTTGCCCTTTTTTTTGTGTTGTGTTGAGGTAACCTCTTGGAAAATACTTTTTTTTTTTTTAATGCAGAACGTATTGATGCATTCCCAAGAATGTCTGAATTAGAATCATAGAACAGTTCAGGTTGGAAAAGACCCTTGGGATCATCGAGTCCAACCATTAACCCTACACTACAAGTTCACCCCTAAACCATATCACCCAACACCACATCTAAGCGACACTTAAACACATCTAGGGATGGCGACTCAACCACCTCCCTAGGCAGTCTATTCCAGTGTCTGACCACTTTTTCCTTGAAGAATTTCTTCCTGATGTCCAGTCTAAACTTGCCCTGTAGCAACTTGAAACCATTCGCCCTGGTTCTGTCCCTAATGACCTGTGAGAAGAGACCAGCACCAACCTCTCTACAATGTCCTTTCAAGTAATTGTAGAGCATGATGAGGTCCCCCCTCAGCCTCCTGTTCCTTAAACTGAACCTCAATCGCTCCTCATAAGGTCTATTCTCTAGGCCCTTCACCAGCTTTGTCGCCCTCTACTGCACTCGCTCCAACACCTCAATATCCCTCTTGTAGTTTAAGACAACTCAGTTTAGTTCCTCTCATGTTTCTTTGAGATTCAGACTTGCATTCCCTGAGTACAGTTGACCTAATCAGCTGTTTGGATACGTATGGATTGCATATGCTGCTTTGAACAGGACAGTTAGGGCAGATAGCCTCCAGAGGTCCTGACATTACGCTGTGATTTTGCAATAGGCTTTTTCGTGTGAGAACCCCTTGTAGAAACTTAAGTGTGATGTTGGGTTTCAGTATGGTTGCTGGATTTTTTTTGTATATGAAACTTCATGATAGGTCTTGAATTCTATGTTGAGATGTTTGTTATTGGAGAATTAATTTATAAAATATACTGTTGAATGTTGTTCTGTGTAGTTGATCTCAGAGTAGGGCACTCAATCCTTGGATATTAGACTGCCATTAAAAATGTATTATATTTACCAGCTGTTTCCATTCAGTGACTGACTAGGGTGACAGAGAGCCCTTAATACAAGTGGTAGCTTGGGGGCAATTACTGACACTCCTCTAAATCATGCAGTCAGTTACTTTGAAGTGAAACACAGACTAGTTACTGGAGTGGTGATCACTCCCTTATTTGATGTCTAAAATTAAATCAAGTTAAAATATCATATTTAACTGTTTTCAGGGTGCAAGGGAGGGAAAAAGTGAAAATGAGAAGTTGTCAGTTTAGTCAAATAAAAGCATTTAGAAACCTTTCTCCAACCTGTGGTGACAAAGGTTGACCTAGACATTATTAAAGAAGAATTCCATTCCAACACATTTGTATGTCTCTCAAAGTATTTCTTTTAATTACTAATCTTGCTTTCTGCTGTTGCTTATGAAAAATAGGCTCAGGATGCAGTTGACACCCACCTCATTATGAAAATAATCAGATACTATCACTTTAAAAGCTATATTTTGTATCATCTCAGTTATCAGTTGTAAGTTAATAGAACTCATTACCCTTGCAACAGGCCAGTTCTGCTTGGTAACTTCTTTAGTGATAATCTTTAATGAAGGGAATGTGGAACAATGGAAGCTAAGCTTTGAGTATTGACTTCATTGAGAGAGCTCCTGGAACGTTTTCGCAACAACTTTGTCTATAAAGTTTTAAAATGTCACCTTGACTAACAGTTAAAATCCTCTGCATTGGTGGGGTGTTTTTTGTGCATATAGAGGCTGTTTTAATGGCCCTGGCAAAAACTGTTCCTGCATAGTGACAGGTGTTTTAGATTGTTGTCTGGACTCTCCTAGTAGGTGGTAGAATATGAATTCTTATGGTTCTTGTTTTCTGTGTGTTTCAGCAGGTAATTGCTGCCATGGAAACACAGCTGTCTAATGGACCAACTTGCAATAACACAGCGCATGGTTCAACCACCATAAACAATTGCTCATCACCGGTTGATTCTGGGAACACAGAAGATAGCAAGACCAATTTAATAGTCAACTACCTTCCACAGAACATGACACAGGAGGAACTGAAGAGTCTGTTTGGCAGCATTGGTGAGATAGAATCCTGCAAACTTGTCAGGGACAAAATAACAGGTATGTTTTTTTTTCGATTTTTTGCATATTTTGATTTTCCAAGCAGTGAGCTGTCAGATAGTGTTTTGCCATTCTCTTAAATCATGCAATAAAGGCAGAAGGAACCAATGCTGGTGGTGCTAGGAATTTAGGTCTGTCTAGTCTGCTAGTCCATCTAGTCAGTGAGACTGACTTTAGACAGAACCTGTACCTTTTCTGAATAATAAAGTACTTTAGTTGCCAGTGCTCATACCTGCATTCTGCTAATAAACAATTGGTGAAGACCGTTTAGTGGCACAGAATGAGTCGAGCTCAGAGGCTACTTGAAGTCCAATACCGATCCTTTGGCTTCTTTCTCATTGCATACTCTGACTTCTTTGTTGTTTCTTTGCCTCCTCTTTTGGATCTGAGTGACCAGCACTTCTTACCATAGCAAGTGTCTTCCTCTAAAGACATTAAGTAGTGGAATGGTTTAATCTGAAGTACCTTGCTTCAGCATGGTAGGTAGCCTTGGCTTCTGACACCCCTGTTTCTAGTCCTGGGCTGACCAAACCACAAACAATATCTGCTCTTGACTGTGAAGAATACCGAGTGTTCTTGGGAATGCCAAAGAAATTAAGACTGGATGGATGCCACACCTTGCTGTCTTCAGCTATGGGCTGGTTGATACAGAAAAGCCTGTCTTCTCTAGGTAATGACTTCAGTGCTTCAAAACAGAAGGTCTTTTACTTAACTCTTTCCTGACCTTCTGTTCTGGCAGTGAAAAGATATAACTGGTACTTGATCACTTAGTGGGACATCTATTCAAAGTATTTATCTCTCTGTCTTTCAAATCTGAGTTCATGTATTTATTAAAGTTGCTTAAGAACTACGTGCTTCTGAGAGACTGCTGTGGGCAGAAGGACGTTGCCCTCAGGGTCCTAATGATGGATGTGCAGATTACCCACATCCTTACATAATGGTTTTGATTGCTGCTACTTAGTGTCAAAAGACTCTTTGCCTGGAACAGGGCGGAGCACGACTGAATTGCAGACCTCCTGTTTGAAAGTGTGATGTCCTAAGGACTCTGAATTTAAATTAGTTCCTTAGGAGTGGAACTATTGGAGGTAAGAGTTGGTGTTTCTGCTGTATCAGATGGCATCTCCTCGGCCTTTAGGCACACATTCAGTTACCAGCAAAAACATTGCATCAGTCTTGTTCCCAAATGTTTTAGAGTAAGTGAGGAATGTAGTGTCACCTTATAACTGCATTGGGAGCAATACTTCTGATTTAAGTAGTTGGGAGCAAGATTACCTTGTGTTTGTGGATGCTGACAAGAAGATGCTCTAGTTCCAGTCCTGTTCTTACTCAATTTCAAGTTTTCCACAGAGTTCTTGAAAAGCAAATTTTCCTTTCCTCTCTACGATTCAGAACAAGGATTGTAACCAGGTTTCTGTGAAGGAAGACATTTGGCATGAATTTCAGAATTATGTTGGTTTAATTCCTGTATTAAAACAGTATTTTAAATTTTATTTTTTTTTAATCTTAACTGTCATAAATACTAGATTGTTGGTGAGTGCCTTTAACTGATCAGAAGTGTAGGGGTATATAGACACTGCAATAGAATATCCTACAGGCTAAAGTGCAAACCAGAATTGATAAGGGGCAAAGTTTTAGTTTGCCTTTGACTGTCTAATTCAGGTTGGTCCACATAGTTATTGGATGCATCCTTTGACTGCTTCATGAGGTGAAGCATTTATGACATGCTGGATCTGAGAGCTATTTGTCAAGCAGATGGGACAGCTCCAGTATAGGAATGCTAAGAAGTCTAATAGTATTGGCATTGGTGAGACATGTAGATGAGCTACTTGTCAGCAGTGAAATATTTTTTTTGGTGAACAAAACAAGAAATTCTAACTTATCTGTCCATATTACCAGGCAGTGTCAGAGTCACAGACCATACCCCACTGATGTGATCCCCTAGCATATTTTAGGAAATTAAGAAGCCTGTTACATGCCATCTTGACCCAAATACTTGTCAGTGTCCTGTGGATTTGAACCGAATTATTCCCCACCCTGTTATTTAGCAGTCACATTTGTAACATAGGAGTGCATTTAAGACTATATTATAGCAATGCTCCAGTTCCCTAAAGCTATACACACACGTTGAGATTGAGGTGAGTTGAGCTTGAGGGCCTCTCTGCCTCTGGAAAACTAACTACAGGGAAGGGAGATGCCCTGGAGCTCACTTTTTGATTTCATGTGAGCAATCTGAAGCCCTGTTTCTAAAGGATAAAATGCTTTTTTTTCCATGGGGTGGAATCTGTTAAAACAACATCTTAAATTGTTTCAGCTCATGATTACAGTTCCTGACAGTACGCTGGAACAGCCAACACCAAATTTGTGTCCATTACTCATTTTTATCTAAGGGTTTAGTTGTGAAAGAGGAGAAAGCTAAACTTCCTGGTCATCTCCAAGCATGCAGTTCATGGTTACGACTTGCTGTTGCTTGCTGTTGGGGCAACGTTGGTAGCTGAAGTGAGGTTTACTTTGTTCAGCTAATGGAAAAACACTGAAAGTCTTTGCAGCAAGAATTAAAACAGCTGATTGCTGTTCTGTTATTTTACTGAAAGTAGAGAAATTAAACCTTAATGAAGATATTAAAGGGTACTAACAAGAGTCTCTTCATGTGCAAATCCTACCAACAAGAGTAGCATCTGAAGTGTAGCATGAGTGTCACTTACTTTCATTTGTTAACCTGAGAATCTGTCTGAAATGAGTCATTTGTAGGTCTGCGGGTTTTAAACTAGTGTTAAAGGAGTATGGGAAGATGACATGGTCATATATCTTAATCTGAGACTTTAGATTTGTTTCTGCCTTAAAGTACTGTATGTGGAGATGAGGTAATAGACGAACTAGACAACTTGTGTTCTGTTTTCATGTCCCAGAGGAAGCAAAAGGAGACAAATAATATGATGTATCTTTGGTGTGCCTTTGTCTGCAAAATGGCTCCAGCTACAGTGTGGAAATTTTTAAACTTTTCTGTGACAAAATCTGAAAACGTTGAGGATGGTAGGGCAGAGAATAGCCAGAATTGCAGGTATTTGCTTATGTGGCACAACTGCCTGTTTCAGGGAAGACCCCATGAACAGATCACTACGACTTTACCACTTTCTAAAAGGGACAAAGTGTGCTGTTCTTGTGAAATTCCCTATCTCTCTTTCTGTCTCAGCCATTACTCCCAATATGCTTGATGTTTGCAGGCCTGTACCACTCTAATCTGTCAGATATTTCTGCGAAGCTTTGAGTTCAGTAAGGGGGGAAGAGTAGAGTAGTTTGGCAGCTAAAGGAGGAGCTAGCTGAAGCTGGATGCTCTTTTATTTTGTATTGAGTCTGAGAGGCACGGGTTCTTGCTAGTTATGTGTTGAGGTGAGGAATGAGTTTTGGCAGCCTGACAATTTCAGATTTGGGCAGGGATGTGGACAAAAGGTGTTGCCTGTCAAACTGTGTTTTGTCAGCAGGATGCCTTGGCAGAACTTGATTAAAATGTGAAATCAAGGAAAAAAACCAAAACGGTGGGATTGGAAGCAAATTCACATATATATATAATGACATATATATATATATATATGACTGCTAGATATTTTTTCTCTGGAGCAACTTGCTTAAGACCTTGAAGCATATATGATGGGTGTGAAGGGGAGGGTTGTTCTTCTATGCCAGCTTTTTAATTTTCAGTATAGTCCTCTGCAGCTGTTAGAGTGCAGTCTCTGTGGCCTAGGCACATGGTTGTAGCACAAAGGTAGTAAAGTAATTCTGAAGTTTATTCTTGTTGTAAGAAAGTACAACAAGAAAGCATTGTTCTGTTTAGCTGGTGGCTGGAGTATTGTCCTGTTATCTGGACTACATGAATAATTCTGAAGGAGTTATGTTTTCAGACAAGCCTTACGTGAGGATCCAGAGCACTGATAATGGAGACTTGTCTTAAGCTTGTTAATATTGTTTCATATAGTTACTGTTCTCTGATTCTGCATATTGCTATTTAATGTTACTGAAAAAGACTTAGCAGCATTTACTGTGCCTTTTCACAGTAAACTGCATGATTTATTGCACTTTGCATGTCTCCTGGCAGTGAGTCACGCAAGCAGGTGGAGATGAAGGAACTTGTTTCATCTTCTGTTACTCAAGATAGCACTTGATTGTTTTTGCTCTTCCACTTGTTTTTTCACTCTTTTGTGGGCATGATGCTGTCACAACCTTTCAGAAGTTTTTAGGATGTGTGTTTTGGGTTGGTTTTTTTTTGTTTGTTTTTACAAATAGAAAGATGGAAAAAAAGCTGACTAAACCTGCATAGTCTGTTCCAGGGATTCAGTTAAGTTGCCTAATTAGTTCTTAATACAGACATTGTGTAAACAAGCTATTTTTATAATGGTTAAACAGTTATCATCCATGTATTAACTTGAATTAATGAACTGATCTCAATATACAACATGAGGAAGGACTTGATGTTTTAAAACTGGAACTCTTGTATGGCTAAATATGATTAGGGACCTCTCTGAAAGTAGTGAATCAGAACATCAGTTTCATTAAATTACTTTGCTTTTCACCCAGGCACTGTGCTTATTGATGGTCATTAATACAATATATATTCTATGACACTTTTCTGTATACAAATTAGAATTCATTCTTGTTGATGACAAGAAGCCCGTGAAAGTGTTGGGTCTTGCAAATTTGCCCTGGTTCTCTAAGGACATGAGATATCTTTTGTGCTTTTGGCAGTAGTCTTTGCTTCCACTCTGGGAGTCTCCAGCCTCTGCCTTCTTGGCATGTCTTATCACTGCTTACTCTTTCATAGGTGCTTGCAGGTATATATTGCTGTTATATCCTACTGATTCTAGGCCAGATGTTTGATTAAATGTTACTTCTAGTGGAAACTAGTGTGTTAAGAGACCTTGAATAACCTGGAGTATTTATAGACATCACTGTGTAACTGCTGTGAGGTTGGTGCAAATTATTTGTGATAATCAAGGTGTGTTTCAGTGAAGTCTGCCTCAGTTTGAGTAGTAGTGTTGCTGGCTACATATGCTCAAGAACTTCCAGAAATGTCATGTGGATTACAGGGATCTGGGTATCCTTACAGAAAGTGGGTACTTCCTCTCAGCCACCACAGAGTGGTAAGTAGTCATACTTAAGGCTGGAAATGGTCCTAATGGGTTCATGGTTTGTCTATGTTTAAATTGGAAAAGATATTAGCAATGCCAGGTCCACCACTAAACTGTGTCTCTAAGCATGGCATCTACTTATATTTTTAATACCTTCAGGGATGGTGACTCAAGCACTTCCCTGGGCAGCCTGTTCCAGTGCCAACCTGCCATGGGTGGGGACACCTTCCCCTGGACCAGGTTGCATGAAGTCCCATCCAGCCTTGCCTTGAACACATCCAGGGAGGGGGTATCCACAGCTTCTCTGGGTAACCTGTTCCAGTGTTACATCACCATCAGAGTAAGGAATTTTTTCTTAATACTTAATTTAAATCTACCCTCTTAGCCCTTATCCTATCACTACACTCCCTGATCAAGAGCCCCTCACCTTCTTTCCTGTAGGCACCCTTCAGGTACTGGAAGGCTTCTCTAAGGTCTCCCCAGAACCTTCTCCTCTCCGGGCTGAACAATCCCAACTCTCTCAGCCTGTCCTCCTAGGGGAGGTGCTCCAGCCCCGTGACCATCCTCATGATCTTCCTGGACCTGCTCCAACAGGTTCATGCCCTTCTTAAACTGCAGGGCCCCAGAACTGGACGTGGTACTACTGCAGGTGGAGTCTCACAAGAGCAGAGAGGAGAGGGAGAATTGCCTCCCTTGACCTGCTGGCCACGCTTCTTTTGATGCAGCCCAGGATGCAGTTGGCTTTCTCTCCTGTTGAGCACACATCGCTGACTCCTTTTCAGTTTTTCATCCACCAGTGCCTCTAGGTCCTTCTCCGCAGGGCTGCTCTCAAATCCACTCATTGCCTTACTTGTACGTGTGCTTGGGATTGCCCTAGTTCAAGTGCAGGACCTTGCACTTGGCCTTGTTGTACTTAATGAAGTTGACATAGGCCCACCTCTCAAGCCTGTCCAGGTCCCTCTGGAAGATGTCCCTTCCCTCTATTGTGTTGGCCACACGATACAGTTTGGTGTCTTCAGTAAACTTGATGAGGATGCCCTCAATCCCATTGTCCATGTTGCTGACAAGAATGTTAAACAACACTGGTCCTGATACCAGTGCCTGAGGAACACCACTCGTCACTGGTCTCCACTTGGACATCAAGCTGTTGACAACATCTCTTTGAGTATGACTGTGCAACCAGTTCCTTACCTGCTGAGTGGTCCGTGTATCAAATCCACGTCTCTGCAATTTAGAGGCAAGGATGTTGTGTGGGACAGTGTCAAATGCTTTGCACAAGTCCAGGTAAATGACATCAGTTGCTCTTGTCTTATCCACCGACACTGTAGCCCCAACATAGAAGGTCACCAGGTTGTCTGGCATATTTTGCTGTTAGTGAAGCCATGTTGGCTGTTGCCAGACACCTCCTTGTCTTGCATGTGCCCTGGCATAGTTTCCAGGAGGATCTACTCTGATGTTGCTCAGACACAGAGATAAGACTGACTGGCCCGTAGTTCCCTAGATCTTCCTTTTCTCACTTTTTAAGAACAGGGGTTGTTTCCGCTTTCTGAATCATCAGGAACTTCTCCAGACCTCCACAGCTTCTCAAATATGGTGATTAGTGTCTTAGTAACTTTGTCTGCCAGTTCCCTCAGGACCTGCATATCCATGTCATCAACTGCCATGGACTTGGGAACCTTCAGATTCCTTAGATGGTCTTGAACATGATCTTTGCCTACAGTGGAGAGTCCTTCAATCTCCCAGCCCCTGCCTTTGTCGCCTTTGCCTTGAGCAGTGAGGCCGGGGCACTTGGTGGTGAAGACTAGGGAAAAAAATTATTGAAGCAGCAAGTATATTGCATTATAGAACCAAGACCTTAAATGCATGCAAGGGAGTTTTTTTAGCTTCATGTATTTATACTTATCTTGCTACATGAAAGCACTTCATTTTTACAGTTTATTTTATTTCATCATGGTATTCTTCAGCTGGCAGGTCTTACAGTACACATTTGCCAGGCTGGCATGTTATGTGCACAACTGCAAAAGAGTATTTGTTATATTATTCTCTATGGATTTTTTTTTTTGGTCTTCTAGGAGTATGCCAAATATGAGGAAGTAGGTAGAAAGCTGTAGAAGGCAACAGAAAGAAAAATGTGTAAGCCTCTGATTTTAGAAACAATACCTTAATCCACATTATCAAAAGGCACAGCCATGTTATCTTTGAGCTTTCCACACTATTAACCGGTTGTTTCAGGTAGTTTGGTCTTCCTTTTTCTTGCTTGAGACGTTTGGCAGAACTGTCTAAAACAGAGATACTTGTAATTTGAATTCTTTCTTGCCTGATGAGTTTCTGGAGCTAATGAAGATAAAAGTTGCTTCCCACCTTCCCCCCAGGTTTGTTTTTTTCCTGATACTCATGGCTTCATGCAGGTTAAGCCCCAGCACCTTTTGGTATATATTTGGAGCCTAATGTTGCTGCACATATCATATCATTGTCCTCTGTGTATTTACCAACTGTTATGAGAAATGGCTTTTTTCCTACTGCTTTGTGTTGTAGGTTAGTAGTTGTTTTTTTTTATCACAGCTATTAAAACTGAAAAAAGAATATTATGCTTCGATATACTTACAAGGTCTTTTTTTTTTTTGAGTTGATAATTTTTTCTCCAACATGTTAACCTTCTTTTGACAACGGTTTATCATTTTGTTACTGTTCTTCAGTCATCAGTAAACTCCTGAAAAACCCCCACACAATTGAAAGCAACACTGCAAGTTAACTTTTGTGACATGTGCTGTAGTGGGGAAAAAAAATTTTCAAATTTCTGATCATGGCACATTTCAGGATGTCTTTCAAAATTCTGTGATTTAGTAGCAGATAGAGCTTGAAAGAAAAACAAACCAAATCCCAAACAATAGTATGTGTTAATGTGAAATTTGGGAGAAAAATTTTAAATGTTATGCTAATTTTTTTACTTGGATGCACAAATTAGTGCATGCTTCTGAACACCTCAGCAGTAGAACAAGGTTTATCCACCTACTTATTATTTAGGGTGACTAGGTAGTACAATAGAGCAGAATATTTAACATTGCTGGCTCTATTCCTCATGAGAAACAAATCGACTGCTAAAGCCAAAACTTATTAGCTGCAGAGAATCTATTACTGTTAATACTGGCAAAAATTAAAGGGTAAAGCCAGCTTTCAAAAAAGTAACTGATTTAGCAAATTCTGAAATATACTTTCACCTTAGCATAGTAAGGAGCTTCTACTTATATGACGAGCTGCTTTTTAAGAAAGCATGCTCCCTGGGTTAGTCATTGTTAAAACATAATGTGAAGTTGCTGTGAACTTGGCTTTGGTCTTGTTTACAAACATATGTAGTTGACTTGTTCTTACAGTACTTTAGTGTATCTTTACCAGTCAATATGCATAAATTTATGGCTTTAAATAAAGTTATGTTTAGCTTATTGAAAATAGTGTTTGCAAAATAAACGCTTGCATGGCTAGTAGCAAAAATTGTATTTAGATTTGCTAGAAAGTAGAGTGTTCTCTCTCAAGGACTGGTAGATCCTCAAGGAGTAGAACACTGAATCATAGAATCGTAGAATCATAGAGTGGTTTGGGTTGGAAGAGACCTTAAAGATCGTCTAGTTCCAACCCCTCTGTGACGAGCAGGGACACCTCCTACTAGACCAGGTTGCTCAAAGCCCCAGCCAGCCAGAGGTGCTCCAGCCCACTGATCATCTTTGTTGCCCTTCTATGGAGTCTCTCCTACAAGTCCGTGCCCTTCTGTGTTGGGGGCTCTGGGGCTTGACACAGTGCTGCAGGTGGGGTCTCGCAAGAGCAAAGCAGAAGGAGAGAATCGCCTCCCTTGACGTGCTGGCCTTTTTTTTGATGCAGTCCAGAACACGGTTGGCTTTTGGGCTGCCGGTGCCCATGGCTGGCTCATGTTAAGTACTTCATGAACCAGCAACCCCAACCCACAGAGGGCAGCATAGGTAGTTCAAGCTTAATTGCGAAAAAAATAAGGTCCTCAGTCTGCTAGAATTCTTATGTTTTTTCCCTTCTGTTGTAGACTTAAAGACATTGTGTTTTATTGCTTAACCTCAGAAGCACATTCTTCAGTCATACACTGATGGAAGTAGTATAGTAGGGCTTGGTTTTTAATGTAGGGGTTTTTTTTTAGTGTTTCTTCTGTGTTCTACTGAGTTCTTCCTGGTTATGATCCTTTAATTCATTATTTTGCAAGAAGATTTCTTGCAGGATTTGAAATAGACTGAAATATCATTGTATTAAATCAATTACTGTATTATAGAAAAATCTTATTTTTTAAAGTGCCTGCCTATCTTCAGATGTTTTGATTGTCCTCTGTGGAAGGTAAATGTGTGAGTCTGTTTTTTGCTATCAGGATTTTTAATTTTCCAGAGTATGATTAGTGTGTGCTTGTGGCAAATTTTTGTACTGGGCCCTAGAATTAGTTTTATAGCTTAGTGGCATGTATTAGTTTTCAGATGTATTTTTAACCACATGTAAGTGTTCTTATGTTTTTTTTTTCTTTTAATTTTAATACATGTGTCAATATCACTTGTAATTGATTGATAGTTTTGGGTTCTTTTTGTCATAAGAATTGGAATTGAATAGTACTTAGTGAGTGGGACTACTTTTGTTAGATTACTTTTACCAGTTGGGGAGATGGAACTTACAAACCTAGTTCTTCTTGCTCATTAAAATGCTCAAGTTTTGTTCATAGAATAAATTAAATCTTATAAGAAATCAGCACATACTGAAAAGGTTTTGAGAACTCAGCTGATGGCAGTATTTGGTTTTTGTGTTTTGTTTTTGTGTTATGTGGGGTTCTTTTTGTGGTGGTGGGTTGTTTTTTTTTCTGGTTTGTTTGTGGAAAAAGTGATTACCTGAGATTGCCTGTCTATTCTGTTTGGTCTCCAGACCTTAGAGGAATGTTTAAGAATTCCAGACAAGGTGCAAGATTAGTTGGGAGCCCTGGTAGTTTAATTAACAATTACTCCAGTTAGGCAGTTTGCTCAAGCCCTTGCGTTGGATATTTGATAGCTCTGACAGGAAACAACAGCCAAGGACTCCCTCGTGTGGTGGGTTTGTCAAGCTTTCAGAGGCTTCTTGCTGCGTTCTTAAAAGGCAAATTGGTGTAGTTCACAAGAGTTGAAATAATGCAAGTAAGTTGACCCCGGCTGGAAATGCAGCGATAGAAACTCTACTGAACTTACTGGTTTTCCAGCCTGTTAGTCAACTGGTACACCGTTGTATATTAAAAACCTACAACTGTGTGCTCAAGCAAAGATAAAAGTTCTACAGCATTGACTCTGGATTTTGTCTGTGAAGACAGGCTTCTCACTTTTATGCATGTAGGAAAACTAACTTAAGCACTAGCTATTTAGAGAGGAGAATCATGAAGACACAGGTTCAGGAGACAACTGAACAGCAAGGGACTTCAAGAGCAGAAAATAAGTGGTCTTTAAATTGACCAGAAATCTCTGGGATCAGACTTCATGTTTCTGTGGCCAAAAAACATTCAGAGAAGACCAAGATGCTTGAGTCAGTCGTGAAACAAAACTACCATACTAATTAGCTGCTCCCTAATCATGATGTTACACAGAAAAAATATGCATTGTTTTTCAGCAGTGATAAAATGTTGCAAGATTACTGAAAAGAACAGCACTTGAGTTCATTGTGCTTTTGTAACCTTGCAGAGACTTTCTCTGTGTGGTACAGCTGTCACGGTATTTTAGAAGTAGCTTTTGAAAGGGCCTACTTAATATCTGTTAGGTTAAAGCTCATACTTGTCTACCTTTCAAGCCTTTCTTTAAGGTGTAACAGACTGTAAATGACGCTTGAGCTTCGGGCAAACTCTTGTCAACAGGACTGTGTAGTTCAAATAACTGAACTGTCTCTTACTATGCATCCATCCCAGTAGCGCTCAGTAAAGAATTGTTGAAGGTGCTGCCTTTGGCACTTACGTCTGAAATAGTATTTTGTCTTGGTTTTGAGGGGCCTACAGGCCTTAGTGAACGTTCTTCTGAAACTGGGTGGTAGGTTGAAGGTTGAAAACATAACAGAAGCGTTTTACAGCAATTCTGCACTCCAGTGTCTGTTTACAAAGTAGATTATCATCCTATACAGACATTCCTGCATGTTGGTCTACTTAGAAAAGCTTTCTCTTGGACTACAGCATGCACCCAGTTTTTATTTTTTTGTTTCACCTGTTTTCCAGTAGTCAAAGGGTGAGGATCTCATTAATTAGGCCATCAAGGAAGCTCTCTGATCTGAGAGCTCTTGTACTTTTTGTCCTTCTTGGAAATGCAGCATGGAGGAAATTAGCTGTTATGTGGCAAGTATACTGGAGCTTTAGAAGACAAGCCGCTACCTGTGGCTGTTGTAGCTGCTTCCAAAGAGAAAAAGAAATTTAATGTTGACTAGTATACTTTTTCTTGCAAGAAGAGTTGCCAGACAGGGGAGCTTGATAGGAGAGGCTGTAAAACATCTTAGTTGCTGGCCTGATGTGGCTGAGCTAAATGGCCCAACAGCTGTTCCTGTAACTCCTTAACATAACCGTAGAATCTTAATGCAGATTTGTTGGAAAGAAGAAAAGGGGCTTGGTGGATGATCATAACTTAGCTTGGAACATACTTTAATTTTTCTTATGTTCCAATGTAGTTAATTTATTGCTTGGAAATAAGTTCCCAGAGAAAGAGAGCTTAAATAACAGAGTAAAATTATTTGAGAAAAACAAACTACGAAGAGCTAACTAAGGTAGTAAGATGCATCACTGTTGGGACAGATTCAGTATTTTTTTTTTTCAGTTTTCTTTCTTTTATGTGACCAACTCCCTTGCTTATCTCTTCATTATGAATAATTTGGGTAGCAACAGGAAAATAAGAAAAATTGCTTTGTCTCTAAATCTTGTATTCCTCCTGAAGATTTTGAGAACTTTACATAAGTAATTAACAGTGATCAGGTGAAGTGACCTGTCTTACTGCTTTTGAGCATTTAGTAATTGAGCAGTAACCTCTTTCAGATGGTGTAAATTGCTATGCCTCAAGAAAACTTATAGTGTAGTGATGCATTTTCGTCTACACTTTTCTAGTGTGCACATAAAACTTCACTCAGTCTTTTGAGCAGGCCTTTCAAGATTGATTAGAATGAAACTGTTTGAAATTACTTTTAGCCCCTCTCCTCTGGAAATCCATTCCATATATTGACTGAAATGCCAAAAACTAGCTTGTCACTATCTAATAAATTACTCTTTAATTAGCATCACCATACACGGTGGTGAAGTTGTATTTATGAAGCCCATAAGTGTGAAATGCAAATGCAAGTTTCCCCTATTAAAGTGACTAGCGTAGTGTTTTTTAGCTCACATTTCCCTGTAGGCCACAAGGGTGAATATTTGTCAGTGACCCACTGTAGTGGTTTGACCCTGGCCACACAGCTGCTCTCTCACTACCCCTTCCCTGCTAGACAGGGGGAGAAAATATTTCCAAGGGCTCAGGGTTCGAGATAAGGACAGGGAGATCACTCTCATTTACCCTCCCGGGCAAAACAGACTCAGTTTTGGGGAAATTACATTTATTAAAAGAACCAATCAGAGAGGAGTAGTGAGAAATGAGAAAAAAGCAAACAGATCTTAACAAACAGAACACCTTCACCCATCCCTCCCTTCTGCCCGGGCTTAACATCAATCCCAGTTTCTCCACCTCCTCCCCCCCGAGCAGCGCAGGGGGACAGGGAATGGGGGTTGTGGTCATAGAATCATAGAATCACAGAATCACAGAATGTTAGGGATTGGAAGGGACCTCGAAAGATCATCAAGTCCAATCCCCCTGCCAGAGCAGGAACGCCTAGATTACGCTACATAGGAACGTGTCCAGGCAGGTCTTGAATGTCTCCAGAGAAGGAGACTCCACAACCTCTCTGGGCAGCCTGTTCCAGGGCTCCGTCACCCTCACTGAGAAGAAGTTTCTTCTCGAGTTTAAGCGGAACCTCTTATGTTCCAGTTTCAGCCCATTACCCCTTGTCCTATCAGTGGTTGTCACCGAGAAGAGCCTGGCTCCATCCTCGTGACACTCCCCCTTGATATATTTGTAAACATTAATGAGGTCACCCCTCAGTCTCCTCTTCTCCAAACTAAAGAGCCTCAGCTCCCTCAGTCTTTTCTCATAAGGGAGATGCTCCACTCCCTTAATCACCCTAGTTGCCCTGTGCTGGACTCTCTCCAGCAGTTCCCTGTCTTTCCTGAACTGAGGGGCCCAGAACTGGACACAATATTCCAGATGGGGTCTCACCAGGGCAGAGTAGAGGGGAAGGAGAACCTCTCTTGACCTGCTAACCACACCCCCCTTCTAATACACCCCAGGATGCCATTGGCCTTCCTGGCCACAAGGGCACATTGCTGGCTCATGGTCATCCTGCTGTCCACCAAGACTCCCAGGTCCCTTTCCCCTACACTGCTCTCTAGTAAGTCATTGCCCAACTTATACTGGCACCTGGGGTTGTTCCTACCCAGATGCAAGACTCTACATTTACCCTTGTTATATTTCATTAAATTTTTCCCCGCCCAACCCTCCAGCCTGTCCAGGTCTCGCTGAATGGCAGCACAGCCTTCTGGTGTGTCAGCCACTCCTCCCAGCTTGGTGTCATCAGCAAACTTGCTGATAGTACTCTCTAGTCCCTCATCCAAGTCATCGATGAATATATTGAATAATACTGGTCCCAGTACCGACCCTTGAGGGACTCCACTGGATACAGGCCTCCAACCAGACTCTGCCCCATTGACCACGACTCTTTGGCTTCTTCCCCTTAGCCAGTTCACAGTCCACCTCACTACCCGAGAGTCTAGACCACACTTCCTCAGTTTAGCAGCAAGGATGCTGTGGGAGACTGTGTCAAATGCTTTACTGAAGTCAAGGTAGACCACATCCACCGCTCTGCCATCATCTATCCACCTTGTTATATCCTCGTAAAAGGCTGTGAGGTTAGTCAAGCACAATTTCCCCTTGGTGAAGCCATTTTGACTGTCTCTAATGACCCTCTTATCCCTGATATACCTTGAGATGGCACCAAGGGTAAGTCGTTCCATCACTTTCCCAGAGATGGAGGTGAGGCTGACCGGTCTATAGTTACCCGGGTCCTCGTTCTTGCCCTTTTTGAAGACTGGAGTGACATTTGCTTCCCTCCAGTCCTCAGGCACCTCTCCCGTCTCCCAAGACTTGGCAAAGATGATGGAGAGTGGTCTAGCAATGACATCAGCCAGCTCCCTCAGCACCCGTGGATGCATCCCATCTGGACCCATGGATTTATGGATGTCCAGATTGCTTAATTGGTCCCTAACCCAGTCCTCATCGACTAAAGCAAACTCCTCCACTGCCCTGACTTCCTGTGGGGCCTCAGGGGAACAGGGCTCCTCAGGACAGCCTCTGGCAGAGTAGACAGAGGCAAAGAAGGCATTCAGTAACTCTACCTTCTCTGTATCATGTGTCACCAAGGCACCCACCGCATTCATCAGTGGGCCTACATTGCCTTTGGTGTTAGTTTTATCTGCCACGTATTTGAAAAAGCTCTTCCTGTTGTCCTTGACCCCTCTCGCCAGGTTCAATTCTAGGGAGGCCTTTGCTTTCCTAGTTGCCTCCCTACATCCTCGGACAACAGCTCAGTTCATCCGACGTTGGTTTCACCGCTTCTTCATTCCGGGGGAGGACTCTTCACTCTTCCCCAGGGCCACTGTGAAGTCCCTCTCACAGAGCTTCGTGGTCTCTTCTCCAGCGTGAGTCGTCCCATGAAGGGCAATTCATCACAAACTAACCAACGGGAGACACCTCACGAGGGGCAGCCCACCCCTCGTGAGTCTGAGGTGCAGTCCTTCGGGGGAAACTGCTCCAGCGTGAGCCACCCGCAGCGTCCCAAAAGTCCCACCAGCCAACCTGCTCCAGCGTGGGCATTCCTCTCTTCCACGGGCTACAGGTTCCGGCAGTGACTTACTCTGATGCGGGCTGCCCACGGGCTACAGCCCCCTTCAGGCATCCACCCACACGGCGTGGAGTCCTCTGTGCGGTGGACATCTGCACCTCGCCCATGGGCTGCAGGGGGACAACCCACTTCACCATGGTCTTCACCACAGACCCGGGGGACTCTCTCTGCTCCGGTGCCTGGAGCTCATCCTCCCCCCTCCTCCTTCTTCACTGACCTTGGTGTCTGCACAGATTCTCACTCCTCCATCTCTGTGCCAGCTGTTATGGCGCAGTTCTTTTCCCCGTTCTTAAATATGTTTTTCACAGAGGCGTTCCTCTGCTATCACTTTACTGATAGGCTCAGCCTTGGCCAGCGGTGGGTCCCTCTTTGGAGCCGGCTGGCATTGACTCTTATCAAACTCGGGGAGCTTCTAGCAGCTTCTTGCAGAAACCACCCTGCAGCTCCCCCCTGCTGCCAAAATCCAGCCAGGCCAAACCAAAACACCCACTTAGTGGTGAATATAGCATGCCTAGGTTCAGAGACTGAAAGGACTTTTTTCTACTTATACTTGATTTTGACTTTGTTCCAAGTGTCAGCTACGTAAGACAAAAAATGTAATTAATTAATATGAACTTCAAAGTCGTAACCTTTGCTTTATGCCATTTGTCTTTTGGGCTTGTGAAATGTGTTTCTGCTGTGTGGGTTTTGACTTTTTTTTAATCAGATTTTTGTAGAAGTAAAATTCAAATCAAACTGCTTTTCTGTGTTCATTTCCTCTTTCCTTCAGAGCACTTTGTCATTTTGACTTTTTCTACTTAAGGTGATTTTATTTTAATTATTTTTACCTATCATTTAGCTAACTATTTTGTTTTACATGACACTGTCTAATGCTCATAGTGTCCCAAGCATAAAATCTGGTAGAAAGTGTACAGAAACAGCTTTAAACAGTGCTCTGAAATACTTACAAGAACCATTGAGAAGAAACTCAACTAATGGTTTGAGTATGTAATTTCTGAAGTATTGCTCACTTCTGCAAATGAGCAGAGTATTCCCTTTGAACATGGTGAATGTTTGCTTCTTATTGGGAGAAGTTATAACTCACAAATATTAGAAAGTCAGTTTCTTCTTTAGGATAAGCTAAATTTAATACTGTTTACGGATCTAAGGTATGAAATAAACAGCTGATGTGCACAGATAGGCTCTTGTCTGTGTTGGGGTTTGGTAGGCTAGGAAGATCTAGGAAGGTCTAAACTGGGTATTTAGAACACCTAATAGTAGACAGAGCATCAGGACAGCTAACCTGAACGTATGTCAGAGGTTTTTCAGACTATAGTGTTACTGAGCACAAGTTGGCAAAACAAAACTGGGGCAAGAGGAAGGTGGAGCTGACCCTGTCTTAAAACAGCAGGAGACTAAGCTGCTTTCGGATGTATATTTAAATCTGAATATTAATTAACTTCTGGACAACTGTATTTTTTTACCTTCTTTTTTCCACCACCCCATTCTGGACTCAGACACATAATGCAATTTAAGTGTGTTGCAAGACTTGGAAACAAGTGTGTGTTGTGCAGGAGGTTTCTGTCTCGGCAGATTTAGTTTGGTGTAGAAGAGGCACGGATGGAAGAGTCCAGAGCTATTTTCTGTTGCTGTTCAGTTTTAATCCTTGGATTCAGGCAATAAAAATTAGCCATTACAGTTTCTAAATAATTAAGTTTGTATTTTTAGATGTTGCCAGTTGTATCTGATTTTGTTTAAATGCATCTAGCTTCTAATTTGTTTTTGAAGTGAAACATTTAGATGTTGTGGAAGAGGTGAAAGTTGCACAGAAGCAGACATTGTTTCAACTATACTGGCCAGGTATCTCTAATTTTGAGTAAAATGCGTGTGCAGTCGGTATGCTGCTCTTTTTCCATCTGAAATCCGTGATCAGGTGGGACTTTGCCCTGGCTTATATGGTTGCAGTACTATTAGCGTAAGTTTGGACTGAAGTCCTCTACATCAGTGAAACATTTAGGAAGAACTGAGCTTCTAAGTCCTTGTAACCCTGTTAGCACTTTCCTGCCATGTAGGAAATACTACCAGCTGTCAGACATGGTTTGTGATAATTGGGACATCTGATGAGTCATTTGAAATATCTGCTTCTACCACATTTTGTGAAATGCTTGTCTGGATTTTCTACAACTTGGCCATCTGCATATGAACTGGCAAACTTCTTAAGCATTTTGCCTTAATGTGTTCAAGAAAGTTTAAGAGTGGTACCTCAGACATCTGATTCCAGAGATCAGATTCAATTTCCAATTATTTGTATTGCTTGTTGAGAGGCAAGATTCCTCTTTCGTATGTGCTTCTGTGAGGAAAATGCTGAATTATTGACAATGTGTAATTGAACCACTAATCTTCAGGCAAAACTTCTACCTTCCTACACAGTTTTACCTTTTCTTAACCTTTTCAAATATATTTGGCCTCCAGAATGTCAGATCTGAACACCTTTGAATTTAGGTAATAGCTTAGATTAAACAAAACCGAATTAAGTCATTCACAGAATCATTGGAAGGGACTTCTGGAGAGAATCTAGTCATGTCCTCTCTCTCAAGAGGATGGTCCTGAGCAACCTGCTCAGACAGTATATCACTAGAAGAGATTGTCCAGAGAAGCTGTCGAAGCCCCTTCCCTGGACGTTTTTAAGGCCAGGCTGGATGGGGCTTTGAGCAACCTCATCTAGTGGGAGGTGTCCCTGCCCGTGGCAGAGGGGTTGGAACTAGATGACCTTTGAGGTCCCTTCCAACTCAAACCGTTCTATGAATCTATATCTACTCAGACTTCGAGTATCTCTGGGAACAGAGACTTCACAGCCTCTCTGGGTGGCCTGCTTCGTCATTTCACCACCCTCACAATGAGAGGTGTTTTTAGTTGCAGATTTGGAAAATAAACCTGCAAAAATGAGTTCAAGCTTGTCCTGAATAAATTACTGGAATTTGTTTGTGTAGCTTCTTAGACTGGTCTAGTAATCATCATCAGGCTTAATACACAGAATTTTCCAGAAGAACTTGTTACCTCTGTAACAGATGGACATGGTCTTTGCCTGCACTGGTCTGAGTGGTTTTTAATGTGAAAGATCGATTATATGAACAGAGGGATAGTAGAAATAATTGTATTGGGAACATCTTACATTAAATAACTTTCCATTCAAGATTTTTAACATGTTCTAAGATTGTGGTTTAAATGGGTTCCTTCCTAAGAGATTAGTAACTCCAAAAATCAGCATTGCTATATTGGGAGATAAGACAAAAATAAAAGACATGCACAAAAAGAGACATTCCTTTAAGTTGCTGTGTTTTGGAGACACTGCTGGGAAGAGTTTTGGCAGACAGTGGGAGTGATGGAGGTGACAAGTATAGACATCACTCTATTGTAATCAAACTAATAAGGAAAAGGCAGTTCTAGGATAAGGAACTTAGCTATATGTAGGTATAGCTGTGGATGAATACAGAAATACTTCTGTGTTTTTCCTTATTGTTTATAATAGAAGCACAGTGTTGCTGAGGTTTGGAGGCACTCTGGATACGGTTAGTCCAACCTCTTGCTTAGAAGAGGGTTGTGTGGATTGGGTTGCTTGGGACTTTTTCCAGTTGGGTTTTGTGTGGTTTTTTTTATTAGTAACTTTGCATATAGTAACCTGTTCACAGCTTCATCTAGCCAAGCTATTTCTGTTTATCTGTGCTGTTTTGAGGAGATTGGAAAGAAAGGGAGTGGCTTTGGGGGGTGGCATCGTGGTGCCCTCTGCCTTTTGGTATCCTATTTGTACAAAATTAAGAATGCCAGCTGTGGTGGGCTTGTTACTAACCCTCTCTTGTCTTATGTAATCAATTTTAAACTTGCCGTCAGTGTATTTGCTTTATATACTGTTTAATGCACACTGTATATATATACCATACAAGAAACCAATACAGGATAAGTTCTTCTGTATTTTTCCAGGCAATAAATGAACTTGTCATTTTTGCTTTATATAATACTGTTTAATATTTTACCCCCAAAGCTAATATTTCAAACTAGCATTTTGTGAATTTGATATATTGGCTGCTTCCCCTTGGCTTGTTGACCTGGTTTTGGACCTTGTTATTCCAGTTTCTAAAAAAGAATGGTCAAAAAATATGGCAAAGGGTTTCTGAAAAGGTCTGTTCTAATGAAGGATAGTATTATTAATAAGTGGTATCCTTCTGCTATGTTAAATTTTTCCACTATTTCTATTTGCATTCTTAGACACTTGAAATATTTGTCAAGGGGTATCCTAGTTAAGGATGGTATACTTGAGGTTTTGAAGTTGTCAAAACATGATTACTGCTGAACTCTCAAAAGTTTATGAACAAGTGCTTACACAAAATACACTGTTAGAAATGGGCTGTGGTTTAACAATTAAGAGATAATAAAAATACTTTGTCCATCTATAATCTGAATTACTGATGCTCAAAGAACTTGAAAATAGTACGTCTTTAGCTGATGCTTAGCTCATGGCCACTTACTTGTACCAGTTGTTTTTAATATAGGAACAAAATGAGCTTTAAATTCCTTTTTACTAAGAGGCTCTACTGAGTGTGTGAAAAACATCTTCAAATTTGGCTTCAAATTTGACTCAAATTCTGGTACTGAAGTATATTTGAAGCACACTCATTTTCAAGCACTGATCCAGAGTTTTGCCACTATACTTTCTATGTTCAATTAAAAAGTTCAAAAGAGAGTATTAGATTTCTGATGTTGTCTTAACCTTGAAGCTTCTGCGTTTCTTCTGATCTTTAGCAGATCATAACAAACTCCTGAAACTATTTTGTGTAGCAATATTTAAGACTTCTATTAAACGTACTGTAGCCATTTCTGTGTTGAACTTAGGGCAGTTCATGGAACAGAGAAACCTAGTTAAAAACCAGTGATCATACTGGAAAAGTTAGGTTTCGTGAGCCTTTCAGACTACTTTGTCTGGGGCAGATGCTGTTCTTTAATAGAAGCAATTTTGGTGAGTGTGTCTGTATAGGTTTTATAGAACGTGAGTTATCTGTTGTGTAGCACTGCAGTACTAATGGTCACTCTCCTCTCTCTTTAATCAGGACAGAGCTTGGGTTATGGCTTTGTGAACTACGTTGATCCCAAGGATGCTGAAAAGGCTATCAACACACTGAATGGACTGAGACTTCAAACTAAAACCATAAAAGTATGTAGTGTTAATTATGATTTAAAGAAACTGAAGTGTTTTGACTTCTTGATCAGATGCACGAGTTATTTTCCCTTTCCAGCTTAAGCATTCTGTTAATGTCAGTAGAAGAGACTAGGTTTTCACCATATCCCAGATTGTTAGTCCTTTGTAGTCTGCTTAAATTTAGAAAGCTTGGTTATGATTAAGTATAGGAAGTAATGGTTTTATTTTTTTTTAATGCAGTTGGTAACACTTGAGAAGTGAGCTTCAGTTGTTTCGTCTGAGAAATTGTGTTGTGTGCTTTTGGTGCAAAAACACAGTACTGCCAGTGGTCTGAACACTATACTAGGTGCTTCCTACTTTCTCAAAGAAGATGGTGTAACATTAATACTTTCTTTACACTGCTAGTGTCTTGTTTGTTTTACAAATCTTCAAAATGAAATGCTGAGATACCTCTTTTAGCAGCTTATGAATTACTGGACTCCTAGGACTGTGGTCTCCGCTGTTGGGATTCCGGGATGTTTTTTGTGTTGTAACTCCTGCACCTCTTGTTTACTAAATTCTTGATTTCTAGAAGCAGAAATGTTACGAGTTACTTTCTGTCATCTTAATCTGTTATCAGAAGAGTTGTGATACTGATTTGATCAATTGATTCGTCTCTGAAATCTTGAGAGAGGAGAGCTGAAATAAAACTTGTCAGGGAATGCAGACTTCTGAACATGTTTCACAGGTGTTAGTGTCTTGAGGCAATCAATGTTTGAACCAGCCCATTCTTCCTCGTTGAACGTCAGGGTTTGCTAGCTGATAACTTGGGTTGTGACTGCCCTCTAAGATTGTGTTTGAGCCATAAGGTAAAGCTGACCTCTAAAAAGGTTTCAACTTGAAAAGCAATATAGAGCCACTTAAAAATGACTGAGACAAAAAATAAGATGGCACTAACTATGGTTAGAATACCCTGCCTGTTCCGAGTTCATAAGATTTACTAAAGTAGATTACACTGTTTGAAACTTAAATACTGTTGCTTAACAAATGGTGAATTCTGGCTCACAGCAACTGTGGATGAAAGACATGGATAGATGTTTTGCTGCAGAAAGCTCCCTGTGTGCGTCTGGCAGATTTATTGCCCTCAGGCAGTCTCCCATTTTTTGTTTTGGGGGAGAACTGAGGAAAGTCATTTTGTTCTCCAGGTCTTTCGATGCTGAATGGAGGTGAGAGAGGGAATGGGTTTGCATTCCAATAGTATTGTGGGTACACTGTATCTTTTATATCTTGGATTGAACAAAAAAAAAAAAGCATCTGTATGCTTTGATAAGTTGGAAGTTCTGGTGACTATATAAACAGGCAAAAATCAATGTTACTACAGATCCAGCTCTCCCATATCAAAATGATAGCTTAAGGAGGTTTCTAGTGACTGACTTTATGGTGCAGGTATATGAATTCTTAATCATCTTCTACTTTGCCACTGTATTTCTACAACTGAAAATTGATAGTAAAAAAAAAAAAACCTGGGGAGAAAAAAGTGAAAATGGGAGCACACAAATGTCAGTGGTGACACTGTTGCTCTCCTTGTGTTCCCAGGATATGGAAGTAGAATTTTAGGCTACAAACAGTATCAAACAGCAGCCCTTCCAGTGAGACTAAAGCTTGTGTGTATTTATGCCTTAGATGTCCTTAGCTAGTGAAAATCTGGGGCATTTGGGTTGTTAGAAGCTTAAATAATGACCTCTTCACCAAAATAAAATCTCTGTTTAGTTAGAAAAAAAGGATCTGTAAATCTTGCTTGTTCATGTTACAGGTAAAATTCTGACTCCAGCTACCCATATTCAGCCCTGTTTAACTTCAGCAGCATTTTTCAGTGTTAGTGTGCATGACTTGAGGAGAAAAACTGCTTTACTCTCTCCTTCTCTGCTCTTTTCTTGGACACAAGCTGTGTTCCAGGCCATGTCTTCATGACTGGACACAGTGCTGTTTATAGAGGCTGGTTTTAACTCCTTCCACACTGCAGAGGGCACAGAGGCTAGGGGGATCCCTGGTATGTTTGGAGACCAAGGCATTTGAACATTGAACTGTTTCTTCTCATTGAAAGAACAAAGATGTCTGTGTGGCAGTCACTTGAAAGAAGGCTTATCAGAAGTATCTGCCTTTTCTGTGAACGAGGAGGAATGCCCAGCTTACTGTGAAGCATTTTGTAATTTACGTGTTCCTCAGATGAGTCTGGAGGCAATATTGGGCAGAGGTAAAGTTGATGTCTGAGGTCTTCACTGCCTCTGGGGACAGCGTCTAGGGTGGAGGGAGTAACTTATGAGATCTCAGTGCCAGGACATTTGAAGAAACTACTTACATTTTGTGTAATAGTGTTGCTATTTGTCCAGAGCTGACAATTAAAATAAAACCAACACAACAAAACACCCACTCACAAACAAACAGTTTGGCAAACCCAGAATCCAACCCTTTGATTTACTTTCAGCTTTAAAAAAATGGATATTACAGAGATTTTTATATATGCCTTCGTATGTGAAATGATGAAATAGGATAGTGTTAATGGATTTTTGACTTCAAAAGAAAAATATTTGTTGATTATTTTCTCTGTACACTTTGGGGAGCTTCTGTAGAAATGTTTAAGTAGCTCACTAGATCAGTGGTTGGAAGTGCATGTTTCCTGTTAGTCTGCAAAGCTGGAAGGAATCTCATTGGTTAGTTGATGGATCCTGTGGCTGAACTGTCAATTCCCACTCAGAGGGAATTGTCCGGATCCTGATGTGTGATACTCCGGATTGTGGCCATGACACATATCTCTGACCCACTGTTTCTGTACTAGCTTGTTAATCATTGGATATGTTTCTCTGATCTCTAAAAGAGAATGCCATTTAGTGTTTTCTTGAAATAAAATATATTGAAAAGGTGAGTTTGCAATATGAGGGCTTAAGATTTTCTGTATGTTTACAGATATTAAAACCTATTGCCTCACACCTTTGTAAAAAGGACATCCTCTTGGAATGCTTTATGGAATACTTGATTGAACCATTTGCAAAAAGTACCTTAATTTCAGATCCATACCTCCAAAGCAAATCATAGCAGTCTTTGTCTTGTTCAACCTGGTACCAATTTTGTTGCCTTCTGATTTGGCCTAAATATTCAAACTGTGGGATGGGTATGCATTGATGTTGAAGGTACATCTAGGTGTGTTAGATACCTGAATCTCCCACTCTACTAGGCAATATACATGCATGTTAGATGGTCCCCTCTGTGCCATAATCTGTGCTTTATTTGCAATATAAACAGGCTTATTTGTATTTCCAGTAGGCTGTGAAGTTTGGACTTTGCTTAATTATGCAACTTTAGTATAAAACAAGTCTTTACGGTCCAGGTGTTCTCTGTGGCTTCTCTCTTTAAAGAGGCTGCTGCTGGGAAGAACTTTGGCTCGAACAGTGACAGTGAAAATGTGAATTTCTATTTCTGGAATGGTATTTTTTCTGCTTACCCACTTACTTGTCTGTGCCTTTTTCTAAATTTGTGCTGTACTGGAAAGATGAGTTCTTTCCAAGTGTGGAAAACTGAGAGGAGCAGACAGTCTATAAAAGTCACTGATTTGCTCATAGCAATAATAAAAATTCAGTGCATGTTTTGCTGTCTTGGCTTCTGCTTGGGAGAGGGGAAATGCTCAGTGACTTATCCCCTTGCTTCTCAGAAAACTCCTTCAAAATAAAGAAAAACAGCTCCCCAAAAAAACCCAAAACAACCCTCCCCCCCAAAAAAACCTCAAACAAGCCAACAGGTGAATTTTGTGTGAGATATCCGAGTAGGATTTTGAGTATGGTTTACGAGACTTTTACATTACAAAGAAAGTGTAATAAGATCCTCTATCTAAAGAGAAGTGGGCAAACAAATGGCCTATCCTTGAACTGGCATACAGCTCTTAAGATGCTGAATAGCAGGCGGCTTTAGGTTATGAAGCATAGGAGGAGGACACAGGAAAGTCTCTATGGTTTTTCTCAGTAGACAGTGTGAATGAAGGGCATGGTGTTTTGTGGATAGTAGCTGCTGAGGGAACACTGCAGATGGCAGTAAAATGGAGTGCTGGTTCCAGACCTGCAAGGTGAGTTGGGGCTGGGGAGCTTCCCCACTTTCCTGTTCCCAGCTCTCCAGTGTGGGAGGGCCTGGAGTGGCAGAGCCCCTGCATGTAGGAGCTGGCAGACGGCTTTCTTACTCATTAGTGCTGATGATACAGGTATGCAAATATTTGTTAGACAGGATGAAGAAATTAGTTTGTCCAGACTAGAGACCTAGGACTTGTCGTTTTTTATAAGATAGCATTGATTATCTAGCTGCATTTTACCTAGACTAGTATTTCTTAAAAATCAAATTTAGTTTGGTTTCCTCCTCTTGTAAGTTCCTTGGACTATCAGGGTGTTTACATGGGTAATTATCACCTGTCAGGGGAGTAGATTGAAGCAGTATTTTGTCTTAAGTATTAAATCTGTAGGTTTTCTTCCCACTCCTTATAGCTTTGCATATATTAAAAAAAAATAAAAAATCAGGCTTAACATGTAACATTCTGCTTACTTCCGGTTAGAATGAAGTTTGACACAATCTGTGGCTACAAGCAGAGTTGTCCTACTTCGCTGTCATCACCTAGTTAACTGCCCTACTGTACAAAGCTGTGCAATGACAAGAGCTAGTTAGGACTTTAGTAGAAGTGAATACTGAACTATCAGCTTTACAAATGTCCAGAAAAAAAAAAAGGCAGTACAGCAAGGGAATACTTGAATTGAGGGATGTGCCATAACTGTCATTAGTGCTCTCTGAGGCAGAGTGTCCTTGAAACTTGGCATTATGCAATGTCATTTTCAGGTTGTGCCTTACACCATTTCCTAGATTTACAATAAGATTAATTTTAAAGGAATTATCCTATAACTTAACTGCTCAAGATCTCCACCCTTATGAACCTCTACCAATGATAGTACTCTTGAAAATACTCTGTACATTTAATGAAAAAATATAACATGCTTAAAAAGCCAACCGTGCTGGTTTGATTTTTGAGTTAGTGCACTAGGTAAAAGATGGAGATTGTTCCTGTCTTCAGCATTGATACTTGTAGATGAAAATTTTGGGAGTATCACTTTTTGGAGTGCTTTTTTTCTTTAACTAATGTCCCTGGGGAGCAATGAAATATGAGTTGTATAAAAAGCCTATTAAAACAGCAAAGGCAAATGAGCTGTGAAGGTGAGAGAAACCCTCCTTACTGTCTTCATTTTCTTCTTCCAGCACTAAAAAACATTGATCCTAGCGAGTAGCAAAAAGGGATCTTATTTGGAGGTTTAATTAAAGGTAGTGTGTTTTACTGATGTTATCAATCAGAAAAGATTGAGAGAGGGGGCATGGTGCCAGACCATTTAGTGGTCTTGACAGGGTAATTAAATACCCCAGAACTGTATTCTTGAGGTAAAATTGAAGTGCTCTAGCAGATCTGAAGCAGAAGAACAATTTGTCTTGGAACAAAGGTAAAGGTGTTTTTTTTTCCCCTTAAATTTCTACAGGAGTTATATAAATGGTAATTATACGATCTTTGAGCTATGTTACAGTTAAAGTTTTGACAGCATTTTTCCATTTTAAACCCCTTCCCCACCCTACACATGCCTTTTCATCCCCAGGTAAAATGTGTTCTTCACTGAAATTCAAATCCCCTCAGACTTTGAATGTTACTTAACCAGCTTAAGCTGGCTGCTTGTTTTTCATGTTGCTGAATTATATTGGGAGGAGGATTCACTTCTGAATGCATATTGCTGTCACTTCCTGTAAACCAAATTGAAGCCACATGGTTGTTCATTAATGCTTAACCACTGAGGAAAATAACACAGTGTGTCAAACTGAACTACAAAATGTGCTAATCTCACCCTCAGCAACTAGACGGCTTGTTTTCTGCTTGGACCCCAAGTGCTGTGTTGAAGCTGGTTAGCTTCTTGCAGGAATCTATCCTTGCTTTTCCTGGAACAGAGGATCCTTAGACCAGTCCCCTTAAGGCTGCTGAGCAGGTTTGAAGCCTCAAACTTCAGTGCTACACTAATGTCCTTTCAGAGGCTGCATAGGGGCTTTCTGACACAGAAATGGAGGTGCTGGAAGGGCCCAACTGTATCATATTGGGGCTGAAGGAAGACTGAGAGCATTGTTCAAAAGCCAATACCTAAGCAAGTGAAAATAGACAACAACAAAAAAGAGAAAAAACCTGCTTATTACTGCTAAGATAAGTGATGCATCTTCCTGTCTTCTACCTTCCCTATACAGTGCAGTTCTTTAAGTAGGATGTGGCTTTCTGCATGGGTCTAAAATGCTGCAAATGGTGGGTGTGGAGATCTGTTTTTTGGGTTTTTTTTTTTAAAACCAAATACTTGCTCTCTCCATAAGAATGCTTTTCCTATCATAAAATAGGGCTGCACTTCTTTTTGAAATTATGAAAGTTGTAAGACAAATTGACCTCTTAAGCTAGTGATTTCCAAGTTTTTTGACATCTTAATTATTGACTGTGTGTCCTTCATCAATACAGTAATAGTTTGGTTTTTTTTTTTTCCTGAAAGATTGTGTGAGATTCCAGTGAAGCGATAACTCTAAGTGGCAATGGATATGTTTTGTGCATTTCTATAAGGTGTGTCTGTGAAATGAATAATGTAAGAGAGACCCAAGGGATGTGCTTGTCAGTGTTTCTGTCAGCAGCAACTCCCTAACACGACATGGTGGTGTTGAAGTATACTTGTTTCCTTTAGAAGAAAAGAAAATTTGAGGACAGATTCACCTCAAGTCCAAAACCAGGAGAACTGAGGTCTACTGTTTTCACAGAATCATAGAATCATAGAATGTTAGGGATTGGAAGGGACCTCGAAAGATCATCAAGTCCAATCCCCCTGCCAGAGCAGGAATGCCTAGATTATGCCACACAGGAACATGTCCAGGCAGGTCATGAATGTCTCCAGAGAAGGAGACTCCACAACCTCCCTGGGCAGCCTGTTCCAGTGTTCCGTCACCCTCACTGAAAAGAAGTTTCTTCTCGAGTTTAAGCGGAACCTCTTATGTTCCAGTTTCAGCCCATTACCCCTTGTCCTATCAGTGGTTGTCACCGAGAAGAGCCTGGCTCCATCCTTGTGACACTCACCCTTGATATATTTGTAAACATTAATGAGGTCACCCCTCAGTCTCCTCCAAACTAAAGAGTCCCAGCTCCCTCAGTCTTTTCTCATAAGGGAGATGCTCCACTCCCTTAATCATCCTAGTTGCCCTGTGCTGGACTCTCTCCAGCAGTTCCCTGTCTTTCTTGGAACTGAGGGGCCCAGAACTGGACACAATATTCCAGATGGGGTCTCACCAGGGCAGAGTAGAGGGGAAGGAGAACCTCTCTCGACCTGCTAACCACCCCCCTTCTAATACACCCCAGGATGCCATTGGCCTTCCTGGCCACAAGGGCACACTGCTGGCTCATGGTCATCCTGCTGTCCACCAAGACTCCCAGGTCCCTTTCCCCTACACTGCTCTCTAATAAGTCATTCCCCAACTTATACTGGCACCTGGGGTTGTTCCTACCCAGATGCAAGACTCTACATTTACCCTTGTTATATTTCATTAAATTTTTCCCCGCCCAGCCCTCCAGCCTGTCCAGGTCTCGCTGAATGGCAGCACAGCCTTCTGGTGTGTCAGCCACTCCTCCCAGCTTGGTGTCATCAGCAAACTTGCTGATAGTACTCTCTAGTCCCTCATCCAAGTCATCGATGAATATATTGAATAATACTGGTCCCAGTACCAACCCTTGAGGGACTCCACTGGATACAGGCCTCCAACCAGACTCCGCCCCATTGACCACGACTCTTTGGCTTCTTCCCCTTAGCCAGTTCACAGTCCACCTCACTACCCAAGAGTCTAGACCACACTTCCTCAGTTTAGCAGCAAGGATGCTGTGGGAGACTGTGTCAAATGCTTTACTGAAGTCAAGGTAGACCACATCCACCGCTCTGCCATCGTCTATCCACCTTGTTATATCCTCGTAAAAGGCTATGAGGTTAGTCAAGCACGATTTCCCCTTGGTGAAGCCATGTTGACTGTCTCTAATGACCCTCTTATCCCTGATATGCCTTGAGATGGCACCAAAGATAAGTCGTTCCATCACTTTCCCAGAGATGGAGGTGAGGCTGACCGGTCTATAGTTACCCGGGTCCTCGTTCTTGCCCTTTTTGAAGACTGGAGTGACATTTGCTTCCCTCCAGTCCTCAGGCACCTCTCCCGTCTCCCAAGACTTGGCAAAGATGATGGAGAGTGGTCTAGCAATGACATCAGCCAGCTCCCTCAGCACCCGTGGATGCATCCCATCTGGGCCCATGGATTTATGGATGTCCAGATTGCTTAATTGGTCCCTAACCCAGTCCTCATCGACTAAAGCAAACTCCTCCACTGCCCTGACTTCCTGTGGGGCCTCAGGGGAGCGGGGCTCCTCAGGACAGCCTCCGGCAGAGTAGACGGAGACAAAGAAGGCATTCAGTAGCTCTGCCTTCTCTATATCATGTGTCACCAAGGCACCCACCTCATTGATCAGTGGGCCTACATTGCCTCTGGTGTTAGTTTGATCTGCCACGTATTTGAAAAAGCTCTTCCTGTTGTCCTTGACCCCTCTCGCCAGGTTCAATTCTAGGGAGGCCTTTGCTTTCCTAGTTGCCTCCCTACATCCTCGGACAACAGCCTTGTATTCTTCCCAAGAGGCCAGCCCTGCCTTCCAAGATCTGTAAATTCTCCTCTTGCCCTTGAGCTTACCCAGCAGATCCCTGTTTAGCCACGCAGATCTCCTGGCTCCCTTCCTTGACTTCCTACGTGTCGGGATGCTCTGATCTTGAGCACGGTAGAAGCAGTCCCTGAACGCTAACCAACTATCTTGGGCCCCTTTACCTTCAAACAGCCTTGCCCATGGGATTTTCTCGAGTAACTGTTTGAAAAATCCAAAGTTTGCCTTGGCAACGTCCAGGGTTGCAATTCTGCTTGCTATTTTATTTCTGGTACATGAGAACCTGAACTCCACCATTTCATGGTCACTGCAGCCAAGGCAGCCCTCAACCTTTACTGCTTCAACCAGATCCTCCTTGTTTTGATACTGTGTTATGGTTCGTATTTTTCCTATTGAGGGCTGGAAATTATCCTGTGTGTTCTTGTCCTATAAAATATGAAGTGGTATCTTATTTTTATTTTTTTTCAAAGAGTCTGAAATTTGTGACGTTCTCACTTGCTGGTTGGGTGTGAGTGAGAAGGGGCGTGTTTATCAGAATCAAGAAATGCCAAGTACGTAGGAAGGACTTTGAGACTCTCTGAAAGTGAGTAGAAAACTGCAAATGTTTGAAGACTAGATCTCTTTTTGCTTCTTATCTTTTCTTTGTACTTAGAATTTAAATTAAGTATTTCCTATTTTTAAAGAGACAGTGAAGGCTATGACTGCAAATTTTAAAGGATTCTTTTGTATTAGCACTGGTAAAGGCAGAGCAGGAGAATTACTATTCTGTGATTGTGGTTGCATAGTTCCCATCTTCTGTTTTAGTATGGAAAGAGGTCAGTGAACTGCATTGTTTTTCAATTCTGACAATGTGGATAAACTGTTGTACTTCACTGAGCATTTCTAGAAAACTTCCCTAGTTCTGTTTTTGTCCATAGCAGGATTTCAATTTGGTTTCTTTTAACACGTGTGTACTATTATAACTGTTTCCATTCACCAAGTGGTATTTTGCATATCATGTATCTACTTTAGACCAAGTCTTGTGCAAGCCTATTTCTAATATTACTCTGTGGTGCCTACAGCAGCAATTTTTTGAAGTCTCCCTCTCTAAGCAGTGCACTGTATTTAATCAGTTATATGCTGAGGGGGACCACTGGTCCTCTTCCTCTTGGCTAATATGAAGTCTGGTCTTAAATCTAAATTCGTTGTGGAAGCAAAGTGTTGTAAGAGAATGCTGGCATAATGGAAATATGTAGGCCTTGGATCTAGCAGAGAGAAACAAAAGAGGGAAAGAAAACAACAAAACCCAGAAGCCACCACAAAAAAAACCCAAAAACGAACCCACACCAAAAAACAACAGAAAGCACAGAAAAAAAGTAACATGATCAAAAGCTAGGAACTGAAGCTGCCAGCTGGAGACAAAGTGCAATGTCAAAGCTGGAGAAGAGCTAACCAACAAGTGTGGTGAATTCTGCATTACAGTTATTATCATCATCAACTCTTTTCTTACAGTAGAATACATGTGTTAAGAATTACCTGTAGATTACATAATTAAATTTACATTCTACTAGAAACAACGCCATTTAGAGCACATCCACCATAGCCATCATAACTATCTTTTCTGATCTTGACCTTTGCAGCAAATAGGCGCTTTTGTCTTCAGCAGTGCTTATAGCAGGAAGCAGAGAAGGAAAACCAGTTTTACCACAGTCAATCTCTGTGAACACAATCTAAAATTCATTGAGCCATCCTTGCAGAACGTGGTAACCATTGTTCAGAGGTGTCCTGTGGCTTTGTTGCCCTTTCTGTCTCTCTGCCTCTCTGAGAACACAAATGAACTTTTGCATAAGCTGGCAGTATTCAAAATACATTGTGCTACCATTTAGCTTAGCTGTTAGCCTAAGTAAAGCCAAAAACAATTTTAAGAACGGTGTGTTTTTTCTGTTTTGGTTTGTTGGTTTTTTTTGTAATGTTGGAAAGACCTCAGTCTGGTACTGTGACACGCTCTGTAAAGATTCTTCCATGGACTCTGGTAATGGCTTTTTTCAGTCTATCCAGGAAAAATTACGAGGACTTTAGTAGGAATTTTGTGCTTGCTGAGTCACAAATATACCACTCTTATGTGAAGTAAATTCAGATACGTTTGAAATAGTTACATGCAGAATAGTCCCTTAAAAATTGGAAGAAACTTTGTTTAGAAGCCGTGTTCCTTCTGACAGTTGCGAAACAAGGCATTGTTTTTCTGGTGGGCACTAAAAGCTAGAAGCAGCCTACTGATCTAACTGAAGCAGCTCCACTACACAAAGAAACTTTCTGCTGCCTGCAGGCAGCATTGTCAACTGTACAGTGACCTCTAGTTTTCTTTGGCTTGAAACAGAGTTGTAGAATGGTTTGGGTTGGAAGGGACCTTAAGGATCAGCTAGTTCCAACCCCCTCACCATGGGCAGGGGCACCTTCCACTAGACGAGGTTACTCAAAGCCCGGTGCGGCCTGGTCTTGAACCGCTTCCAAGGAGGCAGCATCCACAGCTTCTCTGGGCAACCTGTTCCAGTGTCTCACTACCCTCACTAGGAGGTCCTCGGCCTTCATCATCTCCTTATCCAGGCAAGACCTCCTTGTAGTCCGAGTTCCTCTTACAACTTGCTTTGCTGTGCTGAGCTCGCTTCTGCCTATGCTCCAGTAATGACTAAAGCCTCTCTCATTCTGAGGAAACCACAATGGTGAGAGGAAGAAATTGATTAAAGTGTTGAACTGAGAATCAAAGCTAGAATTTAAAACAATTCTTTCCTTGGATGAAATGCTGATCCAAATAATCTGAGCAGCTAGCTCAGTTTCTTAGTGTAGGTTGTCGAGCTAGGGCTTTTGACCTACCATCTGCTGGAAAGGCAGGTGAGCCTTTGTGCGGCAAATGAGTAGCATAAGCAGCTGTGGTGGTTGTTTCCTGACTGACAAGAGTCTGATACAGAAACACGTTCAGAGAGAAGTGAAAATAAATTTTTCTAAGCTCCAATACTTGTATCAGTGACGTTCCTCTCTGTCCAGTACCAAATCTGAAAATTGGTGGGAGCTTCAAATCTTGGAGACCTTATATCCAGTGTCCATCCTAACATGCTCAAAAATCAAGGTGATTAGTATGTATAGGTGGAGAATTTTCCTGTGATCAGTTATTTATCAAAAGCTGCAAGAAACTGCTTGAAAGGCTGTTAATTCCATGTCCATTTTTTTTGCACGTGTTAGCAATTGCAGGGCAAACTGCAAAAGCAAAGCCTGCATGGAATATGGCTATATTTATTAGCTTAGTCTACACACATAAATGAAGCTGTGTTGAGTAGTATGTTTTTGTAGTTCCACTGGATTGAGTCTAAGTTGCCCTTACAGAGAGAAGTTTATCTTGTTTCTAGTTTGCTTTGCCCACAGAAACAGATACTGCTGCAAGCCTGCACCCTTAACTTAAAACTCAGTGCAGTGTGTAGGTATATTTAACAAAAGACAGTCCTGTGTATACTGGGAAAAGTGGCATTCTTGCTTTGTTTGGAATGGAAATACCTTGCTTTTGAGGAGAAACAGAAAGTAAACGATGAATATAAAGCAACGTACTCCCCTATTTCAAACAACAACCTATCACCGGCTAGTGACAACTGAGACTGGTCTCTGCTGTGTACTGCAGCATCTTGTTACTAGAAATAGAGTTAGCAAGAAGAGTTCTTGAGTCACGGTGTCTCATATTCTAATATAAGTGCAGGTTAAGAACACTTGCCTGGCACAGTGGTCTCTAAGAACATTACTATAACAAAACCAAAATATGCCCTTGTTTTTATTGTGCTTGCTAAGGGACCTTACATATTCCTAATACATTCTTCTGCAAGAAGATTTAACCAATTTTTGTCTGCACAGACTTGAGCAGTGATTTATTTGGGATGTTCTGCTGAATGTTTTTCCACTGAAAGATGTGTTTAAAAGAACTAGGTACTATCTGTAAGACAAAACAGTGTTCCAAACTGACAGTTTATACTGGAAGCTATTGAATGCAAGCTTCTATTGAAGTCCTGATTTTAACATTTAAATATTTCAGATTTAAAAGTTTGCAAGAAATACCTTAAGTAGTGATGCTTGGAATTTAATATCATGTTTTCCTAAAGTTCTTGGAGGTAATACAAACATTCTATCCTCTATACTGCTAATAAGTTATAATATAAAAAAAGGTGGAAGCACGGTGCTGAGGTCTAAAGATTGTAGCAGATAATAAGAAATTGAAATATTCAGTTGTAGATATAGGGTCTCTAAAGTCCTTTTTTGGCAACCTATTTGTTTAGCCTGATAACGTTAATGGTTTTTACTTGAAAATTGTAAATCAGTTCCTCTTGATGTTAAGAAATGAAATATTAAAGCAGTGAAAATACTTGGATTTGGTGGTGTTCACAAGTCTAGAAACAAGTGTCTTTCCTACTAACTACAGTGGAAAATTCCAGTAAAATTGGTCTTAAATTGGTGTCTTCAGAGTAGCTATGTTCAGTTTTGTACAGTGTGTGTCATTATATATTTAAAACTGTAGTCTTTCTCGCTGCTTCTTGACTTGTGTTGTGTTCAACGGTTTTGACACTGCATAACCTTAATGTTTATCTATTAAATATTCACCTGTTGAAGTAGCTGTGGAAGTAGTATTTTAGCACAGCTGTTCATTCAGTGCATATGTGTATTGTTTGAAGAGACTGAATCTAGAACTATTGACAAGTAATTCCTGAGGAAGCAAACTGACAGGCTACAGGTAGTGGGATTAATCTGGAGACCCTCTGCTTTAAATCTTTATCACAAGTGAAATAACTAGACTTTGACATCAATAATGAATATAAACTCTATATCCCATACTCCAGGCAAACTTCTTTTGCATGGGAGTTAGTTCCCTTATTCCAGTAACGTTTTGTGGTGTTCTTGTTTTTCCTCTAGTGCCTCTGTTGGTGCTGACTTGCAGTAAGCACAGATCACTAGTAAAGTTTTGCCGAAGAAAGTAAAACTTCAATTATGTTGAGTTTCTGCAGTTCCGTGTTTTTTTCAGCTTTCTTGCCTGGCCAGAACTTATGGTGCGTAGCAAGATGTCTATAGATAAGTGCTTAGATATTGGTAATGAAGTACTGATTTCAGTTCAATGTATGTTATTCCTGTAACTAATCTTCCCAGATCCCATTATGCGTCGGTTAGGACATAGCAGTAGTCACTGAGATACTTTCCAGTAATAGTATTTAGTATAGGCCTCGACTGCTATGTCAGATTAATTTGCCAGCTACAGCATGGGCAGGAGACATCACTGGATCAAATGTCCCTGTGAAAGAATTCATACTTACTTAACAGAGGAAAAGTGGGAGGAGTTGTGCAGATCCTTGCTATATCTTGAGATACCAGTTCTGTAGCATAAACTTGGAGTAAGATAGAAAACACTTCTTGTGGATGTCCTCTCTTCTGAGAAGTCGGAGTGAGTTTATATCCTTAATACATGACAGCATGTGTTCAGCAACGTGAATTCTGCTTTGGAAGATGGTGTTGCTGTTTTTAATTTCTCTTGGAAGGAGTCAGGGAAAATAAGTGTATTACTGGTGTTACACAAAAAGCTGAGTAGCAATCCTTTGTCCTGGCTTTGTTACCTTCCTTTGAATCGAGTTACTTCTAGACTCTGGGTTAGAAGTCCATTTAAAAAAATTTCCGTAGGGTATGTTATGTGTTGTGGCAGAATAGTAAAATGACTGAAAATGGAGGCATGTCTGGAGGCCACTAGTCCAACTCCCTGCTCAGAGCAGAATCACCATAAGCTGGTTGCTCAGGCGTGTATCTGGTTGTTTTTGAACATCTCCAGGCTCAGACTCTACAATCATAGAATCATAGAATGTTTGGAGAAAGAAGGGATCTTTAAAGGTAATCTAGTCCAATCTGAGAAACTTTTTCCAATGCTAAACCACTCTTTACCATGAAAGTATGTTTTCTGATGGAATGAAATCTATATGGAATTTACAAATTAGTTTTTCTATGTTTCAGTTTGTACCCATTGTCTCTTGTCTTGTCACTTGATATTGTAGAGTCTAGCTCCGTGTTCTTTATTCCCTTCATCAAGATCCTGTTTAGCTGTCTTTTGTCTAGGCTGAGCAGTCCCTGCTCTCTCAGCCTTTCGATGCATCAGAGATGCAGTGTTAATCACAAAAGTGGTTGAGTCCCTTTGTCACTTTCGTGGCCATTTACTAGACTCACTCTAGTTGCAAATAACTATTGTATTGAGGAGCGCAGAGTTGGAGACAGCCCCCCGGAAATATCTCACCAATGCTGAATGGAGAGGAAGGGTCACCTTCCTTGACCTGCTGGTAAAGGTGCAGCCTAGGTGGCTGTGGCATTCCCTCTTGCAAGGGTACGTTCTACTGGCTCATAATCAGCTTTGTGTCTTCCAGGACTCCCAAGGTTCTCTGCCAAGCTGCTTTTCAGGCAGTCGACTCTCAACATATGCTGTTACATGGGATTATTCCTCCCCAGAGGGAGGACTATGCTTTTTCTGCTGTTTAACTCCTGTTTGCCCAATTCTTCAGTCTGTTGAGGTCCCTCTAGACAGCTGCACTATCCTCTGACCTGTCAGCCAGTCCTCCCAAGTTTTGTTTTACTTGTGAAGTTTCTGAGGGTACACTCTGCCACGTTGTCCGGGAGTGAAGGTGTTAACCAATATTGGATCCAGTAGATTTTGTCACTTATGACAAACTATTCAGCCTAGCATTTCATCCAGTTTTCAGTCATACGTCGTTGCCCCGCTTAACTAGTATGTGCTTATTACTTACCTTGTATGTATTTAAGTACGTGAAGATGTACTTAATGTGTGCTCTGTAAGGACATTATGGAAAGGAGTATCGGGTCTTCTGAAGTTGAGATAAACAACATCTGCTGTTCTCCCCTTGTCAAGCAAGGCAGTCATGTCATGGTAGCAGACAGTTGGGTTGATTAGTCAGGATTTCCCCCTTATAAATCCTTGCTGACTACTTTCAGTCATATTCTTGTCATTCATGTGACTGGAGGAGACTTTCATTATCATTCCTTCATCACCTTCCCAGGGATTGAGTTGAGATTGCTTGGCCTGTAGTTGCCCAGAGAACGAGACTTTCTTGATTGGGTGATACTTGCTTCCTCCCACTTCTCAGAAACTTCCCCTGTTACCCACAACCTTTCAGTGACAACCAGAAGTTGCCTTGCAGTGACATCCGTCAGCTACCTCTGCACTTGTGGATGCAACCTTTCAGGCCCCTTGAACTTATGTCTGCACATTTTAAATATTCCTCAGTGTGATCCTCCATTAAAGCTAAATATTCTTGTTCTGGACTTTCTACTGTCTCATGGGCCTGGAACTCCTGAAAGTCGGCTTTATTGGTAAAGACTGAGGCATGGAGAGTACCAAGTATCCTGTCTTTTTCCATGTCCCTGGTCAGCAGTTTCCCTGCCCTGTTTAGCAGCATGTTTGCGTTTTCCCCAGTATTCATTTTGATGCCAATATATTTGCATAGATCTTTTCTGCTGCTGCCCTTCACATCTCTCCCCAAATTCAAATCTAGGTGGGCTTTTGCTTTCCAGACGTCATCTGTTTGTGATTAAACACCATTTATATATTTCTTACTTCACGTCCTGTACATATTGTTTTTATTTTGGAGTTTAATTCCTTGTTCATCCAGGCAGGCCCCCAGACACCTTTTGTTGGTTTCCTGCTTTCTAGGATACACTTTGGTCTTAGAGGTGATCCTTCAGCCACTGGAGATGGTGAGCAGGGACATATCTATAAAGCTATTTTGGCAACTTGCTTTGTAAGAATTGTGGTATCCATGCTTGTGCTTCTGGGCTCTGGTAATCACCAGGGAGGTTCATCAGGGTGGTGTATGGGTAAGAAGTGACAGTTTTAATTTCATTCTCAGCACTACTGAACTTGAACTGTGGATCAGGGAGACCTTGTGAGTTAGTTGCTTGCTTCTAGCCTACCTTAGTATCACTGACCAGGAGAGAAAAAAGTTTTAGGTATTAAGAATTGCCTCACAGGTCACTTACTTGGCTCTGGCTTTTCTTTGCTTTTTATGCGTGTCTCCCTTCATAAATAACACAACTTTATTTCTGCTTACATTGTATATCCTCAGTTTTGTTCTATCTAATCATAGAATCATAGAATCATAGAATGGCCTGGGCTGGAAGGGACCTTAGAGATCCTTTTAATCCAGCCTCCCTGTTGTGGGCAGGGACGCCACCTCTCGACTAGGTCAGGCAACACGTGAGAACCAAACGGGAATCGAACCCGCAGCCTTTGGTGTTTCAAGCACCACGCTCAACCCACTGAGCTAAACCGGCCCTCAATGAGTTGAATCAGAATGACTTTGCGAGTTAGCGGTGGGTGGCTGAATGGGAAGTGCAATTACTGCATTAGATTGCTTAGAAAATGCAGCTATTGAATCTACCAACATCTATAGAACTACTTCTGGAGGAAAGTCTAGTCAGTTTGGAGGCTGGAAAAGCAGTAACATCGTAAAATGCAGGTTAAGTGTTCCAGCAGGCTTTTGGTGTCTTCTATTCATGCAGATTTATTTTATCCTGTTGGAAAGGAGTTGTGAGGTGTACATTCTGCAACCTCTGTTCTGAGTCCTTGAAAGCATGTATGCTTAGAAAGCAGCTTGGTAACAGGTATTTTTCCGAGTTCAAAGATAATGTAGAATCCACAATATCTCTTTAATCTTCAGCAAACCGTGGGACTTTTTTGAGTTTCTCAGTATCGAAATGTTGCTTGACCAGCAGTTGTTCTTAAGTATAAAGATGTCCACTGTCTTTCTGACAGTCACTCCCAGAAATTCTAACTTCACTCCAGAAAACCTGACCAAATGCGTATGAAAAAATGTGTGTCTGACAGATGTAATTGATATGTCCAGCGATGCATGCAGCTATATATCTTCATCTTAAAATGATCTCTAATGTCCCTGTCCAGCCTAGGCCATTCTATGATGATTCTGTGATTCATCCAGTTTATCTTCAAGTAGTGTCTGTCTTCCCTTACTTCCATCAGTGACAAACTTTACATTAGTGACAGTTCATTGTGTTCAGTTACGAAATGGACTTTGCTGCTGTGTCCTACCGTGTAGAGTTAAATTTGGGGGGATGGAAGGGTTTCTTTTGAAAACAAACATTAACGTAGCTGTTTAGAACTGTTTGATTTTGATAATTCAGGATTTCATTGTCTCCTCCTGTTGCTGGGGTAATCTGTTTCCATTCTCTGGTCCTGAATCTCCTTAGGGTCATCCTGGCAAATATGGCACAGAGCCTTATTAATTAAAGAAGCTCATAGCCATGTGGGCAAGTTGTGCAAGTTGTTTGGTTCCTTAGCAGTTGTATTTTCTACGTCTTGGGTAGTGCTCACTGTCCTTGCTGCTTCTTTAGCTCAATGCAGGCAAGCTTTACTCTTGTTTTCCTGTTTCATGCAAGGTTACCTCTCAGACTCTCTGTGCATTTGGAAATTATAGGTGTATATTTTTCCCTGTAGAATAATAGGAAAATGATGCAAGATCTAGAAACTGTTACTTCAACTATGCTGCCATATACATAAAAATATGTAGCTGTGTACTGCGAGCAGGTTTGCCATTAAAAAAAAACAACCCAAAAAAATGGTTTTACAAAACTTCAGTGTTTTACAGAACTTCAGCACAGAACTGGGAAAATCGGTCACTTGGCCCAGCTGTGTCAGAATCTTTCATGCAGCTGGTAGCCAGAGTCTCATTCCTCCTCTTTGGCTTGCAAGACTGTGCTTTTCCCTCACCTTAATTTCTGTAGTTCCACTGTTACTCCTTGTCCTTCTACTTTGCAAATTCTCCTCTACAGAAAAGTGATGGTTAGTTAAACAAAAGTAATGAAATGATACAATAGCAGAGTCTCTTTTCCTTTCTTCCTCTGAAAGAACTAATGTTGCTGATGAGGTTTGGACTTGGGTATTGAATCTACTCTAGCAAGTTTTGAGAAATCAAGATCAGCCATTTGTCTTTCCTGAAATTGCCTACTTGGTGAAAGTCTCTTGGGAATCAAGTATTCTAGGATGATGAAGGGAGTGGAGCATCTCCCTTATGAGAAAAGACTGAGGGAGCTGGGCCTCTTTAGTTTGGAGAAGAGGAGGCTGAGGGGTGACCTCATTAATGTTTACAAATATATCAAGGGTGAGTGTCACGAGGATGGAGCCAGGCTCTTCTCGGTGACAACCACTGATAGGACAAGGGGTAATGGGCTGAAACTGGAACATAAGAGGTTCCGCTTAAACTCGAGAAGAAACTTCTTCTCAGTGAGGGTGACGGAACACTGGAACGGGCTGCCCAGGGAAGTTGTGGAGTCTCCTTCTCTGGAGACATTCAAGACCTGCCTGGACACGTTCCTGTGTAGCATAATCTAGGCGTTCCTGCTCTGGCAGGGGGATTGGACTTGATGATCTTTCGAGGTCCTTTCCAATCCCTAACATTCTATGATTCTATGATTCTGTTGTGCAGGAACACAACTGCTGTTCTTGTAACATTATCTAGTGTCTTGATTCCAGTAGTTTACAAGATTCTATCATGGCTGTAATTTAAAGTGGTGCTGCATAGTATGTCGCTAAATCACTTATCATCCTTCCAAATGGCCATAGCAACTTTCTACTGCTACAATTCTCACAATTACAGAGTCTTCCTATAGCAGGTTACAGCAACTTAAGCCCTGAACACTTGCTATGTGAATCTGACTAGCTAGTAATTGATATTGTCTTCTAGGGAACAGTATGATATTGACTTTCTTAAATGGCAAGATTCAAGTCAAAATGGAAAATCTCATCTATCAATTCTGAGCTAGTCTACGAAGGAAACTACTAATTTTTGTTCACACTATATCTTGAAAAAAAATCACAAGAGAGATCAAAGGCTTTTTTAAAGGAAAAAAAAAAAACAGAACACAACGGACTTATTAGAAAATGCCTGTTGTCACTGTATATGACTGGATTATAGAAGTCCCTGTGACATGGGAAGCTGAGGTGGAAAGATTTGTCCAGAGGCCCTTAACAGATTTCTGCCATGACAAGATGTCAGGAATATCTTTTAGTATTTGGTTGGATCTTTAGTTGGTTGGTTTGTTTTTTACACTTAGCATCATAGATGCTGAATCTGTTTTTTGCTAAAGAATCTGTAGCTTCCTACCTGGCACTTTGATTATGGGAATTTTCATGAGCTCTTCTGTGGACAGTTCCCTAGTGCATATTTCTAATAGTAGAAAAAATGTGAGGGAGCATGTAGAAGAGACAGGACTGAGTAATCTTGAGCTTAGTGGACTCAGCTCCACAATCGCTACACTGGAGTTGAAACAAACTTTGGAAACTGGGAAATTCCTATTCCTACTGTAAAACTCAACACTGAAAGCTTTTTTCTTTTGTGATTAAATCTGTGCACTTTCCCCCCCCCAAAAAAAAAAGTGAATTAGGAGAAGGCTGAGGTGGTTTCCTCAAACCCATGTGTCATCAAAAGAACAGTGCTTTGAACACAGATCTTTAGCTCTTGTGTGGCTGTTGCATTAAAAGAGCAAGGCACTGTGGCTTGCAGGGGTCTGTGTTGGATAGTGTGTTGTCTTGGACAGGTAAAATCTTTGTAAAACAGCTTTGGGAGATCCCTTGCACAAAACTTTGAACAATCACAGTAGCATTCAAGGTGTTGCTTGGTTAGTCGCCGGGGTGGTCTCTCAATTGCCTTTTTTGTTTTGCTTCCAAAGGAGTCTTACAAATCTGCTGGTCTGCGTGCGGTGAGACAGGGCAGGATTTGAAAAGAAATTCAAAGGATTAGGCAAAACATACATTTAGAGAGTTCAAGCTCCCCAAGGCTGGCTGATCCGGCATTGTAGGGAGGGAAAGAAAGGTTCTAAATCTGAATGCTTCTTGAGCTTCTTTTTTACTTTTGTGCACAACGAAAACCCCAAATTAAATATTTTCTCCTGTTCATAAGCATGGATGTTTTGTTCTCATCTTTGCTTGTACTGGCTTCAGTGGGAGATACTGAACTCTTCAACATGCTGGTTTTGGAACATGTCTGAGGGTTTTAAGAATCTAATTGATAATCTTAATAAAATATTTCTGACTCTGAGGCAGCAGGTAAAAACTTCGATCCAAAAGGACCTGAGAAGCTCACTGTTGTACAGCATTTGGTTGAAAGACCTCCATGTTGTAGAAAATGGCAAGCTGCTGAACAACTGAAATCCAAGTTGCGTTTCCACTGCTGCCTGTTCTTAGGCCTGTAAAAGTGATGTAGCAGTTTATCTTGACCTCATGAATGATTATGTGTCATTTGATAGCAAGCTCAACACGTGTACAAAGGGCACAGCACTTGAAAAGCACTTACAAAGCTTTAAGTGCTTTGAACTGTCTTTCTGGTGATTTAGACCTAGACACCAAGCTGATTTATTCCTTGTGTTTTTAATGCTTTTTATTGAAAATTAAAACCGGAGAGATTCTTGGATTCTCGTGTCCTTTTAATCTTAAAGTAAGGCAACTGAGAGCACTTTTTTTTTTTCTTCACCAAGGCTTGCTGGAGTGTGTATCTAGCTTTTCTCCTTTATTTGAAAGTACTCCTCATATTACATTATGTCATTAGCTTTTCCTGTCTGGTCTATATCGCGTTCCTTCAGTGTTTTGACAGAGCCAGCCCCAAAAAAACACTTGACTGGCTTTGCAAGGTAACTTTGCTGGCTGCCCTTAAAACCATTAAAATTTCTCTCTTATTTCAACTGTTTTTAGTGTTTGATTTTTAGGTTTTGTACTTTCTTTTTCCTGAGGTTTCCTATGCGCGACCAAGTTCGGCTTCTATCAGAGATGCAAATTTGTATGTTAGTGGACTACCAAAATCAATGACCCAGAAAGAACTGGAACAGCTCTTTTCCCAGTATGGACGCATAATTACTTCTCGTATTCTGGTTGACCAGATCACTGGTAAGTAGGCAATTTTGCACTTCCTTTCGTTTTTGGACTAGCAGTTTAAAAAATAGTTCACCTTTCAGTACAATAGCCTTGTCTCTAGAATATATGAAAGGTGTATGTAGGCCAGAAAACGCAATTTTCTGCTGGAATTGTTCGTAAATATGCATGGACAAAAATGGATTGTGGAGAGTACTGAGCCAGCTTGAGTCATTTCCACCCTGAAGGTGCAGGTTTGAAGCCTGTTTCGTGGCTTGTAATGAATTTACAGCTGCTATAATCTTCCATTCCAAGCTGCTTCGTGAAAATAGTCCCTATGTGCCTTATGAAATGCTATTAAACACTTTATTTTTAATAAAAATAAAACTTTATGCAGAAATGCCCAGCTGGCTCTCTGAGGCTAGGATTACAAAAGACCCAGACTGGTAATTGCTGTTAAGACTGTTTTCAGGGTTGCCTCATTAACTTTGGACACACTGTAGAACATGAACTTTGAGTTCCTTGGAAGCACATAAATTCTGCTTAGCAGTGCCTTAAAGAACTGAGCTCTAGCAGGTTAGTTGTATTGTGACAGTATCTGTTCTAATCAGACAATGTGCGTCAGTGACACTATGTGGTTACTCTTCAAACTTGGATAGTATTGTGTGAGTTTTTACTGGCTTAAATGGCTGACCTCGGGTTGCTTTGTGGTTTGCTGCCTCACCTGCTTCCCGCAGGCCTATTCCAAAATCAAGCAATCAAATGAAATGGCAAGTACCTGACAAAAGTAGTATTGATTGTGCTGAGCAAAATACAAAGGAGCAGGTATCCAAATCTTTCTGAAAAAAATAGGGTGAAGGGCAGAAGAATTCATTTACTCACATAATTATTCCCTGAATAATAAGCTAGCTTGGAATTTATTTTTTTTACAGTTACACCTTTTCAAAGTCACATGTCATCGTGAGTGACAAAGCTTTCAACTCTAGGATGTTGTAAAGTTTTCAAATGGCCTAACATTGAAAGGGTTGTGCATGCCAGTGTTTGACAACTAGCTGACCTGTAGAGGACCTTGTTACGTACTCCTTTGCAATTCCATGATGTTAATGCAAATGTCAATATTGACACGTAATACTTATGGAGTGTTTTAATAATGTGAGTTGGTGAGTGTATAGACAGATGAGTAGGAAAGCCAAAGGCCAAATAGTGACCTGCAGAAGCAGCAGATTGACAGGTCACGTTTCCAGTCTTTCTGCATTAAATGCTTACAGTGTGTTCCTGTATGTTCATGTACAGAAATGGGGGGATTTGACAAAAGTAGTTGTAGCACTATGACTTTGTTTGTTCGTAAGACCTGGTATGTGCACAGTAGTTCTCCGACAAAGCCTGTTCAGATTTGAACTTTCTTCCCTCCTCTTCAGTAATTTGGAAGAGGTAGAGTCAAAGTGGTACAAATAATTACGTTGTGACGTACACTTACAGGTGAAAAATGTGAAGTTGAAGCTGTGGTGTTTGCCTGTGTAAAGCTTTCTTATGCTTTCTCATTGTCACTTTGGTGTTTTAAATGACTTTTTTAATGAACAGAATACATTTCTTCCTGTTACTGTCCTTCTCAAGTGAGGACAAGTGACTAACTTGTCTATTCATGAACCAAAGTATAAAGGCCCTCAAAACAGATTTAGGAATACTATGATAAAGCATGCAGCTAACTAGTGTTGGCTATAGTAGCTTTAGTGTTAGCTGATTCAAGCATTGATGCCTCTGTATTTCTATTTAAGCTACAGTATAACTTTTTGAAATGCAATGTTCCTAAGTCCTTCCATAAACAGTTGCTGATCACATTATTTGACTTTTCTGTAACGAGGAAGAATCTATGCCCCAAGAAAGAATCCTTCAAAAATAACACCTGCAGAAGTATGGTGGTATGCTGAAACTCAATCTTCTACTTAAGATTGGTAACCAATGGTGACCACAGACTGTTAAAACAGGGTCATAATTCCCATTACTGCAATCTAGAACCTTCATTCCCTTCTTTCTCCTTGGTATATTTTCTCCAAAGGGACCTTCAAGGGGTTCTACAGGAGAGCACAAGCTCTTTCTTGCTGCTAGGGAGGAGATGAACAAGTTATTTACAGAATACTTTGTGAATTTAGATACTGCAGAGCAGCATGAACTGAAGAGAGGTTTACAGTGCAGCTCTTTCTGATTCACCTCCATCCCTCCCAAAATTATCATTTGTGCACAGCAATTGGCCATTAAAATAGCAATTGCCTTTGAAAAACGAATGTTAACATCTAATATTCCAGAGTCTCTGAATTGTTATATGCTTCCTTCACCCTGTGCAGGGGTATCAAGGGGCGTGGGGTTTATCCGTTTTGACAAGCGAATTGAAGCAGAAGAAGCTATCAAGGGCTTGAATGGCCAGAAACCTCCAGGTGCCACAGAGCCCATCACTGTAAAGTTTGCTAACAATCCAAGCCAAAAAACCAATCAGGCCATCCTTTCCCAGCTGTACCATTCTCCAAACAGAAGGTATCCGGCACCTCTAGCTCAGCAGGCTCAACGTTTTCGGTAAGTCAAATACATACTTGAGTGCAATTGTACTGGAAGCCACATGTTCCTGTGAGCCTGTTTGTTCCCTTCCACTCTCTCCCTTCCCTGCTTGTCTGATTTCTGTGTGTGAAGCAAATGAATGAAAATGTTGAACTTCAGCTATGCTCCTACAATACACCTAAAAGCAAAAATGCATTCAATCCTGTTGATAGTATTTCAGTACCTAATAAACCTAATTAATTAGAGCTAAACCAAGATGCCATCTTTTTCTTCTACGTAGCCACTAAAAAATCCCCTTCTAAAGATTAATTTCAATTACTAGATTATAACTGATTAATGTGCAAGTTGATGCAGTTAGCATTGACCTAGGCAATGCAATTTTCTTCTTGGCCTTATGGCATTCTACAACCAGCCTCCTCTTCCGCACGCCTTATCTTTCCTCCCTGTTCTGTTTCACATTTTTTTCTAGTCCGTTATCTAAGACCTGCATGCTATACTTTGTCTTCTCTTACCACAAACTTTTGTACTGAAGATTATTCAAACATTTTCTGCATGTGTGTTTTGTGGATATATGTTCCTGTCATGCTGCAATTACAGCTATGGAGTTCTTTGTGATATTTAGCGTATTGAAAAGGACAGATGGTGAGAATGAGCACTCTGGATTTTTTTTCAGTGATTTTGATCATTTCTTTCCTCCCTCTGCCCCTGGGCTATGTGACTGGAATACGTTAAGCAGTAATATACTCAAACAGTTTCTATTTTATTTTCACGAAATTAAATCAACTGGCAGTTTGCTTCAAAGAGAATATACTTGACTTCAGAAGCTCTGCTTTGGCTACCCCTGCTTTTAGGCCAGATACCCAGAGTTCATGGACTGCGCTTCTGGCAGAACTTCTGAACTCTTCTTCTCAGCCTTACGTGCTGCAAGTGTCTACCAGGTGTGAAGGTCAGCACTAGAGCAGGCTTTCTGCCCTGAGGGAAGCATTAGCCAATTTTATTCAGTATTTGGTAGAATTTCCTGCCATTTCTTAGGAAAAAAAACAAATGAAAAAAACCCCCACAACAGCTACTTTAAACAGTTTGCAGAATACTGAGTAACTGTAGGCATGGCATTGTTCCATAGGCAGAGAGCATAGAGGTGGAAGTTGCACTTGTGAGATGGACCCAGCTGCATTATGTTAAATAAAATCGTGAGGAAGCTGTTGCACAGCCTGTATATCACAGTATTCAGCATATTCTGACAAGTCTGACCTGTTGACTCCTTGAGTTCTTCTTGTTCCCAGCTACTTGTCTACTTATTCTGATACTGGCTGGGGTACACTGCATGTAACTGATAGTCCAGTTAATTCTGTCATGCTGGTTTCTTTCTCATTATTAAGAAAAATCTTGAGCTGGACTTTGAAAAGTAGCTCTATATAATTGTTCCTCAGGTTCTGTGGGATGTTTAGCTTAAAGCATCTTTAAAAGTTGTCCAGTGAATGGCCCTGAGAATTTTTTCAAAATATTTTCAAGTCATGCAGGTAACTACTGAAAACTGTTACAATTGTACCTTTACTGTATGAAGTCTTCAGCTGACTGCTCTACATCGAGGATCTGTAGGTGGTGGTGTTTGTGGAACACTTAACCTTAAATGGCTGACTACTATCTGTAGTTAATTTCCTCTGTTCTGCTTTTTTAGTGGTTCAGTGGCTTGCTTTCTTGTCGGTGCATCCCACAAAACCTACTCACTGCAGAAGCATAATGTTCTGTAGTTCGAGACCTTTACTTAGCTGCAAACAACACCAAATGTGTTTGTTTGGGTTTTTTTCTCTTGAAGTCTTTTTGTGCACAAGTGTATTTACACTACTGCAGCACTTGAGTTAAGATTTTGTAAACCCATAATGGTTCTTAAATTCTGTCGCTCATTACCAGAGACAAATTGCAGTAAGTTACAACTCTGTAAGCTAGCTGTAAACTAAATCAAGTGTACCTTTTTTACCTAAGCTCATATTTTGTGGCACTCTGAAGTTAACCCTTAAGACTTCACATGTCTGAGCTTTGCCAAGAAGAAACCAGAGGTGCTTTAGGGCGGAGATTTTCTTAGAGAAGCACTTTTCAAGGGACTTCAGGAATAAGATTAACAGAAATGGTAGATGCTGCATATTCTGAGTATTGCCTAGGTAATTCCAGAGGGTTTAGATTTATGGTAGCATACTATGGTTTAGCAGCTTGGGGGAAGGTGATGAAAGAAACACGTGAAGAAAACCTAACGAATTGAAAAATTTCAAGTTCTGATGTTTGTTACAGCTCCAAAACCCTGCATTTGTTTGAGTACTCATGCCGCCAGAGTGTTGGAACCCTCAGTGATGTCTCCATCCATAACAAGTTAGTAATCTGGAAAACTTCGCTGAGGTGGTCACTGCCTGTAGCTTTATGCTATTAGTATTTGACTTAGGCTAAACTTGTGGTAGTTGTGCATTTTCTGAACTATTGATGGTTGTGGACTCTACACAAGAACATCTTTTGTAGTCACTGTGTCAAGTATAATAAGGTGCCTCAGCTTTTTCAGTGGTGGTGCTTTACCTTTGTATGAGGTTCATACAGTGCAAGGGACATGGTAGTAATATAGCAGATTTCCTTGAGATTAAAAAGTGTAAAAGTCTGAAGACTGAACACTACACTAAATGTTTTACAGGTTGGACAATCTACTCAACATGGCTTATGGAGTAAAGAGGTAATAAAGGACTATAAGGTTCATAGTAACCAAATTATTGCGCAGTATTTTACATACTCTTACTTTTTCAGTAAGACTTATGTTGGGTTTTTGCATGCTAAGATTTCAGCTGAAATTGTGGATTTTGCTGTATTGTGCATGAAAGAAACAAGCCTTATTTAGCAGTTCTGTGGAATTCCTGTTTCAAATTACTTACTAATTAGCATGCTTTTCTTTTGTGTTTCTGTGTTACTTCATTTCAGACAGACCTAGCACTGTTCCCCCTACTTGTGTGCAATATTGCCTATAGTACTTCTGCAGTTGGAGGGGGGGGAGGGGGGGGGGAAGCATTTGCAATGTTACCTTATTAGTCTGGCCAAACATGTTCATACTGTGAGAAGTGCTGTGTAAATATACTTTTTTTTTTTAATGTATTTTGAAGTTTCATTGCTGGAATTTTCTATGAACAGCTACTGTACTGTCCTGTTTTGTGTTCCCTGTTCTTTAGTAGGTTTCCTCCAATGACAATTGATGGGATGACCAGTTTGGCTGGAATTAATATCCCTGGACATGCAGGAACTGGATGGTGCATTTTTGTGTACAACTTGGCCCCTGACGCTGACGAGAGTATCCTTTGGCAAATGTTTGGACCCTTCGGAGCTGTAACCAACGTGAAGGTCATCCGTGACTTTAACACCAACAAGTGCAAAGGTTTTGGATTTGTGACTATGACAAACTATGATGAGGCAGCTATGGCAATAGCCAGCTTGAATGGATACCGCCTCGGGGACAGAGTACTGCAGGTCTCCTTTAAAACAAACAAAACACACAAAGCCTAACAAGTTATTCTCAGTGCATTAATACACGAAAACTATACAACAAAGGCAATTTACGAGAAGCTTCATGCATTAGTAAATGCCTTTGTTGTATGACAGTGTGGAAATGGGGATAAAATGACTACTTAGCATCCTAAGAATATGTGAGATTTTTTTATTGCTAATATTTGAATTAAAACTTCTTGAATATCTTTTGTGTTTGAATATTGACAAGAGGTGCAGGGTTTTTACCTGTCAAAATGCATATTCTATTGCCTTCTTTGAAGAAGGTGGACCTTTTCAAATGTTTCAGCTAAGGGAAGAAGTTTTTTCTTTATACATGACTGCCTTTAACCTATGAGTAAATATTGAGGCTTTGTGTTATACTCTTTGTTTTTTTTATGTTACTTCTTGATTTGCCTCATGTTTAATTTACATTCTAATACATTGCTGTTTTGTTGTTCAAGAAAAGTATTTGAAGTTTACATTTTATTTATGAAGTTGTAAGCAGTATTTATTTTGTAATTATCATTTGGGTTGGGGAATGGGAACACATTACAAAAGCTTATTGTAAGAATACTGGAGAACTTTTCGTAAAGCTGTACCTTGCCAAAGAGATAAGAGCCTCTTTGATGTGGGTTTGAAAAAGCATCTATTTTTATAAAAAAAATAAAAATTTGGAGAAACTTTTTACTGGTCCTGGAACAAATATTTTGACTTGAATACTTTGAGAAATCTCTTCATATGACACCTAGTGAGCTTTTAAAACTTACCAGGAAATTTGCAATTGTTGGAGAAAATTTAGACAGATTTATGATGTAGAAAAACTTTTGCGACCTTTGTATTAAGAAGTAGAGTCAATGGGATGCACTGTTGGTTTCATTTTTGTAATCATCAGTGGAGTCTTTGATCATCCTGGTTATTAAGTGATAGGTGGCTCACATTAATTTGTGATTTTGAAACAAACGAAAATTAAAAAAAAAAAAATACTATATGAGGAAGCAGGAAACTTAAAATACCGAGATGGGGGAAAAAAAAAATCTGTTCTTCCTAAAGAATTCCCTTCAGATAGAGCTCATGGTGTTTAGTGATGTACTTGCTATTGTTTGAAGAATTGTTTTGTCTTAAGAAAAGACATTGAGCATGGTTTGTGCAGTAGCAAATCAGCGGAAGTTGCCCGAGTTGGGTATATTTGGAGGTATTTTGAAAGTTATGTTAAAGGCTAACACCTGAGCTTTGTGTAATGTAAATAAGACCTTTCAGCTAATTTTGAATTTAGTTTATTTTTTAAGTTACATGCCAAGTGATGTTCAATTTTGAATGTTTTTGTATGAGTTTTTTTTTGTAAATGGCATTAACATTGTTACTTGAGGTCTGCTTATTCATTTTTGTTGTCCTGAGGACTTGAATTTACAGTGCATCAGATCTGTTGCTATTTTTGTCTGTAGATAGTCTAGCTTCAGCTGTTTATGGTGATGCTACATTTTTGTTTATAAATATGTTTGTGGTAAAAAAAACGAGTATAATCATAGGTTTTGAACAAATTTCCTTACATTTTTCATACAAAAACCATAAATACCTGTATGCTATTTAAATTTAACTTTGTATGATGCTTAAATCACTATTTGGGGAAATAGGAAAAGTCTTTACCGTGTATTGAAGAAATTTAAGGAAAAAAATACAGAATATTTTCTGATTAGCATCTAGCTTATAATTAAATTTTTAAAAAAAGAAGCTGAGGGTTTGATGCCTTCACCAGGATGCACTGACAACTATGTAGTTACGTCCTGCTTTTTGTATAAACTGAGATGCTCATATGCTTCCCCTTAGAAAAAGCAATGTTCTATGCATAACATAGTTGTGCACTATCTTTGCAGTTGCTTTTGGTTCTTATTCTTTTAAATCGTAGTTATAAATTTTTCAGTATAGTACAGTGCATATACTGTGAAGCGCGTGCTAAAGTGAATAAGCGAGTTTTCATGCTGACCCACTCAATGCTATTCAAAAATCAATTGGCTTCCTGAACACTTCCTCATTCTTAGGTGCATTTAGATTGTTAAAGCTAATCCTCTGCATAAAAAATTGTATATGCTGTAGTAACCACAAACTTTCCAATGTGGGGAAAACAGTAGCTACATGCTTCTTTCCTATACTACTGTAGCAACTAACGGCATTGATGAGAAGGCATGTAAATTGGGCTTCACTTTACGGTGTTTATCAGAGCACTTAGTAAAATATAAGGCTGGTATTTATTTGAAGTTGTATAGTATGACTTAATTCACATCTGTTGGAATAGAAAATATATTCTGTTGAGTATTTAAGAGGTTGTACATGTTTTCTTTTGTGTTTGGATCCTTTGTACTTTTTCATGTTCAGTACATCAATAAACAAAGTTGAAGGGAAAACAGTGTCATGACCAGGTCTTTTGCCATATTGTCCTCTGCTTTAATGGGTAAGCAATCCGAGTGAAAGGTTTCTGCAAAGCTCTCAAACTCCTTTTGACTTAGCTTAGTGTCCTAGCCGCCAGTAAGGAGGTAAGATAGTGGAGCTGTGTACCAGCTAATGTGTTCCATTACAATTAGTGTCGAATCTTTGCACTTCAGTTTTATATGAACCACTTGATACGGAAGCTAGTACAATAAGTGAGGGTCATTAAACACGTTCAGTAAAAATTAATTTGCTGGCTATAGCAGACTGCTAATCAGAGTAACTAAGGTAATATTTTAGTGTTAGGATAAATACAGAGGAGAGGGAAGGATTCTTCATTTCAGTGTCTTTTTTACTATTTAATTACTTGGTAATTTCTGGACTCCATTAATTGACTAGATATTTAGTTAACCTTAGTTTGCAGTTCTTTTTCTCATCTCTTCAAGAATTTTTTTTTAAACATCAGTCAACTGTCTCTTGCCCTCTTAAAGTACATACACTTCTAAATTGATTTGCTTTTCTCAGTTGAGTGAGAGTGAATTTTCACCAGTGAAGACACACTGCGTAAGCCACTTTTGGAATGTAACTTTTATTTTTAACTGTTTTCTTTCACCTTCTCTTTTACATATATACTGTGAGATTTTCGTACAAAACTTTGTGGTATGGGTTGTGGTATCGAGCATTTCCCATCCCTACACTATGATGGACTTGGGTTTGCCTGGATGATGGAGTCGTAAGTCTCTACATAATAGTACATCAAGATGTCAGTCATAGCTAGTCTTAACAAACTGAATCTGTTTACTTTTAGAGATAATATGTACTGGTGTCTTTTTATGCAGTTATGTTATCTGGTGGCTGGAGTAATGAAAGGATGCAAGACACAGTGCTTGGCAGCAAATGAAGAGCTATATTTGGAGCTCATATTCCAGCTGGGACATCTGTATGTTCAGCTTGCACTCTTTCACAGAAGGATAGATTTAGTTCTCAATTGACACCAGTTTGAGTACAGTGTAGCTAGTCACGGTTGAATTATTTTATTATACGGAAATGAGGACAAAATGTGCTTGTGTAATTGCCTTCAGTTTAAAATCAAAACTGCTTATATTTTGAGGGTTAGCTGCAGATAAGCAGGCAGTCAAGGAGCAGCACTAAAAATTATCAGTTGCAAGTGCAGTTGCCCAGAGGAAATGTCAGTGGTGAAAAATACAAATTTGGTTATATGTATCTGAGCACCTCTGGATAGCTGGAGCTCATGAGCAAGGGAATCTGATGCAAATTTATACAGAGGTAGTACTTTTTTTTGTATGTATACTGTATTAAAGTTTTATTGTAGAGCTAAGGAAAAAAAACATTGTGAAACTGTTTCATGCAATATGGTAGAAGATGGTTAGTTCCTTTTGCACATAAATAACAAGAGTTGCAGGAATGTGTCTCAGCATCTCTGTGGGATAGATAAGACGAGCTTGGAAGCATGACCCTGGCAGAGGGTGAGCTGTAACAGGAGTGCAGGAGTGTTAGCAGGGATGTTGTGTAAGGACTTTGTTACTGCAGAAATATGCTTGAGGCTTGTGTGTCCTCTTTGCAGAAGATGAATGCAATGAAATCAGCTCTGACAGGTGAACTTCCCACCTGTGTCTAGAAAAGCCTTTCTTCGGCAAGAGAGCGTTTTCCCAGTGTGAATGACGAAAGCTGCGTTTTTCAAGTGGACAGCTGTGTATTGGACTTTTACATCGTGTGTATTTGTTGCATTACACTCAGGAGTTGTCGGGTACTAGCAAGTCTGGGACACTCTTACCTGCTTCTCAGGCCTGACTGAGGCTTAAAATCTATTTCCTTTTGTATTGTCACTTTCAGACACACTGTGTGAAGGTGACTAAATGTATAAGAATGGTGACTTCTGATAAATCTTGAAAAGCAGCAACTAGTTCGGACTTACTAAAAATTTACAGCTTTATTTTATGACTGGGAGAGAGTATCTCAGGGTTTTCTTTGCTATAGCAGTTTGAGAAATGAACACAGTTTCAGAGATGCTTCATCATGGGTAGAACAATAGCCTGGGATTGTACCGTTTCAACCCTGCCGATACTGCTGATGTGACTGCACTTGGCACTTTTCAATATTGGGCTTTGTCTGCCCAGTTGTGGCATCCAGATTTCAACATTTCAGTATGTACAGAGAATCATAGAACGTGTTGGACTGGAAGGGACCTTTAATGTGTCACACAGTCCAACGCCCCTGCAGTGAGCAGGGACAACTTTAACTAGATCAGGTTGCTTAGAGGCCCATGAGGCCTGACCTTGAATGTCTCCAGAGATGGAGCCTCCACCACCTCTCTGGGAAACCTGTTCTGGTGTCTCACCACTCTCCTAGTAAAGAACTTCTTTCTAACATCTAATCTAAATCTACCCTGCTCTAGTTTATAACCGTTGCCCCTCATCCTTTTGCTATACACTCTTGTGAACAGCCCTTCCCAGGCTTTCCTGCAGCCCGCTTCAGGTACTGGAAGGCTGCTATAAGGTTTCCCTGAAGCCTTCTTGTCTCCAGGGTGAACAACCTCAACTCTCTCAGTCTGGCTTTGTAGGATCTCAAAACCGAGACGAATGCCCTTACTTTTACACAAATTTTTTCCCAGTTATGCTTTGCCGTAGAGGTACCTGTCTACAAAACTGCTGCAGTGATGACTAATGCTTTGGGCCAGCAGATGTGCTAGCACATTGGAGTTCATCTGAGCCAAGCAGCTTAAAAGAGCTGGGGCAGAGATTGGATCTTTTGGTGGGAGGAAGTGGGGGGAGTCTGTTGGGATGAAGAGCAATTTTGGTCTGAAAAGCTTGTTTCCCGTGCTTTAAGTGACAGAAGCTGAGGAAGGAATGTAAGCTTTCAGGTGTCTTCAAAGTAACATGAGTGACTTCAGAGGGTTAAGAGGTTGCCTAACTCTATACTATCAAGTCTGATACATTACTATCTTATCTTGTAACTTACTGTTTTCTGGTTTTGACCAACATTCTGCTCAGACATGAATAGAAATGATGAAAATAATATTTTTTTTTACACTTGTAAGGCCGTTTGAAAAATCAAGCATAACTGTGAAAAGCTGGTAAAATACATCATTTCTTATTTTATGTACTATTATCATATGACTCCTATACATAAGTGAGTTTAAGTCAACATCATATTTTTAGTGATCCTTTAATATTGTAAGGAAAGTTTCTGCAAGTGCTGGCAGAGATTGATTTTAAACACCGTGTACTTTACAAAGAAACATGAGCTGAATTTTGATGTGAAGCAACTCATTAAATTATTCTCATTTCTGCTATAGGACCCTTGCTTAGTACAGCACATGTAGATCTGTTGCTTTGAGTGCAAGGATATTCTTAATTTCAAGTGTCTATCTATTTCAGTGTTCTGCTGATAAAACTTTATGCAGGTCACCCAATTGCTGATAAAACAGAGCTATTTCATAGAATCATAGAATGGCCTGGGCTGGAAGGGACCTTAGAGATCATTTTAATTCAGCCTCGACTAGGTCAGGCAACACGTGAGAACCGAATAGGAACCGAACCCGCAACCTTTGGTGTTTCAAGCACCACGCTCAACCCACTGAGCTGCCAACACTTACGAAAGACAATATTCTCTAATAAAAAATTGAACAGCCCTGTAAGCTAGTCTGCTGCTGCTCGGGGTCCCCCATCTCACAAGTTTGGTATTAACTTTTAGAAATACAAGGTATTCTTTAGGAACCTCTTCTGTTGGAAGGAAGGTAGAGATAGGTTGAAGTGAAATGTTTATTTCCTACTACTATCTCTGCTTTGTGCCATCCTACAAAATAAGCAAAAGCATAGTGACAGACTGGGGTTTTTTTTTTCTGTCCTTGATTAACATTGACACTACTCTGATCGATGCAAAACAGTTCAGTTATACCTTTCACTTCACGCTGTCTGCTGTTCAACAGATCGTGTTTTCTGAGAAATCATGACTCTAGAGATTTTGTGTTTGAATTACTTCTTTCTTGAAGTGGTGTGTTGCATATTCATTGCAAACATCTGCAGTATGCATTTTTATTTCCACAAACTCGAATATGTTATAAATCTGATTTTTTAAAAAGTAACTGTAATCCTGGTTGTAAATGATGCATGTTGGTAGTAGTCTCTTTTTTATAATCAAAATATTTATTGAAATGATTTCAGACTTCTTGTTCATTGTGCTAACACTCAACAGCCATGCGTCATGCCCCATCCCACCTTTCTGATCTATTGTTAAGCAACCTGTTCATTGTGCATCCAAGTCATGCTAATAGAGTTGTACAAGTAACAGAGGAAAAGCTTAAGAAAAAGAACATAGGCATCTATGTGTTTTACAGACTTCAGGGAAGACCAGAAAGGGCAAAATTAACCTTCAAATTAGTTCCACTAGGTTGCCTCTCCAGCACTTGGATGCACTGATCCACAACTGATTAACAAACTTCTAAGTGAGAGCTCGTTCCTGTTTCCTACTGTATGCTTTCCAGACTGAAAACAGGATCTAGATAGTTTAACAATATGTGCTGTTATCCTGAAGCTGATGATTCTGCCCCTCTTTTCTGGTGAGACCTCACCTGCAGTACTGTGCCAGCTGTGGAGCCTTCAACACAAGAAGGGTGGAGATTTGTTGTAGCAGGTCAAGAGGAGGGCCACAAAAATAATCGAAGGGCTGGAGCACCTCTCCTCTGAGGACTGAGGCTGAGGGAGTTGGGCTGTTCAGCCTGGAGAAGAGAAGGCTCCAGGGAGACCTCACAGCGGCCTGCAGGATAGCTGGGGAGGGACTGTTCACAGGATGAGGGGCAATGGTTTTAAATGATGGATTTAGATTAGGTGTTAGAAAGAAGTTCTTTATAATGAGAGTGGTGAAACACTGGAAGAAGTTGCCCAGAGAAGTGGTGGTGGCCCATCCCTAGAGGCATTCAAGGTCGGGCTCCCTGCTCACTGCAGGAGGGTTGGACTAGATGACCCTTCCAACCCAACATATTCTATGAATTCATATGGCCATCCCTAAGAACAACTAGGGCAAGAGAGAAGAGAGAACCCCAAAAGGATCAAGTCTGGACCAAAAGAGGAAGTGAACAAAGTTGTTGAAAGTTCGCATTATGTCTGAAGCTCATCAAGACTCTTCTCGTTTCAAAGACGTTTTAGTCCTTTAGCTTGTTGCTTTCTCTGGGAAACTGGGTATTTTATTTGCTGCTGCTGAGATAGCTTCTCCAGAAAAGCAGAAGCAAAGCAAAAAAAGAATGTGAAAAAACAAAGCAAAGGCAGCAGAAGCCTGACAAGGAGCTTTCATACTGTGATACCAAATTTCAGCAGTTCTGTCAATGCATAGTGGACTTCTTTAAAATCTTTGCAAAATGTCGAGAGCAGACAAAAGTAAACTAAAAGATCAGAAGTGAACTTGAATAGAATTCCAATAAAGTAAATTGGAAGTGAACTTAGTTTGTCTTAATTGCCGCCTCTGAAGTGTTGAATATTTCTTGACTTCACCTGGTTGTGGTAAAGCTTTGAAGAAGCTCTGAAAGCCACTGCTTTAAATGACTGTTTACAACAAAATTTGATAGTTATGATCTAGAAGAAAATAATTGCAAGAAAGTGATGACCAAAATTTTCTTCCTCCTGATGGAATTAGCAGTAATTATTAGGTGTATCAAGATAACTTAGTTTGTTCTCCGTTCCACACGTTTTACTTAGCAGCAGCTGTAGGAGAGGATTTCTGTAGGATAATGAAGGAGTTGATCCATACCAGGCAGTTAAAGGCAAACTAAGTTTTCACGGAAGAAGCTGATACTTCTCTAGTAAGTAAAATTCCTGAAGATGCTATCACAAAGCCTTCTTTCTTTTACCTCTCATCTCTGATATCTAATGAGTACTTTTTTCCATAGATGAAGATCAATTTTTTAAAATATTCTAGGTGGGAGTGTTCTTGTTTAACTTCGGGATACTAAGGCTAAGATCATCTTTTATCACATTGTCTAGTTCTTAATCATTTACTTTTAGAAACTTTGAACTGTAAACAAGCCTTACAAGGACTAATCTAGGGAATACATGGTATATGATTTCAGGGAATCTTGTCAAGGGATTATGTGACCATGTTTGCTGCTATTTGACAGTGTTTTCTCCTTAGATGATTTCTAAATACGAAAGGTCCTTCAGTAGCATGGCAGATTGTGACAGATGTCACAATATATTCCTCCTCAGATTCTGATCTTCAGCTTTTTCCAAATAGCCTGTTCAGAAAACAGCACTGTAATCTGGTGAGTCTGCCCCACATCAACTAGGTCTTCAGCAGAGAGGGCCTTGAACAGTTGGGTAAACTTGGAAATTCAAAGCTATTTGGCAAAATCCACCAGTAATTGTGGTAGCAGTTACCAGAAGGTTTTTCATGCTGGAAGCTCATGTGGGATTTTACAGGGGTTTGGACAAAGCGGTCTTCCCCACATATCAGGAGAAAGCGGTGTCAGCCTCTGGGGGAGACCCTGTTCCTGTTGTAATCTGGTTTCACTTAGCCACCAAGACGGATGGAAAATTAAGAGTTGAGACACTGGGTTCAGAAAGTCGCTTTGAACCTCCTCAGTGTTTCTCCAGGAATGTATACACTATGGAATGGAATATACCAAAGTGACACTAACAAAGCAGATGAAGTGGAAGCCTATTTAGCCAGAAGATATGTACTTCAGCTTCTTACACAGCTCAGCCTGGCTGTAGAGGAGAGGAGATCGAGTCTTTTGGAGGCATCCAATGTTGAATCTTCTATCAGACTTGCTGGCATGCTGTTCCTTACCTAGATGAACCTACCTGCATACCAGAGCGCGTACTTCATGTTGGTGCTGTCATCTCTCCATAGAGTCCATAGGCATATTATCCAGGATCTACTTAGCTTTATTCTTGCTGTCTGTTCAGACTCCGTTGCCTGTAGATGAGCAGGTGTGTCATGTTCAGAGTGAATGGCACTTCACTAGGAAGGCCATGGAGTTTTTGTTTCTCATGAGGTCCCTTAAGTGTCTTCAGATACTGGCAAACCTTACACATTCTGAACTGTTCTTTCTAGTTTGAGACACCTGCTTACCAGATGAGCTCTATCAACCCTCTTAAGAATCTGATTTTCTTACTAAATGAAGCAAAGCTGGGCTGGGAGTGGGGTTGGTTTTTTAATCTCTCATCCTTAGCTGGCCATGTATTGTTACTTCCAGCATTGGCCTGCTATTTTGTGCGGAATGCTTTACAGAAGAGGCATTAGGATGTCTTAATATATCAGTATTGCCACTATCGTGTTTTCAGACTGGAGAAAAGATGGAAGCGGAAGGATATAAGAGTGCTGTTTCACTTTCACTCTGGTGTATTTTCTCTCTTTTGTCAACTAACATGAGCTTGCAAGCTAAGTGTTTTTCACCGAGACTGTTCTCGTTCCTATTTTGTGGACTGAAATGCTGCATTCGGCTCAAACAAGTCTGTGTTCTTAATTCCTTTCTGCCCTAAAATTACCGTAGTGCCCTACTGTAAGTATTACTGATGCAGTCAGAAGATCATAAATTCCCAGTATGACAAATGAAGTTATGAAAGAAGTTTGACTTTGTCAGATAGTCACAATAAAAATAAATTTCCTCAAACATGAGGAAGCAATTCATGAGGAGGCGCTTAGGAGGGAATGAGCGTTACCTTGGTGTGTAAGTACTGATTATTTTTACTCTCTTTGCTTTAGAGTGCACATGACTTTTTAATTGCTGCAAGATTATATGGATGCAGTTGACAAGATGCGTCTGTTCAAGGTGCTGGTAAGGAAAAGACGTAAAGAAAGAAGATCCAACCACCTCATTGACTGAGGAGGGTGGAAAGATGCGTTCTTAAGCAATTGTAAGCTTATCTAGATTCCCCTTTCAGCAGAGGTCTTTACAGGTAAGAAAAGATTGCATTGTTCATGACTGCGTAATCTTTCCCTTTCTATGCATTTAAGCACAATCTTTTCACTACTCCAGAGTTGAAAGGACGATTTGAAAGGAGCGTAGGACCAACAATCCCAGTGGTTTTAGGTATCAGACACAGCACTGATGGTTCTGCATGTTTAGTTTACAGAAGCAGAGATAGGTAAGAAAATCCACTCTGTACTTTTTTGTGTATGAACAGCACTAACATTCACAGGTAAGCACAGCATTTTCCACACCACGTTTTCCCCCTGATGTATTTCTGGCATGGGTTTCTTGTAAATAAGATAGTGAATTTTTAATAGGAGTAGGTTTCAAACATGCTAAATTGTTCACAGCTGTAACAGCTCCCTAAAAGTGCGTGTCAGGAAACCATAACCTGTTATACAGCACTAAGGATATACAAGAGTAGCACTGTGGGAAGAGTGAAGTGGGGTTCTTGTTCTTTCCGTTTGAGAGTTTTATGTTTTGTTGGGTATCTCCTGTGCCAGCTCTGGCAAGCTTGCTTAGGGAACCTGTCACCACTTGTCCCCACCTTTCCTCAGAGCTGAAGTGGAGGCAAGACAAAACCCAAATTCAGATGTAGCTCGGGCATCTGTGGTTGATGGTCCAGAGCTGCTTGGTCTCTTCCACGCAGGACTGCATGTACAGAGTCAAGGTGGTATTGGAGGACACGGTGTGAGCTGGTATGGCTTCTCTCTGGCCAAGGGCTATTGTAGTAGTTCACCATCCAATGCGTATCTTGTCAATAAGGCAGGCCTAGCCTTAAATGTGTATGGACAACTACTCTGTTAGAAATCTGATAAACACTTTTTGAGAAACATGTTTAAAAGATGTTAAATGTTAATATAGCTTACTGAGATAGACGTGTTTCTTTTAAGAGCCTTTGTCCTAGGAAGTTTCAGAAATTCACTGTGAAAAATAGAAACCTATGCAGTAATGAGTTCAAAAGAGAAAAACAGCAGTGAGATAGAGAATTGCTTTTTTTTAAAAAAAAATAATTCTAATAATGGTCATTTTTCACTGTGATCTTGTTAACTCTTTTTTTCCTGTACCTTTTCATACTCCTCTCTACGTTGAAATTTTTGGAAGCTGCTACATGAAATAGACCACTTACTGTGTTCCAATGAAATTGTTAGAATTTGTGTCTGAAGGTTAAGATCAAATGTTTAATTGATGAAACTACTCGTATTGGTGTTTTCTTGGTATTCAGGATTTTTCTGAGCAGTTAATGCAGCATAGAGCCTATTATGAAATCAAGCTGATTTTCACGAAAAAACACCCATATGTAGAAAAACGCTTCAGGTTAAACTAGTGTTTAAAAGCCTGTATTTCTGAAAATTCTTTCTCTTTTCTCCAAGACCCTGGAAAAAGTAGAACTGTGTTTGTTTAGTATTAGGTATTTGGAAATATTAATAATTCATTATTCTTCAGAGAGAATGGTTATCATTTGCTCTGTTTGGTAGAGGTGAGAGGATTCCCTTTTTCACAGCGTAGTCAAGGGAAAAAATATTTTGACCCTGTCTACTGCAGGAAAATCAAGTGTACAAAACCAAACCCCTATTTAGTTTGAGCTCTGTTATATAAATTCCACTGCTAATGATTTCTTTATTGCACATTGTCACTATGGAGAGGAAAAACAGACTTCACACTGATTTGCGCTGTACCACTGAAAGGTGAATCTATATGCAGTTTTGTTGGAATTGCAAGATCAAAGGCAAAATGAGACTTCCAGTTCTTTGCTGTCAAAAAAGTAGTTTTGTGCATAGCAAGAGATGTTATATGATGAGTTGGGTAATCAGCTGAGACAATCGGTTGAGTATTCGATGTGGAACAGTGTTGAATACTTTTCAAAATCTAGGTAGACAATATCCACTTCCTTCCACTCGTCCAATAGTCAGGTCATCATGTCATAGAAGGAGATCATGTTTGTCAAGCAGGACCTGCCTTTCATAAATCCATGCTGACTGGGCCTGATCTCCTGGTTGTCCTTTAATTAGCACGTGATGGCACTTGAGATGATCTGCTCCATGAGTTTTCCTGGTACCAAGGTCAGAGTGACAGGTCTATAGTTTCCCAGGTCCTCCTTTCTACCTTTCTTGTAGATGGGAGTTACATTTGCTACCCTCCAGTCCATTGGGACCTCTCCAGCTAACCAGGGCTTCAGGCAAATTATAGACAGTGGCTTGGCGAGCACGTCTGCCAGCTCTTTTAGCACACTTGGGTGTAACCCATCTGGTCCCATTGACTTATGTCTATGGGTCCAAGTGGTGTAGCAGGTCTGTGACCACTTCCTCTTTAACTACGATGAGCTCATCCTGCTTCCCCTCCCTGTCTTCTAGCTCATGAGACTGGGTAGCCAAGGGACAGCTGGTTTCACTGCTAAAGACTGAGGCAAAGTAAGCATTGAGCACCTCAGCCTTATCCTCATCCGTTATTATTAAGTTACCCTCTGCATCCAATAGAGGATGAAGGTTTTCCCTAATCCTCCTTTTGTTGTTAATGAATTTATAGAAACATTTTTTGTTATCCTTAATAGCCGTAGCTAGTTTGAACTCTAGCTGTGCTTTGGCTGTCCTAATTTTCTCCCTGCAAAGCTGCATCTTTATCGTCTTCGTGAGAGATCTGCCCCCTCTTCCAAAGGTTGTAGACCCTCCTTTTATTCTTGATTTCGAGCCGCAGGTCACTATTTATTCAGACCAGTCTCCTTCCCGGCCGACTCATTTTGCAGCACATAGGGAGAACCTGATCCTGTGCCTTTAAGACTTCCCTCTTGAAGTATGTCCAGCCTTCCTGGACTCCCATATCCTTCAGGGCGGCCTCCCAAGGGACTTTGTCAGTCTGTCTCCTGAACAGGCCAAAGTTTTCCCTCCAGAAGTCTAGGGTGGCAGTTATTACTAACTCCTCTCCTTATTTTACCAAGTTTTGAAAACTCACGTCACCTCATGATCACTGTGCCCTAGGCAGCCTCCAACCTTTACTTCCCCCACAAGTTCTTCCCTGTTCAAAGAAGCAGGTTCAGGAGGGCACCTTCCCTGCTTGGCTCCTTCACCAGTTGTGTCAGGGAGTTATCTTCCACACACTCCAGGAACCTTCAGGACTGTTTTCTCTCTGCTGTGTTGTATTTCCAGCAGACATCAGGGAAGCTGGAGTCCCCCAAGAGCACAAGGGGTGGCAACTGTGAAACATCTCTCAACTGCTTATAAAGAATTTCATCTACTTCTTCGTCCTGATTGGATGGTCTATAACAGATTCCCACCCCTGTGACCTTACCCCTGATTCTTACCTGTAAGGATTTGACCCTATCATCACCTTCGTTAATCTGAAGGCTTTCATATGTCTCCTCAACATAGAGGGACACTTCACCACCTCTTCTTCCTTGCCTATCCCTTCTGAAAAGTTGGTATGCATCCATTGCAGCACTCCAGTTGTGGGAGTCATCCCACCAGGTTTCCATGATGGCTGCTATATCACAGTTTCCCTGTTGCACAACGGCCTCCAGCTACTCCTGTTCATGGCCTGTGCTACATGCACTGGTGTAGAAACATTTCATGAAGGGAGTCAAGTACATAGTTTTTAATGTTGAGGGGTGGTAGATCTTCAGGTTACCTAAGAAGCCTACACCTTGCCCTACAACTGTTGGGCTACCACACCCAGGGTTCTTATTTGCAAGACCAGCTACATCCCCGTCCTCCTTACCATCTCCATCCCCTTTCAAAACTAGTTTAAAGCCCTGTCTATGAGCCCTACCAACTTGTGTGCCAAGGTTCTTTTCTCCTTGTGAGACAGATTAATTCCATCTGTTGCCAACTGCCCCAGTGCCATGAAGACTTCCCCATGGTCAAAAAAATCCAAATTTCTGTTGGTGACACCAACCTCTAAGCCATGTGTTAATCACATGGTCTTTCCTCTTTCTTTCAGAATCCCTCCCTGTCACTAGAGGGATTGAGGAGAATATCATAGCACAGCATTGACTCCAGTGGTATCCCATGGCTCTGTGCATGTCGGAGTGGATTCCTGCTGCTTTATTTTATTCTTTTTTCAGTGTGGGAGTCCTGAAGCCCTGCATATATGCAGAATAGGAATGAGCTGATGAGGTGTTGAGCCTTGTAATCACTCTTCTCCAGCAAAATTGCTGATTTTTCCTGGCCTTCATATGTATTAATCACATGTATTAATCATCTTACTACCACGGGTTTTTTTAGTACCCTTGCCATAGCATGACTGTGGTTAAGTCCATTGCATTTTATCATTACTTCAGTTCAAAATGCTGTTGCTTTGAAACAGTTCTTAAATTAAGAGTATTTCGTTCAGTTTGAACTCAAGCAATACTATAGTAATTGTTGGTTGAAAGGAAAATGCTTTTGAAGAATTTGCTTCTGTTGATGGGAGTAATTCCTATTTAAAAATCCCTTAACATTAGAACTGATTCATTAAAGTAGCATGAAAAAAATCTAAAAATACTACCTTAAACTTGCTGCAGATACTTCCTTCAGTCAATGAACAATGGCCAGGCTACAGTGATTTCGTAATTGCTTCACTGCTGGTCTACTCCCCTATATTCATGTAGCTGGAGACATAAAATAATGTATGATTTTGTGCATAGTTGTGTGCTTTTCTTCATGGCTTATGCTGCTAAAACTGGAAGGAGCATCTTCACTAGTGTCTTCAGATAGCCGTACCAGTTTGCGTGATGCTAGATGCCTCTGTTTTGAAATGCCTAATCATTGACTGCAAAAGAGCTGATCTGTTCTGAAGAATCACTAAAGCAGCTGCATTCATCTGACATGAGGCACACCACGATGTAGAAAATGTGCTTACAAGTACAGTGAAGAACAATTCCTAAGTTATACTTAAAAGCAGACTTCTATAAGAAACAAGAGAACACAAAGTTTAACCAGGTTTAGGGTATGCTGTAAAATATTTCTATGAGCAGGTAGTGTTCCATAAGAATAAATAGACTTAATAGCTAAGCAATACTGCCTGAAAGATACGAAATATAAAGCAGTTTTCTATAATGAACTTTGACTGAAGAAGTGCTGAAGATTTTCCAAAATCTTTTCTAGACCGTGCTACTCTTTTTGCTAATCTGTAAAAACAGGTAGAGGAACAGCAACTTAAAGAAATTTCTTTGAGTTTTGCCTTTGAGGAAACTTGAACGAAGATTCAGGGCAAACAGCAGCTACCTAAAAATGCATTAATATTTCACTGGCAGAGAGTCTTCTTCCTGTAGTGATTTTTTGTTCTTTTTGTTTCTGGGTGTAATTGGCTAGAGCAGTCACTTGCAGCTGTTAGATACTCTGAGCTCCAGCGGAGATTGTCAAGGCTTCAGGTGTGTCTAAGTTCTGTTTGGAAACCAGTGAATCTCTGGAGTAGTTTACATCAGGGAATGGTTTTGGCAATTAGTGGATCCACAGAAAGAAATGAGATAAACTTATGCTTTTAATTTTCAGTTGAGCAGCTGTGGTCTTATGCATAACTAATTTGGTATGTGTAAAAAAACCTGAACAACACACACACAAAAAAAAAAACCAAACCAAAAGAAACCCCAGATTGACCTGTGTGAATTTCCCAGATTTCCTTGTCTGTTCAGGTTCTATGGTTTTGACAGAAGACCCCTAAATGCACACTAGGCCAGATGAACAGTGCAGCATATCCTTTTTACCTTGTCTGTACAGAAAGAGGTTTGTATATAAAACTATTTTCTGCAAGTAATACGTGATTCTCACCTGAAACAAGACAAACGTGAGCATCGCTTGGTGCATTCTTTTTCCTTCCTGCAGGGTTGGAAAACAGAGCTAATAGTAATCCATAGTTTCAGTCTCCTGACCTCTGGTATCAGTGTGCATATGTCTGGTTCAGAAAACAGGTGAATTTACTTACTGTTAATGACCCTATGCTTCACAGCAGCTAACTGCAGCAGGATACCATGTAGAAAACTGAGTTTCGCTGCAGGTTATTCACATGAGCAGCAGACAAGTTCTACTCTGAAGTTTTATAACTTATTTCATATTGAGTTGGCTTTGAGGAAATACTCTATTGTGTGAAGCCATAAAAACTTCTTTAACTATTTGTATTTAGCGTAGCCGCCAGCTCCTTTCAAAAAGTGAATGAACACCAAAATTGAGGAGTCCTTACACTTTCCATTCTTTCACTTTTACCCTTGTTGGGAAAAAAACCTCATTAACTCATCAGCAAAGCAGCAGAATTTTAAACATTTAATTGAAACATGGATGGTTTCATTTGTTTGTTTGTTTTCTTTTTAAACAGGGCAGTTAAAGTAGCTTTCCTCTCCTGATGTCTGGTCAAAGCACTTAGAATTCTAAAATATTTGTCTTGATGGAGACAATGTGTTAAAACTTAAGAGTGTGAAAGTTCTGTTAAGCATAGGGTTTTAAATTTGAGAGATGGGTTTTCCTGGAAAAGCTCTCATTTGCATTTCTGTTGACATAATGCTTAAAAAAATTTCAAAAGATTAGACAGTCAATGTGTAGGGAATGATCTTGGAGAAAATACTAACCTTTTGGGATTTGAGACCAAAGAATACTGAGGAGAAAGTACAGAGGAGTTCAGAAAACTATTAACTTCTGATGTCCTGGGGTAAAATGTGTAACAATTTGCACAAAAATGGGAAACTAGTTGGTGATTTTATTCCAGCTTTTTAAAAGTCTGTTGGTTACAAAACCACAGCTATGCCCAATCATTGCATGCGCAGTACTGTGTTGTAATTCATCTCTTCTTTCTACCTTGAAATTGTGACAGTGGTAATAGTTAAATGTTTAAAAATTTAGAAGGTGTGGTTTTAATAAGCTCTGGAAATATTAATGTATATTTTAAAAAGGTCTGCAATCTCAGCAAGAAGTGGTTTGTCTTCATTAAAGAAACATTTGGAAGATGATGCATAAAGAGCAAAAACTATCTGCTCAGTCTATAATTGTTTGTACGTGTCTGCTTGCTGTACATAACAAAAATATCTACAGAGACTACGATGTAAATGAAAGTATGGATTATCTTTGAAAGTGGTATTATCATATGTGGATACATTGTGCTCTTCTGTAAAATACAAAGCAAACTTTATTGTGTTGTAAAATAGAGCCTTTTACACAGGTTCCAGTTTTTATAAGGAATTTTCCTCATGAAGATGAGGAAAGCAGTGTCAGTTGTTTAAGGTCTGTACAAGCTTCTCACAATACAGAAGAAAAAGATACTACAGCTAATTACTTCAAAATTTGTTGCATTTTAGTTTTGGCTGCCATGACCTTTTCTTTCAAGATATGTACTGATCATACAAACTGATGGTCAGTAACACTGAAAGGGAACATAATTTTAGACCTTGGATTTCTCTTCTCATCACAGCAGTTTGCACTCCCAATTAGTTAACTGGAGTGTGTGTAGGACCTAATGAGCACAGGAGAATAAATGCTAAAAAAGTCCTCTCCTGCTGAGTCACAGTTATGGCGTCTCTTTCCCATTTCATGTACAGTCAGGTACTCAGTATGTCTGTATGGCTGCAAGTAAGCGTCTGAGTTGTTTGAGATGCAAAAAAATCTGCTTTTAAGAACAAAAATAAAAATTTTCCTGATCTTTTTTTCAATGAGCATACTTCAGGGAACACGCTAGTCCAAGCTGAAGATTTGTTTTAGTAGCAGTCTTTGCTGCTGGCAAGTGAATTGCCACTTAAAGGTGTGTATCTTGTATTCCACGAGGGCTTTCCGGAGACTGTCCCCGGACTTGCAGAGTTCTTGTTTTCTTATTTTGCTCATGCAAAATGCTGTATGGATTTTTATTGGGGGCTTGCTATTTTTTCCTTATTTTGCGTCTCTGTTACGCACTTTCCCTTCTTAAATGGAACTCTTTAGTGCTTCTGATTTTTAATTTTGATGTTAAAATTTCTGATGAGAATCCATGAGGAGACATTGCTGATTTTCTGGAGAATGAAAAAAAGGAGTTTCATTTATCTCAAAGTAATTTCTTTTCCACCAGTATTGTGTGATTAATTGAAGTTCCTCACCTCTAATATTTTTCCAAAGAGTAAGTCATATTCACACAGCACTGGTGCTAATCTGACTTTGTATATTCTGTATTGTATATTTCTAGAATAGAGACAGTTAGTGGCTATGAAATATTATTCTCTCTGCATAAGAAATTAAAAAAAAAATAAAATCCTGCAGTATCAGGATTGTACATGGTATGTTTGAAAATCTACTCAACAAAGCTTGACTGAAGATTTTTAATTGCTAAGCAATCATTATAATCTAGATGTAAATGAGACATAATCAGTAGTAGAGAGTTGTCCTCTTTAAAGCTAAATATTTTCTTTAACAGGGGAATAAATATCCTCTCTACCCCTCCCCATAGGCCACTATTGGCCATGGTAGGAGTGAGAAAGGGAATTCTGCAGCACCAAATCCAGATCTGTAACAAAGCTCAGGTCTTTCTTTTTTTTTCCTTCTATGCAGAACCTTGTCTCTTACAGTACAACATGAAACTTAATGGTAATGTGTTGTGAGCGATCTCTGTTGCATGCATGAACTGTGGCTGCTTGCCGTTGGTAGGCAGGTGATCTGTGTTGTTTATGAAGACAAGAAACAATACTGCAATGAGGCAGGGAGGTGCGACTGTGATTTGCCACCTCTACTCCATTTGTTCAAAAGGATCTGTGCTTTCTGTGTTGGTATTTCAGAAAAGTGACAAGGGTACACTAGCCAAATTCCCTGTTAACAAATGTAGCAGTGGCGCTCGGAGTCAGAGCCTCTTCAGGCTTAAAGCTTTCTTCTTAAAATATGCATTGCAGGGGGCCAACTACCAGCAGAAAGTATCTGCTAATTGTCAGCCATACTCTTGAGTTGTTTCACTTGCTCTAGCACTTTGAAATCAAGGGTTGCTGTGCCACAGAGGGAACAGTTAGCATTTGTCCTCTACAGTCTTTTGCCAGAAATCCTGGATGCCAGCGTGTGTGCGCTTCTAACACAAGCAGAGTGATACCATCAACCCTTGCTGAACAGCAGATCTAATTTTCTAATGAGTCTCTCTCATTAATGCATCAGTCAGCTTTTGTTAAACTGACATCATAGTCTCTGCCTCTATTAATGCCTATGTTTAATAGACAGATTTAAGCTGGAGCCTGTTAATGGCATTGTTGTTGTTCATGACCATAACTGTCAATTGTGCTCACATAAAGACAATCACAACTTGAACAAGGAAAAAGAGCCGTGGCTCAAGTGAGGAACAGATCTGTGGCCCCAGTTTGCTCTATTCTGCTATGATACAGCAGATGCAGAGAGAGGTATTCTGGCTGCTGGCGCTTTAGTGCTAAGGCATTATTAGGATGTCTTAACAATTGGGGTTCTTTGGCACTTAAATATTTCACAGACATCCACGCCAGTACGGACATTGTTGCTAGCTCACCAGCTCGACTCAAAGTGGGGCAATCCCCCTGTTTTTTGTGGCTGCCATGCAGGGGACTGACCAGGGGGGGACAGGCAGGAGAGTCAGTTTCTGTATGACGTCTGGGTGTCCCTGGTCATGCCATAAGCTGGAGCAGAGTCAGACCCGTTTCGTCAGTGGCTCAGTTAGAGAAAGGAGATTTCTGTTTTGTTTCTTTAAAGGAATTTCTCCTGTGTTTTACATAATTCAAAGTTATTCTGGTTGTGGATAGTTCAGATTTTTCCAGCTGATACTGTGTAGTAGAAGGAGGCAATCTTGTAAAGTGTTGTTCTCTGTTTAGCAAGTATCCCAGAGGCTGTAGCCACTTGTCTCCCTAGCAGCCTGCGTGCCAGTTGAGATGCCCATAAGCTGTACAAAGTGCTGTTTTTCACACACTTGTCCAGCTGTGTAAAGTACATAAATTATTCAGAGTTGGTTCTGGAGTGAGAAAAAAAGCCTGTTTCTTAATGCAGCCAATATATCATACACATGCTGTTGCAGAAATGATGCTTAACCAAAATATTCTTCTACAGCCGATGTATACACATCTGTGCGTGTGAAGTTTCATGTCACTGAATGTATTGATCTTGTTGTATTAAACCTAAGTATCTGGTAACTAATTAAATTAAACCTGAGTAACTGGTATCTGAAAATTGGGAGCAACTCCAGCGTTTCTGAGATCAGAAGCAAACACTATTCTAAAGAGTAATCAAGCTCAGTCCTGTCCGTTCTCCTTCAATGTGTCTATGCTGTTTCTGTATCCTGTGGAAGCTTTTTTGTAATTTTGTAATATCCATATAACCAAAGGTTTTCTTTATGAACAACTGAATAATTTATTGTGTAAGACTTTAATGGTAAATGATGAGAAATTTGAGTGCTATGGGTTCCTATCTGACCACTGTAATGTAAAAGTACAGTACTGTCTACCAATACAACTTTCTTTTGCTGTCCTGAAATGCCAGTGCCTCCTTTTTTATGCTGTTATCTAAGAAGATGCTTAAATCCAGTGCATCTACTTCTAATGTAATTAGTTAATGTGTATGGTTGATTGACGGTGGAGAAATGGGAGAAGGAATACTTACTCCTTTAGTTATATGTAAATAAAACCAATAAATCGTATCTGCAACACTCTCTTAAACTGAAGTCTATAATCATAGAATTGTCAGAGTTGGAAGGGACCAGAAAGATTATCTAGTTCCAGCCTGCCTGCCATGGGCAGGGACATTCCCCACTAGATCAGGCTGCTCAGAGCCCCATCCAGCCTGGCCTTAAAAACTTCCAGGGATGGGACTTCCACCACCTCTCTGGGCAACCTGTTCCAGTGTCTTACCACCCTCATGGTGGAGAACTTCTTCCTAATGTCCAATCTGAACTGATCCATCTCTAGCTCCAATCCATTCTCTCTAGTCCTATCACTACCCGACATCCTAAAAAGCGCCTCACCAGCTTTCTTGCAGGCCCCCTTGAGATACTGGAAGGCCACAATAAGGTCTCCTTGGAGCCTTCTTTTCTGCAGACTTAACAGCCCCAACTCTCTCAGTCTGTCTTCACAGGAGAGGTTCTCCAGCCCTCTGATCACCCTCGTGGCCCTTCTCTGGACATGCTCCAGCACTGTGGGCTCCAGAACTGGACGCAGTACTCCATGTGGGGTCTCACAAGTGTGGAGTAGAGGGGGAGAATCACCTCCCTCGACCTGCTGGCCACGCACCTCTTGATGCAGCCCAGGACACGATTGGCTGTCTGGGCTGCAAGTGCTCACTGACGGCTGATGTTGAGCTCATCCACCAGAACCCCCAAGTCCTTTTCTTCAGGGCTGCTCTCAAGCCTGTCACTGTGCTTGGGATTGCCCCAACCCAGATGGAGGACCTTGCACTTGGTCTTGTTGAACTTCATGAGGTTGGCCTGGACCCATCTCTCCAGCCTGTTGAGGTCCCTCTGGATGGCATCCCTACCCTCCAGCATGTCATCCGCCCCACACAGCTTGGTGTCGTCTGCAGACTTTGCTGAGGGTGCACTCGATGCCACTGTCCATGTCACTGATGACGATGTTAAACAAGACTGGTCCCAGTACTGTTCCTTGAGGAACTCCACTTGTCACTGGCTTCCACTTGGACGTGGACCCATTGACAGCCTCTCTTTGGATACATCCGTCAAGCCAGTTCTTTATCCACTGGATTGTTCATCCATCAAGCCCGTATTTTATCTGCTTGGAGACCAGGATGTTGTGCGGGACAGTGTCAAAAGCTTTGCTCAGGTCCAAGTAAATGAGGTCAGTTGCTCTTTCCTTGTCTATTGAGGTTGTGACCTTCTCTCAGAAGGCCACCAGCTTTATCAGGCACAATTTGCCCTTGATGAAGCCATGTTGACTGTACTCAATCACCTCTTCATTACTCTTCTGCCTCAGCAGTGCCTCCAGGAGGATCTGCTCCATAATCTTTCCAGACACGGAGGTGAGACTGACTGGCCTATAGTTCCTCAGTTCATCCTTCTTTCCCTTTTTGAAAATGGGGATTATGTTTCCCCTTTTCTAGTCAGTGGAGACTTCACCGGATTGACATGACTTTTGGAATATAATAGAGTGGGATTTAGTAACCTCATCCACCAGTTCCCTCAGCACCCGTGAATGTATCCAATTGGGTCCCATGGACTTGTACACTTTCAGGTTCATCAGATGGTCACAAACCTGATCTTCGGTTACAATGGGCAGTTTTTTCATGCAACCCCTGCCATTGTCTTCTGTGACTTCAGGAGTGTGGCTGGAGACCTTACCAGTGAAGACAGAGGAAAAGAAGTCATTGAGAACCTCGACCTTCTCCAAATCCCTTGTCACCAGTTTCCCCATTTCCTTTTTGAGGGGGCCTAGACCTTCACTGGTCTTTTTCTTGCCATAAATATACCTGTAGAAACTTCTGCTGTTTCCCTTGATCTCCCTGGCTAGATTTAGTTCTAACTGAGCTTTAGCTTTTCTAACCAGTCTCTTGCTGTTGAGGCAGCTTCCTTACATGCCCCCCACTCTAGCTTTCCTGTCTTCCACTCCTTGTAAAGTTTCTTTTTGTGTGACAGCGTGTCCAGGAGCTCCTTACTCATCCAGGCAGGTCTCCTAACATTCTTTCCTGCCTTCCTCTTTGTCAGTGTACTTTACTCCTGGACACAGAGAAGGTGATCCTTGAATAGTGACCAACTCTCCTGGGGCCCCCCTTCCCTCTACGGCTTTGTCCCATGGCACTTTGGCCAGCAGATCCCTGAAGCAATCAAAGTCTGCATACCTAAAGTCCAGGGTCTTAAGCTTGAAATATTTCCTCCTAGTTGCCCTGAGGATCTTAAATTCTTTCACTTTGTGGTCACTGCAGCCAAGGCTAAATGCACAGAGAGGAGGTTTTACTATGCGGAAATAAGGCTGAAGGGAATCCAGTGCACCTATGTATATAATTATGTATCTTGTTGTGGATATTTTTGTTACTTTCTGATTTGGAAGTTTATGGTGAATAAAGCGTTGTTTGAATCTGTTGAAACTCTTCAGATAATCTCAGTGAAGCAAGAATGAGAATAACCAAAAAAGCCACTGCTTCTCTAGATAATGTTTTTTCTATAAACACTATTACGTGTAGCCCTTGTTAGTATTCCTGGAGAAAAAGGTTGTCTTTAATAAGTCCTATGCCTGCTGTTGTGCTAATAAAAGAGCATAGTGTTATTCTTGGCCTGTCAATCCTGTCAAGGGAATCCAGCTGTTCAAAAGCAGGTCATGATGGGTTTCAGCGTTTAGTATAGAAAACTTATCATTTGACTTTTCTGTTACTTGTTTGATCTTATCAGCAAAAATACAAGGAACCAGCAGGATTCCCACAGATAACAGCCTTGAAGCAAAGTTAAGCAAAGTAAGTTTTCAGGAAAAATTGTGCAGTGGACTGGTACAAATTGCCAGCTGCGACATTTCATGCCCTGACCAGTTTGAGAAAACTTGGCCACCTTTTCAGAAATCGGAGCACTGTAATATTGTGCATCCTCTGGTTTACATATATTTAGTCAGAAAACAGTTCTTATTGGGTACTTCCTGTATTTTCTGTGGTTATCTCTGCAGGTTAGAGTTACAGGCCAACTTGCAAAAACTTAGATTTATTGAAATATGTTTTCAAACATGAAATGTCGCTTTATTTCAGTATTTCAAGAAGACAAAATGATGCAGAAGTAAAAGCTTGTTTTGGTTCAAGGGACAATTGTGACTGTTTTAGGAAAAGAGACCTTTTGTTTTAAAACAAAAAAACCCCACAACCTTTCAGTAAGAGACCAATTTAGATACCCTTAAAATAATTCAGCTAAAAATATAGCATTTGCCTAGAAGCAAACCAGTTGTTACAATTGCTGCTTAAAGAAAAAGACATATTTGATGACTGTAGTACCTTTTTTTAAGCTTTGGTTTGTTTCAGCCATTAAGTGGCTTGAAATGGAATATACATTAATATTTTTATGTAGGAAATATATGAGTCTACTTAACTGAACTAATTCTTGAAGCTCAATGCCCTCCAGATTTTTAGAAAGTCATGAAATATGGGCTATGTTCCACTTTTCTTACCACAGTATTTATGAAGCGATTGCAGTTCTTTGCCAGAAGCTTTGTTTTCCCTTGTGCAGTCAAAACAAGAAACAAACAAAAAAAATAAAGGTAAACCCTGAATCTGACTTTTTTTACGTACTGTTCTTTCTACCTTAGGTACTGGAACCCCGGAGACACATGACCCATTTAGAGCGTTGTAAGACTGCTTATGAACTGCGGCTCTTAAATACCTATCTGCAGTGGCTTTCTGCTGCTTTTCTGTTTGTCCTGTGCAGATAAAACTTTTGTAACATTAGGGTGGGAATCATTGGCTTCTATTTCAGGAATTGCTCTGCTCCAGAAACCGTAGTGTTACTTGGTTTCTACTCTTTCCCTGGAGAGGCTGTTGGGGAACCAAGTAAACATGCCAATGTTAACGGCGGTCTTTTTCTTGGCTGTGAAGCAGAAAAGTTGAATTCTTGTGGTACTCTATAATCAGCATCTGAAGACATGTTTTGAGGGTCTGGGATGTGTCATTTTGGGGATCCTTGTCCTTTGGGAAGCAGCTCCATCCATGGGGAGGTGCCAGCAGCACTGGGGCTGCACACACCTATTCCTTAGCATTTACTCCAGTTGTCAAAACATCCCTGGAGGGAAGCAAAAAAAAAGAGCTTTTGACTGGGAACAGTTGCTGCCTCTTCTAAATTGAACCATTACTGCAACTTACTTCATACAAGCCTGAAATAAGCCTTTTGAAATATTATAAATAGTTTGCAACTTAGCCAAGAAACTTGAGCCATTTTATCTTTCTGTGTCCCATGTTGGCCTCTGTACAGTTTGGGGTGCAATTTACTGATATCTCTGAACTCTTGCATTTCTGATGAGTCTCCAGTATGAATTCTGAGGGAGGCTAATTTCCTCTGTGTATGGAGTGAGTATGTATATGCAGTGAGTATATGTGACACAGAGAAAAACTGCATTTGTGTTTAGAAAGAAAAGGAAAGAGAATAGGAGATGACATCAGTTCTTTTTTTAAACATTTTGTGAAATGGCTTTTGGCCCTCTTGATCACCTTATGCCAAAGCAGAATTTAGGGCACAGGATTAGAGAAATGCTTTATTTTTACCTGAAGTGGAGCTTAAATGGTTTGTTTGCAGGTGTGCTCCTGTGTTATACGCAATGTAACTTTTACAGAAAATGAAACAAGGAAACTATCATAGTTTTGGTGGTTTTTTTCCCTGTTATCAACAGGATCTAATGGCAGGAAAGGAAACTGAAAGGTTCACTGAGGAATATATATGCAAGCTATGTTGTTAGAAACTTTTTGCATCTTTATGTCTTAGTAGAAAATAAAGATCAGCTACATTTCTTTATAGAATTTAAAGCTCTTGAAACTAATAAAATTCACTGATATTGTATACCTGTGGTGTATTTATAGAACAAAGTTTAAGCAGTGTTGGGACTCTTAATGGTATTTAGTATCTAAAAATATCAGTTCAGCTAAGTACAAAATCAAAACAACTCCTATCATCAGTTTTGGATGATCACATTTTTACTTTTCCCCCTTACACTATTTGTGTAAGCCAGGTAACCCATGAGGGCCAAGGAAGCAAGCATCTGACTTACTGTCTCAAGTCAGCGGTTTAAAGCAGTGTAGTAGTCAATTCATATATGCTGAAGTTAGTCATGTGAGTGCTTATTTTACATTGACTTAAAGCCTCTCTTTAAGAACAAATAGACAATATTGTATATATTTAGGTGACTGTAGAAGCTGTTTCAGAAAAGATTGCATATGCAGTTGTTGATCAGCAGCGTATCAGCAGCACCAGGTGGTGTAGGAAGGAGCCAACTCTTATGCTCTCTTCTATACCTAGGTCTGAGTTTAAGCTCAGGATTTTCTAAAGGAGGAAATTACTATTACTGCTGGAACAGGCTTAGGATGCAAATACAAAATGGTTTTGCCTGATGGTGTTTGCAAGGTGCCTCGTTTTGTCAGGAAAATCAGTCAAGTTGGCCATTTATTGTGTTAGGCATTAGAGGTGGCAGGGACTACACTAAGAAAAGGCATTAGACGGAAATATATGGCTGCTGTCACTCGTGTTTGAGAAATGCTTTCCATTCAGTGTCTCAGCTGAGCTTGTATAACTTTTTGTTCATTCTATCTTTGTGTGGTGGGAAACTGAGGCACAGATGGGGTGAAAACAGTGGTTCAAGGTCATGCAGGGAAACAAACCATCTGAAATCTTTTTCCAGTTGCTTTAGCCATTGGAATGCCCGAGAACCCTCCAAGAAGACAAATTGTGCTTAAAGTGGCAATTTAAAACCATTTCTGTCTACTCCGTTGCTCTGCTTTACAGACCAATTTGTTATTTATTCACTGTAAGAATGTAAATTGGGAAGAAGTTTGCAGATGAAAATTTCTTCACTGTGACACTTCAATTACCTTGTTGGTGCAATGCTGTTGTTCCTTATAATTCTATCAGTAGGTGTTCCCTGCAAATATGTGAACTGGTAAGTCAGCAGTGCATGGTGCTTTTTTATTTTAATCTCCAGGAAAGTGGTTGCGTTTGTGCTTCTGCTGCTGTATCTTTCTTTAAATGCTTGCCAGAGCTGCTGCTTTGTTTCCTTGGGTTTGGGGTGGTTTTTGTTATTTATTTTTTGATAGAAGAAGCTGTTTTAAAACATTGCTGTACAGATGATGGACAGCTTTATCTCTTTGTTCATAGGCTGATGGAAAGGTTATACCAGAAATACAGATCAGGGATTAGGTGCAAGAAACCTTTAAAGCTCTGTTTGCTTTCTATTTCCAAATGGATTTGCAACTCTTAAGGGGTTTTTATTCATAAATCATTAAGCTCACAGGTTCCATTACTTGTCTTACTATACTTTGTAATAGCAGAGGCAGTTCTGTTGTTAGCCATGACCAAATTTATACACAAAGACATTTAATGCTCTTTTCCCAGTATTTAGGGAATAAATAAAAATATTCTTTAAAATTCTTTAGTTCTATTCAGCTTCGTAGGAATAACTGCATGTTGAAGACAGACTTAGTCCTTGCACCTAAGATATATTCATTCTGCATTTGGATTGAATTTACTGAAAGGAGACTCCAGCTCAGTACTAGCTAAATGACCATGAGAATTCAAGTGTAGGTGATGTGGATTTTCTCTTGAGTAAGAGGAGGGAGATCACTGCAGATCTTGTAGTAGTTTAACATTTAGTCATTGTATCATTTCCCATTGCTGACATTCATAGAATCAGTCTTGTCCACTTGCTGCTCTTAAGGATATTTGTACGATATTCCTGAGGATAATATAGGATGGCATTTTGTGAGATGACTTAAATCATGTTTTTCAACCAATATTGGTACAGTGAGATACGGAAGAGGCAGCAATTGTGCTGTAAAGCTGTAAATAATGAAAGCTGTCTGGCAGTAATTTGGAAAAAAATATCGTTTGGATCATTACATCTCATCCTCTGTAATCGGAAATAACCTATAAGCAAGGATTTACAAAATTTCTGTTTGTGGAGCAGAGACAAAAAGCATGCAAGAAACAGGCAATGGCAACCAGTCTCAGATTTGAAGCCTACAACAGAATTCCCTTATGTATGCCTTCTACCTGTTTGAATCGCAATAGCTTCTTACATGATCACGTAATTTTCCTAGACTGTAGTAATCTGCTGAATCAGCTTGCATGGTTTATACTTCTGTTGCTAAAATTAATTGCAGTGTCAGTCTGTAGTCAGGAAGATAACATACAAGTTGAATGGTTTTATGTGTTCGTGTGTAATATATACCTTTCTATATCTTCCACTCGCAATTTTGAGCTTGGATGGAATTCACATTTCTTCCTGTCTTAGTGAGCCTGATGAGAGGATTTTAAGAATCTGAATGTTTGCACATAGGTTTGAAATAGAAATCCTGTCCTCTGACCTTGAAGTTCTTAGGACCATTACAATATGATAATACATGACCATGAGAATAAACACAATTTCTTGGATGCCCTTCTCAAAGGTTGAAGACTGCTTGACAGAGATGGGATACATCTGACAATGTGGGGCAGAAGCCTCTTTGGGAAGAAGCCCACTAATTTTGTGAAGAGACCTTCAAATTAGGAGAAGTTTCCCACAACCTGAGGCAAGCAAGGGCTCCATGAGCATAACAGGAGTGTCCAGGGGACTGCAGGACAAAGGGGAGACACAAATGCACAAAAGAAATGGAAGACAAGCTGGAAATGAGGAAGAACCACCAGGAGAGTATCCACTGCCTGATGATGGGGTGGGAAAAGTCAACACTCTGCTGCAGCCAAAAGTGGTGAGGCAATGAAGGGCACAGAGAAGCCTTCCTGTTGTACATCAACAGGAAAAGGTAAGGCTAAGGAAAGTAGCCATTCTATTCTATGGGTGCAGGAGGTTAAAGGGCTCGACTGTTTTGTTGTTGGTTTTGGTTTTTTTCACTTACAGGGCTTGCCCTTCGGTCTTTGAGCCTTTGAGAAGAGTCTGGGGGAATGACGCTATCCATGGGAAATGGGGATGGATTCAGGCAGCATTTCATCCAGTGGGCCACAGACAAGTCTGTGGCATCTTGAGTTCACCCAGAGGTGCTGTGGGAGCTGATTCAAGTAACTGAAGGCAGCTCTTGCTGTCTTCAAAAGCTCATGGCACCAGGGAAGTTCATAGAATCATAGAATCATAGAATGTTAGGGATTGGAAGGGACCTCGAAAGATCATCCAGTCCAATCCCCCTGCCAGAGCAGGAATGCCTAGACTATGCCACACAGGAACGTGTCCAGGCAGGTCTTGAATGTCTCCAGAGAAGGAGACTCCACAACCTCTCTGGGCAGCTTGTTCCAGGGCTCCGTCACCCTCACTGAGAAGAAGTTTCTTCTCGAGTTTAAGCGGAACCTCTTATGTTCCAGTTTCAGCCCATTACCCCTTGTCCTATCAGTGGTTGTCACCGAGAAGAGCCTGGCTCCATCCTCGTGATACTCACCCTTGATATATTTGTAAACATTAATGAGGTCACCCCTCAGCCTCCTCTTCTCCAAACTAAAGAGCCCCAGCTCCTTCAGTCTTTTCTCATAAGGGAGATGCTCCACTCCCTTAATCATCCTAGTTGCCCTGTGCTGGACTCTCTCCAGCAGTTCCCTGTCTTTCTTGAACTGAGGGGCCCAGAACTGGACACAGTATTCCAGATGGGGTCTCACCAGGGCAGAGTAGAGGGGAAGGAGAACCTCTCTCGACCTACTAACCACCCCCCTTCTAATACACCCCAGGATGCCATTGGCCTTCCTGGCCACAAGGGCACAGTGCTGGCTCATGGTCATCCTGCTGTCCACCAAGACTCCCAGGTCCCTTTCCCCTACACTACTCTCTAATAAGTCATTCCCCAACTTATACTGGCACCTGGAGTTGTTCCTACCCAGATGCAAGACCCTACATTTACCCTTGTTATATTTCATTAAATTTTTCCCCGCCCAACGCTCCAGCCTGTCCAGGTCTCGCTGGGTGGCAGCACAGCCTTCTGGTGTGTCAGCCACTCCTCCCAGCTTGGTGTCATCAGCAAATTTGCTGATAGTACTCTCTAGTCCCTCATCCAAGTCATCGATGAATATATTGAATAATACTGGTCCCAGTACCGACCCTTGAGGCACTCCACTGGATACAGGTCTCCAACCAGACTCTGCCCCATTGACCAAAACTCTTTGGCTTCTTCCCCTCAGCCAGTTCACAGTCCACCTCACTACCCGAGAGTCTAGACCACACTTCTGCAGTTTAGCAGCAAGGATGCTGTGGGAGACTGTGTCAAATGCTTTACTGAAGTCAAGGTAGACCACATCCACTGCTCGGCCATCATCTATCCACCTTGTTATATCCTCATAAAAGGCTATGAGGTTAGTCAAGCACGACTTCCCTTTGGTGAAGCCATGTTGACTGTCTCTAATGACCCTCTTATCCCTGATATGCCTTGAGATGGCACCAAAGATAAGTCGTTCCATCACTTTCCCAGGGATGGAGGTGAGGCTGACCGGTCTATAGTTACCCGGGTCCTCGTTCTTGCCCTTTTTGAAGACTGGAGTGACATTTGCTTCCCTCCAGTCCTCAGGCACCTCTCCCGTCTCCCAAGACTTGGCAAAGATGATGGAGAGTGGTCTAGCAATGACATCAGCCAGCTCCCTCAGCACCCGTGGATGCATCCCGTCTGGACCCATGGATTTATGGATGTCCAGATTACTTAATTGGTCCCTAACCCTGTCCTCATCGACTAAAGCAAACTCTTCCACTGCCCTGACTTCCTGTGGGGCCTCAGGGGAACGGGGCTCCTCAGGACAGCCTCCGGCAGAGTACACAGAGGCAAAGAAGGCATTCAGTAACTCTACCTTCTCTGTATCATGTGTCACCAAGGCACCCACCTCATTGATCAGTGGGCCTACATTGCCTCTGGTGTTAGTTTTATCTGCCACGTATTTGAAAAAGCTCTTCCTGTTGTCCTTGACCCCTCTCGCCAGGTTCAATTCTAGGGAGGCCTTTGCTTTCCTAGTTGCCTCTCTACACCCTCGGACAACAGCCTTATATTCTTCCCAAGTGGCCAGCCCTGCCTTCCAAGATCTGTAAATTCTCCTCTTGCCCTTGAGCTTACCCAGCAGATCCCTGTTTAGCCACGCAGGTCTCCTGGCTCCCTTCCTTGACTTCCTACGTGTCGGGATGCTCTGATCTTGAGCACGGTAGAAGCAGTCCCTGAACGCTAACCAACTGTCTTGGGCCCCTTTACCTTCAAACAGCCTTGCCCATGGGATTTTCTCTAGTAATTGCTTGAAAAATCCAAAGTTTGCCTTGGCAAAGTCCAGGGTTGCAATTCTGCTTGCTATTTTGTTTCTGCTACATGAGATCCTGAACTCCACCATTTCATGGTCACTGCAGCCACATGAGATCCTGAACTCCACCATTTCATGGTCACTGCAGCCAAGGCAGCCCTCAACCTTTACTGCTTCAACCAGATCCTCCTTGTTAGCGAGGATGAGGTCCAGCAGTGCTCCTCTCCTAGTCGGCTCCTCCACCATTTGCATCAGAAAATTATCATCGATGCACTGGAGGAACCTCCTGGACTGTGGCTGGCTGGCTGAGTTGTCCTTCCAGCAAATATCAGGGAAGTTAAAATCCCCCACGACAACCAGGGCCTGTGATTGTGAGACCTCTCTCAGCTGCCTGTAGAAGGCCTCATCAACTTCCTCACCCTGATCTGGTGGCCTGTAATAGACACCCACAACAGTATCTCTCCTGCCAGCCTGCCCCTTAATTCTAACCCATACACTCTCAACTTGCTCCTCATCCATGCCTGGATGGTATTCAAGACATTGTAGTTGCTCTTTCACGTAAATCACAGAATCACAGAATCACAGAATGTTAGAGGTTGGAAGGGACCTTAAAGATCATCTAGTCCAACCCCCCTGCCAGAGCAGGACCACCTACACTAGAGCGCACAGGAACGCGTCCAGGCGGGTTTTGAATGTCTCAAGAGAAGGAGATTCCACAATCTCCCTGGGCAGCCTGTTCCAGTGCTCGGTCACCCTTACAGTAAAAAAGTTTTTCCTCATATTTTTCTGGAACCTCCTGTGTTCCAGCTTCCACCCATTGCCCCTTGTCCTGTCAGTGGAAAAGAGCCTGGCTCCATCCTCCTGACATTCCCCCTTGACATATTTATAAACATTGATGAGGTCACCCCTCACCGCTGAAAAGAGCCTGGCTCCATCCTCCTGACATTCCCCCTTGACATATTTATAAACATTGATGAGGTCACCCCTCAGCCTCCTCTTCTCCAAGCTAAAGAGATCCAGCTCCTTCAGCCTTTCCTCATAAGGGAGATGCTCCACTCCCTTCACCATCTTTGTGGCTCTACGCTGGACTCTCTCAAGCAGCTCCCTGTCCTTCTTGAACTGAGGGGCCCAGAACTGGACACAATATTCCAGATGTGACCTCACCAGGGCAGAGTAGAGGGGCAGGAGGACCTCTCTTGACCTACTTGCTACTCCCCTTCTAATACACCCCAGGATGCCATTGGCCTTCTTGGCCACGAGGGCACATTGCTGGCTCATGGTCATCCTGCTGTCCACTAGAACCCCCAGGTCCCTTTCCCCTGCACTGCTCTCCAGCAGGGCAGTCCCCAACCTATATTGGTACATGGGGTTATTTTTTCCCAAGTGCAAAACTCTACACTTGCCCTTATTAAACTTCATAAGATTTCTCCCCGCCCAGCCCTCCAGCCTGTCTAGGTCTCTCTGAATGGCTGCACAGCCTTCTGGTGGGTCAACCACTCCCCCCAACTTCGTATCATCAGCAAACTTGCTGACAACATTCTCTAATCCCTCATCCAGATCATTGATGAATATGAGCGACTCCACCACCTCGCCTGGCTGGCCTGTCTTTCCTGAAAAGGACATAGCCACCCATGACCACATTCCAGTCATGTGAGCTGTCCCACCATGTCTCTGTAATTGCCACCAGATCATAATCTCCTGCCCGAACCCAGGTTTCCAGCTCCTCCTGCTTATTCCCCATGCTGCGTGCATTGGTGTATAAGCATTTCAGGGAGCAAGCTGAGCACACTGATCTCACCCTAGGGGGATGGAAGGCCACCCGGTCCTCATAATTTCTAGAGCACTGCCCCGCTGCAATCCCAGCTATAACCCCATCCCCCTTCATATCTAGTTTAAAGAACGCTCTATGAGTCCCGCCAGCTCATGACCAAGGATCCTTTTTTCCCTTTGTGTCATTTGAACCCCAGCTTGTTTCAGTAGATCAGGTGCCCTGTAGATCTCCCCATGGTTAAAAAATCCAAAGTTCCTGATGAAGAGAGAAGAGGCGAGTGTTGCATCTGCCTTCAGGAAGGCCGAGGAAAGGATCCCAGGTAATGGCAGGCTGGCCAGCCCCTCTCTGCCTCTGGGAAGGCCAGGGAGCAAATCCTCCTGGAAGCTGTGTCCAACCACAGGAAGGATGAAAAGGTGACTGAGAGCTGCCAGCACAAGTTTACCAACAGCAAATCCTGTGCACCTTGGGCACTCAGCTTCTCCTGCGATAAAGCGACCAGCACTGTGGGTCGAATGGGTGTTGTATACTTTGACTTCAGCAAGGTCCTCATCACAGTCTTCCATAGTTTTCTTCTCACCGAATTAGCAAGATAAGTAAATATGAAAGTAAGTAGAAAGTTGGATGGGACTGGTGGGCTTAGAGAGAGATGATGAATTAAATTTTTCTGGGATGTCTCTACTATTGAAACCTCCACTGCACGTGTTCCTGAGGAACCTGATCTAGACAAACCTGGTTCGAGCAAGGTGTTGAACCACGTGATTTCCAGAGGTCCCTTTTAATATATACGTTCCTATGCTTCCATGATGTACCATTAAAATTGTCTCTTTTTTTACCTTGCCCTCAAAGTCACAGGAGTTAGTAACTATCCGAGATGGATTTTTATCTGCGTGGGTAAACTAGGCACTTAGTTTCCATCAGACACAGACAGAGGTGTGGGTAGTGTATCTCTGCAGTGTTGGATGTCACTACTTCCATGTTTATAGTAGCTTTCACAATAGTGAACTGTAGATGGAAAAAGTCAGAACAGTAGTACGGCTTATTGCAAACCACTGTGTCGTCATTTTTTGCATACTTCCTAACAGGCACTACACTTGGACAGGGAAACTACCCTTGTAGTCTGCTCTCAGCAGTCTTTCCTTTCACCCTCCTGCGCCTTTTTCAGATACGTGCTTGTGTGTTACTGCATGCATACAGTCTTCACATGGTTGTAATTAAACTTATACTGCCTACAAGCATTTGATTTCCACATATATTGTGCTTTAGGGCAGCATATCTGCAGTGAATCAGCTGTGTGTGCCCTCTCATCTCTTAGGTGCTCAGAAGGGGTCTGTGGTACACTCTACTGCTAACTCTGATGTAAGAAAATGATCTTCACAGTCTGAAAGGGGACTGTGCTTCTCTGCGCTGCGTGCCATGGAGAAGAAAGTCCTAGAAATGACGTGAGAAGGGGGATAATTGTGTGGAAATGGCTTTTGTGTTGCAGAAAACTACTGATGATTTAACATGGATATTTAATCTTGCCACTAAAATATGTGGAAAGTGCCAATTGTAAACTGCTATTATTTTTTCTTGCACAGGTCTGTGTATCTGAGATCAAGATGATTAAACCCTTTTTAAAAAATGCACATATGTCAATTGCGGAATTGTAATTCAAAATTCTTAAGTTAATTCTTCTTCCATGAGCAACAAAAAAAGCCTCTTTCAACAGTTACATTTTATTATTTAAATCGGTTTTACTCTAGCTATTTTGCTAATGCTCATCTGTGTTATGACACACTTTGCCTGGCAGTTCTGCTTATATGGGGAATGAACCCCAGAAGGAATTTTTGCCGCAGAAAACTGCCCTGAACTTGTGTTCCAGCACTCCCTTCTGTGGCCGTTGTGGCGTGCTTCCCCATCTCCACACAACTAATCCTTTCCTTGATGTTGCCAATCTCCCACTCCTCCACTGAACTTTTATGGGAGGGGTTGATGCATGGTCTTTAATGGAAAAATCAGTTTACACTATGGCTACAGCAGATTACTTACTGTAACAGAAAGTAGTAGCATGTTTCTTTCATCTTTGTGGCTGGGATGAGAGGAGTTGGAGAAAGGAGAACAGGTATTTTATTAGGAAATGGTGTGGGGACTTGGTGGGTTTCAGATGCCACGGGTGTTTTAAACCATTGTGCAGACTATTGAAAGGTCTGGATTCAAAGGGAGCTGTTAAAAGAAATAACCTTTCTTTCTGAGTTTTGTAGAACCAGTACACAACAGGATTTTAAATGGAAGGAATTTTTTTTGTAAGTACAGCAATTCTTTTAAAATTGCTGGTGTTTTCCACTGTGGGTGTCTTTACTCATCTCGAATTTGAATTAATAACAGTAGGTGAAATGGCTCATGCTCTGTTTTCCTGACAGCTTGAAAGGTTTCTTATGTGTATGTGTGTTTCATCTTTAATCTGTTACTATCCCTTTGAAGAGAGAATGGCAGTCAGATCTGCAGGACAACTCACTGCTTTTAGTAGGGTGCTTTTATAACAGTTGTATATGTGACACCTGAAAGAAATGTTGAGCTTGCAGTTTTCAGATAATTTGTTTAATGGCTAGAATCTGAGAAAACTAGTTGTACTCTATGTAAGCTTGGGGAGACAAGAGAATATTGTGTGTGTGCAACAGAAGAGGAGGGATTGAGTTGAGGCAGATGACGGACTGACAGATAACGCAGTGAATGCTCCCGCTTTTTTGGCTTAAACACACGGCAATCAGGTTGAATTTTATTTCTTTAAGAGTTTATAGGGGTTTTTTTTCTGTTTTACCTGCTTACTTGATATCTATGTTTTACCCATATTGAAGGGAGATACAATATTCAACCTCCTCTTGAACATGCAGGTTATTGCATGCATCTTAAAACTTATCACGGGTGTTCACAGTTGCTCTCAGTGTTGTATTTGTGTTTTGCCAAGAAACAAGTGCCTGTAGTTCCTTTTGAAAATGCTAAGTGCTTTATGTTGCTGTATCTCTCCTAAGTGAAAACTGGGGTTTGTTCGTAAAGAACACCTTGTTTATTTTCCCCAGCTCTAGTTGTGAGGCTTCCTTAGTGCCAAAGAGTTCTGTTTTCAGATGGTGGAATAATTTAAGCAACTGGAAAGAGCTGGATGAGATAGAAGTTCCTGTTTTAAAAGCAACAGAAAACACGGCATTGAAATTCTGCATTGAATATGGAACTGGACTTAAAAAAAAAAAAAAAGATAGGATCAGGCACCACTGAATGTCTAGATTACTTTACAGTGCAGCTCTGTTTATATGCAGTCAAGGCTTGCTCTTGTACTGAGTCCAACATTACTGCAACAGTCTGATCTCCGTGGGTTTACTTCTCATTATAAAATACTTGTAGGAAGTAGGTCACTTCTGGTTATGAAGACTATGAGCTTCAACTTTTCACTGCTGTCCTCTAGAAATACCCACAATGTAGTTGAAAGAAAATTTGGCTAGCCTTTACTTTTTTTTCAAAGTCTTCATTTATGAACACAGAGCAACTTAAGCAGAGCAGCTAATGCTGCCTCCAGCTGTGCTCTGGAAAACAGAACTTAGTTCCTTCTTTGTGGCAAGACAGAGCTCTTTCAGGAGCCATTGCCCCTATTGGTCTTCCAATCTAATAGAAGCAGTCTGCAAGAGACCCTGTTATGGGCTAGCCTTGGTTCAAAAGGTTGGCAGAAGTTACAAACTTAAGGCTTCTACCTCTAAGACAGATAAAGGCTCTGTGACCTTTAGGATTTGTTTCCTAGAAAAGAAAAGCAGTGAGCTTCTCACAGCTACTTGAAAGCAGAATTATGTAATGCAACTATTTATGATGGGTGTTAAGTATAGGCATAGATAGCAGTCTTGTAAAAGAGCCTCCTGACCTACCAGAGAAGTGTGATGCTCAAAAGCTACAGTCCTTGATGTTAGATCTCTGAAACTACCTCTGATTAAATTACATTGTGGGCAAATTTTGTCTTTGATGTTGGGGGCATCTTTTAAGAATGTAGGTTTTCAGCCACAACATTTAAAAAATTGAGGAGGAATAAGCTGTATGGAATGCGAAGTTAAGCATTGTGCATTGCAGTCTTACCCATGTTATTTTTCTGTGGATCATCATTTCAACCTCTTAAAGTTCCTGTGTTCCCACATCAGGTGAGCCTCAACCTGAGTTGTGTGCTGTTTCTACAGCCTGTAACGTTCCAGGAGTAGAATTAAGGAAGAATTAAAACCTGGAGATCAGAATTTGTAAGGAAACAGCTGCTTTTAAAAAGGGTGCAATTAGCATTTCCTCTTATTTGCATATGAACTTTTCAACCTTTATAATTATTCATAAGTGTTTATCATTTACATTATTTATAATGTGGTGGGGTTTTTTTTGTAACTGATGTGTTGTAGTTGCATGTTAACGGTGAAAGATTTTCTGTGTCATGCAAATTACCAAGCAGTTTGTAAGGGGGAGGCTTGCTTGGATATGTGTACAGCACATCTAAGAATGATCGTTAACACTGCAGATTTTACCTGAGATTAGTCCAACTCCCAGGCACATCTAGACAGGGATTTCCCTGTCCCCTGTTAGTTTTTTGTTGCTTTTCTGGAGCTTTCTTGTTTAACAAAGATGTTCAAGTTAGATTCATCCTCAAAGCTTTAACTGTCATAAAATCATAGAATGGTTTGAGTTGGAAGGGACTTTTAAAGGTCATCTAGTCCAACCCTTCTGCAACCAACTGGGCTATCGTCAACTAGATCAGACTGCTCAGAGCCCAGTCCAACCTCACCTTGAATATTTCTGGGAGTGTGGGATCTACCACCTCTCTGGGCTACATGTTTCAATGTTTCACCACCCTCATTGTACCATATTTCTTCCTTATACTTTGTCTGAATCAACCCTCTTTTAATTTAAAACCATTGCCCCTTCTATTGCTACAGGCCTTACTAAAATTCTGGCCTCATCTTTCCTTCTAAGTACTGGAAGGCCACTATAAGGTCTCTCTGGAGCCTTCCCTTCTCCAACCCGAACAACCCACAACTGTCTCAGCCTGTCATCACAGGGAAAGTGTTCCAGCCCTCTGATTGTTTTTGTAGCCCTACTCTGGACATGCACCAACAGGTCCATGTCTTTTCTGTGCTGAGGGTTCCAGAGCTGAACACAGCACTGCAGGTGGGGTCTCACATGAACAGAACAGAGCAGGAGAATCACCACTCTCGACCTGCTGGCTACACTTGTCTTGATGCAGCCCAGGATGCGATTCATTCACCAGCATCTCAAAGTTCTCTGCAGGACTGCTCTCAATCCACTTATCACCCAGCTTGTATTTGTGCTTGGGATTGCCTCGACCCAGGTGCAAGACCTTGCACTTGGCCTTATTGAATCTCATGAGGTTCACATGGGCCCACTTCTCCAGCTTGTCCAGGTCCCCTTGTCCTGTCCCTCAGGTGTGTCAGCCACACCACACACAGCTTCGTGTCATCAGCAAACTTGCCGAGAGTGCACTCAATCCCACCATTTATGTTACTGATGAAGATAGTAAACAGTACTGGTCCCAGTATGACCACTTCAGGGACAGCACTTGTCACCGGTCTCCATGCGGGTGTTGAGATGTTGACGTCTGTCCAAATGTGGCCATCTAACCAATTCCCTATCCACCAAATAATCCATCCATGTCTCTCCATTTCAGAGAGAAGGGTGTTGTGGAGGACCTTAAAAGAGTCCAAATAGATGACATACATAGCTCTTCACTGTCTAAAGGGAGATAACAATAGAATGTTCTGTGAAGTTAATTCCCAAATACTTAAGTCTTTTAGACTCAGAGCAAAAGTAACGCTGGGAGACATCAAGGGAGTGGAATAGTCTATTTTAACAAACTTGTTTTGCAGATGGTATCTTTCTGGAATAGTTTTAGTTTAGCTGTATGTATGGACTGAAGTTATGGTCAAAGCAGAAACAGTTGAGTGTAGGGACCTCATGTAACTGATGTGACCAAGTTTGTAAAGACAATTTTGTCGAATCTGACTTTTCAAAGAGCTGCCAACAGTGTCGATGTTAACAATGTCCATACAGATTCACAAATTTAGTCCCTTTGCACTTGTGACTATGCATGAGAACTGGCTCACTTTTCCCATGAATATTTATGGTCTGCAATAATCTGATTAACCATAAAATTTAAAAATATGTTGGCTCCATGACCTGGTAATTCTTCATCCTTGCAGGGTCAATGATGCATTTTAATTGATATGAAATGATCAGAATTTATTGGAGGTTTTCCGTGCTTGCTCCGTGACAGAAATGTACCTAGCTAAATGTATTGCAATATGAAATATGTAAATTGGTGAATTTCTCTAGCCAGTGGTTTTCAATTTTTTGATAATGTACAAAGGAAAGCATGAACCTTTCAGCAAGTACATCCTTGTGGATTGCTACATAGCTTATGCAAACTCATTTTCCTAAATCATGCCTCATTGACACCCTTAAAATTGTATTATGAGACCTCCAGGATTCTGAGAAGACCACAAACTAAAACCGTGTTTATATTAGTCAGTTGTTTATGTGAATAATTTTTTTCTTTTCTGAAGTTTCATTTATCACTAACTGCTTCTAAAGGGCATAGATATTTTAGTTGTTTGACAGCAGCAATTCAGCACAGCCATCTGGCTGTCTGATGAAGAGCACTGCATTTTGTCAAGCGGTGTTGCAGTTGTCAGGATGCTGTCCTTTGGAGGTGATTGTCTTCTGCTTCTGCTACACCTGGAGAATGGCGTTGCTGGGCTTCCATAGGGCGAGAAATCTTATATGAATAGTTCTCAGGCTAGAGTAGAAGAAACATGCAGGAGAGAGAAAATTAACAGCCTGGATTTTCTTTAACAGAGGGAAATGAGCTGGGGAAACCAAATAATGATGGAGATGCATTTTTTTTCTAAAACTCAAAGAGAACAGATTATGTTGAATAATCTGTAATATCTGTCATTCTCAGCATGAAACAATTCTCAGCATAACAACCATGAAACAGCCTGAGCACAAAGACTTAGTTGTGTGACTTAAATGGAAAAAAATTAGCAGGCAATTAAACTTTATAGTTATTTTGGTTTTAGCAATCAAAATTGATAGCTTTAAGCCTCTGTACTTTTAGACCTTCAGCATTAGACACAGAACTTCTGATGGTGCTTTTCTTTAATGACTTTCTTCAACCACAACGGACAGATGCTTTTTAAGCATTCCCTGATTCTGGCAATCTCCATACTCCACAGTTATGAGAGAAGAGGAGACAGCCAAACCTGGACAATTTCTTGAGAGGACTACAGTTGTAAGCACAGTCTCAATTATACAATATAAGTAGGGAATTTTCTGGTAGTTCTGCATTGTACAGCATGTATTAGTATATCCAGATGAACTACAAAATAAAAAATAACTAGGAGATCTATTCTTACTTCATTTTGCCTTTATAATGTGATTTAAATTTAGAATTAAAAGTTCCCTCTTGATTTTTCTCAGTGTGCTGGTGGAATTCCTCTGCAGCATACAGTATAATGATTCTTCTACTCACAATATTTCATCTAAATAAAAAAGAACAGCGACTTATTAATACAGTAGTCATTGTGGTCCTTTATGGGCTCCCAGAAAAACAACCTGAGAAGAAATTATTAGACTGTATTAATACAGGAAGTCAGGAAATTTCAAATCTGCTATGAACAGCAAAAACTAAGTGATAGATCTGATGGATTCTAAGTTTTCTTCAGAAGCAGTTTTTTTATCAGCACAGGACTTTCATCAGAGACTAGTGCTTAATCTTCTTCCAATTGCTTGTGTTTTCATAAGACGTGTGGCACAGGAAAATGAATAAGCAAAAATGAAGCTCCGAAGTTAGAGACTAATGCCATTTTCCATTCTTTTATGAAGATGCCTAAAGGTCAGTGGGATTGCACATTTGTACGTGCTTATAGGGTGAGCAAACCTCAGCTGGACAGAGCTCAGGCTCTCTGCTAAGTGGCCCTGGCTCTTCTAAGACTACCTTTCCTCCCAGATGAAGTGCTTTGAGAGCAGACAGGAATAGCAGTACAAATACTTCTTCTTATGGATTCTTGGTGCCATATAAAACACTAGGAAAAATGAAAACAACTTTTCCTCTTTTTGAGTGGTAAGAAAGCACCTGGGTCTATTCAGATGGCTATCATAATTTTTTTTTGAGAATTGCTAGGACAAAATTAATGCCGCTTTCAACAGATCCTCCATAAGTTATATGAGTTGCACTAGCCCATAGTGGTTGTTGCCAGCCTCTTAGATGAGTGACCTTCCAGCTGCGTGTGAGGAGGGAGTTTGAAGCTAAAGCTGTCCAGGAGGGGCTGCACGACCAGGAGGCAGCAGGCAGGGTTAACCTCCTTTGCCCTCCTCTGCCTACACGCAGCAAGTCTGAAGACCTTTTAATTTAGGTAGTTTTGAAGTTGAGTGAAAAGTGCAGTGCAGATTCAGAAATCAGGAAGAATATGACAAGTGTAGCTTGTATCTGACCTGCTCCAGCATCAAGCTTTTGCTTTACATCTCTCTGTAGGCTGTGACAAATTACTCTGGTCCCCCTTGATCAAGCCCCCAAGAAACCATTTTCTTCTTGTTAGATTATTGTAAGCTTTAGAGGATTTTATTAACTTAGCCTAGGAAAAGCAAGACAGGAGTTACAAGTATAAGAACAAATTACTCAATTCACAAAAGATGGTCTTCTAGGTGCCCCTTAAAAAAAAAAAAGGAACCAAAGTTTAACATCTAGTTATCTAACATTCAGTGATTTAAATTAAGTTGGAATGGATAAAGACTGACAGAAAACTCATATAAACTGTCTTAACAGGAAAGACAAAATTTTATTTTTAAATAAGAATTTGTTCTACCAACCACAGCGAAAACGAAGCTGCATCTTGACATTTTCTGACGATCAGTTGGAGTTCTGTCACTTCCTAGGGGTTAATTTTGTAGATTTAAAAAGTACATTTACTTAATAACATAGTGATATTTATTTAATAACATTATGATGTTATTTATTCACTAGTGAAAGGGCTTGAAAGAGGACCTCCTAACAAGCAACTGTTAAAAAGCAAAATTTGAGATTTCTTTCAAACAAAATCAATCTGCATATGGCATTCTGAAGTGAATAACAAACAGCAAATATCAAAGCTGTACTATAAGAGCACACAAGAGAAATTCAAGGGTAGAGAGGATTGCAGAAACTTTACAGTGCAGTGTAGTGTTGTTACACACTGCATTTGACTTTATTTCTAAATTTCTGTATTGTGTTTGACTACCCAAAAATTTAAAAAAAGCTTTCAGATAATCCAGATCTCTAAAGCTCATTTCAAATAGCAAACATCCCACCTTATACCCTCATATAAACTGAATGCTATTAATGGAAATAATGTGGCTGCATTAGCTCTACATTACACCCATGCTAATTGCCAGCTTCTTAACAGAAGTGATTAACTAGGAATAGAAGCGTGTGTTAAAGTGTGGTACTTGCCTTTAATATAGCTTGCATATCTCTACACAGTCTTATTGTGCTGCATCTGCATGACTTTAATAATGTCATTATGTTCAAGTCTTCGGCTTTATTATGTTCAAGTTATCATTGACTTATGTGTTTTGTCAAAGAAAGCAAAAATCTCAGCTTTACCATCACCAAAGTCACTATTTTTGTCCCTGTAGAGGCAATAAAAAATACTCTTTTTAAAATCAGTGTACACACATGCAGAGAGTCACTTGCTTGTAATTACATCTGCTTTGTTCCTGGTTTAAGACGTTTTTGAGGAAGGAATTTTCACAGTTTGTACAGAAGAAAATTGAATACACTGTGATCTTAACGACAGCTCTTCAGTGTCAGGAAGTTACAGGTAAATTTGTGGTAACTGGATGTTGAGCTGCCTGCAGCTGGCCAGGATGCATTGCACTTTCCCGCATTATAGGTGTGAAGGACGGCCTACAAAGAGACAAAGAAAATAACATTTCTTACATGTAGAAATTACGGCTATCTACAAGGGCCAACTCTGAGCACCCAGTTAAGAGCCTGTCTTGACTATATAGTGATGCAAACTATGTCAAAGGAGAGAATTGCTTCTCTAAAATTAGTTTATCTTCTCAATATTAACCTCTGCTCTCTTAGTAGCCTCCAAAAACAAACTACAAAAGACAGATGGCGGCAAATGTTTTGTTCTCCATCTGCTAGTGTTATAAAATTTTATCAGATAAGCCAATTTTAAAATCTAATTATTGGAAACACCAGCTTCTGTGTATAGAGATAAGATATTCAGAGCAAACATGAAGGAGATTGACTATTTGCTTAACTAACTTAATCTACTATTATTTTGATGTGCTTAGAACACCTGCCTTTTAAGCAAAGTCATTACATTCTTCGCGGGGCATTTCCTAGTTGGAAGCAGTGGTATTTGGCTAACAAAACAAAGAGCTTTATTGAAGGGGCTTTTACTGTCCTTGACTGACTGGTGCTATGTAGCCTTTGGTGGTTTTATGCACCAGACTGCTCTCCAGGGGAAGCTGAGGTTTGCTCGCTGCTTTTGGATGTAATGGTACAGCGATGAAAGATGCTACTTATCTGGAATTGCTGTGAATGCATAGACAGCGAAAATACAAGGTCGTGCTGTTCTCTGATAATATGCAGTCCATCCTAGTAGCTTCTATACAGTGCCTTGATGCTCTTCTTAGAGAAGCCTGTGATCTGGTTTCTAAATTCTTTAGGTTCACATATTTCTTGTCGTATATATAGCATTCAGAGCATTATCTCAACACATCTCTAACTACTGCCTTAAAACAAACAATTAAGAATCAAATGACAGTTATAGAGTTACAAGGAAATTTAGTATTAAATGTAGACTCAAATAGATAATTATATAATAATGGAGCACAGTAACTGGATTTAAAGATGGAAACACTATGACCTGGTGTAGAATTCTTTAATGATAAATGGCAGTTGGAGTTACTTTCATAGGGATGGCTGGATTTGTGATTTTGATCAGGAATTCTACATGTTTCTCTTCCTCTGAAACAGATATGAAAAATATTCATTAAAATTTAATGTCAGTTAAGGGGTTCTGGGAGAGTAAAATTGCAGACATTAAATAAAGTCTAAACACATTAATTTTAACAGTTTAACAGGCACAGAAGTGTCTACCTTCCTTCACAATGTGCAATTTCCATGAAGGCAGAGAGTGGATATAATGGGTATTTAAGTTAGGCATGCCTCTTTGCCATTAAATTGGAATGAAATTGCCTCTGACAACTAAAATGCTACCCACGGGTGTAAAATAATATGATTTGTTTTGTAAACAGATCAAACGACCTTTGTTAGGTGATAGTGACTGTGGGAGAAGCAGCATTTTATTAACATTTGATTGTGTCTATATTATATTTGTTATATTTAATTGAAGTATGCATTTGACAGCAACCTAGGGATTAGAGTTAAACTTTCTTCCTATTATGTGTGTTAGACACTGCCAACATTTAACCACAAAAAATACATGTTTGTCTTCCTTTGGCCAGTGTGTGCTATGAAGGACCTAAAAGAATAAAAAAGTGGAAGGATGTGAAGTTCAGGGAAGCTCAGCAGCTGTGTATTCTCAGGAGCTATTATCTGCTGAGGATTTGCATGGGGGAAAACCTAAGCAAAGAGAAAAGGGAGCGCTGCATGGCATTGCATTCTCAGGAGTGGCTGGTGGTTGCCAGAATTTCTGCAGAATTTCTTTAAGGATTGCATATTGCACTTGTTGTGTGTTTAAGAGCGGGAATTTAATTCCCGAATCCATGCCAAATTTGGATAATACCATTCTGTCTCCGTTAAACTATACCAGATTTTTTTATTAGTTTTTCCTTTCCCAACTCTTTAGAGAAATTATATTGTGCCTTTACATGTGAAGCACAGGCCATGACTGTAATTGCAGATAGCATAGCATTTTAATTCTGAGTAATTCTGGTAACAACCCTATAGGGTGCTCTCCAGTTCGTATCTGAATTGCATATCTATACCTTAAATGTTCCTTCGGCTGAGAAAAGGAATCAATTATGATTAGATTTTAGCCTCTTCGGCAGATGTCTGTCTGCTGCTCTTTCCTAGTTGGCTCCATTAAGCCCCCTGGGTCAACGCTGAACTTTGAAGATAGTCTGCTAGCTTAAATACCACATTTCTTACTGGATCAGCCTTGAGGACATTTTAATGTTCGGGGACACATACAAGTTGAAATAGCCAACATGACAGGTTTATAATGGCTTCACGCAAAATATGACATTTATGATCGTATTAGTAACCGTACTAATATGGTTAGTATTCTTATGGCAAAAAACAGACTAGACTTGGGGAGAAAACATCAATTTAATTTAGGCAATAGAACCACTACCAGTTTACCAATCAATTAGATCAAAGTAGGATAGTGAGAGAAATAAATACAACCAGATCTTAAATACACCTTCCCCCGCCAGCCCTCCCTTCCCAGCTACCTCCTGCCCTCCAGCAGCACAGAGGGGTAGGGGATGAGGGTTGCGGTCTGTCCATGATACATTGTCCATGCTGCTTCTTCCTCCTCAGGCAGAGGAATCCTCACAGTCTCTACCCGCTCCAACATCATGTCCTTCTCGTGGGAGACAGTCCTCTTCAAATTTCTCCAACGTGAGCCCTTCCCACAAGCGTGGGCCCCTCCCACAGGAAGCTGCAGGCCTCCCAGCAACAGACTGCTCCAGCGTGGCCTTCCCTTGGGGTCTTGGCATGTTTCAGGCATAGTCCTCTTCTCCAGTGTGGGGTCCTCCATGGGCTGCAACCCAGATTCTATGTCACCATTAATCTTGTCAGGCTGCAGGGCCTCATCCTGCCGTATCACCATAGGCCTCAGTGAAATCTCTGCTCCAGTGCCTGTCTTCCCCTCCTTCCTCACCAACTTTGATGACCACATGGTTGCTGCTCGCACCTCCCCCTCCTCTCAAAACAAAGAACTCCCTAACACTTGCCCAACAAAGGCACTGGCCTAATATATTTTCCTCTCTTAAGCATATTGACTGCAGAGGGTTCTGGTTGGCCTGGCCTTGGCCAGAGGTGGATCTGTCTTTTAGCTGGGGGAGTCTCTGTAAGTTTTGCACAGGAGCCACCCCCATAGGTCCCCTGCTACTGAAAAACCCTGATAGACAAAATGCCCACAAACCCAACACAATTCTTCAGTCCCTTTTGTCCTGAGCTTGGAGGGAATAATCCCATCCCTTCACACCTCTGCAGAAACAGTGGGGACATCCCGTGCACAGCTTCCAGCTATTTCACAGTCTATGGCTTGGTTGGCTCTTATATTACAGAGTAGTCATAGATAAAGACATCTGCTTCTTAGATCCTTAATAGGCATATGAGGCAGGGGACAGAAAAAGGTAGTCGTAAGGCATAGTGATATGCAATTTCTCAAGTCAAGTTAGTATTCTTAGCTTGAATCTAGGTTCACAAGGTTTTCACAGCTCTTCAAACTGCAAAAAGGTCTTATCAGTTTAGCCAATTTGCATTTGGAAACTGGAATAAAATTTCTGAGGTTGTTATCAGCCCAGCACCCCTTACTTCCTTGTGAGGGAAAGGCATATTGAGCCATACTGTTAACAACAACAACAACATCAAAATCAGATATTGGAGGCAACTGCGTATAATTACAGAATAAATAGGAGGTTGTCATTTGGGCACTTCAACGTGCAATCTTCTCACTTCCTCAGTGGGAAGTTTTACTTTTACTGAGTGATGTTATGTAGGTTGCTGCCTTCCAGTGGTGAATGCGCTGAGACAGGAATAAACATGGGGGCAGCTGGTGTGAATATCTGTATTTGCTTCCTGGCACACTGTGCTATAAAAGCAAAAGAAAAGCAAAAGAAACCGTAATAGAACTCTATGTCATCACTACTTCATGAACACCTTTATGAAAATCTATGATTTGCATGAAGAACAGCTGTGGAATAGAGAAGTTCTATCCCAGAGTTCAGCTTTGAACATTTCAGAGGTGAGAAATGCTAACTTGTGTTTTCACTCTTCCTCCAACGTCTCAAAGCATCAGAGCATCAGAGTACTGAGACTGAGCTTGTGCCACAACCGCTGCTGGCTTGGAGGTCCCATGCTACAAACGCCTGGAGTCCTGCAGAGGCAATCACGACGTCCCAGGGACTTGAGGTTTCCAGACATTGCCAAGTCCAAGTAATCTAGTCCCTGTCTAGACCTGCAACTGTTTTATTGCCAGGTTCAGTGTAGTGTATGCTGCAATAATTTTCTTTTTTTTTTTCTTTCCATAAAAAGCCTGTAGGGTACTGCACATTCTTGAAAAGGAAATTTAAGGCTGCAAAACCGAGGTCAGTAGTGGTGGGGAACTGCATCCTTGTAGCTTTGCTACATCCTTTACATACTCTTTAGTTCTGTTGTCTGTTGTCTGTAATAACACTTACCCTGATAAGTACTTAGTCCCACAGTACTCAGAGGCACGCAGGATCATGAACAATGTTAAATAAATGTTGTTTCCCGATTTTAACTAAACTCTTCTGCATGATTTTAAAAGCTTAATATATGGATTTACTGTCCAGGTGTGTAATCTTTGTAAGCTAATATATAAAACACCAACATACTACAACGTACTCCACACCCAAATTTTCTTGATTCGGTAATTAAAGTATGAAAATTTAGACAAATTTAATTCTGTGAGGTTTATCCATGTTTCAATCCAGTGGTTCTAATCTGCTTTCTGAAGGTCAGAGTATTAAAAAAACACCTGATAGCACACCAGTAAAAATCCACCGTTGTACTTAATTCAGCAGATTTTTTTTGTCTGTGGGCATTAGCTTTATACCTGGCCTGTACTATCTTTCATCTTCCCTTAAAAAAAATTTGGTTTGAACAACAACAAGACTGTGCTTTATTAGCAAATTGAAAGTCAGTCACCTGAGTCTTTATCAAAGGGATGTGCAAAATGTTTTTTCTGCCTTCAGACTGAGTAGCACTGTATTTTTCTATTACTTAAGCTAATGAGAACAGACTCGGAGGAAAAAAAAAAACCAACCACAAAAAACCCACAACAAAACACCAAACCAAAAAAAAGAACAGAATTGCACTTTGTGTGCAGTTTTCAGTCCTCCATACTCACAAACAAACTAGGCAGCAAAGCTGAACATGGTGAATGTGTCCAGGCAAAATCAAAAGAGTAAATGATGCAATTTGCAAGTGCAGAGCCTACGACATCTGCTGTTTCATTTCCTCTCGTCCTCTGTGCTTCCAAACGTGTATACTCACCTCCACTTTGTTAATCGTTGCTTTATTTCAGCTCAATATTACCGTAAATTGATCGCTGTAGGAGTAGAGGCTTTAAGACACCATTAAGCTAATCAGATTAGGGACACAGATACTGCTGTGATCAACTAGTGTGTGTGTGAAAAGACAAATGGAAAAATGCTCCCTTAACAGGGCTCATAACAAACTGTTGTGGTAAGTGTGTGACTGGTCAAAACTCTGGCAAGAGACTGATGTTTATTTCTTGTCTCCAGCCACACACTGTGATTCAAGTTTACATCTGTCATGTGTCAGTAACCACTGTTTTGGGGGTTAATAATACAGGTGTTTAAATAGACAGCTTTATACTTGACCTGCTGTGGTGGTTTTGCTGCTGATGACTCTTTGGTGGGAGACTTTTATTAGGGAGATTTTAAGAAATTCGTATTCTTCAAAGGGCATCAGCAGACTAAAATACTTTTAAATCTTATGTGTGCTGTTCCCTGAAATTCAATTAATTTAATGAAAGTACCCTTGCAACTGTCAGTTACCTAAATAGGTTCTATTTGTAAAGTGGCTTATGGATTCAACTGGCTGGACTGTCAGGGTTCAGGTGAGTGAAACTGCAGATTCACAGCCTGCAGTGGTCTCATCTGTACTGGGTGATGCGGAAGACCATGTCAGCAGTTCAGGATTTGTCCTCCTGTGCTTCCTTGACTGTTTCAGATGTTGCAACCTTTAAATGCAAAAAGGATTAGAATGTTTTTTACAAAGGAGTGCGAGCTGCTCACTAGGACCTTAAACTTGGTTTTGAACAGAAAATGGATTGTTCCTGTCCTGACATTGCTGTCATTTGTAGTTTTTACTTACTTAAAGCTGTGTGCAATGAAAGGGGAATGGTACTTCCTGTGCAAAACGTTCTCTCCTTGATACATCGATACCATTACTTCTAACGACCTAGGAATTCAGAAAACATATATCAACAATAAAACAGTAGATTCTCTATATCAGTGCTTAGTGTTCTATCTTCACAACAAAACTACTGTCCCAGTCTAAGGCAATTGCTTTTTTCGAATCTCCCTTACTGAAGAAAAAAATAAAAATGTGTGAGGAGAAGGAGGTTTGTTTTCATAGACTGTAACATATTCCTTTCCACTAGTGTTTCTTTAAAACAAATGATATCTGCAGACAAAAATAGAAACAAATAAAAATTCAGTGTTAAACAACCTTAAGATACCGTTCTAAGTTGTTAAATACTTCTTTTGAGCTCTTTCAAAGACAACAGTTCTTGAGACTTGAAAACTAGATTTTTAGTGTATTTCCCACAATAGCCCAATAGCAGGCAAATTGTAAAACACTCAAAAATATCTTCTATCTCTATTTTGGCCACCAGTCAAATAAGAGAATACAGAGGAGCTTTACTACATGTCTGCTTATCCATGGTCTACCAGCCTGGGACTAGAAGAAGCACTTAATGCCAGAGCCAAGATGATTAGTAAGATGAGGACGCACGTTCAGCACCCTTTTGCTTTCTAAACTATACGTTGCCTGGGATGTGTTTTGGGAATAGTTTTCTGACTGTAGATACTGATATTTCCCAGAGGAGAAGAAATGGTCTTGACAGAAGGTGAATAGGTTATGGGTTTGTTTGGGACTTGCAGATCTAAAGCTCACACCTTTTTCTTTGCTAAAGCTTGTGAAAGATTAAGAGTTTTGCCCCTTCTACGTGGAAGAAAAATTAAGCCTTAAAATGATTTAGAATCATAGAATCACTTAATTGGGGAAAGATTCTTAAGATCGAGTCCAACTGTAAACCTAACACTGCCAAGTCCACCACTAAACCATATCCCTAAGCACCACATCCAGGGGTGGTGGCTCAACCACTTCCCTGGGCAGGCTGTTCCAGTGGCTGACACCCCCTTTGGTGAAGAAGACAAAAAAAAATTGGCAAAAGATACAAAAAAATTAAAAAGTTTATATCTCTTTTTCAAAGTTTTGGTGGAACCAGTATGGTATCAACACAAGCAAATGTATTGGAAGCAAAATGGGAGCAATAGGCAATATTAGAACATGTGAGGACTGTGCTTCAGTCTGGAAGCAAGTGCTATATTTAAGCTGGTCCAGCAAATGAATTTGTTGTTGCAAATACTAGTACTAAAAATGAAGTCAAATTTAGTCGTAGGTAAAGTAATTAATGGTTTACTGAGGTGAGGTTATTCCTGCAAAGATTCTAGGCAATCGGAATGTATAAAAATATGGCATGTGGCACTAGCCGGGAAGACGTCTTTCAGATAATGTGAAAGCTGTTTCAGATAGTAAGTACCAAACTCTCCCAGCAATCTTGCCTGTAGGAAGAGCCTGGAAGAGGTGCGTGTTAGTCTAATTGCTTTCGGTATCATAAGTGAACTGGGAAGAGACAGCAAAAAGTCTTTGACTGCACAAGGAGCAAATATGAATTTTTTATTTTTTTTTTAAATGTACTTCCAAAATCATTAATAGAGCATTGATCTCTGCTAAATGGAGAGCAGCTCTGAAAGAGAACTGGTGTTGAACCACTTTCTATTTGAATTGTCACTTGGGATTCTGGTAGGTGCCCTAGAAAATGTGCCATGTGTGAGCAGTCACACTTGGGAGAGGCAGCTTTCTTAGGAATGTAGCACCAGGGTCAAGCTTGCCTCATGCATTGCAGCAGAAGATAGTGAATATTTTTTTGTAAGTTGTTCTGTTAATTTCCAGCCACCACTTATATGAGATCCGCTGCCCTGGTGCTGGCAGCAGTTTTGTTCACGAAGCAACAGCCTAGTTCATGGACATTACTACAAAGAAAATATTAAACAAGACGTGTAATGAGGAAGACTGCAAGGCAGCAATGTTTTATGTTGTCATGAAATGGACAGTGACACTGAGGGTGTTACTAATTCTTACCGTGTGTGCCAAAAAGTTCAGACCAAGTCAAGGAACAGTGCCTGTGCAGAATTTGGCAGATGCTTTTTTCCTACTTGGAGGAGGCTGTTTACTTGTTAGAGATTATTAGAGACTATTACCCTCATTTGCCTCTGAGGGTTTTGCTAAACAAAATATTACGGTCAGAACAGGTGACATGAATGAGTGATCAAATGCCAGAGTTTAGTGGGCATGAGTTCAAGGACCTTGTGGTGGAGTGCACTTTTAGCTGCACAGTTGACATCCCCCGCAAGCCCAGGTCCCGCAGAATAGATGAATGCTGTAATTTAGAGCTGTTAAATCTGCAGAAGGGCACTGATGTTGTTCAAATGAAAATAAATTTCAGTTATCTCAACTTTGAGAACATTTGTGATAACCAAATACTAAGGAACATGAACAATGTACAAGCAAATGAGCAGGGAGTGGGGTAGGAGGAAGACACCAGAATGCTGATTACTGGTCTGATTGGTGTCATCATTCATTTTGTTACATCCTTTCTTTTGTTCCTCCACGCATCACCTTGACACTGCTACGTAGAGAACTTGAGCTTTCTGTGCTATTCAGGTATCTTAGCTAAAGTATTCTGGAATTTTAGGACTTTCTTTGAACATATTCCGCCTCACATTTGTGTTTGTGGCCCCATTTCTGCAAGAAAAAAGAGATTCCAGAGGTACAAACATTCATCTGTTGACACAAAACGACTGCACATGCAGCTTGCTTGTTTGCTCAAAACTTGGCAACACCAAATACAATTTGTGTAAAAATAAATCACAGAGCATGGAGAATTATCTGGAGATAACATTTCTATGCCAGATTATTTACCTTTGCAAAGATTTTTGTATTTTGTGGTAAAAGCAGTATTTCATTCCGTAGTTTTATCTTCCATCCTCATTTCACCCCAACACTGCACGTCTGCCTCTCACTGTAAAAAATTAGGATGAAAAGTCTTATTTAAAATATAATCTTTGGATTTAGAACTCCTTGCTGAGGCAAAACTGACTAATTTCCACTGCAGCACGGTTTTAAAGTAGTTAAGATTGTTATTTGCATACATTTCCTGGGCTTACCTAAAACAATATGTATTAAGGTTTCTAAATGTTATCCAGAAAATTCTTTTGAGCATATTGTCCTGTGACTGGAAGGTGATAGTTCCACTTGCTACTGTCTTCTCCATGGCCCTTGTTTCTTTTCCTTCTGTTCCTACTTTATTATATAAGTATTAAATGGAAAAACTGAGTCGGTGTCCTGTAAACCAAAAGTCTGTTTAAAACGTAGGAAAAATTTGGGGTTTTGCTGATTTGGGGGATTTTTTTTTTGCTAAATAGGATGCGAAATAAAAACTATAAGCATTATACACTGGTTCAGCATTATACACTGGTTCAGCTCTGTTTTGTTAGCTGGTGTTCTAATTAAAATAAAACTAGTAAGAAGGAGTAGAAATCATCGTTATCTATGTGGTTGAGGTTTGAGGGAAAAAAATCTGATGGTCTTACTTAAAATGTTTAGATCACAACATTTACTACTGGGAATTGTGTTCAGTTGTCCATTAAAGTATATGTTAATGTATGAGTATTTAGAAGAAACTCTGCTCCTTTCTTACAGAAAAACTGAAATACTTCTGAATACTTCTGTGAGTATGTTTTCTTTAATTCTTTTTTATTACTGAATTAAAAATTCTTGGGTTTGTTAGACTTAACATCTTTCACAGAAAGATGGAAAGCACAGATCCTATTGTTACTGTGCCAATTTTTTTCTGCTATTGTATATAAACTTTTTCTATCTTCTGGCTTTTTTTAATTAAAATAGAAAATGTTAATCATATACACTGTTACATCAATTATCCCCCTGCAGATGAGCTTTTCATTGCCCCTTTTGCTGGTCTGTCTGTCCTGGACTCATTTTGTGTGACCTCTTGTTTTTTTGCTCTCATTTTACACTTTGAACAGCTTCTTGATATCTGCTGTCACAGTAACACAAGACTGGAGAATTTTCTATTTATCAACATTTTCTAATATCCTCTCTTTTTTTGGGGTGCTAGATATCCTTGTAGGTATCCTGCTGGATACCTTTCAAAAGATGCCAGGGTCCCCACATCTGCTAGTAAACTTGGTTGAGCTGTAGAAAGCATAACCAATTTATCTGTCTTTTTCTTCTTTTAGATTGTAGGTGCTTAAAGCATATTTTTAGTATGTAAACCTAAGCCTATTTTTTTCTGGGTTCAAGTTTTGTAACAAATTTACATTGTTTTTTTTAACAGTTCCTGGAACAAAAGTCAGTTTTGTATGTCTGTAGGTAGGTTAGTATTTAAAAAATATGCAAACCAGAAAATTTTATCCTACCAAGGCTTGGCTAAGGCATACCTGTGTTTGCAGATGCGAGTTCCACAGTGTTGCAGTGATGTCAGTTTACAATGTTTTTAAGTCTCCCTCACCATGATGCAGAAACGCATCAAATGCTTTCACAAGGAATGTCTAACAAACTGTGTGGGAAAGAAGAGATCCCTTTTTCTTGGGAACAGAGAAGCTTCGACATACCAGTATTGTTTGCTCTGGATGTACGAAACCGTTGCTGTGATGTGGGAGGAGGTGACGTTGGACATTGGTGGCTCTGGTTAAATAAGGTGGTGGAGAATCCACCTACACCCACTTGCACTGTTCTAGTCCTCTCTGGGATGTGGTAACTTCATCTCTGACCTGTTCAGGTTTGAATATGAACACAAGTAAGAATATGTTATGCTCCAGGAAGCGACCTGTAAATTGTAACTATTAGAACTTTCATCTTTGGAAATGTGTGTTCCACAATCCCCTGATAAATTGAGATTTAGACAGAAAAGTTTGTTTCATGTGAATGTTATAGCTTGGATGCTGTAGTACCTCAAGGTTTATCCCAGTGAATACACCTGATCTCTTGTAGGAAGTCCTGACAAATCCAAATCAAATGGTAATCTGGCTATGCTAATCGTGCACCACTTTTGAGTTAGAACGTAGTTTTGCAAGACATTAGAGATACAAATTATTGTGGCTGTTGACCTCACGTGTTACTTATTGCATTAATTAACTATCATTTGTAAATGGTGATATTGTAGCTTTGCAAATACTAGCTATTTCTCAGTAGCTAGTATTTGATTTTGAAACCATCATGATGTTAATCACAGATTAAGCACTAAACTTTGGCACTTATGAAGCCAGGACTATATTTTTGGCTGAAGTGCAGCTTTAAAATCTTGTATCTTATCCCTGCAGTGCTTGCAGTATGCTGATTTCAGTTAACTGTGATTCTGTAACCTAAAACTGTGTAACAAGGAGAAATGACATGCTAGCAAACTCTGTCTTTGTTGTGATTTTTTTTTCGGCTGCCTAGGTGACTGCTACTGACTTCAACCAATTACATACACCCAAAACAATCCTATTTTTAACTCCTAAAGAAAGAAGAAATAATAACTTGTCTTGTGGTTCTGTTTTCTATTCAGCATTAAAAATTCAACTTCTTGTAGCATAAAGTTGTCATGTACTTGATATAAAGTATTGGACTTAAATCAACCCACAATGCAAAGGTGTTAAGTTTATTACGAGCAGCTGAATAATTACATGTGTAACTTTGAATAAATATTTCTTTATCTAATGGAAGACCAATGTATTATCATTTAAGTTAGGCTTTCCTATATAAAATAGCATTTTATTTTCCCTTAATTTGAAAACGTGTCTTTAGTCTGCATTTATATAATTATTTATCTGTAAAATAGCATTTTATTTTCCCTTAATTTGAAAACGTGTCTTTAGTCTGCATTTATATAATTATTTATCTGTCTTTGACATGCACTTGTCATGTACTTGTGTAAATAAAAACTTCTACTCCAAAACAGCATGTTTGGTAGGAATGAGTAACTGCATTGGAGCTGACCATAAACTGGCAGTTCTCTTTCAAAAAGCAGTCAATAAAAGTATTTTTAAAGTATGTTTAAAGGCACCAAAACCTTTGTCCTAAAACTTCATGCATTTCTACTGAGAAAAGAGCCAAATGTTCTTTAACAATTTTTTTAAAGCTACATGTTTATTTTGCGATTTAAAATTTCTAGATTGATTTGTCCACAAGGATTGATTTTAATTTTTGCCTATTACATGTGGTTATAGTCTTTCTTTTAAAATGCATGCTACATACCTCATGTCAGATTTTCTGAAGCACAGTACCCTATAGCTATTGTAAGTCACCAAAGTAAAACAGGATACGTCAGTCAAAAAGGAGAGGCAGTGGGCAGATACTGATAGCCGACCTAGGAAGAGGTTCACTGTTTTCTCCGTGTGAAAGACAGGAAAGCTAATAAATGCATTTTGAAATTAAAGCCTACGTGTGAGCTCGGGAAATATTTTGGACCTCTTATTTAAGAGACTGGTTTTGGGAAAGGCAGTATAGTGCATTTGTGTAGTCGTACCCTTTTTATAACACCTTGATGATCCGATGCAATTGCAGTCTCTTTGTACCCTCTGCCACCTTTGTGAAACTAGTTCTATTTCTTGCTTTGGTCACTGTAGGATTGGTTTTTTTTCATTGACCTTCTTGGCTGTCCATTTGTTTTTAGTTCCTAATCTTCATCTCTTTTCTTTCTTTATCATATGGAAGTGCTTAGCTTCTGTGCCCTGGATTTTTACAAACTTACCTTCGTCTCTCTTAATTTTCTGTCAATTGTGACTTGGTGAAAGCGTGAATCCCAAGGAACATTCTCAATTTTTTTTTAAAGGAAGGTATGTTTAAGGGAGCTTATTTTAGGAGATAAAAATTTTTTCTTTTCTTACTCTGATCATTGTGAAAGTGTAGTAATCATATTTTCTAAATCCAGACTGGGAAAATGAATTAGATAACCCTTACCAGAACAAATTATAATGTTTCTGTAGGTTTTCCTTCATTCTTAGCAAATGTGGTTATGCTTGTGCAAATGTTCCTATTTGTTTCTGGAAGTGAAGGACTGCGAAACATGCAGACACAGAAAGAGAAAAGTGGAGGTGAGCTCACTGCACATCACGTTGCTGTAAACTCTGATCTACTTATTTCAGAATGACATGTGCCATTGGGCAGAGATAATCTGAAGGATATCTGGGTGCTTCCCTCACTTTTTTTCCGGTGATCTTCGTGATGCCAAATTAATGTTGATCACAAGCTGAATCAATGCATTACCTTTGCCATAGAGCTGTTTCCATGATGATTTAGCAATTCTGTGATGAATATCTCTGGGTTGTTTTTACTGTTATGTATTCTTTGCTGTTGAAGAACGAAGTTTAAATTTTATATAATGAAATGTGCAAGTCCTCAGGGAGCTCTGCTATTGCTTTCTTGGGACAAACTTGTTATTTATTTATTCAGCTGTGCAAGCACTTGAGGATCCTTTGTTAGGAGTAACAGATTGGAATGATTGCAGCTACTCTGTTATATTCCTTAAGGTCTCATAAACACAGTGTATAGTTTTGTTTCTCTGTGTCATTGCCTCTTGATGATCTGGTTTTAAATCTACAACTTTTCCAAAGGAAAAAAAAAATTGAATATTTAATATTAGAATAGAATATATAATTACTGTATTAATAGGATATGGGTGGATGAAAAGTGTGAAAGTTGTGCTGAGAAGAAAACAGTATTCATCATCAAATCTCTGCAAAAATAATGACACTATCATAAAAGAGGCATGGATGAGCATCTTACAAAACAAAGTAATATGCCGAATATGGAAACCTAACAGGGTCTATGTCTATTTTAATTTTCTTTCCATCTTAATCTATATTTTGAGCACAGGGATGGATTCTTCTCTGTAAATGCAGCAGTAGTAAATGTCAGATTGGGAATGGACCAGAAAAAGTTGTAACTTTGTGTTGCCTCATATTCTCACCACACAAGGTGTGCCCCTAAAACAATATGTTCTGTGGAAACAAGAAAAGCTCAAGCCATCTTCTGTGATTTGACCTGGAAGATTACTTTGCAATTTCCATTCCTAATAACTAGTTGATCGTCTGCAGGAATTGACAACACAGATTTTAAACCAGCTTCAGATGATCCTGAGCTGGGAAATTGATTCCACTGAGCTTTCTTAGTATTATGGGCTAAACAGGTCCAGCTAAACCTAAAGGATTCAGATAAGGAATTTACAAGTTCGAGCTTAATCTTCCCAAGCCTTCTGCCGCTGCTTGTTCTTGAAGTTGCCCTACCTACCCTGCCCCACAAGTAAAACATCTTGCCCTTCTCACCAGGACACTGTCACAACATCTGGAAGGAGTAGCTCCCATATACCTGATATAGCGAAATGAAGGTCAACTCTCGTAACGCAGAACATGTCTTGTAAGCTGGTCTTTGTCCATTTCTAGAACACAATTGGTGCGTGAAGGAAGTTAGCAGAAACCTACCTCTAGGGTCATGTCCTGCTGCCTTCTGTAAATGGCAGTGCTTTTCCTTTCTGCGTACCAAATCCACATACCTCAGAACCATTTGTTTCCAAGCATTGTCTTTGATAATAGGACAGTCTTCAAGTTCACTGGTTAATATGAACTCCAGAAAAACTTTTCTCATTTTTATGCATGAGCTGGGAACTAAATTTTGTTTGAGTACTTTGGATGTATCAGATTAACCTCACAGTGCTCACTGAAGCTGCATTAGATTTATGGCATCATTACTGAAAGATAATTTGGTCTCTGGCCACCAAGAATGCAACGCATCATGAAAGAAAGCCAGTAGGGAGATTCTCTAGAGACCATGTCTGGTTGAAGTAGAAATTCGTGTTGAAAGAGGCAAATGTGAAGATTACAGTATTTCTAAAACATTTTGGCTTTTGGTCATGTTTATATTCTTAATTTCCAAGTACTGCATTTATTAAGAAAATAATACGCACAAATATTTATAAATAATTAGTTTGGTCCTTTGAATGGGATTAATACTTCGAAGACAGATGCCATAAAGTGTCCTGGCTTTCTAGTGATGTTAGCCACAAGAACAAAACTGTTGCAGGTAGATCCTTTTCTACCAATATGGAAATATTTGTTGTAATGAAGTAGATCTACTTTGGAACAGAAAAATTGGTAACAACACCCTGTATTTCGCTATAATTATGCCATCCTTAGGCATAATTATAGAAAAACACAATTAGAACTCTGAATTAAATAATTGCTTGCCTCTTGGTATAACTTCCAAATGTAAATGAAGCCTTGAAAATTTAGAAGGCTTGTTCACTGTAATTTCCATGTCATTGTATATAAATCTGTTAGGCAAAGTCAACTGTTTGCCTTTCCGTGTTTTATCGCACCATCTAAATGAAGGAACATATAAGTTTTTTGAGTGAACATTTCTTGTTAGAACAACTTTGGATGCCGTACTCTGGTTAATAGTTAATGAAGGGAAAATAGTAAATCAGATCTTTTTTCATTGTTCAGAAGTACCCTTGAAGTACCTGAATAGTCATTAGGTTTCTGAAACAAAGTTTTCCAGTAGATTCCATTTCAAAACTGCACCTTGTGTTCTTTTAGTAAATTTCTCAAAATTTTTATGTCTCTCTTTTTTTTTTTTGTTAAATATTCTGACCCAGCCAAGTAGATGGCACACCGACTTAGTAATTTCAAGGTCTGGTTTTACTTTTCCTGCAAACTTCTACAACGTAGTATTGCACTTTTATTTTGTCTTAAGTTTCAGTGTCAAAGCTCCACTGGCTGTAGGACCGTATGTAAATCCTGAGGTGTCGCACTATAGGGCATTGCAGTTCTGCTCTTAAGAAAAGGGACTGCATGTTAAGTGCATTGGTAGTATAAACTCTGCATCAGTTTTCTAGAGAGCAGGTACCTGTTTTAGGAGAGGGCTGGATGACACCTTCAAGCAGGTTGCTGAACCGGAAAAAGATAGGCAAGGTGTCAGCTATGGATAGTGGTCTTTTCTGTCAAGTTTATAATGACAACACTGAAGGCTTTTTAGGACATCTATTTTGATTTCTGTGATAGAAGTAAAATTTACAGGGTGTGTCTGTGGCTGATTTTTCCTGTAATCTGACCTGGCTAGTGAGTTTTCTCACTGAGTCTACAAACTGATTCCCTTGCCGTTATGAATCTGGGCCTAGAAGAAAGGGTGTCACTGCCTTGTGTCCTGTCAATTGTTTATGCAATGCCTGTGTAAACTTCCTTCTGAAGCAGTCTTAATATATATGAGCATGCATCCACAAAAACAAAAAACCATACCTGTGACCTTGACATCTCTCTGGGTGATGTTTCTTTTATGTCATTATTCTTCAGTGACCTTCTGCTGCCACCTGCCTTTGAAGGATTTCCATTAAATCTGCAGTTGAATGAAGCTCGGAAGAATATCTGCAGTATCTGCAGAACTGGCACTGGAGATTTGCTGATGAATCTTTTAAGCTTTGTGCAACTGAAAAATAAACGTTGCCTCTATAGAATACAGAACTTCTGCCTGTATCAGAGATGAAATGTTAATTACAATGAAAAGTTAATTACTTAAACACAGGTTTGAGTTTTGCGTGGGTATTTTTTCTGTGAATTTGTATAAGTTGTGAAGATGCAACTGCGGAAACAGACAACCCAACAGATATTAATGTTTAAATAAGGATTTAAAAGCCGAAGTTAATATTTCCATTTTAATGAAGGTTGCCTTTTATATGGAAGTCTGATTGATCAGGACATTTATATGTAACAAGTGTGAAGTACTACTTCTCTAACCTTAGATTTCGTTCAGAAAGAAACAAATGTGCAGAAGTGGTGAAGGAACAAAGCAGTGGTAAATTAGCACAGGGCAGTGTGCATGTCTGTCTACCTCAGATATTTAAGCCCCCTACACTGTGGTAACCAATGTTTTCTTTTTCGCTTGTTAATCTGCCTTTGCAACACTTATTCTGTGCTTGACTGTGCAAAGAAATGATACATGTAAGCTTCATTATGAGCATAATTGCAGTCAGAGGCACATTAGGTCATAATTAAAACTGTTCCTACAAAGAGTTAGGGCATTTGAATTCCTCTGTGATAGGCATATGTGTAGGGACATCAGGATAACAAAAAGAGGTTTTTGTGGGTATGTCAGAAAATGTCTCAGTAGAGGAAGTCAGTGCTTCTCAAGTGCTGAAATTATAAGAATGAGCAATATGATGTAAATCAGACCTGCAGACACTCACAGAGACACTTATGGAGCTCTGAGAGGATGGATTGTTATCTGATCATGGGTTAACATGCCTGAGAGGTACTACCACAACTTCTTCAAGGTCAGGCGGCTGCACTGGGTAGAAATGCAAGATACAGACAGAAAACTCAGCTCTTGCAAACTTGGTTTAATGGCAGAATTCCTAGATTTCACAAAACATTAGAGTGCATAGATACACATATTTTACCAAGCTCTGAACACATCTTAAATAACATATCTAGGAATTCTCTGGAAGTAATTTAGTGATGAATTCTCTGCCTTCTGCTCTGTACAACATTCAAATGAACTTGTCTACACTCACTTTTTTCTGCCTTTTTTTTTTGGTTTGTTTAGTTGTTGCTGGCCACACTATTTAGCAGCAAGTAATAAGGTTTTGTAGCTTGACATTTTGAGTAATTTTATAATTCTAACCTGAACACTTAATGCCTGTCTGTAACTTGGAGTGGATGGAAGTAAGTTCATATAACTATCATATATTAATATATGTGAGGCATATATAGATGCCCCTGGAAAAGTACCAGTAAAATTTGTTTGTATGAGATTGTAAAACAGGCTAATAAAGAAAAAAAAAGAAAAAAGACACACTGCTTTATATGAATGTGGTGCACAGCATCACAGTAATGACAAACAAAAATTACTCTCTTGAATGCCTCAGTGTAAGTTCTAGCTCTTGTGTGATTTGTGTCAAAATTTGCCACGATTTTTCAGAAAGATACTTGCTCATCATTGCTTTTGTATTTTCACATGACTGAGAAGACCATCTACCTGAATTTATGAACACACAGAGTTAAAAATGCACATTTCAACTCACAGTTGGGTCTTTGAGTGGATAAATGTCTTAAATGAGTGTCAGCTAGTATGGCAATGAAATCGTAAGAGAGCCCCATGATTGGCTTAGCAATTTTCTCCTGCCTGCGGCCTCCAGATGAGAGGTGATTCTGCCCCTCTACTCTGCTCTTGTGACACCTCACCTGGAGTACTGTGTCCAGCTCTGGAGCCCGCAACACAAGAAGGATGGGGACCTGTTGGAGCAAGTCCAGAAGAAGGCCACAAAAATGATGAGAGGACTGGAGCACCTCTCCGACAAAGACAGGCTGAGAGAGATGGGATTGTTCAACCTGGACAAGAGAAGGATCTGAGGAGACCTTATAGTGGCTTTCCACTAGCTGAAGGGGACCTGCAAGAAAACTGAGGAGGAACTGCTTACAAGGGCTTGTAGCAATAAGATAAGGGGCAATGGTTTTAAACTAGGGCAGGGTAGATTTAGATTAGACATTAGGAAGAAGTCTTTACTATGAGGGTGGTGACACACTGGAACAGGTTGTGGTGGTGGTGGAAGGGGTGGTGGAAGCGGCATCCATGAAGGCATTCAAGGTCAGGTTTGGTGGGGCTCTGAGCAACCTGATCTAGTTAAAGATGTCCCTGCTCACTGCATGGAGATTGAACTGGATGACCTTTAAAGGTCTCTTTCAACTCAACATGTTCTGTGATTCTATGGTACCATAGCACAGGCCATTGCTGCAAGATCTGCTGTTGCATAGCCAAATGCACCTTTCAGAATAGTTTACGTTTTACTCTTTCTGTCACTATGATGAAGGCTCATCTTTGGTGATCTTTGAATTTTTGTACCCCCTCTGTAAATGTATGGAGGTTTGCCTTCCAGTTTCTTATCACAGTGTATAAATATGCATGCAATGCCTTTCTCGTCTCAGTTACTTCAACAGCTTTGTGTTCTACCTCCTGCACTCCATGACCTCTGAAGCACCTTTGGACTGAAGTGTCTGCACAATCTTTTTTACCCATTGCTCTACTTGCTCTGACTCCTCCTATGTAATGTTTGTTATTTCTTTTCTTTTGTCTTACCATGTTTCTTACAGTGTTTCTCCCTATCTGACAAACCTCCCACTGCAGGATGACCCCCACTTTATCGACCTTCAAATCTTGCTGTGACATCTCTGTCCTGCATCTTACAATAGCTTCTTTAATAACTAAAAAGTCCTATTTTGCAGAATAAGGAGGCATTTGGGGTATTTTGAAGTGAAGGGAAAATCACAGAGTCACATGTGCTGCAAGAGCAACTGGCCTGACCGCTGCAGCAGTATGGTGATTTTGGAGGCCTCTGTCACAGATGAGCCATTTTATCACTGGCGCAGGGCTTGTCACAAATGCATCAAAGGAACAAAATTGAAGAAACTAGTGTCAGATGCTGTACACGTCCCACTTTTCTGCTTGAGAGAGAACAGGCAGGTGTTGAAATGTTTTCACAGGAAGACAACAGAGTATTGACTAAGCCTAGCCTCTTCCCAGCCTGGACCATCAAGTTCATATGTTTACCAGCACTTGGTTGGTTAGCAATGTACTTGAAGATATGTACATGAAGAAATCCATGCAATGATCTTTGCAAGTCATAGAATCATAGAATCAAAGAATGGCCTAGGCTGGAAGGGACCTTAGAGATCATCTAATCCAACCTCCCTGTCATGGGCAGGGACGTCTCTCAACTAGATCAGGGTACTCAAGGTTCTGTCCAACCTGGCCTTGAATGCCTCCAGGGAGGGGGCAGCCACAACATCTCCGGGCAATTTATTCCAAAATCTTGCCACCCTCGTACTGAAGAATTTCTTCCTAAGATCTAATCTAAATCTACTCTCCTTCAACTTAAACCCATTTCCCCTTGTCCTATCAGTGGACACTCTTGTAAAAAGTCCCTCCCCAGCCTTCCTGTAGGATCCCTTCATGTACTGGAAGGCAGCTATTAGGTCCCCCCCAAGTCTTCTCTTTTCAAGACTGAACAATCCCAGCTCCTCCAACCTGTCCTTGTAACAGAGGAGCTCCAGCCCCTGCATCATCTTTGTGGCCCTCCTCTGAAAGCACTCCAACAGATCTATGTCCTTCTTATGTTGGGGACACCAGAACTGGACGCAATATTCGAGGTGGGGTCTCACAAGAGCAGAGTAAAGGGGGAGAATCACCTCTCTTGACCTGCTGACTATGCTTCTCTTGATACATCCCAGGATGGGGTTGGCCTTCTGGGCTGCATGAGCACACTGCCGGCTCATGCTGAGCTTCTCATCTATCAACATCCCCAAATCCTTCTCTTCAGGGCTACTCTCAACCCACTCTGTGCCCAGTTTGTATTTGTGCCTAGGATTGGCCTGACCCAGGTGCAGGACCTTGCATTTTGACTTGCTGAAGCTCATGCAGTTTGCACTGGCCCATTTCTCAAGTCTATCAAGGTCCCTCTGGATGGCATCTCTTCCCTCAAGTGAGCCCACTGCACCACACAGCTTGGTGTCATCAGCAAACTTGTCACTGGTCTCCCTGTGGACATTGAGGCATTGACCACAACTCTTTGAGTGTGACCATCCAGCCAGTTCTTTATCCATCAAGTCACCCATCTGTCAAATCCATGTCTCTCCATTTTAGAGACAAGGATGTCATGTGGGACAGTGTCAAACGCCTTGCACAAGTCCAGGAAAATGACATCCATTGCTTTTCCCGTGTCAACCAGCTCTGTAGCTCTGTCTTAGAAGGCCACCAAATTAGTCAGGCATGACTTGCCCCTGGTGAAGCCATGTTGGCTGTCACCCACCACTTGATTATCTTTTATGTGCCTTAGTACCGCTACCAGGAGAATCTGTTCCATGATTTTGCCTGGCACAGAGGTGAGGCTGACTGGTCTGTAGTTGCCTGGATTGTCTTTGGTTCCTTTTTTAAAGATGGGGGTTATGTTCCCCCTTTGCCAATCTGTGGGAGCCTCATCAGACTGCCAGGACTCCACGTCCTCAGTAATCAGGTCACCTGTCCCGTTCTGGAGAGGCCCTGCATTCTCTCTCGTTTTTCTTTTTTCTCTTATGTACCTGTAAAATGCTTTTCTGTTATTTCTAATATCTCTGACCAGATTTGACTCTGTCAAGGCCTTACCTTTTCTAATGTGGTCTCTGATTACACGAGCAACTTCCTTGTAATTATCCCAGGTTACCAGTCTCTGCTTCCATGCTTTGTGAGTTCCCCTTTTGTATTTGATTTTCGCCAGGAGTTCTCTGTTTATCCATATAGGTGTCCTGGTGGTTTTGCCTGATTTCTTCTTTTTAGGGATGCAATGCCTTTGAGCTTGGAGATGATCCTTGAAAGTCAACCAGCTTTCTTGGGCTCCCAATCCTCCAGGGCTTTATCCCATGGCACACTGCTGAGGAGGTTCCTGGAGAGGTGAAAGTCAGCTCTTCTGAAATCAAGGGTATCAAGCTTGCTGAGCTTCCCCCTCTTAGCTGCCCTTAGGATCTGAAGCTCAAATCAATGTGTGACTGCTTTTTCCTGCCTTTGGAATGGGGTAAATTCATGCAATAAATTCCTGCAGTGTGGTCTTTTTCACTGATGCCTACAAAGAGATCCTTTTAGCAGTTAGTTTAAAGAATGCTGATTCTCTACTGAAAAAGGGGAAGATCAGGAACAGAGTAATTACTTCCTTGTCTTCCTCTCCCTGTCTTTGCATTGCTTTGCTTTTTGAGCGGTATGTTATTGGCGAGGCAGGGAGAAAGGAAGATAATGAATTTTAGCTTTTTTGGATATCTCTTGATCAAGGTATGCTTGGTTTCTCACTCTCAGTTCCATGGCCTTTGAGTCTGTCAGCTTTGACTTTCTCAGCTTCTCTTGTTTCCTCCCATGACTAAACCACTGTACATGTGTCAGAATGTCCTCCTATCTTTGCTTGAGAAAGTTTTGCAAAATAATTTGTTGAGTTAGGTTGAGAAGTTTTCCCCGGAGGTGTTATTTATGTTTTATTACTGGTGTTTCATTCCATTCTGTTTAGTTACCTAGGGATTGTTTTTAGTTGTGCTTTCCTGCATCTCAAGGAAAAAGACCCACATATTTAAGTCCTGTGTAGAAAAGTAAACTTTTGTCATTTTTATGGCCAAGAAAACAGTGACTCTTCTGAACAGTTGAGAATAGGAAAAAAATTGGCATCTTTCTAACTGTGTAGAAAAATCTTGTAAATATAAGTACAAAATTTTAGTTTCAGTGGTTTTAATACAAGCTTTTGTTTCTTAATAGGAAGAAAAATATCTCTTTCCTGCTTAAAATCTGTGGAGGAGAGAGGCTTAAAAATACAACATGGGTTGTTTTCCGTCTTGCCCAAAAGGTAGTTTCCAGACATCCCTTTTAGTTTTGTTCCCATTGAAATTCTACAGGCTTTTTGTCCTCTCTGCCAACAAAGTTTGACTGCCAGACCAGACGATGAATTAGTGAGGAAAGGAAGAGGATTCCTATAAAACCAACATGGAAGTGCTCTTTGTCTCCCCTGAGCATCCATTTGTATCAGCCATGCAGAGAGCTATTGAAATTGGTGGGCTGAAAGCAAAGGTCCTGAAAAGGGAATATCTGAAGGATTTGGTTTTGTGGATGACCTGTTCCCACCAGACGCTTTCCATTTAGCTGTAATGATATGAACATTGATAGCTCTTTGCCAGATACCCACAAACTTCTGTCATTTGACTTTCATTAACAGCATTAAATGTTTCCAAGACTGATAGAGCCCTGCCTGGGCTATGTCACTGATTTTCTACATAGATAGCAGTCTGAAACAGCAGCAGCTGCATACAGGTGGTTCGGAGTCTGATTCTTTACATCCCATTTTCTCCTCTTCCATCCGAGAGGTGGAGTGGCTAGGAACATCTTAAAACCACCGGATTGTGTTTCCTTAGCTCTCTGAAATGTGCTCCAGGTTTGACATTGGACTGATATTTTGCTACCCCCAGATAAGCAAAATTGATGTGGGGAGGCTTGTTCCCTGTACTGCTCCTAGAGCTTGCTGTTAGTGGGATAAACATCAACTTTGCTTTACACCTTCAATCTTATTTTATCTTTGCAAAACAGTACAACTTAGATAACAGCAATGTCAAAGCAAATTAATTCCCCAGATATTTTCTAATTCTGAACTTGCACAGAGTGCATTTGGTGAGAGAACATAAGTAGGGAGTGTATCAAGGAGTAATACTTATGTCTGTACAGCAGGATGTGTGGTTGCCATAGCAGCAATCAATCCGCTAAATAGGGAGTAACATAAACTGATTCAAAGGCAAAGACTGATTTAGGTCAGGGAATAACACTTCATAAAAAGAGAGACTTCTCTGTGACTTGTGATGGTGGTTTTGCTTTTGTGGATGCACTTGCAATGCATATTGAGAAAATGCCTGACTGCCACAACAAGTGTGTTAGGATTCAAGAGCCCTTGAATACAGTGAAGAACCAACTCACTTACAGGGCTCCTGGCAGCTCCAGTGTCATCTGTAGGAAAGTGTTGATAAGGTGATGAGGTCTTGCTTGTTTTATGTTATTTATGGATTCCTTTCTCTCTAACTGATGAAAAAAGCATTGCCAGGTTGTTAAGTGAGTGCTGCCCTCTGCTCGAAGTTGGATGAACTCACACTGGGTCCTGGTTTTGGCTGGGATAGAGTTAATTTTCTTCTTAGTAGCTGGTACAGTGCTGTGTCTTGGATTTAATGTGAGGATAATGTTGATAACACATTGATGTTTTAGCTGTTGCTAAGTAGCGTTTTCCTACATTAAGGATTGTTCAGTTTCCTGCACTCTGTCAGCAAACAGGTGCACAAGAAGCTGGGAGGGATCATGGCCAGGACAGCTGACCCAAACTAGTCAAAGGGGTATTTTGTACTATGGAACACCATGCTCAGTATATAAAATGGGGGAGAGGTTGCTCAGGAGGGATGGATTGTTTGAGCTTTGATCAGCAAGTGGTGAGAAATTGCATTGTGCATCACTTGACTTTCTTGGGTTTTATTTCTCTCTCTTTTTGTTATATTCCTTTTAATAATAATTATATAGTTGTTAATAATAATTATTATTTATTACTACTACTATTATAATTATTGTTATTATTATTATTAATATATTTTAGTTATTAAACTGTTCTTATCTGATCCCATGAGTTTTACCTTTTTTCCAGTTCTTCTCCTCATCCCACTGAGAGGGGGCAGAATGAGCGAGTGATGTGTGGTTGCTGGATGGGGTTAAACCACAATACACTGAAATGTTTGTCTCCTCTGAATTGTGAGACTGTCTGCTTGCCTCTTGGAAATGTCAGTGGTATTTTGGTAGATGTGCACGTACGTGTTTGTGTTTGTACATTTACATACATTTTTAAGAAGATAATTTACTTCTGGAGAAATTGAATCAAAGGGAAATCAAAATAGCACTGATTAAATTAAAAAAAAAATAACAACCAACCAAACAACAAACCACCTGTTTATATAAGTCTAGGCAGGTGAGTAATGAAGAGGTGTTCATTGTCTTCAATTTCACTGTGGTTTGGAGTGTGAGGACTAGTTCTGGCTTCATGGTGCTGAGCACTTGTGAATGAGCAGGAGGATGGCCAGCAGAAAAAACTGCATTTCATGAAGATTTGGCTGTGATGACTTGGAATGCTGGTGCCTGTACTTCAAGGCACAAGTCAACAAATGGGACTACTGAAACCTCAACAGTGGCATGTGGCTGTTTAAGGAATTAGGTAACCTCCTTTATAAGGTAACAATAAAGTCAGTTCGTTTAGATTAGACTAAAGTGTGTCTTGATCAGTCTTTTAATTTGGTATTTGTGTGGTGAACAGAAATTTAAGAAGGGCTCCTCACTGCAATAACCAAAACTATAGCAGTAATTGATGGAAATTGTAGCTAGACAATTTCTGATTAAACCAGGACACATAGTTTGGGCATTAATGATAATTAATCACAGGAATAGTTTGTAGGTTCCTGCAAGAGATGCTCTGTCATTGGAAAGTTTTACATAGAGACTGAAGCTTGATTCCTCTAGAATACATACTTCAGATTAAGACCTTGCTACAGAAATCAAGGTGGTAGGACTCTAAACCATGGCATACTCTCTACAGAGGTAGGGTTAGACTCTTCTCAGCCTGGATCCCCGAGATCTGTTTGTTCAAATGGCGTTATAAAACCAAGGGCAGCCAACACAGCAAAGATGGGCACATCCAGCAGTTTGCCTGGAAGCTCCTACTGTGGAAATATTTCTGGGATCTAGTTCAGCTTCCCTGCCAGCTTAACCTCTGATTGAGATGAAAGGGAGGACACCATGATGATGTGTTTTGTTTTGTTTTTTTTTTCCCGAGAACATCTGTCCAATAGAGTTGAGGCTGCAGTTACTGACCTGGGTCACAAGCCAACTGAGAAACGGCAGCGACTTTGGGTCTGATTGGCCTGGTCTGGTATCAAACCACTGACCTAGTGTGAAAGCTTGCTGTTTATACCCATTAACTGCCCCCATAATCACCAGTGCCACGTGTTGTTTTCTTTAGGAGTTATCCCTCATTTCATTTTTGTACCACGACGTGACTGTGGTGCACCTTTCCATGTGCATGCATAAGAGCAATACAACAAAATAAAGATTTATCTCCCAGGCAATATATTTTCAAAAGAGAAGTATTGTTTAGTACTTTTATTTTTGGTAGTCTCATTACAGATTTTACCCAGATACTGAACTGAGAGCAGAGCATCTCCAGCTCACTTATTCACTTGTCCCCTTTAAACTGCCCTTCACAAAATTTGTCAGTGAATGCTCTGGTAACGTGATGAGTTTTGTGGGATAATAAAATTACCTGAGTACCAAAAGTAATGACAGCAGTCTTTCTGGACGCAGGCTGATTTCTCCGACAGTGCAAGGAGCATGAAAAAACAGTGCCTTCTTCCAGCATCTGTGGCGGTAGCCAAAATGTGAGACATCTGAATAAAATGTCAGTCTATACTTCTCATGCAGTGATCAATTCTGATGCTCATGCTACGGTTTTTTACTCCCTTGTTTATGTGTGCCAGCTCCTGGTTGTGTTTATTAATTTTTTACATTGTCAAGTAAAAATAAAACACTCTTAAGAAGAAAATAAAACCAAAGGCAGGATGGGGGTAAATGAAATGGCATTAAAACTAGAGCTAGGGGATGATATTGCACCTTCTTTTTAAGCATTGCTATGGGAAGAAGGCGTACTTTATGCTAGGACACTTTCCTAAATTTAAATCGTACTGTGGAGACAAATATTAATCTGTATTTACTGATCTTAGAGATAAGATACCACTAGATTACCTCCTCATCCCATTGACTGATGTCATACCTATTCCTTTAAAATGAACATGTTCCCTGTTCTAAAAAATTTCTACCACATGTACGCTTGACAAGCGGGAAAAATGACTATGGAGAATGACATAGCCCCTGCAGCCTGGGGATTATAGTATCTTTTTTTTTTTTTTTTGTCTGCTCAGCATTCCTTTTCTATCCCCCTTTAAAAGAGTATTACTTTGCAACAACTTGATGTAGAAAGATTAGGGAGTAGCATCCTCTTCCTATGGTGGGTAGACCAGGTTTTTGACAACCCTCTTTGCTCTCGTTGGCGTTTCCCGTATCCCGTGCTTCAAACATTTTACTTGCCCTTGCTGCCTCAAGTGACTCTCTCAGAACTGTTTCTTATAGTTGTTAATGAAAGAGGTGACACTGAGCTACAGGCTCAGTGAACAACAGGGACATACTTTTTTGGGCATGGTTTTAATCTCATTACAAAGCCTAGAGGAATCATTTATTGGTTGCTCTTGAAATTCACAAGCCATCTTCCTGTCTACTGTGCATGAACAATAATTTTTCTCTCCACCTGCACCTGGTCAGTTCTTGTCTCCTTACTCTGCTGTTTTGATGGTTACTCTCTCATTTGTTATGGTAGGTGACAGAAACAACATTGCAAAAAATTTATTTCAGCTCCCTGAGCAGAGTTCTCGGAAGCCATTATGTGTTTATCAGTTGATTACAGTGATCGTTCTGGTAATTGAAGAGCCACCCTTAATCCTGACAGTGAATAATTCTGGTCTCTCTTTTTTTTTTTTTTTTAACATGCTATTTATTTACCCCCGTCCCTCCCCTGTCTCTTGGGGAAAAAAAAAAAAAAAGCTTGACTGGCTACTTACAGAGCAGGAAGAATCAATGGCAGTTTTCCAAAACTTCTGAGAACTTGCAAACAAACCCTCTCTTAACAACAAATTTCCAGCCATGACCCTGGGCTGAGGTGAGAGGATGAGTTGGAAAGCTTCCAGGAAGCTCTTACAAACCAAGGGGGAAAAAACCTTGTTTCTTCTACTATATAGGTAGGCCATCCAAGCATGAGATTTTCTCACCTGTCCACAAAGGCAATATTCTGATATTTGAAATGGAGCAGTAGGCAGGGATTTAAAACTTTATTGAAGGGATCATTTGGTCTGTGCTGTTAAGCTTGCAAGACTCTTAACATAACTCAAGTTTATATAGTACTCTTGATCAGGTGGTGTTTTAGGCAATCCCATCATTTGAACTCAGATGCAGATTGTACATTGTGTTATGCAAATCACGTGTGTTGCACTGAGTCTTGGCACTCTCTCCTGTGTCCCATGCAGGTACATCAGTTATGTAAAACAATCACTTCAGTCTGAGAAACCTCAAAAAAGCAGTTTATGCTCTTGTGGGAACAGTCTGTTCTGCAATACTAGGTCCTATCTATATTTCTGTAAAAATGATACAATGCCAAGCCTACGACTGCTTTTTTCCTTGATTTCGTATTTTGATGACGTATTTTTCTATATGATGATACCTGCAGAGTAAAGAAAACCCATTAATTCCCTTCAGCAACCCAATCACATAAATTACAAAACAAAATAATGAAAATATTTTAAAATAATTGGAAACAAAGAAACATCTTTCATCCAGAGTCCACAATTTTCCCAGCAACACTGAAAAGTCTCTCCTCATATTTTTCTTCCACAAGCACATCAATACTTTCAGAAGATAAGCTATGGCAGTCATAAGATATTATGGAGCCAGGCTCTTCTCGGTGACAACCACTGATAGGACAAGGGGTAATGGGCTGAAACTGGAACATAAGAGGTTCTGCTTAAACTCGAGAAGAAACTTCTTCTCAGTGAGGGTGACGGAGCACTGGAACAGGCTGCCCAGAGAGGTTGTGGAGTCTCCTTCTCTGGAGACATTCAAGACCTGCCTGGACACGTTCCTGTGTAGCATAATCTAGGCGTTCCTGCTCTGGCAGGGGGATTGGACTTGATGATCTTTCGAGGTCCCTTCCAATCCCTAACATTCTATGATTCTATGATTCTATGAATTATAGTTTCCCAATATAGTAAGTTTCTGCAAGTGGATGTGCAGTTGAGCATAGGAAAAATGTTCTACCAATATTAAGCAACATATCATTGTACTTACCTGCAGCAGTTTTAGCCTTTATTAAAATATCTTATTGCATAAATGAAACATAGTGGGTTCAGTGCTAACTGAATTGATCAAACTAATTGAAAATTGTTCCTACTGATTTTTGTGCTTTGGAGAAGGTGAGGTTTGATAGTACTGACTTTTCCCAGTAGTAATACTGATAAATTTGAGGTCATTGTTTTTGTTTCCTCTACTGCTAAGAAAAACTCTTTTGGTCATAACTTGGTATGGTTTAGAATAAATGAAATTAAAAAACATATAATGTTGGCAATCATTGTTATATTCTTTCCCGTGAAGCAACACCACCTACACTTCAAGTGTCGCAGCTGTGAAGCTGTTTTGTAGCTAAAAGTATGATTGGATTTTCTGGGTGACTTTTTGTACTTCCGGGTTTTGGCATTTGGGCAGTCTGAGTTTAATCACTGCATCTGACCTTGGACAAATCTGAACCAATGATAAAGATCTGTGGTCGTTACTGGTTTGAGCAACAATTTTTATTGTAATCCAGGTGTTCAGTTTTGCATTTTGAATTTTTCGGAAAATGTTTTTTCCTGTGGTATCAAAAGGAAAGTGACATCTTTCTGAGTTCTATGCCTCCACTGGGAGAGGAAAGAGAACTCTCTGTTTTGTAAAGACATCATAAGGTTTGGGATCTGAGGACATTTCAGGCCAACAGGGACCTCAGGAGGTCTTCAGTCTAACCACTTGCCCCCAGAGAAGGGATCAGACCAGGTTGCTCAGGGATATGTCCTGTGGGTTCTTGAAACCCTCCGAGAATGGAGATGACACCACTTCCTTAGGCCTGGCCCCACTCAGGGAAAAAAAACTTTCCCTTAAGTCCCGACTGAGGCTCTCTAGTTGCAGATGATGTGGGTGCCTCTTAGCCTCTTTCAGGGACCTCAGTGATGAGCCTGTCCCCATCTGCTTGATCTCCTCACTGAATGTACTGAGGTCTCAGTCACTGCAGCAAAAGCATCATTTTGTGGCTGCCGGTGGAGCTTCAGTCCCTCCTAGTTGTTTCCCTTTTGTGTGCATTTGTGTGCACACCCTGGGGTTCAAGGCTCCTACCTTCAACATGCATCTCTTACTCCTGCCACTCCGAACCCTGTGCTTCCTGAGTGTTTTGTTATTTATCATGTGCTTCATGACTAGATCTTCTCACGTGCCAGCTGTTTCTCTAACCCTAGACCAGTTTTGCAATTTCGTTATCTGTATGTCAGTGGTGTAGTGCTCGCTTGATTGCAGGAAAAAACATACCTGTGACTTGACTATTGGACCTCTTGTTTTCTGTCAGTTTCTTGTCTCCATAGAGCATCCTCTGCCTAGCCCTGGAGGGTTTGCAGTTTCCCAACCTCAGTGGTTGGGAACCTCAGCCTGGCCATTCATGTTCACTCCTATGATATGGTCAACCATGAGACACGTTGTGTCAAAGTTTACAACTGTGCTCTTGAGCAGACCAAGAAAAGGGAGGAGGTTGATACATCCATATATTACTTTAGAAGAGAGCAGTTTATCAGTGACACTGAGTCCTGAGGCCAAATAAACAAGATTGAAGTGGAAGAGGTGAGTAAGAGTGAAGTGACAGAATAAATCACAACCAGGTCTCTCTGTAAATGCATCTCCTTTAAAGGAAAGGTGCCCCGGGGACTGCGCTGTGCCAGAGGAGCAGCTGATACCTGGCTGGCTGGCAGACACTGCTGCAGCACCAGACACTCAACCTCCCCCTCACACATGATCCTGGGGCTGCATCCCTTGTGCTTGGAGATCCCAGTGCACCACACAGCTACAATAAGTTTCTGTTCCTGTCCAGCAAAACCAGCTGTGTCGGCTTCAGCTCCCTTCAGAACACAAGCTAAAAAAAAAAAAAAATCAAATCAAAAATAACCCCAAACTGAACATCTGAAGGGATGATGTGGTTAGGGGAAGAGATCATTTTGAGGTTTCTAGAAGGTTAAGACAAGCAATTGAAACCATAGTAATATACATAAAAATAAAACAGTATAGTGTCTTTTAGTGGGTTTGCTTCTTGAGTTATTAAAAAAAAACCCCCCACACAAAAATGACTGAAAAGTAGGGCTAACAGAGCTAATTTGTAATACTTATTTTTAACCTGATACATAGTGTTCCCACTTCTGGTCTCGTGACTGTTGCAAAGGAGAAAGATACACTCTATTTCATTGCTTTTCGTCAGCATGACTAAGTAAAAAATCATAAGAGAAACTAGTAATACCGTTTGTGTGGGTGTATATGTACCAGCAAACACTTTTTATCCAGAAGAGAGGCCATTTAGAAAAAGGGTGTTGTGAATTATATTTTGATATTAAAGTTATTTCTCTATTTCAGGTAGAAGGAAGAATATCTGCTATTTAAATAGCATTGTATCCAAATGATATTGAGAATTGCTATTTCTGATAAATTTTCTCTTTTCTACCTTACCTTTGTACTATAAATGTATGTTGTAGGCAACTTCTAAAATTCACTCCACGCAGTGTAACCAAAATGAAAAAGCATTCTGCTTACTCATAATTTCATTATTATTGCAATGGTGTATTTGTACATTAACATGAAGCCAATACACACAGCAGCAGAACGGTTTGGAGTCAAAGGCTTAATGTCATAAAATTAGAACAGAGAGGATTCATGCCGCATAGAGAAAATGAGCATTCTCACTGCTCTCATCCAGGTAAATTAATGCAGTGCCATTAACTAGAATAAAATTGTTTCTATAGGTCTGGTTTGGATCTCACAGTGGTAGTATAAAAGCAAACAGAAGAAATTCTACTATTTCCACACCCTGCTCTGTACCTGTGATTTGATCACTAAGGACAAATCTCTAATTAATTTGTTTGTGCTTCTAGTGATATGATAAAGCCTATAGAAATCTGTCATGGTAAAGAGAAATACAGTTACAGGCAACTACAACACAGTTATCCTGCGAGAAATAAAAAGAGTATTCATTTGGCATACTTTTGAGTTCCTGGTAGGGGTAAGTTAGTGTATATTGGTAGGACCACGATGATTACTGAACTGCACTAGCCTTGTTTCCTTTTAACATGAATTGGAAAAATACTGAATTAAATGAAAATCAACCACTCTTAACATTTCAAAAGGTTTGCCTTTATTTTTACTGTGACTGCGGTAATGCTGCCAATTAAAGATTTCATTCTTTTTTTTTTTTTTTTTTTTTTATCATGTTGCATCCTTCCTGTAAAAAAAAAGCCATATGACTTGCTGAAAAGTGAAATTTTACACATTGTGAATGACCACAGTACACATGGAGGAGTTACTTACATTGCAGATGTCAGTTAAAATTTAGTGCTCACAGCTTTCAGTAAATAATGCAGAAGCAGCAACTATACCAAGAGCTGGACACTCCTGTTGAAATCCATATCATCCAAACTACCTGCTCCCTGTTACTTTAAAGCAAATAAACATGAGCATATGCATCCTTGTGCTCATGCATACTGTTTTATGGCAGAGGGTGTCAAGTTCTAGTCCCAGTGAATTCAGAGGCAGGCTTATTGCAAAACTGATAATTCCGTCAGACAGTGATAATTTATTCCTAGGAATGTTGCTTTGTAGTTATGTGTTGTGGTGGGAATTTTATCTTTAAAAAACGTGTTTTATTTAGTCAGGGAAGCAATTTTTCTTCTTCTTGGTTCCTTTTGATTGGAAATAAGATTCTCGCTCTGCTTTCTGGGGCCATTCAGTTATTTTACATCTCAGCCCACCTGTTGAATGGCTCTTCAAGCACTTTTTCTGTTCTGAGAAGTATAAATGTGACCTTATGTCAAAAAATGAAACGAAGTGTCTGCAGTTCTGTTGTACAGCTATTTCTTATACTTTTGCTCTAGCCCTGTGTTTTCAGTTTGCTCAAATATATATCAGACTTCCACAATTTGCAGCCTGTATACTTGAGAACTCGGAAAAGAAGTTATTCAGAATAGCAATGATTGATAGGGTGACGACAAACCTTAGAAGGCTCCTACTTGTCCTGTCATCATCTCTTCTGTAGTACGAGAAATTAGCAGTTTTATTATTATGGATCAGTGATGATCATCAGGCAGTAAGAAAGATGTAGAAACTTTTGCAGTATTTCTTCTAAAACATGTTAATAGCAATCTGCAGAGCTTAGCTTTGATCCCTTAGAGCTTAGTTTCCTACTCTTTATATACAATGAGTGTATTTGATATCAGAAGTTGAGCCTATGTTTCATATAATTCACTGAATTATTTTTATTGCATAGAGGTGAAAGTTGTTTTTTGCTTAAATATAGTAGCCAGAGTGATCACATATAGTGGTAGAAAGGAAAGTGTCTGAAAGTCATGGACATATTTTGATGACTGATGTGTCATTTCTATTCTCAGTTTGAATATGTAACCTTTTTTGCTTGTTTACAATTAGTAAGACAATGTGTCATTGCTGGTAACCTAAGCTTTCCTTTATCTGCATTTTGACCCTAGAGAGTTTTTTGTTGTTTAGCTTTCATGATTATTCCGTATCCCTCTCTAGGATAACCATTGTTTCCTATCTCTCTTATCTCTCACAGTATAGTATGCAATCTAATTATAAAACAATCATTGTAATTCTTTAATAATCTTACAGGACGTTGAGACCAATTTTCTTTCTTGTTGGCCAAAGTTTTCTTCCACTCTCTGACTAGAATTTCTCCAGCCAGCAAGATCTGCAGTTGTTTTCTTTATCTTGCACGTAATACAATCTTCTTGTAAATGCTGTTTCTCCATTTGACTTTCTTGTCTTGATTTTTCTCTGTTGCACTGATGTTTCCCAGAAGTTCTTTTATAAAATGCACTTAAGTATTTAGTAAAACACAGAAATCACCACCTCTGTACATACAACACATTCTATATGTGTAAAACAGGTAGTAAGAGCTGAATCTGTAGCACAGTGTCTCAGGATATTTTGCTCATTAAGTTCATGGAAAATGAATTTATTGTCTGCAGTGACATATAAATCTGGCCTTTATTTTCTGTACTAATTGTTGTGTTTTATTTCTGTTGACAATTGTCTGCTATCTTCTAACAGAGTGATTGAGTCATAGTTCTGTAAGTGGAACAGCCCAATTACTCTTATAAAGGAGATATGCATTAAGACCCCATATGCAGGCTGAGTACCTAACCATCAAGCAAATGGGCTTAAAGGGATACTGATGTCTCAGCATAGGCTTATTTCTTCTCCTTCTCTATTTTTAACAAATGTGTCAGAATATTTTGCTCTAAGTTCTAGAGGAACTTTTGTTAAATGTAGAAAAGTCTTCATTGGTATGAGAAAAACAAGCAAGCAATTTGAACTGAATTTGGTGTTTGTTTTACCTGAGTGGGCAATCAAGATACGTACATTGTTCAGATAGTTTTTAGGTCCTTCTCAGATGAAATAGAGAGGGAAAATGGAAAGAATAAAACCAGGCTCACTGGAGATGAGCCTAGATGTGGTATGCCATAGCGGGGCTGAAATTGATAGCCCAGTTCAAGTACATCTACACCAATGCACGCAGCATGGGCAGCAAAGGGAAGGAGCTGGAAGCCACTGTGCAGCAGGATGACATAGTCCCCATTACAGAAACGTGGTGGGATGACTGTCATGACTGGAGTGCTGCAATGGATGACTACAAGCTCTTCAGAAGCGATAGGCGGCGAAGGAAAGATGTTGGGGTAGCCCTATATGTTAGGGAGTGTGTTGACTGTGTAGAGCTCAAAGACTGTAATGGTAAGGTTCAATGCTGATGGGTAAAGGCCGAAGCAGATACCCTGTTGGGAGTCTGTAATAGACCATCCTACCAGATTGAAGAGGCTGATGAGGCATTCTACAAGTGGCTGGCAGAAGTCTCAAAATCTATGGCCTTTGTTCTTGTGGAAGACTTCAACTTACTGGAAATCTGCTGTGGAAGTACAACACAGCAGAGACAAAACAGTCTAAAAGGTTCCTGCAGTGTGTGGAAGAAAACTTCCTGGCACAGCTGGTAAGTGAGCCTACCAGGGGAGGTGCCTCACTAGCCCTGCTGTTTGCAAATAGAGAGCGATTGGTGGGTGATGTGGTGGTCAGAGGCCATCTTGGGCTTAGCAACCACAAAACAGTAGAAATTTCGATTCTTGGTGAAGTGAGGATGGGGGTCAGCAAAACAACTACTGTGGACTTTGGGAGGGCAGACTTTGGCCTGTTCAGGGCACTGATTGAGTGAGTCCCTTGGGAGATGGTCCTACGAGGCAAAGGGATCCAGGAAAGTCATTCTTCAAGAAGGAATTCTTAAAGCCACAGGATCAGGCTCTCCTCATATGTCATAAGATGAACTGGTAGGGGACACAGCCGACCTGGCTAAACAGGGAGCTTTTTTTTTGAGACTCAGGGAGACACCTGGCCTGGCTAAACAGGGAGCTTTTTTTGGGACCTTTGGAAGAAGGAGAAGGCAACTCAAGAAGAGTACAAGGAACTCGTTAGGTCACTGACTTTTCTTGAGATCTAGAGCAATGATGTTAGTGACTTACTAGTGCATCAAATGACAATTTTGTCTCTATAGGGTCTTTTATGATTATCACTCATCATCTGAGTATTTAGCCTGTGTATGTAGCTCACAGCACTACATTAGCAAGTTCAGTTTAATATGATTCCAAGGCAAGAAAATTTGGAGCCACTTATTAGGATGTACAGCAACTAAGGCAATGCACAGTGGTAAGAGAACCGAAAACATGTTAAGCAATATAACTCAGTAACAAGAATGACTTACTAAACTTTGTCCATTATCAATAAGTAACTTTGATTGTATTCCATGATGATATATAAGAATTCCTGTCACATTTTCATGGTAATTTCTGATAGCTCAATCAGAGATGCTTTGATTAAAAAAAAAAGAAAGAAAGAAACAAAACCCCACACCCCAAACCAATCAATGTAAAAAATAGCGAAATATTTGTAGAAATGTCCTGAAACTGTGTAAGATCTTGACTAATTTTCATGTGATGAAAACTTTATGGACATTCTCTATCCTTTTGCAATTCTTTGCACTCTAACTTTACTTTTGTATTTATGTCTTAGAAAGGAAGGAAATAGCATCCAGATGAAAACCAGACCAGTTGCTGAGCAGAGTTGACAGAACATTTTCCTTTTGACAAAGACTGAGTTTTTTTCAAACCAAAATGAATATTTTCATGAATGAAAATGAAATGGAATAGAATTGTTTGGGGTGTTTTAAGATGAGTTAATATATTTAAGCTGAAAGAGGAAAACCGATGGCTTTTTTTTGTAACCTTTTCCAAAGAAGAGGAGAGATAAGTAAAAATAAATAAATTATTAATTGAAGAAGTGTTGTGTTTTATCCACAGTAATTTAACGTGGCAGGGAAGTGTAACAGGATGTGTGAATTTGAGAATCTCTGGTTGATGTTTTCAAAGCTATGCCTGTGAATTGAATGTTCAATTCCCATCAGAATTTGATCAGAGTTTGCTTCAGGCAGCTTTTGATATTCTGCCCTACTGGTAGCAAAAGCAAGTCTGTATATAAAATAAAAATCTCTTTGAAACCCTAATTTTTCACCCTACCTCACCTCTTTAAAAGCTATTGTATCTGTAGGCTTTCCTTGAAAACCTGTACGTTTTTAAAGTTATGTTTAACTTCTGCTCAGCAATGCCCTGAAACCATGCAAAACTCACTGTGAATACTGCTGCAGTAAGGCAGAGATGCATTTTAACACAGCCATACCCTATACACAGACTGAGCCAGGAAATGCATGTTACAATTCTTTTCTTTAGTTCTCTGAGCTTTCTTTCCACGTTATAGTAACTTCTATTTGCAGTTTTTATTTCCTGAGTTTTATACATGAGAAAATATTTTCTATGTAGCCTCTCCAGACAAATAGGCTAGTCCAGGCTTTCCCGGTTGAGGGAAGTCTTTTATTGAGATTTTCCTCAACTCCATCACTGACCACGGCCTCTTGCTTAGTTAGGAAAGTAGCAAATCAGCCTCTTACTCTGTTCCCTCTCACTGTGCCTTCCTCTGGATAAGATAACGCAACTTCTGCATCACTCCTCTTGTGCGCCCAGACTGCCAGCACTGCTGTGGCCCCCTTGTCCAGTACCGTGTTCCCACTGCAGAAGAACAGCAGTAGTTACCCCCCTCTACTTGTCATCAAAGCGTCAAAGAAAACACCCCAGCTGTGTTCGGGGTGGATGGGCTATTCCTGGGGTGATGCTTTATTAGAATAACAACCTCAAAAGTTTGTTCCCAGTCACCCAGTTGCTCCCATTTTTTTCCCCTCTACCAGGAATTCTGATTTCACCAACTTGTCAGATCCCACCATGCTTGGAAGTCTACTACACACAATTCAAATTTATATGTGGATGTTTTGCTTGACTCAGTAAAGTGTTGAGCTGCAAAGTTTTAATTTGGATAATTGTTTTTAATGTAAGGAGTTTAAAAACTCATTTCTTCATGAAAGTGTTCCTTACTCTACATGCTGAAGCATGAAAACAACATTTAAACATCCAACTATTTGGATGGACTGTTTAGAGTCCATGATAGAGACATTGATCACAACTGCTGAGTAGAGAGGAATTTGATTGCAGAGATTATACTGCAAAAGCTTGCCATTATGTTTCTCAGAAATACTGAAGCTGTTGAGTCTTGAACACGGTGCAGGTTTAGGTCTAATGAATAGCCTACTTCATGGCATTATGTAAACTGTGGGTAATTCGCATGCAGAGTAGAGACTACCTGTGCTTCAGCTAATACTCAACATTTATAATGAATCACATTGGTATGGATTACAGTAGCCAGATTTTAAGTCTAAGAATTGTAATACAAACTTGACCTTAAAAATTATATTACTATAGCTTATGTGGAATAGGCATGATTCATATGTTTATATAAACATTGGTATGGTTATAAATATATGCATACACTTAATGCAGCTTTTCTGTAAAGCTTCTGCACAGCAGCAGCCTCTGCCTTTTAATCACCATCTTCTTTTCAGCAATCTGTTTGATTCCATCACACCAGACTAGCTGGATGCATTATTAGAATTAAGGATATGATGCTGTTCATGTGAGCGTAGGTATCTCAGAAATGCAGGAAGCTGCAGGGTAAGATGTATATGTCTCAAGTGGGGTTCTTTTGTTTTCTTTTGCACTTCGTCTCAGAATATTCCTACTGAACAGTATGGCTAAATCCAACAGGAGAAAAAGGCAAGTTAGTTACAGTTATCATCTCTTTCCCTGAAAAGTAAATAATCTCCCATGTTCTCACAAGGAAAACAGAGGAAGATATTCCTGTAGAAATACTCATCATCCAGTCCCTTCCTCTTTCCCTTGCTGTCTCTGCTAGGTGCTAGATTTAGTCTTACACTTTTGTTAATGAGATCTTCATAGAATTGCATGTTCTTCGTCTTGCTCCCAGATATCTTTTGCTGAAAATCTCTGTTAAAGTTAATGGTATATGAGGTGCATTAACACTATAGGAACTACCTTTGTAGGACTTCAACTGAAGTGTGGAATCTCCATTCCCCTCCCAGAGAAGCCGGTAGCAAATCTCGATAACAATGTCCAATATAATTTACAACCTTGTATCACCTGAGACATTCTGGTAATGTTATAGAAATCCTGACTTCTTAAAGCAGAGTGATAGTAAAAAATAGCTTTTTGCTAGACCTGTACATGTATATTGTACATAGTCTTTAAATAAAATTAACATACATTAAGTAAAAATGGGACAGATCTGGAAATGCAAATCAAATGAGTTCTGTTTATAACCCCAGGACAAAAGACAGATACAGGACATTACATCACCTATGCATTACACATGAAATGTGCTTGATAAGACAGTTCACTTTGAAGTTTGATAGGAAATTAATATATATTAAATAAAACATTAATATATTCGAATCTAGGAGACCTGAAAAATTGGAAAAGCAGACTATTTACAGCCTGTGCTATAGTAATTGGTATCTGCTGTCTTTTTTCCCCTTTTTAGTCTAATTAATAATACATCAGGACACTAACAGCATCCTAAAAGCACTATATTAACTATGTGCTTTAAGAGCCATTTCCTGCTGAACTTGAATCAAATCACATTTGACTCCAGCAAGATTTGAGTGTACTTGGTCTCACAGTTTCTGCCATGGCCACCTTGCTATTTCCCTTATGATACAAGCATGGAGCCCACCAAAGTGGCTCTTTACTGATCCTTTTTCCTATTTAATCCTGTGTTGCTGTGGCCAAAGGCAAAACCTACCTCCAGAAATGAGAGAAAGGTTCAGGGTTTGAGCCCTTCTTCCTACACTACACCTCTTCTGAGCAGAAGTCGGACATGGGAAAAGTAGTGTGCCCTGTGCCAGAGCATGCAGAAGATAACTAGAGCAGCTACTACACGCTGAGCAATGATGACAGGTGGAGTCAGGACCTAAAATAATTGCACCTATTGCAAAAAGGTAACCAGATTCCCTATTACACAAAAAATTCAAAAACGCTGCTGGAAATAGGGTTTCTTTAATATTGCAGCTTCTGGTAAGGAGGCTGGGAAGGTTTATCCAATGACCCACTCAAGATATCACTTTGTTTTCTTCAGTTTTGGTGACTACACTTTTTCTTTCTCCATCTCCACCCCAACAGGGCCTGTGTGACTAAGTTGCTCACTCTCTGATTACTGACCAGAGCTCAAGTACCTTGATGGTATCAGCTCCAAACTAAGAGCCACATGTGTGTTACTGCCTTTTTCTGCCTTGTATAGCTACATTAGGTAGATCTGGGGGAAGGCAGGTGGGACTTTCAAAGGGAGGTCCACAGTGCAAAATAAACATGCTTTTGGCTTGATTGGTCTGGGTGGGACTGGACCCAACAGACACCCACTGCAACGGCAGAGGGAAGGAGTGCTGAGCTGGTGACAGAGGTCTCTTCAGAGCCTACTCCAATTCCACATAAAATTATTATTCTGAAACAAACTTCATTTTTCCCTTCAGTTTTCAGGCTGCCCTTTAGAGTCTCAGAGTGAGTGACAGAAAACTAAATAGCACTGAAGGTGGATGAGACAGCCTGAATAATCTGCCTAAAGACTGAAGTGAATTTAGAATTGCCTGGACTCTCAGGAGGAGAAAAACAGCACCGTTTTTCCAGTGTGTTTCTGGTCAAACTAGGTAATCCAGTCTTTGGAAGTTTCCTGGTTTTCCTGCAAGTAGACATACGTACTTGGCTGGTTGAAATTCTTGCTGTTTTTATAGGATGAAATTAAGCAATACAGAAAACCGTATGCAAACCAAAGACAAGCCATCAACCGATGTATGATCAAGTGATTTTTGATCTTTTTTCAGCTAACAACCTCTACAAGAAGGTAGCCAGGCTTTATTTGCATTTTTTCTGCAATCTACTCAAGAGCTTGAAGGATCATCTAGTAGTTCCAGTGGGCTGATTTTTTTTAATCTGTTCATTTGCATTTAGAGTGTTGCAAGTTGTTTGTTGCTGGGCTGCAAGACTCTTGCTTCATATTTTAAGTCATGCAGCATGTACACATCAAAAATATTAAGAGTTACATTGGAAAATTATTCCAGTGGATGTTGTTTTTCTTTTTTTCTTCCTTTTTTCCTTTTTTTTCTTTTTTCTTTTTTTTTCTTTGTTTCCTTTTTTCTTTTTTCCTTTTTCTTTTCTTTTTTCTTTTTTCTTTTTTCTTTTTTTTTCTTCTTTTCCATTTTCTTTTCCCCCTGATTGATTATAACATGCTTAATGAGGAGCTGTTTGTTTGCTAGAAAGGTGTCAACTGTAATTGAATTTTTTGGTGTCAGGGCACCATTCCTTCATCTTTCTTTCTTTAAAAGATGTTTATAGGGACTGATGGATGTGTCTCCATTTTCTCAGAAAGTGCTTGATTGCTGATGGTAAACAGAACAGACTTGTGCTGCTGTGAATTTTGCAAGTACAGCAAAATCTGCTGCATTACTGGAAGCCTAATGGAATAATGACAGCTTGTAGCATAAAACTTATGAAGAAGGGGTTAATATTAACTCTGTGTGATACGCTACTCATCAGTGAAGTCTTCAGCAATCTGAAGTTCAAGGCAAATCCACAATAGTTTTCAACTGCACAAAAATTTTGCCTTTAGATTTGTTATTACCTACTCAGGTGTGCAAATATGTATTCAGAATAAAGCAATCTAAGAGCTAATTATCAACACATAATGGCAGATACGACAGCCAAGCAATTTTAATTTGGTCCTGTATATGTTTTGCACACAGACAAGGTGGCTGTTACACTGTTTTGCAAGGGTCTCAGAGACCTTTTTCAGTCCATAGGTTGAGCCCAGGAATTGAGTTTTCTGTCCCTGATGAGACTAAAATGTAGCCTTATTTTCCTGGTCCAGCTTCTTCCTCAGTCCTTTGACTCTTGCCCTTTGACTCCCTTCATCTCTTCTCCTAGCCGTTTATCCCAATTTTCTCTTTTTACCACTTTGGTGCAAATTTATGAGTTATCCTCTAAATTAACTTGCTTGAATGGGTTGAGGCCTGCAGGTGTCAGGGTGGTCATTCAAAGCAGCGGGGGAGGTTCCCTTGTTATGTTTGAACATGGGGTCCACTGTGGCTCTGGAAGCATGGAAGTCTGATCATGAGGCAAGTGAAAAAAATGGGAGCATTAGTGGATTAGGCAGCTAGTCTCTCTGTTGGGCCTGTGTCTGCTGAGCAGGTGGAAACTACTATTTTTCAAAAATATGGTGGCAATAAAGAGCATAATCTTGTCCGCCTGAGATAAAACTCCCTGCATGGAAGACTTCGGCCAAAATCTAAGCAGCGGAAAACAACCTTAAAATGAGAATTTCTGGAGTTGTGTGTGTGTATTTGTGACCAATACACCAATTAATTTAGAGAATTTCATATACTCAGGTGATTAAAGGAAATGTCTGTGTACATATATAAGCACATACGTTTGTTCAAGACCAGAAATTCTTACTACAAACAGTAATTTTTAGGGCTCTCATATGCATGTCTTTCAGAAAGATACAACTCACAGATTCATATTCTTGTGAGGAAACTCACAGAGATGAAGCTGGAATCAGAGTTTAAGTGTCTAGCCAGAAAAAGGAACACAAGAAAATAGTTTCTGCAAGTGTAATCATTGCTAATTTGTCAATATGAATGTTCCCAACCCATATTCTTATTTGTATTACTTGCAAAAAGGAGAATTGTATTGACAGAAAATACTATTACAAGTCTTAAAAATAATGACACTTTTATAAGAACCTCCCTTACTGCTAATTGCTATTACCATTTTTCCCTAGACTATTCTCACTCACAGCCCACATACAATGTCTGAGGATAATTTCAAATTAAATTGTGATAGTTGAAAATTTAAAACACTTGAAAAGAAAAATGAAACACAGTTTGACATTACTAGAAGGGCTGGTTGGAAATATGATAGACATTAACTAAGGAGAGGCAGTGAAAAGCTGCTTTTAGGGCTCTGAAACATACTAAGGGGACATTAGGAAGGCTTCCTCTGCAGACAGTGATTTTCTTCTCTTAATGGCTCAATGAAGAGTCAAGACTGTACAGGAAGCTTAAATCACATTTTTTGAGTTCATCACCTCCTACAGTGCATTCTTAACCTTTATTAAGGCAATCCCAAACAGATCCCACACAGTCATATTTCAAATTATAGAGACTTGCTGGTATTTCAGGGATTCTCCTGAAGAACTGAGGGATTCTCCTCTCTCCTTTCCCCCAATTTGCATTTTTGTAATGCATCTTCCTTTTCACTCACTCGTCTTCATTTTGCTCAGTGTAAAGATGGTTATTATTTCTCAAATCCTGAAAAAGGTTTATATAGATCCCAGTTACATGAGTAAAATTCACACAATTTATGCTACAGCATTCAGACAAATTAATTGTTACTGTAGTATGAATTTCTATAGTTTGAAGTCTGTCTGTAGAAGGTACTCAAAAAGAAATATCAATGTCTTTATAGACACGAAGATAGGATCCCCAGCTCAATTACTTGGGGGGAGAAATATGAAATAAATGATAGGTAAGTGAAACATGGAATACATTTGAGTATGGAAGGGATGAGCCATGAACAGGACAATGGAAGATTTGCTGCACCTTACAATGTTTTGACATGTTGCCTCTATGACAGTAATGGCCACCAACACTAGAATTGCTCCTCTTAAGTCCTTAAACATGAAGTCACTTTGCTTCAGAGTAGTAGAAATATGGATGTTAATAGAAGCCCAGAAATGTACCAAACCCTGGTTAACCTAGAAGAGGAGAGAAATTATGAGGAAAATGCATGTAATCCAATGACCAAGCATGGCTCAGCCTGTGTTACGTGTTCACTCCTTCTGACACTGGACAGACCGTTCCAGCTCTTCAGGTCTCTTTGCACTCTTGTAGGCTTGAACTGTAGAGGATACACTATTTACCTGCCCTGGATGTAGCTGAAGGAAAGAGTGTTCCATCCTTTCCTTGGTGTAACATTTCAGAAGTACTTCCTTTCTTCATGGCCTCTCAGCAGTACAACTAATTTCTGTAGCACTTTGGGTTGATGAAGTGAGAAATCTTGCTTGGAGAGGGGCCATTGCAGGTGAAAACTAGTGTCTTGGCTGTGGAGGTATGCAGTAGTGGGCTTTCATCCTATGTCTCATGTCTAAGTGGTGTGTTACTCCTACAGAGCTACAGCTGCCAAGCTTATTTGCCATGGGCAGCAGTAACTGCTGTGTGTAATGTTTCACCAAGATTGTGCTTGTATTCTCGACAAAATCAGTGAGATCAAAATGATCTTGGTAGACAGGAGCTGATAATACATAAGAAACAACTTATTCAACTGATAAGCTTCTTTGTACTTCGCGGGTATTACCTGCAAGGCCATTCCATTTTCTTTTTCTCTTTGAAGGCCTTCTGTGAACCTCAGGTAGTGTGTGGCACACCTGGAGCTGGTGAAAAACAAATATTATCGAATGGGCATTAGTCCCACGGCATGAGTTAACAAGCGGGCTTTGAAGGTAAAGCATTTAGTGTTCTGATTGCTTTCTGAAGCAGAAGTGCTTCAGAATCATGGTGTTTAATGAAAACTGGAAAAAATAACAGCCTGCTTTCAGGATTGATCACTGGGAGACACTGGAAAAGAAGGCAATCTTCTACAGTGCAAGAACTAGGCAAATGAAACGGTGGGTGGCAGTATGGAGCAGAACACAGTGGGAATCAGTGTGCCAGAAGGGGAGTGTGTGGATTTATTAGGGACTGAATAGAAAGAAAAAAATTGGACATCAAGTTTTTTGTGATATGAGAGCTCCAGGGGATTTGGTTCTCTCAGAAGTATTTAAACAATAACTCCTTGTCAAAAAGATTTTTGCAGAAAAAAAATAAAATTGAATGTTGTAGATTTTGTTTTTCAGTGAAAAAAATGGTTTTTTTATTAAATGCAACTTTTGATGCAGGCAATTTTTTTTGTCATTTTTTCTCTTTTTTAATCCTCTCAAACAAAAAACTGCACTCACTAAAATGTTTGTTTAATTCTCAATGTGATATGAAAAATTTCACTCCATAACAATGCAGGAAAAGATAAGCTAAGAAAGAGATGGATTTCAAACAGCATGATGTAGAGCTGATGATTATGAATGAAAATGCCATGCTTTGAGTTCAACATGGACTTATTTTTTTCAGGAACAGGAAGCATTTGCTGAATTGAAAGCTGAAAGTTGAATTTTTTTCTTTTTTGGTTTAATTATTTCCTAACAACAATTCCTAGCTCTGAATAAAGCCTCTAATGAGCTGAGCCCTTAAACTCATGTGAGAGGTAGAAACTTGTGTACTATGACAAGTGGGGTTTTGGAGGATTTTCTTCTCAATAAGAAGATATTCCTGTTGTGGGACTGTGTGTAGATACTGCCTAAATACTGGATACATTCTAGCCAAAAGAAGGCGAGATTTTCATAACAAAAATTTTCAATTGGCAGAGTAATGCTTCTGCCTAAGATAAGAGCCAGGGGAGTTTTGACCCACCACATTCTGTTACCTACACGGCAATAAGGTCATTTAAAACAGCACAGCAGTATCAGTGTGAAGAGAAGATGTGATTCTCAATTTTAGTCTTTCTTCGTCATCGCTGTGGGAAGTAAAGTCCATGGAGACAACACTGAGCGAAGCCCACTGGTGTTTGCACGGGCTGAACCACTTAAAGTGAGCAGACATGAGCATCTGAGACTAAAAAAAGAAAAGCCTGGGAGGAATGGAGGTTCACGATACTCTGATTTTTGTTGTTGGTCTTATCTCCCATGCAATGTAAACAGAATGCAGTGATTTGCTACATCCAGGGCTCTGCTATGTGTGTTTGTTTGAGTAATCAGAACTAAATGATATTATAAGAAGTTTTCTTGCCCTCCTGAGGACTCTGGATTCAACATCTCCAACCGGCTCAGTGCTGGAGACAGAATAAAGTGTAACCATAGTGATGGAATGGAAATGATTCCTTTGTTCCTAAGCTGCAGTATCCTACAGACACTGCGTTTTCAAGGTCAAAAATACATTAGGAAGAGATAAAAATTAAAGAAAAATGTGCTGGCTTAGCTACAAAAGCTAATTTAGTTTATGTATTATAAATTATGTTAAAAATTACTAAAATGAGATTTCTCAGCAAGAACTAAATGTGTGGTTTCACAAAACTAATTTCCAAAGATGAACACGATTACAGAATTTAGCTTTAAAAGCTTTTCAGGCCATCAGAGAAAACAGCAAAGCTATCAATTACCAGACTTTAGTGGTGGTTCTGTCAGAAATATAATGGTAATTTTAGCATTCTCCTCAGCGTTTACTAAATTGAGAATGTCTGTAAACAGATCGATTAATTGGAACATTATTTAATTTAATGAAACATGATCTGTCAAGGGGCATTAATCAGTCTTTAAACCAAAACTTTTTGGCATCTCTTTCTAAATTGTAGAAATTGTAAGGCCCTGACATGATGAAGTGACAGTCATAGTTCTGAGGATTTGAGGGTTAGATTGACCATTCTTCTGAACAAACAGAACCCCTTCTCATCAAGATATTGCCCAATGTTGAGCTCTGACATGTAGTGTTGCCAGATCTCCCAAAAAGTCTTGTAGCTGCCACATTTTCAATCAACCACATTTTTTTGCTCTCTGCCCTTACTTTTCCCAAGATGGATGGATGTTCATGAAATGCTATTGCAGTTATGATGCTTAGTGTGAAAAACTCTGAGAATCAGAAGATTTATAAGACTGCAGATGTTCAAAGTCTTTCCCCTCCATCTCGGGGAAGTATGCAAAGCTGGTTTTCCATCGCTTGTGTTATGTAGTACTGCAGTAGTCTTGACAGTAGTCAAGGCAGCATTTTTTTGTGGAGGGAGCATCATATAAGGTGCCTCCTGGCGAGCTGGTCTCATGGTGATTTGGGGGGAGTATAGATGTGGCAGTTAAAATCAAATTATCTGCTTGCAACTGAAGACTAAAAGGATTCTTCCACATGATTCACAGCTTTACCCAGAATGAGTCATTGCAGAAACCCCATCTTCCTCAAGCTCCATGGCACATATGTGGGCCAAAGCTGCTACATCTGCTGTGATGTGCCAAGAGACAGGCAAGTGGAAGGAAGGCAGTTTGCAGAAGGAGAAAGATCCTTGAATAAGCAATCAACTAAGTCAATTTTGTGTTTTTAGTCAAGCATGCCTTCTTCCTTTGAACTCTCCCCATTGCTGCCTTTGCAGTCTCATAGAGGGGAAAATATCTTTGCATGAGTCGGGGTGAAATTCCAAGCAAAAATTCCAAGCGAAAGTGACAAATAGTTGTATGTCATGGTCATAGAGGCATTGAGGCTGTATTCCTCACTGACAACCACTACTGAAACAGTGTTGTAGGCAGTGACCTCTGGTCCTAAGTACATCTGGGAATCTAATGTGAGTGCAGAGGAGAAAGCTGAAGCTGGACTTTGATAATTCAGGGATGTTAAAGATACAGTCAAAGCGCTGGGTGGTTTATTTTCTCCATTACACTAACACGACTCTAAGATGAACCTGCAGAACTCATGATACACCCATTAGGAGACCAAAAAGTGCTGTAAAAGGGCTGAGGGTCTGGATTTTTTATGATACTTTAACTGAAGCACAACTTTCACATTACCAAATTATTGACTTTGCTTCTCTCCAATTAAGGTGCCTTTGGCTAAACTTTAGTTCTAAGCTCAAGACAACCATCTTGACTAAAACGTTGCAAGAGCGCTTGGCCTTCAAAAAACTAACCTTTCTCATGTCATTTGATATGGGATAATTATCTCAAATTACTTAATTACCTACATAGAGTTGTTCACACATCGGAACATTGAGAAAGTTTCCAGGGCAGCGTGCAGCTGGTGCATAAGGAGGTCTCCTCACAAAGGTTTCTAAGGTAACCTTAAGGGTTGGTAGCATTAAGGGAGCTTGATGTTCTGACTCTGAGAGAAAATCCCACAGAGCATGGAACAGAGTGGGGATACTGTGGTTAAGCTCTTGTCGCGGGTTAGGGCTGGGCCGGCCACTAACGCGGACAGACGCTCTCTAACCCCCTCTTCCCCCCCTAAACAGGAAGAGAAAAGGGAATGAGGCAGAGAGACTTACGGGTGAGAGAAGAAAAAAAAACTAGAACAGCTTTAATGAAAATAATAGGAATAATGGTAAAGAGATAAAAGTAAAGAATTATATACAACTATAGATAGTAGCCCGATATCAAACCCGACTCCCTCCCCCGATAGAAATCACCACTGGTGCTGCAGAGCAGGAGGCACTGGGGAAACCCCAGGCTCAGCGGCGGCGGGAGCTGGATGCAGGGAGCTGGATTCGGGAACTCAGGATCCGGATCAAAATCAGGAGGTCAGATGGAGTCCTCTCTGGACACCGGCCATTGCAGAAAAGAAGGGCGAAAAGGCCGAAAAGGGCAAAAGGGGCAAAAGGGCCGAAAAGGGACGAAACTCTCGTGATCACTCAATTTATACTAAATATGACGTATATGGGATGGAATACTCTCGTTGGTCACCTGTCCTGTCTGTTACCCCCCGGAGGTGCCACCTTTTACTTCCTTGTGCCCCCCTCGTACTACCCAGCACCCCCAGCGTGGCACACAAGAGCCAGCAGTGGCCTTGGTCACTATAGGAATAAGTATAAGCAAGAGCCTTTCTACATACCAGTCCCAGGCAGTGACTGTAAACATCAGGTGTTATCACTGCCAGTAGCACACACTGTCTGCAAAAACATGCTGCTGACTTCAGAAAGTGCAGCCTTTTAGAAGACACTAAACTGAAAAGAAAAAATCACTAAACAGGACTGGGTTTTTAGCTAAACCCAGGACATTCCACCCCTTATTCCATACCATTTACGTCATACTGATCACGAGCTAATGATCTACTTATAGGAAAAGTTCAGTAAGTTCATAAAGTTCATAATCGTGGGTTCTATCCATCATAGCAGTCTCTCAGGGCAGGAAAGTTCATGTGAGATTCTTTACAGTTCGTGTCCATAGGTTGTAGGTTCACTTCGAAGAAGTTACTGGACGTCACTCGATGAGGCTAGCTCAGTTGTTGGATGTCACTCGATGAGGTCAGCTCTGGTCATCACTGGTTATTATTCTGAAAAACACTTATTGAACACTGTTAGTATTATGTAACAACATCATACAGGATTAAATCGAGTATTCTCACCCAGAGTTAAATTTCCTTGAGGTACACATTGAACTCCACCATCTTTCATCATCACCCACCAAGTAGTTCCAGGTCCTTGAGCGAAAGCAACTCCACGAATGGGTTTACCTTTGCCCGAAGCAGGAAATACCCAGACAGTCTTCCCCAACAAATTCCTTTCATACACCACAGGGACTTTATCTCCCTCTACTGTATGTAAAGGCTCTGAATGAGCAGGACCAGCACGATTGATGGATCCTCTGGTGTTAACTAACCAGGTGGCATGTGCTAAATTCTTGTCCCAGTTTTTAAAAGTTCCACCTCCCATTGCTTTCAGAGTAGTTTTTAACAGTCCATTGTATCGTTCAATTTTCCCAGAGGCTTGTGCATGATAAGGAATATGATATACCCATTCAATACCATGTTCTTTAGCCCAATTGTCTATAAGATTGTTTTTGAAATGAGTCCCATTATCTGATTCAATTCTTTCTGGAGTGCCATGTCGCCACAGGATCTGCTTTTCTAGGCCCAAGATAGTGTTTCTGGCAGTGGCGTGAGGCACAGGATACGTTTCTAACCATCCGGTAGTTGCTTCCACCATAGTGAGCACATAGCGCTTACCATGGCGAGTTAGAGGAAGTGTGATGTAATCAATCTGCCAGGCCTCCCCATACCTATATTTTAACCATCGTTCCCCATACCACAAAGGTTTTAATCGCTTAGCTTGCTTAATTTCAGCGCATATTTCACAATCATGGATAACCTGCGCAATAGCGTCCATAGTTAAATCCACCCCTCGGTCACGAGCCCATCTGTATGTTCCATCTCTTCCCTGATGTCCTGAAGTGTCGTGGGCCCACCGAGCTAGAAACAGTTCACCTTTATGTTCCCAGTCCAAGTCTATTTGGAACACTTGAGCAGCCTGATCCACTTGCTGGTTGTGTCGATGTTCCTCAGTAGCACGACTTTTGGGCACATGAGCATCTACGTGACGCACCTTTACAACTAAGTTCTCTAGCCGAGCAGCAATGTCTCGCCATAATTCAGCAGCCCAAACAGGCTTACCTCTGCGCTCCCAGTTATTGTGCTTCCACTGTTTTAACCAACCGCAAAAAGCATTTGCCACCATCCATGAGTCAGTATAAAGATAGAGTACTGGCCATTTTTCTCGGTCAGCAATGTCTAAGGCCAGCTGGATGGCTTTTACCTCTGCAAACTGACTCGATCCACCTTCTCCCTCAGTTGCCTCTGCAACGCGTCGTGTGGGACTCCACACAGCAGCTTTCCACTTACGACGATTTCCTACAAGGCGGCAAGATCCATCAGTAAACAGGGCATACTGCTTCTCATTATCTGGTAACTGATTATATGGTGGAGCTTCCTCAGCACGTGTCACCACCTCCTTTGGGGGTACTGCAAGGTCTTTACCTTGTGGCCAGTCTGCGATTACCTCTAAAAGTCCTGGACGATTATGATGACCCATTCGAGCTCTCTGTGTAATTAGGGCAGTCCATTTACTCCATGTAGCATCAGTGGCATGATGTGTGGAAGGAACTTTACTCTTGAACATCCAATTTAGGACTGGTATTCGTGGTACTAGGAGAAGCTGTGTGTCAGTACCAATCACTTCCGAAGCAGCTTTAACTCCTTCATATGCGGCCAATATTTCTTTTTCAGTTGCAGTATAGTTGGCCTCAGAGCCTCTATATTTTCGGCTCCAAAATCCTAAGGGTCGACCTCGAGTTTCTCCTGGTGCCCTCTGCCAAAGGCTCCAGGTAGGACCATTGTCCCCAGCTGCAGTGTATAGCAAATTTTTAATATCTTGCCCTGTTCGGATTGGCCCAAGAGCTACTGCCTGTACAATCTCTTGTTTGATTTGTTCAAAGGCCTGTTGCTGTTCAGGGCCCCACTGAAATTTGTTTTTCTTTCGAGTCACATCAAAAAGAGGTTTCACAATCTGACTATAACCAGGAATATGCATTCTCCAGAAACCCACAGTACCTAAGAAGGATTGTGTTTCTTTTTTGTTAGTTGGTGGCAACATAGCTGATATTGTGTCAATCACGTCTATTGGGATCTGGCGACGCCCATCTTGCCATTTCACTCCCAAATACTGGATCTCTCGTGCAGGTCCCTTGACCTTGCTTCTCTTTATGGCAAAACCAGCATCCAAAAGAATCTCAATTATTTTCTTACCTTTCGTGAAAACTTCTTCTGCTGTGTTACCCCATACAATGATGTCATCAATGTATTGCAGATGTTCTGGAGCTCCACCCCTCTCCAGGGCGGTGTGGATCAGTTCATGGCAGATGGTAGGGCTGTGTTTCCACCCCTGGGGCAGTCGGTTCCAGGTGTACTGGATACCCCTCCAGGTGAAAGCAAACTGCGGCCTGCATTCTGCTGCTATGGGAATAGAGAAAAACGCATTAGCAATGTCAATTGTGGCATACCACTTAGCTGCCTTCGACTCCAGCTCATACTGAAGATCTAACATGTCCGGCACGGCAGCACTCATCGGTGGTGTAACCTCATTTAGGCCACGATAGTCTACAGTCAATCTCCATTCTCCATCAGACTTACGCACAGGCCAGATAGGACTGTTAAATGGTGAGCGAGCTTTGCTGATCACTCCTTGACTTTCTAATTGACGTATCAGCTTATGGATGGGGACTACAGAGTCTCGGTTGGTACGATATTGTCGTCGATGCACTGTTTTAGTAGCAATTGGTACCTGTTGGTCTTCAGTTTTCATCAGCCCTACAACACTAGACTCCTCTGACAGTTTGGGCAAGCTAGACAGCAGATCAATGTCCTCAGTCTCTACAGCTGCTACACCAAAAGCCCATCGATACCCTCTTGGATCCTTATAATACCCTTTTTTGAGGAAGTCTATGCCAAGAATGCATGGGGCATTTGGACCAGTCACTATGGGGTGTTTTTTCCACATATTCCCAGTAAGGCTCATTTCAGCCTCCAATACAGACAGTTGTTGAGAACCACCCGTCACTCCAGAAATAGTAACAGTTTCAGTACCTGTATGATTCGATGGCATTAGAGTGCACTGTGCACCAGTGTCCACCAGAGCTCTATATTTTCGTGGTTCTAATGTGCCAGGCCACCGAATCCACACGGTCCAATAAACTCGGTTGTCCCTCTCCTCCACCTGGCTGGAGGCAGGGCCCCTCTAATTTTGAGGCTGATTCACGGGGTTTACCTGATTCACAGTATTAACTACATTTACATTCCGATTGTTCCTTCTCGTGGCAGATTGTTGTCTTCTATTGGTGTTTCGCAAATTGGATACTCGTTCTCGTAGAGCAGAAGTAGGTTTTCCATCCCAGTTTCTCATGTCCTCACCATATCCACGTAGGAAAATCCACAAGTCATTCCGTGACAAGTTGCCATCATTTTTAGTTGATCTTGAAGGTCTGTATTTTCTAACAGCATCAACACGGCTCCATTGAGGTCTGTCATCTCTCTTGGACAATGCATCAATCAGCTTCTCTAATGATTGATTGGTTTTCTCAAATGAGTCACTATTTTTCTCAATTGCTTGATTGGTTTTCTCCATTGCTCTCTCAATTGATTCATTGGTTTTCTCCATTGCTTTCTCAATTAATTTCTCCAGTGATCTGTTGTTTTCCTCGATTATTTTTTCCATGGCAGCAATCTGAATTTGTTGGGGATTGGCAGTACTGTCTTCATACTGTCGTGCTTTGTTGGCCACTTCACTCACTGTTGGTACCTGACCATCTCCATCTAATGCCCAGACCATTGTTGAGAGGGTGTGCTTATACACTGGTGGGGCACTCCTCACAAACATCTGAATAACGTGTTTGTGGCAGGGCATTTGATCAGGGTTTAAAATGGTTTGTGGATCGCTGTAAATCACCTCTCTCACTGCTAGTTCTCTCAGGAACTTAATGCCTTTCTCCATACTGGTCCAGTTGGTTGTGTGGATAGGAATATCGTCCTTGTGTGTATACCGGTTCTTAATAGCTGTCAAGAGTCTTCTCCAGAGGCTGAGACTGTTGTCGTCTTTTGCAAGTTCCGTGTCAACGCCTGCGTTTCCAGACAGGGATCCCAGCTGTTTGGCTTCTTTACCGTTCAGATTAATGGTCTCGGCTCCTTTATCCCAGCACCGGAGTAACCACTTGTAATATGATTCACCCTCACGACGGCCAAAGTCCTTTCTCACATCTCGCATGTCCCTCAGAGTTAAAGGTTTGACAGCTGTGTCTGATTCTGACCCTGAACTATCTGATGACTTCGATTGGGAAGGACCCTTTCCTGCATCAGACCCATCTGATGTTGGGTGATTTGTCTTTGTTAGATGTTTCTTCCCAGTCACAGGGATACCAGCTTTCTTTCCTGAGTCTGAATCTGAGTCATCTGATGGTGCTACTTTAGGAGGGCTTTGTCCTGGAGTTGTGTTATCTGTTGGTAGGGCAATTGACTTTCTCCGATGTTTCTTTCTATTCACAGGGGCGACATTTGCTGATACAGACTGAGTGTCAGAGGCCACAGTGTCTGTCATTGTCCCACACCAATGCTTACTTAACCGCCAAAACATAAACAGATTTGAAAAAATCAGCTTTAACATCAATATTAATAATAAAATCTCAGCCTTTCGATTAAGATAACTGCATTCACATCCACAATCACATTCATTAAAATCTGGTAGACTCAGATTAGCAAAGAAATGGGTATAATTTCCTAAGGTGAAATTGAAAGTGTAGTTAAAAACAAAATTCATCATTGTGCTCTTAAGGTATTCAGGTATGCCGATCACCCAAAATACTGCAGAATACACCGACACAAAAAAACCCAACACCGTGAAAATTCTCATTTTTAAATCAGAGCAGGCAAACCACAGACAGATATACCAAATCACCCTCGAGAGTTTGGACAAAATTTTGACACCCAGGGAGGAACCCACATTTAAAAGAACATGACATAACATTTCACCGACCGATAACATGATGTGAGCGGTCCGTTTTTTTCTCCTCTAACCCTTCAGAACTCTCAAAGAAAAGATCTGATACGCTCTCAACTGCGCCGGATGGAATTTAAACTATGCGGGCAATATATCAGAGCCCAGTTGTGTCTAAATAGCTGGTAAAATAGTCTGAGCCTGATTGGTGTTTGTTTTCTTGCCCCACGTTGGGCGCCAATAAATCTGTCGCGGGTTAGGGCTGGGCCGGCCACTAACGCGGACAGACGCTCTCTAACCCCCTCTTCCCCCCCTAAACAGGAAGAGAAAAGGGAATGAGGCAGAGAGACTTACGGGTGAGAGAAGAAAAAAAAACTAGAACAGCTCTAATGAAAATAATAGGAATAATGGTAAAGAGATAAAAGTAAAGAATTATATACAACTATAGATAGTAGCCCGATATCAAACCCGACTCCCTCCCCCGATAGAAATCACCACTGGTGCTGCAGAGCAGGAGGCACTGGGGAAACCCCAGGCTCAGCGGCGGCGGGAGCTGGATGCAGGGAGCTGGATTCGGGAACTCAGGATCCGGATCAAAATCAGGAGGTCAGATGGAGTCCTCTCTGGACACCGGCCATTGCAGAAAAGAAGGGCGAAAAGGCCGAAAAGGGCAAAAGGGGCAAAAGGGCCGAAAAGGGACGAAACTCTCGTGATCACTCAATTTATACTAAATATGACGTATATGGGATGGAATACTCTCGTTGGTCACCTGTCCTGTCTGTTACCCCCCGGAGGTGCCACCTTTTACTTCCTTGTGCCCCCCTCGTACTACCCAGCACCCCCAGCGTGGCACACAAGAGCCAGCAGTGGCCTTGGTCACTATAGGAATAAGTATAAGCAAGAGCCTTTCTGCATCCCAGTCCCAGGCAGTGACTGTAAACATCAGGTGTTATCACTGCCAGTAGCACACACTGTCTGCAAAAACATGCTGCTGACTTCAGAAAGTGCAGCCTTTTAGAAGACACTAAACTGAAAAGAAAAAATCACTAAACAGGACTGGGTTTTTAGCTAAACCCAGGACAGCTCTGCAGATGCAAAGGAACCTGGAGATGTCAAGGAGCCAGTTGACTGGACATTTACTATTCTGGGCCAAGGATCTGTCATCTTTTGATAGATACTGTCCTTTGGATGAACTATGCTCATTATAATACCAAAACACACCTTCATCCCAAAAACTACCTGCCTCTGGGGTGTGACCACCTCTCACTGAGCTTGTGCATTGAATTTTTCTAGTCTATACCTTTAAACATGAAGCGAGAAAAATTTACAGCAATCACAATAAAAATATGCATGGCTAGAGTCACCCAAGCTCCACCTGAAAGGTAGCAAACAGTATAAAAATGGCCCAAGAGACAGAGGATATCAGGGAAGATTCCTCCATCATCAGGGGAAATACCACCATGGACCACCTCTGACTCCCGGGATCAGTCGACGGGCTGAACCTCAGTTCTGCTTCATGAGGATGCCTTTGGGTAAGGTCCAAACACTTGGTCTCACCAAGTACTGCCCTGGGGTACTTAAGAATTCTTTATAGAGCTGCTCATAACCTAATACATGGGTAACTTTTGCATGTGCTTTGCAGACAGTCACTATCACGGGCAATTAAATGAATTTGAGCATCTGTTGCATCAGTAAATTATTTTTAATTCTGATCTGGCCATGTGAGTTCCTATTGACCCTTTATCCAGGCTGTGTGAGTATATTGCCACCCTCATGAAGGATGGCCTCCTAAATCCAGGGACGCCGCCAGATCGAAGGCATATTGACTTATCACATTAGTAATGATGAATTGCGCATCACTCAGAACCTAAGTTTAGCTGCCCCCACTCAGCCTCTCTGACATCTGAAGACAAGCTGGAACACAAGCGGGTATAGCTTCTGCCAAACTGATTTGCCCCTTTACCCCATGGAGTTTGGCCATGTGAATTTTTACAACAGCAATTGTTGCCTCTTTTCTACAATAGGAATTCCTGCCTCTCTCTTTTAACACAGCAGCTTCTCGTCATGGAAAAGTATTTGCCATTTTGTGGGCATGAGATGTGACCAGTAAGGCAACACTTAGCAAAAGACAACAAAGGTAGCAAACAGGGTGAAGTGACTGAGGCATGGAGGAAGGGACAGTGAAGGGACAAAACAAACAAAAGAAACAGCTGATACTTCTTCTTCCTGCTGCAGCCATAGGGTCTGCTGCCAGAGATGGTACTTCCTGGTGATGACTGTGAGTGGAAACGAACTATCTGTACCAAAAATGTCAACTTTTCTCATCACCTCATCTCTGGGGTGATGGTAATTTTGCATCTTCTGCAGCTCTGTCTAAGATGTTTCCAAATCTTTGACAGCAGCAGTTTTTAAGTGAAAGGCACTCACTGTGAGTTGGGTAGCTTTCTGCAGAGAGTGTTAACCAGTGTCACCATCTGCTTCCATGCAGGTGTGGGTGTTTTTTTTTTGGGGGGGGTGTGGTGATTATGCTTCAGTCTATACGAAACTTCCATCATCTCTTAATAAGCTTCCTTCTTGAAATTATTAGTGCCTAATCACTTGTGAGGAGGAAAGGTTACAGAGGTCTGAAATAGTTGTAATAAGATTACCTAGAACTGAAGAAGCTTCCCTTATCGAGCTCCAGAGAGTCTGGGATGCAATCACATAATTTTGTGACCTTTTTGCACACCCAGCTGTATCTCTTCTCTATGATGAACATTCACTGTGCTATCAGCAAGACCTACCCATGTACTTGGAAAAATCCTCGGTGCTTTGCTAGTGACTGCTAGGATGTAGGAATGGCACTGGCAGAAACCTGGGAAACATCCAGTACCACAGCTGCCTCTGTAATTCACAGAAACACTTCCTTCTCAGGTTCAGGGACCTCCTTCATAATGTGACTGTCTGAAACAGGCCAGCTGAAGTGAACTTCCAAGAAACCGCTTAACTCCACTGACCACAAAGGGTGTCTAAATATTGATTAAATGTAAACATTTACTGTCTAAAGGTTGGTGCAATGAATTCTTTTCCATTGACTGCCCTGCAGAGACAATCCAGGCTCAGTTCCTCAGGGCACATTCAGATAACAACAGTTCAATTCTGGAGAAAGGTTTAATTTGATTTCTTATTACTAAAACTGCCACCTGATCCTTCGTAATATTGATCTCCTAAATCAAAGAGAGCTTTCTCATTTCTACATACTTCACTAAAATTCAACATGCTTTATTTAAAATGTGTTTTAAAAGTACCAGAAACAGGTGGTTTATGTCATACTTTTTCTTCAGAAAATGTAGTAAATGAATTTTGAAGCAGGTATTTGACTCTCTTTGTGCACTAAACAGCCTTTACATTGTATAGGCTTATTACACTGTGGATGCCAACGGTAACGGAGTGGAAAAAGAAGTTCATTTCAGCCATGTGAAGTTTGAGTTGATGACAGGATATTAAGAAAAGTTTGTAATGAAAAGGTGGTAGAGTGAGAATGTCTAGAGGTTAGTAAGGGTGGTACTTTTTCTCCTGTGGTTTTTGAGTTTTGCACAGGCAATGCGAAGGGTAGCCGTAAATGTCTGCAATGCATTCTCGGTCCATGAGAAAGTGCTAGGAGAGTTAGATTAAAGTCAACATTTCAGTTCAAATTCTTTAATGATATCCAGGAGGGTGTCTGAAGTCTATGTCTCCAAAAGAAATCTGTTGAGATTTCGACCCTCCAAGATCAGTTTCTTTCTCCAGATTGAAAAGAAAAACACACACACACACAAACAAACAAACAAAAATAGTGAAAAAGATGCTAAGAATCAAAGTAAGATCCTGGTCTGGCAGCAAGGTTTGGGTTAATGAACTGTCGTAGTGCAGGTCTCTTTATACCCAGTGGGACCATGGTGATCCCAGCAACCTCACTGTGAAACAAGGTGGCGATAACTCTCGGGCATAACTAAAGAAAATTAAAAGAAAAAGTAATGCAAATTCATCTTGCTAATGAATAAAGCCATCCTCCAATATTTGTTTCCCTTGTTACCATTGATTTAACAGGACTGGCTTGTTAACTTCATTTCAAGTTACTATTAAAATGAAATACATGTCAATTGAATGTGCCTTATCAGGTTTATAGTCAGTCAGTTCATTCAAAATCAGATACCATTCTAGTAAAATTGAAGTGGATATTCAATTGCACATTTATTTGATCTGTAAAATCACTGCTGAACATGCTACATACTTCTCTGCTGCCCCTATCCCCTCACACCTCATGCTAGGGACCGTTCATAGCTAAACCAAAAAAAGAGTTCATTTTTTATATCATTCTAGATGCCATTCTAGATGCTATGGAAAAACTTTTTTTTTCTTTTTTCCGTGAAAACAGGCTGGTCAAGAAGACTGGCCTGTTCAACTGGCCATGACTGTTCATGCATGTCTGGTTTTAACTATGCCTCACACTGACACCATATGAGACTATCCCGCCTTTTCTCTTTTTTGTTGGTGCTTCCAGGTAAAGACTAAGAGACCCTGCTGCATGGTATCATTATTGACAGATGTATAGACTGGTACAGGAAGGACCTAATTTCTAAGTGAATGAATGAATGAATGAATGAGGGTGTTGCTGTTGCAGTGAGAGCTCTCAGGTGCTTTGCTGGCACATACAAATCTCTGCAAAGGGAAGATGATGGTGGTGAGGAATTGTTCTACGTATTACATATTTTTGCATGCTTTGAGGGATACAAAGAGTGCTTTTATACAGATTGAAGAAAGCTGACTTTTTTTTTTATTTTGAAAAAGAAAAAGAAAAAATTCTAAAGTGGGGGATAACTGTTTCATTTCTCTACATGAAAAAAAAATAAATCACGGATTTCCTTTTTAATGTTGGTTTTATTGCCTGGCTCCCTGAACACTACCTCTATGGGACTAATAGAGAGAGAAACATTTTGGCACTAATGCTAGGGTAAACAAGTCAGTCAGCTCTAAATGATGGATTTTCTATGGAGGTTTCTGTCTATTTCCACATTCTTTGTTAAGTTTAAAGAACTGGCTTCAGGACTGAGAATGGATTTCTTTAAGCCAATGATGCAGTTCATGAACACAAGCACGTTTTTAACTAGTTTTCAAAGTGGAAACACAAGTCATTTGGGATGTACGAAGTAGAATTGAATGTTATTTTAAAGAAATATGTAGCGATGCATAGAACTTGAAGAGGCTGGTGGGGATCAAAATCACAGATTTGATAACGGCAGGTATTGACTTTTTAATTTTTTTACCCATATGTAGCTGGTGTTTTATTGGTGATTGCCTTAATAGTGCTTGTCAGCATTTCTGGAATGAGCCTGTGGTATTAGACTTGTTTCTTCAAGTACAACGTCTGTCTTGAACAAATCACTTGGATTCCAGAGTAGCGGTGTTTTGTTTTTATTTTTGCTAGTTTTGTTCATTGGACAAGAACTAACCAAGCAGCAGGAGGATGGCATGAAGACTGAGGGTATGGAATTGAACAATATTCTCCTTATTATCTACTCAGGTCCTACCACACCACATGAGATGTTTTCATATTCACTTCCATTCATGTGGCTTCATGCCACAGACACACAGGACAAGTCTGTCTTCCTGCCCACTTGAATGCCAGTACTGGCACTGAAGTGTGGCCAGCTTAATCTTCTCGCATCAGAACACAAAAGCTTTTGCTGGTACTGGCAAGGCTGAAAAGATGCTGCTGATGAAGTGGAACATTCCTTCACAGATTTCTTTATTTTAGTTATTCTTGGATGAAGCGTCTCTCTTATCCTTACATATTTGTGAGTTAATCCAACAAAACATAATCCTTTCTTCTGAAATACTTTGCCAGGAAGAAAACCTCGAACTTCGTGGACCTGAAAAGAGAACGCATGAAGAGCACCCAGTCCTGGAGGGAAGAGAAATTCTCTCAGGTTGTCCAAACCAGCCAAAAAAAAAAGCAGAGAAGCAGTGTATAACCTGCACTAGAACTCCTAACAATCACAGTGTGGTACATTGTTTGCATTTTCATTACAGCTTTTTGTCTTTTTTTAATTTATGCCTTCCCACAGTGCGCTATTTCATAGAACAATAGATATTGCTATCATTGTGATAATCAGCTTTCAATTTCCTTTCCCAAAATGTATTCTAGTTATAATTCCTTGTACATATTAAATAGTTCCTTGCTCTCAGTCGAATTAAACATTCAGATATGTGTATAGTATTAGTTCAGCTGAGACAAGAGAAAAAAAAATGAGATACCTTTGTAGTTGTTTATTTATATCATTAAGAAATTAAGTCCTGGCAATTGTGCTCATGCTTGCAAGTTCTTATCCCTGATGCATTTGTTCTTCCTCTCTTTCTACCCCTCTCTCTCAAGTTACACCTAACTTGCCAGTTAGAATACTGAAAGAGTTTGTGAAATCCACAGCAACATCGCTTCGGTGGTGATAACAGTTTTTTTAAGAACGGCTCCAGGGGGTGAATGGTACTAAGACTGAATAGCTCATTCATTCTCATTCCCTCATTCCAGAGAGCTTCAGCAGAAATTGAGAGAAACAACGAAAGACCCTCAGCAAGTGGAAAATTTGAAAGCTCATCCTCTTGTATATTTTCCTTAGCTATACGTATTCCTAGGACCTAATTCTGTCTTTAAGTGCTTTTCAGAGTGAGCAAATGCTGTAAATTAAAAGGTCACTTGGTTTCCAGAAACTGCTGTGTGGAGTCTTGCTGGAGCCAAGAAGGTGAGAAAGAATACAAAAACCTGGGATAATCTGGGAAAACTTCATGTTTATAAGTACCACTAAAGGAGAATAACTCTATCTTGAAAATTAAACACAGATGCAGATGGCCGGTGTGTTACATGCAGGTGCTGCATTGTGGTCTACCAGTGAAGGCACGGGTGTCCTGTGCAGAGCTGATGAGAGTCATGATGAGTGTGGAATCCACAATGACAGGACTAAGCTTCATCTTTTAACCTAAGACTTTGTACTTTTGTCTCAAAATTTGCCAGAACCTGCTGTTAACTGACTTGTTCAGCATTTGGAATAAGGTAATAGTCAGCACAAAGAAAGGTATCACGGTAAGCCTTTAGGAAGTTTAACAAAGAACATTCCTCCTGTCTTGGCTTCCAGTACTGGCCATGTAGGTGGCCATGGGTCAGTCAAAAGCTCTTCTTGTCTTTAGTATCACAATTCTTTTCCTAATTCCTCTAAAATGCACTTGGTGACTTAGTGACTCTCGTGTCTGTCAGGACTGAAGATATTAGAATCACCTTTTTTCGTTGTTAACACCACCATGTTAATTTCTGCCACCATAAAATGACATAAATTCATTTCAAAACTTCTTGAAGGATTACAAAATTTCCCATACTTCCTATGGGATCAGTAAAGACATTTGACCATCTTGATGTCTTACAAAGTAGCATTTAAAATAAAAATAGTATTACCTGGGACAGCAATCCTGTAATTAACTTATTTTTTTTAAAGTTCCTTCTTTTTTCACCACATATCATGCACTCTGGGTATTAAAATCATTCCCTGGAGGCAGATCTTGCTGGGCACTTGTCTGAAATATGGTCCCTGAAGATCAGCTCCCTAGCACTTCTGCAGAGTGAATCCCTAACAGAGTGGTACCTGCTAAGCTGTCTGTATAAATTCATCTCTTCATCTCACAACAATTTGTGAGTTCTCTTTCCTTCAGACCAACTGGATGCTTTGCCACAGTGTATAATTCTGTAGAGAGGATGCTGTAGCACAACGATGTATCCACAAGAAGGTGATTCAAAATATGTTGTGTAGAAAGAAACAAAGCTTTTATTTTATTTTTCCAGATCTAAAACCTCCCTTACTCCAGCTCTACAATAAAAAAGATCTGTTATAAACAGACTTTTAAAGAGAAAGAAGTGAGTTCAGCTGTGCTCTATCAGGCAAAATTAAGGATTATCTGTAAGGAAAATGTGCATATTTACTCAGACATCAAGTCTGCCTCTCACTTTCTGAAAAACAAATTAAAGCTGACAAGAAATTATATTGACTTGAATCATTTGACTAAGCAAGAAGAGTAACTCATCAGCATTGGTAGAAAACAGAAGGTATTTCTGTACTTTTTAGTAGTGCTATTTATTTTATCTTTGAAACCAAAACAGAGCAAATATTTTTTATTTATGTTTATGCCAGATTGAATGTTTATATTTTGTGTTAAGTAAATCGCTGCTTATTGCCTCCTCCTGAATTAAAAATTGGGCAAAATTACCAAAAGGTGTCTTTAGATATTTTCAGATATTTGGTTGTGTTTTTTTTTTTTCTGAAAAAGCAAGTTAACTTGCTTGAATTAGGAAATATTATACCTTTCTAAAACTCTAGTTTCAAAGGAAAAGTATCTTCTTTGTTGCACACTGTTAAATCACTCTATGTGTTTATTTTATCGAGCTAATCCGACAAGATGAAATCTGTCATTTTGCGCATTTATAATGCATTTGTCACCATGGTAGCTGGGAAGTGAATACACAATTTAAATGAGAAAGACCCCAAAGCACCCATGCTTCCCAGTCTTCATTGGATTTTGGCTGTTTATTAAGATCAAGATTCTTCTGCCATTTGCTGGAGAACTCATGAGATTTTTGCAGTTACTTGAAGAACGGGGCTTTCACAACCAAACGAGTTCTCAATGCAGTCTTACAGATGCAAAGCTTTAGCGGATCGTTCTCATCTCTAGTGGTATATGGACAAAGTATCTGCATTTCAACATGTACTGTGCCACGCCTAGAGTTTCACTAAATATGTGTGCTGTTAAAGAAAGAAATCTTTGCAGTTGACCTAAACTATAAAACAGGGTCTTGCAACAGTATTTACCTTGGGTCGAGAGTGGCTGACAAGATTTGTACCATGTGTATATGTTTTAATTCAGAAGTGAGGGAGACATGCGCAACAGTCGTAACTAGACTTAAAGGCAGACCTGGCTGTACTTTGGTTGTCAGCAGTAAATTGTGAAGAAAATCAACACACTAATAATCACTGTGCAAAGAACAGCAGTGAAAATGAAAGCTGAGTTGCCTCCACCTTTCAAGTACTTTCTGCCTTCTTTTGACATCCTTTTTAAAAAAATGTCAGCTGGGACTGGAATTGATGCAAGTGTCTTTAGTTAAAGCTGAAGAATCAGCTGCATTTTAAGCTCCATTTTCCAAGAGTTAATCAATTTTCTAATTCTTTTCAACTCACATGATTTCAGGAATGGCTTCTCTCTAGAAGTCTTCAATATGCATGCTTGTGAGAGTGTGTTACATTTGTAAAGCTGGAAGAGTTTTGGTTCAGTGCATGGTTATAAAAGACAACATTTTTTTGCAAGCTTTTTTGTCCCGACAGGTTTGTATTTGACAATACATTTTCTACTGCAGCTTTTAAAACCTTTTCTGCTTTGATGGAATAAAACCACGTCATGTGTTCATGGTAAATACTTTTTCAACAGTACTAACATTTGAAAGCCTGGTCATCTCTGTCTTACAGACAAGTGTTTCGGCTGTAGTTTTGTAAGATTTCTTGGTTTTGTACCAATATTGTTTTAATTCGTTCTTCCTAGGTAGGTTCATTCCATGTTTATCCTAAAAAGATCACTGAGAAACTGAAGTTCAAGGAGTGAGAGGTAGGATTTAAGTTTATTAAGGCAGTTAGAGTTCATTTTTTTATTTTATTTTTATGTGTTAAGAAAGTAATTTTGTCTTCTCTCTTGGGGAGGTGACAATGTTGTTAAAAATATCTGCTTTACTCACTAGAATCCGGGTACTGATTTCTTTTCACCTTTCACATCACAAAACCAAATGCAGAATTTGATAAAAAATTTTCAATATTTTTTTATAAATGTACTTTTGGACACTGAAATCTGATCTGTCTGGCAGCTATGCCTGTGAATAGTCTTCAATGAACAAGGCAATGTATTTCATTCAATCTGCTGTAAATTTTATAACCTCTTCATTCTTATCCTTCAGCTGCCAGATTTCTTTTGCTTGTATTTTTAAATTCTTTGTTAAACAATGTTTCGGTTCACTCCACTGGAGTACGGAAACGTGCCAGGTAGCCTTGGCAGTGCAGGAGGTGTGTAGCTCCCAGAAGTGCCTTGTGCATTCGCAAGAATTTAAATGATTAATTAACTCTGTATTTATGTTTCTATTTGATTCAGAAACTTGATTGGTGCACTCTAGTGACTGATTTACATGAATATTCTTGGGACTGCGTTGCTGTATAATTAAACTTTATAGCCAAATGTCCTTGTTGCCATGTGGATGCTGCTTAGAAAATTACACTGAATTTCATCATGGGAGTGTATGCAATGAGTGGAAAAGTTGAAAAGAAGTGTTGACTTTCTTCTCTGAACAGGACCAGATCTGAGCGAGCATAGTTTTCATCTCGAGCGAGAGGAGATGATCCAGTAAAAGCATGCAACGTCCTTATGTGTAAACAGCATAGTCCTGTTTAGCTAGAATAAATGAGGTCAGAATTTTATTTAGCCCACAAGTACAAGCTACTTTCTGTAATTCTGTTACAGAGAACAACTAGGACAAATCCAGCTTCAAGTAAGGACAGACCCTAATTGTTACCAAACTTTCTTGGTCGGGTCAGTCTCTGCAAGTTCTCATCTAAAGAGAACGTTTAAAGAGTTACGTTTCAGATTCTAGTATCTACTAAAAGAGCTACTGCAGCAATATCTACTGATAAGGCATGACGAACATTTACTTTTTTCCTTTCTTGTATTCTTCAGTTCTTTCTATGTTTGGCACTTTATTTATCCTTTTGTACTAGGGATCTCACCTTTAAATTAGGAAAAATGGGCTTAATTTTCAACTTCAAAGTCTTTTGACAGACTCCTAACTGGCTTGGAATATATTCATTCACATGTATCTCTACTTTTGCCAGTCAAGTTTACTAAACTACCAAGACAGTAGCTGAGAATCCCTACCAGCTACATGCAGCAACACTGAAAGTGGTAATTGGAGTAGGAGACTCCAGTTTTGACTAACAAGGGACTAAATGAAGTCAAAGACTTTTCCTGTCTCAGATTGCTGCAGGCTCCATTTGCAGAACAGGCTGCCACACAGTAGATGTGAGGAATTTGAGTATGTACACTCTCTTGCTGGGTGGTTCTTTAGCAGATTTCAGAGCTGTCTCTGCCTTTCACATCAGTATGACCTAGAAAGGAAAGAAGGCCAAGTCAGCTCAGGTCAGCATCAGAGCTGTAGCATTCACTGAGATCTCCTGTTTCCCTAAGGTTATCCTAAATACAAATTCCACTTTCCTAAGCAAAGTGCATCAGGCTTTATTTTCTTCATGTTTTGCCAAATCACATTATTGAAAACTTCGTCTACAGCAGTGTCATGAAGTTCATAATGATGGACCAATGAAGAACACAGTAAGTGCAGGAAAGTTGAGTAATTTTGATTGGTGGCTGCTGCAGAAGAGGCTGGATATTTAAACTCTAAATCATTTGGACAGAGGACACCAATTGTCAATTATTATTCTTTTCTGAAGACAGTGCTGTTTGCCAAATGTTTCTACTTAGCTCTTCCAGACTGACGACTGCTGTGACTAAGATATGGTCTGAAGTGTCCTGGAGCAGTTAGTTCGATTTTCACTTGCTAGTCTTACTGGAGAGGGGACAATCCCACTGTTATTAAGAACTAGAGAGGCAACATGAAGCACTGTAGAAGAACTTCCTTATAGCTTCCTCTAACAGCCTTTTTTAGTGTCTGGTTTTAGAAAAATATTGCTTCCTCTGTCATATTAAGTTACTGTAGTTGCAGAAGAAATTACATAATATAACAAACAAGCTAATTATTTAAATCATTCTTGCTGCTGTGATGATTTGAGCAACATATTATTTCACTTTTGTGTCATATAGCTGTAGAAGTATACTCAGTATTAGCTTTATATCCTTTCCCTGCAGAAATTTGACAGGAGTCTGTAAAGGTTTGGTGTCTTGATGTCTCTAACAAAGCAACAAACATTTACTACATTGTAAATTTCCCCTCCGTCAAAGATTGATGCATACATTTCCAGCTTTCCTAGCTCTTCTGTAGCATCCACTGTATCTAGAACTGTTTTATTCCTGGTGTCATGGTTGATGTGCTTACAATAATTGAATGTCTCTGACAACAAAGTCATGAGAACTGATGAACTCCCAGCATTCCCATCTCCACCAATTTGGGAAGTGAATAAAGAGAGGGTAATCCTTCTTTGTCCTTAATTATATGGCTAATGTCTTTCAGAGAACTTTCAAAATTTTGTGTAAACAACTTGAAACATCTTGAAGGCTTTCTTTCAAACTTGTTGAAAGAGCACACAAAGTCTCTTTGAAACGTCACAATTGTTGCCTTCTCAGAAATGACTCTTGAAAATCCCCCATCCAGAGATCTTTGGGAATCACCAATTAAAGTACATTGCAGCTGTGTGTACAAAGTACTTGCTTGTTCTGAACAAGCTTGTTTGGAGCCTTTCCTTGTCCAAGAGCATGAGCTATAGGCAGTGCTGAGTTCTCAAATGTTTTGCTGGTAAAAACCACCTGTTCAGTCCCTTTTATAGCTCACCTGCCCCTGAGCTACCCTTGAAAGCTCATTACATAGTTTAATTGTGGATTCAAACATAGTATTGTAAATGCCAAAGTACTGAGGCAAATCTCCACGTGTCCAGGTCCTTCTGGTAAACAGTGTAACAGTCTGTACAACAGAGTTTCTGGAGAGTGGGAGAAACAACTTGCTAATTCAAAAACATTGCGAGATGGAAGCAGGCACTGAAGCATCCTGTGAGAGACAATGGCACAGAAGACAGAGGAGATTAATATTGTAACATCATGTGAGGGAATCTAACCTGAATCTAGCATCAAACATACAGAAAATCAGTTTCCTATACAGTCCTGCCAGCTCTGAGTGTTAAAAATTGGTTTTGTGGATTAGCTTTTAAGTGCAAAGACATGAAATTTCTGTCCTTGTTATAGTTGAGAACAGAAGCAGGAAGAAGCTGTCTACTCATTTCTCTGCTTATTTCAACTGTAAAGTCATTCAGAAGAGCCTGAAACTATGTTTATTAATTGTTTAAGAGAGTTTATTAAATAAAACAAGTTTCTGGATTAGTTGTTTTTATCTGGACTTCAATACACCCACATTCTTGTGGAAGGAACTTGGGATTCCTTCAGCCAAAAGAAATCTGACAAAAAAGTTTGGAGGTGGGATGTTCTGTAGTGTTTGTAATATTTTAGGATGATATTTTGGTGTGACTGGATTAACTAAAGTGAACATGGGGTGGGGAGTGGATTTCGGGGAAATGAATGGATAAAAATACCACATAGAAATAGGTCAGTAAAAGAAGAGAGGATGAAAGAATAGGTAGACAATAGAACGATGTGCTCTTTTAGGATAGTCTGCAAAAGTTGATGGGAGCAAGTATTGTTGGAGAGAAGTTTAATGATCTCATTTCTAGCAGAAGATCTTGGGTTTGATAATTTGCCTGCTGGCTCGAGTGCCTTCTCTCTACCTTCCCTCTAAATTCTCAAATCATGTAGGGCTGCGAAGCTGGCAAGGAAATTGTGGCTAGTTATTTTAATAACTGTATCTTCACTCTAGTATGTTCTGCCAGAAATATCCTCCTACACTGCTACATTTCCTATATTTCTCAAGTGTGTAATTATTAAAGAAATCTTTTTAGGTCTTTGTATGGTTTTGTTTGTGGCCACATTTCAATATTTCTACACACACATTCCCGGGAGCTTCACCCTCTGAAATCCATTTACCATTTTGAGAAGAGGGAAAGAGTGGAAAAATTTGAAGTGAAGTTGTTCTGTTGATCACCTTGAGGCAATTTTAATAATAAATGACATAGAATGCTCTGATTCAGATAGTGATTAGAATAAACAAACTAAGTTAATGAAAAGAATTTAGCTGTATAAATTCTCTGAAGTACTTGGAGTAATAGTAAACTGTGATTAAATTAAAAAAAAGCCTTTCTTATGTACAGTACTAAATATAGATAACATATATTTAAATGAAAAAAACTCTGGATGTTAGTCAAGGTAGAAAAATGTGTATTTAGAGCAGCAGATGTTTGGCAGTCCTGATGCCCATGTAGCATCCTGAGGACTGGGAAGCAAGCCCAGGAGGAGGACAGTTACCCCTGATGCTCCGAAGGCTAGATGCTTTTTTCTCTCTCTGAGGTCAGTCTAGGTAAAGGCTTCTATGTAAAATTTGTTTGATTCTCCAGCCTTTTGTCTGATGTGCACACCCACTCTGTCTGTTAACAATGTTCTTGTTCTGGTAATTACTTTGTATAGGTGAAAAATAAGCTAAGTACAGGACACTCCAGGTAGTGTTGTGAGAGCATCACATGTAAGGATTACGTCTGGCTTTTAGGACGGATATTACCTGACATTAACTTTTGCTTTTCTGGGGGTTTCTCTTCTTAGTTTTCATGTCAATCACAAACTGCACCTCATGTATTGATTTGTACCACTGGCTGCCTATACCATGAGTTCCCTGACTGACACTGGTGATCCTCAGATATGAAGAGAGGTCACTCTGTGGACTAGTGATGAAGGGTGAGCAGGCATCAACAGTAAAAGCAACTCTAAGAGTCCACTCTAGAGGAATAAGCTGCTTCTGGCAAAGAGAAAAACATTTTAATAAATAAATACACAGGTAGATATTTTTATGAAATGCCTATTAGTGACTCAAGCAAATTTGTAATGTGACATATTTTACAATATGGTGTCTATTGTCTAGATCAAACATTCATTCAGTGTAATTTTTTTGGTAAACCTTTAAAGGAAGTAAAAAAAATTCTAACCATTTTTCTACAAAGGCTATACTACTTGAATAGACAGGTTGTGGTAATTTTTTATTATTTATTGTATTGTATAATCCCCTGAATGATTATCTATCCATCTTTCCATCAATAATTTTATTTTCTTAGCTACATTTTTTTGTTACTTGAGAGTTTCAGGTTTTGGATAGCTATATCTTTATAAGTGAGTTGATTTTAATGAAAAATAATAAAAAAAAAAGTAGGTCTTTGACCCTTGTCCAAAGTTTAAATAGAATATGTTTATTATTTAAAAGTTCACATAGCTAGATAAATATTTATTTATTCAACAATTACTAAATATTCTGTTTTGTTTTCACATTGAAAGGAAAAAGATTGAGCAACATTAAGGAAAAAATCAGATATATTTCTAATTTGACTGAATGTATATGAAACTGAAAAAATATTTCATACTGTCACCAGTAATTCCTGATTTCTAGCTAGGTGCAGAAATGAGATTGACTAGTCTGTGGTTTTCTCCCTTTTTGTAAATGGTTATGTTTCCCTATTTCCAGTCAGTGGAAACTTCACCATGCTGCCATGACTTTTCAAATATGAAAAGCGGCTTTACAACTTAATCCTCTAGTTTCCTTAGGACCCATGGGTGGATCTTGTGAGGTCTTTCAGGTGTGCAGCTTCAGGATCACTGGACAGTCCTGAACATGTCCTTCTCTTAGAGTGGGCGGATTTTCATTCTTCCAGTCCCATAATCTCTTTGTGATGACCATATTAGCTAGGAGAGAAATAACATTCTTACATTTCTGGGGAAAAAAAAAATTCGGGATTGCATATAAGGTAAAGCATTCTAGTAGTAGAGAGCTGCTAAGAGGAGCTTCATAATATCAGTTATTGCAGATTAGTTCAGAACATGAAATGCACAAGTATAGCAAGAACAACATGGGCATAGATTTAGATATGTCCGGGAGCGGGCAGTTGTCCTTAGCTCAGATGTTCTTTTGTGGTTTTGTGACTTTAGGGAGATCAAATTCTCCCTCCCAAATCAATGAGACTTACAATGGAGCTACTAGCATACCAGGATACTTTTACAGCCTTACACCGTATCAAGATAACAAGTGTCCAAGGAATCACATGCCGAAAGACAAAAGACCGACTACCCACATTAGTTAAACAAGCAACAAGCAAGGTAACTTTGGTACTGGAAACAACTTCATTTTCCATGAAATAGAGGGTTTTCCCCAAGAAAGCAGTGTGTACCGTTTCCCTTCAATTCTATGGCATTTCTGCAGCAGAGCTGCACCTCATCGAGATTAACTGACCTAGCTGAGATGGAAACCTTTGTGTTTTGGTTGCTTTAGCTACCTAGGTGAGCTCAGTTTCTCAGATATCTCCATAAAAGCTGTTTCTTCATAGCATCCCATAAAGTGCTTTGTTCTGGATTCGTGACTAAAACGTTGTCGATAACGCACCAATGGTTGTTGCTGAACTGTGCTTGCAGAGTGTCAAGGCTTTCTCTTTCCCACTCTGATCCTCTCAGCAAGTAGGCAATGGGTGACCAAGAGATTGTGAGTGGACACAGCCCAACAGCTGACCCAAACTGACCTAAGGTGTACTCCAAGCCATGTAACATCAAGTTCAGCAAAAAAATTCTGGAGCGGGGTGAATGGCAGATCTTTCCAAGGTAAGTCACTTCTCAGGGACTGGTTGCACATTGGTTTGCTTGTGAGACGTGGCAAGTGATTGATTTTGTATTACTGGTTTGTGTTTCTTTTCCTCCTTCACTTATTAAAATGTCTTGATTTCAACCCACAAGTTTTTCTCATTTTTGCTGTTCTGATTCTCTCACCCACCCTACTGGAGATGGATAGGGGAAAGTGAATGAACGACGGGCTGGGTGTTTAGTTACTGGCCAGGGTCAAGCCACCACAGGAGGTGTGAGCAGAATCTGTCTCAGGGAATATGCATACCCTGAGCCAGGCCAATGCTGTCTTTAATGGATGTGTAGCAGCACAAAATATGGCTGATGTTCTTGATTGGAATATGAGTGGAAATTAGATTGGCTGCCAATGCTCTGCACTGCAGCATGCAATGGCAGTCCATCCTTGTGCATGATTTGCTAGTTGAAGTCAAGAGAGAAAATAATTTTTAAAACCTTGATAATGCCTACTTTACTGTGGCAAAACAAGCAAGCAAACAGAAAAAACACATGACCCTCACCCTGAAAACTCAGACCTGTGTCACATAACTGATGCAAGTTTTGAATAGATCTAGTTTGACTAGCCTGTCCAAACTAGAGTTTATGTGAGACAGTCTGAGTCAGCTGAGCTATAGATAGAAGTGTTGCATCTTGGGGAAAACACAATTTGTTTTCCTGTCTGAGACAGGTTATGAACATCTGAGGGCTGAAAACATATTCCCAGATATAATGAAACATTAATTGCTTGTCTAAGAAGAGCTGTTTTATTTCTGTGCTAGGTCTGCCCAGCAGAGTGTTAGAGTGAACTGTGGAGCTGTTCCCACTAGGAGATGTTGATTTGAGTTTGTTTTTTCTGTTTCAGAGCTTATACAATGTCAGAGTGACCCTGAACAGTGTGTGCTAGCAGGTGTTCATGCAAGATTGCATGAAATGAACATAAATGCTGTGAAATATCTGAATAATTACTGCCTAAATGAGTAAAACTGCCTGCCTGAATTGCTTCTCACAGTTAGAGTGGAAAGAAAACTTCAGGGAGCATCAGGAAAAAGAATGAAATCAACTCTTAACATGAAAAAATGTGTGCATAAATCTTGCTTGGATTTTCCAGATATAGAGAGGAGTCATTGGAGACATTGCTGTCTACAAATTTCACACAGTTTTTTGGATAAAAAGGACCTCACCCTCAGTTTCTTCCAAGAAAGGGTTGAGCAGCCCAGCAGAGCATGATCAATATTTGAGATATATGAGATTCCACCTGCTGCATGAACTTCGTCCAAAGAGAGATAAGTAATTATAATAAGTTCATCATGTCTTGATCATGATAGTGAATGAAAGAACAGAATTCTACACTAAATTAAAGGCTAGGAGAAGAAATAGTGTTTTAATATCTGTGTTATACCTACACATCTACATAAGACCACCAGTGTTCTCAGTTGGTTTTATTCATTGTTTAAAATTTAGTATGTTCAAAATTCCACGTAACTTTTTTTACATTAATATATAAAATACCTCAAAACCTGAGGCTCTGTCTTTCAAATTTCCAGAAGAGCTCAGCAATGTCCAGCAGTGACATAAAAGCCAAATGGTAGAATTTCTTCATAACGTGGAGAGTGCAGAGCAATGATAGGTGAGGAACTGAAAATATATTTATCTCCCAAACAGATGGGGATCAAAATGTAAGTAAGGCCATTATTATTCTCGAGGTCACACTAGTTGCCCCAAACTCACTGTGGCCGTGTGCAAAAAAATACTACAAAATTATTTATAGAAAACAATTATGCTTATTTTATTTGTTCAGCTTTTTTTCAGCTTATGATGCCATTGCGAGGTGGACAGAATGTGGTAGCCAGGGTCCGTCCCACCACTGTCAGCCAGGGAGCAGGACAGTCTGGGGACAGAATTTTTTCAGGATGTTTCTGTGAAGAATGAAAACAAAACAAAACAAAAAGATGTAAGTGAGTGAAACTCTGGGATGGAGTACGTGGAGTGACCTGATTCCTCGTTTTATAAGTTTATTTACAACTACATGGTGAATAAGAGCCTGTGCGGTTTTGCTTCTGACAGGCTGGGCAAAGACTACTGGATGTAAATTAGACTCCCCAATCTAGAGAACAGAGGAACAGAGAAAATATGTTTTCACCTTTTTGTATATATGTCCTGTTGCACAAACTGAAAAATTCTTTCCTCTTTGCCCTCTCTTTGTATCTGGTGAAGTGTCACTCAGTTGTGAAATTCCTTCTGGCAGTAGGGATTTTCTGAAGGATAGGTGTTTTCTCTACCAACCTCTGTTCTGTTGTCACACAGCCTGCCTTGCTTCTGCAGGTGACACCTCAGGCACCCATGATTTGGTGTTCACTGTTGCCAGTTTAAACCTGCAATCGTCGATGGAGAACGTAGACTGCAAGATACATGGTCCATGTATTTTGTGCTCTTCAGCACTGTTGAATACTACCTGCTTCTTAGCAAACACTGGTACAGCTTTTGTTGTTATTGTTGTGTTAGAAAGATCTCCCTTCTGCCTAATTGCAGACTTCTAGGTAACTATGCCAGTTAATGTTTTCTTTCTTGGGGTCTCTCCCTTTCCTGAAGTGCTGCTTGAAGCTGAGCCACCTGCTGGTAAAGTATGTTTCTTACTTCTGAAAAGTGCAAAGGGGGCACCTTGTTCCTGATTTAATGTTAGCCCCTGGACTTTGATCAAAAATATATGCAGTGGGTATATTCAAGGTCTACTGATAGCTTTGTACCGGTTTAACTCACCTAAACAAGATGCAGTTCACCCTAATTGAATCTTGCACACAGCAATACTGACAGTGCAAGAACACAAGCTTTCTCCTAATGTCTTCCTTGTTTTCACCCTTCAGTGGCTCTTCTTTCCTTCACTTCGTTTTCTTCCTTACTGGTTTAGAATTTACTTTTTAGATGCATACTGACCCACAGTTATGCTGCAAGATATTGTTACATCTGCTTACCTTCCTACTATGCAGAACTGTTGTTTTTCAGAAAAGATGACAAGTGGACTAGAGAGGCAACTAGCTCAAAGTGCCTGCAATATACTCATGTTTTGGACGGTAGACAAGACCTTTAAAACAACATGTGATCACTTAACATTTTTATGGAAGGACTTGTTTAAAGTCTTTTCTGAAATTAACTGCCATGTGTGTGTGTGCAGAACACCCCCTGTGGAAGGATATCTGAAATAGGCAATTCCTGATGCCTCAGCACATCACTGGTATTTGCACAGGGCAGGAGCACAGAGTGTAGCTGTGCTGGCAGTGGCTTTACACAGCTGAAATCTTACCCCTTTTAATGGTGCAGTGTGAAACCTTTTGCATCCAGTAATGAATCTGAAACTTCAGAGAGCCAAACACATGCCTCAAAATAATTTTTTTTGTTTTTAAAACTGCAGAAGAGTGGCAAAGCTTTAGTAAACCCAACAATGTAGACCATAAGCAGTTTGACTGATGGGCTCTGACTTACTAAAATTTCATTGTTGGTTGTTGTGTAATACTTTCATAATTTCAGAGTAGTAAGAATCACTGCTACAGGCTCTTGCTACATAAAAGGCAATCTAGTCTGACTCTGCACAATTCATATACCTTGATGTATGACAAATGTTATTAAAAATATTATTTTCTTTTCTGCAAGGTTGTACATGTATGTCATACATAGCTCTTTTTATTTTTCAGAGCAGAAGACCAATCTGCACTTTAGAAATCTCCTTCCTCCCAGTTCTCAAAATACAAGCAAAATAAACCTTTTTTCCCCTGGTTTTTTCCTTCTTGTATTTGGTGGGAGAGGAAGATTTTTCCTATGCGGCTGTCTGCATCAGTAAAATGTTGCTGCCGGTAAGTTGTCATGATATCAAGGTTTAAACACCTCAAAATGTAAGCAGTCCAGCCAATGTGCAGGTTTTTAATGCTCTGGAAATTGCTGTATAATTTTTTCCCCATATGTCTTGAGTTTCTGGTTTCATTGTAATAAATTGCATTATTTTTAGGTACCTTTAGGTCATGCAAACATTTAGGATATGAACCTTTGACATTTGTAGATTGCTTCTGTTACCTAGTTGATACCCATGAGGTTGATTTTCAAAGCTTTTCTTAAACCTTGGGCTGATTTCATTTTTCTCAAGAAGAAATGGAATAATAATATTTTGTCAACATAACTGTAGCAACGTATACACATGCAAGAGATTCATGTTTTTGAGTATCTTAACATAATGATCATAAACATGACAGAAGCATAATACTGTTCATGAGGGTTTACCGTCTGTAATGAGGACAGCTGTGATAATGTAAAATTCTATGGCTGAGATATGGATGAGCCTTTGATAGTGATGTCAGTGTGGAGGTTTGAGTTTCTAGGTTTTTTTGGATGGAAAATTGCCATTTGTTGATTAGATTAATTCAGAGAGCCAGTGAGTACAGAGCTGTGGTGCATCCCCCACCTTGCCTTTAATCTGCAATCCCTTCAGCATGCACTCCTCACAGCTACCTACCCCTGATAGTAAGAGGAATCCAAGACTTCCTTAAATCTGAGAACAAACATCACAATTCAGGGGCCTATTTTTCATATAATAAGGAAGTCTTTCTAATGAAACCAGCTTCATTTTCCTTTCCCTCTGACACCACTACCTTTCCTTGGGCAGGACTAAGCTTTTTGTTTTATCTTGACCCTTCAGAAATTTTTCCTCCGTTGAAAGATTAGTTATACTTTGGACTACAAAAACGTCTCAAAATGTCAACTTGCAGACCACCTAGCCAAGGGAAGGGGAGGCATTAACAACGAGCCTTCAGCACTTGACTTTCCATTGCAAGTACAATTTTCACTTGGTGTTTCAGAGAAGCAGCAGAACACAATAAACTTTCTCTATGGCATCCTTTATTTTACATCTTGACCATATCTCATTTAATCACCTTCCCTCTGTACAAACTGCTGCTTATTTCTAACATCCCCAGCAAGTTTGTTGTGTTTCTATGAATATTTGTGTTTATCTTTACCCTCTTTTTTGCTCATGGTGAGAGAGATGTAGTATACCAAGTCAGAATAGAGTATGTCAGGAAATCTAATGAAAATAAAAGTGATATACTGTGGGGTTTTAAAATTACATTTATTTACCTGTGACAAATTTGATAATGTTTAACATGACACCCTTCAAATCACATTGTAAATATGAGAAGAGTAGAGCCTAAAGTTTCAGATGCTCACAGGTAAAAATGAAGCCCTGTTTGGAAACACTTAATTTCCTGTTTGGATGTGGAACTTCATAACCCCATCTTCCACCTATGTCCGATTACATGGTCAAGTTAGTCATTTGTTACTTATACAGAGGTTCACGAACGACAGGCAAGTCATTTTTCTTTACACCAGAAAAAGGTATAAAGTTGTTGTATAACTGTGTCTCTTTAAACAAAGAAGCCTGCTTAGAAGATAAGGTCTCCTGTGCTTAGCTGCCTAAATTTGGACACTTGAGGACTCTAACTTGGGTACACAATATTGCAAACTCTTAACACATTTGCTATGTGTCCTTCAGTAAGCTGAGTGGAGAAAATAATCCTGAACAAGTAGTGTATTTCCCAGGGAAAAGTTATTTGCTTGCAATTTATTCATACAACCTGGCACATTTTCTCTAGGTGAAGAAACCTAACCCTCTTCTTACAGATATGACCAATAGCGGCACCTAAATCAACAGTTACTCAGCAAGAGGAATGAGGCAGCATGGGACTGCGTAAGAACGGGGTTGCCAGCAAACCTCGGTGCCAAGATAAGGTGTATGGTGGATGAGGCTTGTTCTGCAGCAAGGGATGAAGTTTGCTCCACAGCAGGGGCGCTACAGAGAAACAATGTCCTTGGAGAGACATTTTGGGTGGCCACCAATGGAAAGCAGAGCTTGACCATGCTTTTCTGCTCCCAGTGTCAATATCAGAGCAGTGTTTCACTGCAAGAAGAGATGTCTTTTTCCACTGGATTAATAGTCAGGCGTGGATGGCTTAAGCATGGCCTATTTAACTGAGGACAACCATTTGTTATGGGCTGACGACTGGATAGACATAAATGGTGTGAGGTAAAATCTGAAGCAGTGAGTCCACTCCAATCCACATCAGGCATCTACAGATGAAACAAATTCATACAAATTGTGCCCTCGCGGAAGGTCTGTGGAGTGGAGGATTAATATGATTAATGGTCTCTGGTACATAAAAACTGCAGCAGATGAAAGAGTGAAATACAGTTGATTATTAAACAGCTCAGAAATCAGGAAGTTCAGCCCAAGGTCAGACCTGAGACAAACAGAGAATTAAGCACCATTTGATACACCATAACAAAAGCTGTTCTGACTTCTTGAAAGCCAGTTCTGTCAATTAGCAGGTACTACGTGTTCATCTCTTAGAAAATACGATGGGAGATTACAATAATAGCCTTGAGTGACTTCAGAAATGTGTATCCCATGGAGCAGCTGGATGAGTTCAAAGGGTAAATAACATTTTTCATTAAGAAAAAAATCTATGTCCTGATTATATAAATTGTTCTCATTGATGAGGAAAAGAAATTAAAAAAAAAAATGAGAAGGAAATACAAGATGTAATGCAAGCAAATTGGTTTTATTGTTTGTCTAGTGGCCAAAATAGGATTTGAGGAAGAAACTGTATAGTCCTTGACTATTATGTGATAATGCAACAAAATATGCTTTTCCTCTGAGGCTGAGCGGCTCTGCAGAAGTGTGTCAAAAGTATACTGGCTAAATTTCCGCAAGAAATATTTTATGTTGTATAAACAATGGAAGCAACTGAAATTTATATTCCGTTGACATAAATTCCACCTAATTTATTTGACTAGGTATAGGTGTGAAGGACTCAGAAACAGCCAATTATTCTTCATGGATTTTAGGACCCTGATCCGATCTCCCATCAGAGATGCGCTTTCCAAGTATCTATCTTGGTTTGGACGCAGAGAACAGGACTGAACAATCCTCCAATAAAATGAGTGAAGGAAAAGCTTGCATGTCCGTTATGCACACTTTAGGCATCCCTGCTAGAGAAAGACATGATAGGATTGTACTTTGTGACAAAACATTCAAAATGTGATGTTTTATTCCTGTATTAAAGAGCAAACTTATTTTCAGACTTTAGAAGCTAGTCTCCATGCACGTTCGTCCTTTGTTTCCAGTAAATAAACTTCAATCATTGTGGCATTTTCCCTGCTTCAAATTAAATGTCATCCTAATAATTAGTTTGTGTTTGCCCATGCTCTTCTGCTACAATGCAAAAGTACTTTTTTTAATGTCAGAATTTTAATCTTAATGGGTCTTTTTGGTCATTGATTCACTTGATCACAACAGACTTCAATAAATGTAACAAATTAAAATCTTTATTATGGGTCTGAACAAAACCAAACTTCTGAATCTTTTGAACTGACAGTGAAGGCTCATTTTAGATCTGTACAAGGAGCTTTTCTTATTGGTAGAATGTTTCCTAGGCAAAACAACCATAGCTATCATCTATTCAAAATTAACAGCTTTATCTTCTATAGAAAAAGAGCAAACTGTTTGGAGCGCAAGGTTTTGGTAATATAACAAGAAAAATAATGATCGTGACTTGTCTTTGTTGGTTGTCAGTGAAAGCATGTTCTCCAGTCAGTTCTGCTTAGGTACCACAGAAACTGCTGGTGGTAAGTGACATGTGTGGCAGTCTATCACAGGAGACCCAAATCCACACAGTGGCAGAATTTTTATGGAAGGGTAAGGCATTTTCCCTGCTCAGGCTTGGTCTTTGCAGGTGTCAGATGAGGTGCTAGTTAATGCTCAGGTGGGAAAGAGATCAGAGTCCTGTTCCACACTTGCAGGTGCAGACCTGTGAATGGAGCAGTAGACTAACTTGTGATTAGGATTTCCAACCCTTCCACTGATGTAAGCAGCTGTTATATACGATTGCCTCAAGTAATATAACATACCTGACAGATTTTGGAGAAGAATTATGCTGAAATAATGTGTCAATTCACAAACTCTTGCTTGTGGGAGAGCTGGCACTTCACAGAGCAGCGAGGCATTTTCCTCTTCTCTCTGGCTGCAGGGCAGCTGTCATTATTCTGTCCTTTCCCTGAAACCGTGCTCTGTCTCACTTAGAAAGAGACTGCCAAGCTAGAAGAAGCACAGAGAAGATCAATGAAAGTGGGAAACTCAGGGGAATGTTGACTTGTTGGGAGAGATTAAAGACCAGATATTCAAAAAGTATGTGTTTTAGGTCAGCCCCCAACAGAGATAACCAGTCACCCCCAAACAGGTTTGCCAGCCTGTGGCTGTATGTCCCCGTTTGTCTCTGCATCATGACTTGCAAACACGCACTGAAACACTCATGCAACTAGATCAGATGTGAGCTTTGCAAAATGTATGTCCTTAGTGAAAGAAGAAGTTACCTCTGCACTGATAAAATGTTAAGCACCAATAATGAAGAACTGCTATTTAGAACAGTAAAAGGGAAAAAAAAAAAAAAAACCAACATTGTGGCAGAGTGAACAGAATGCTAGGTAAGGTAAACTGATCATATGAGTTGCATGATCAGGAGGCCTCAAAAAATCCCCTGTGAACTCTCTGTTGCTTGAAACACTGAAACCTCCTCCAGATAAATTATATGAAAGTATATAGAAAGTAGTCCCTGGTGTGAAAGGAGAAGCAACAAACCCCTTCTTTCTACTTCTTCCTTACATAAGGTATACACTGTGCTTCTCCCCTATGTAATTCACCCAAGCTCAGTGCTGAAACTTACATCCCTTTATAAAGCAGTTGCAAGTCTGCAGAATAATGTTTTTTTGCATAGGAGTTGCATGGTGTGGTTTACCAGAGTGAAATCACTTTTCATATTGCACTGATATTATAGAATTATAGTGAATTATAGACAGGAGAGGAAGGAAATACGGAGGAGACTGAAAATAAAACATTAAAACTGAAATATTCTTAAATAGAAAATTAGGACTGCTTTTGAAAGAGAAGCAGCAGGCAAGACTATGAAGGAGAGAGTTAGAGTCCTAGAATCATCTCTGTGTTTTATTTGTTTGTTTTTCCCCAGAATGAACACATTACTCTTCCTAACCTTCTTGTTATGGAGAGTAGATTAAAAATTGTCGTGATAAATGAAATCCCACTTTTTCTTATTATGAGCTTAAGCACCAGGCTTACTTCATTTTCTCCTCCCCTTTTGTTTTAGCCAAACCACATGTCCACAGTGTCTAAAGCAAAACAAGCTTTTGGTTTTGCTTGGGGTCTGTTTCACACAGCCTCTTACACAGCAGGCTCTGAATTGAGTGATAATTATTTTAAAATTGACCCCAACTTTAGCCAGTGAATTTGAAGAGATCCTTCACGTTGAACTGTTTATTACAGCAGGTTCTTTCTTCAAAAGATGCATTTTGGAATAAGAAATGGCAGGGGATTCCTGTCCTTGAAAAATGTAGTGCTTACACAAGGATAACAAAGGAATAGGTGATTTTATGATTGTAGTCTGAAAAGAGTATGAGGGAATCCATTATCACCTAGATGCCAACTGTTGTCACCATCTAGTGAAAGGCGTTGCTGCCTTATAGGTTCTGTACCGTAGTTAATTGTATGGGCATTGGTAGAGATCTGCTGCAGACAGTAAAGAAAATGAGGGATTTCTGCTCTCCCTGGTTTGAAACTCCTGGTAACTCCAGAGACAAATGCAACGCCTCAGCCTCGATGCATGGTTGCACAGAAATTGTTTTGTTGGTTTTGTACAGATCTTATTTTGCTAAACTTCCTGTGATGAGGATATACAACTTTGCCAAGAAACACCCCTAGGAAAACCAAACAGCCAACAATGGGGGTACAATGTAAGCAAGCCTGCAACTGCACCAAACTCTAACCAAGCAGAAACAAGGACTTTTTAGCATTGCATTCTTCTTTGGTAAGGTAATGAATGAAAGAAATCAGCACAACACTACCTTGCAGGTTTTTCAGCTTATAGACATTTCTAATTAACTGTAAGAGGACAACACAGGAAAAATGAAAGAATACTTTTGTTAGAAAAGACAAGAAAAAAATCAATCGATTAAACACATGTAAAAATGTTATTTGTCACAACTTTTGAAGACAGTAAGAGCATTTTTTTGATTTTATTTGTTAGTAATCTATTGCAGAGTTATGATGGCATATGAAATGATAAAGAGTTTATTCTAATTTCTAAAATGTCCTGTTAGTTTCCATTGAATATTATTAGTTTTAGTCCTATATAAACCTATAGATTCCAATCCTATTTTTTTCACATTCTTTAGCAGTTCTTAAAATACCAACAAAACATACTTAAATGCATTACAGCTGCTAAAGTCCCCTTGGGATGAATATTTTAGAGTGAAAACTCTTTCCTTCTCATTCACAACTACTTATGTGAAAAGTATCACAGATATATGATAAATATGCAGTGTGGCACTCAGCAAAGTTCAAAAGTTTTCTGTACTAGCGCCTTTTTTCCTTAATTTGAATTTATTTGTTTTTTTCTTTCACATGGCTCTTCGGATGACCTTATTATCGTAGAAGAGCTAGTTTTGTACACCCTGCTGAGTTGCTTTGAGAACCTCAGATTTTGACTTCTCTTTATTCTAAGAGCCCGGCTTCTCTTCTTTTGATAAAGTGGCATGGATATAAGGCTCACATTTAATTGTGCTGTATATGAGTGTTGTTTTCTAAAACCTAGATTTCTGTTTTCAAGTGTACTATGCAGAAATGGAGACAGTAAAGGATTATACACCAATCAGTAAACCAGCATAGATGCCTACTATGTGAAGGGTGAAAAAACTAATTTCAGAAGCCTTACGCAGACATCCCATAAAGGCTTACATCAACAGATAAATGTCTCTTTATCATTTCTGTCAAGGTGGAAAGAATGCCATTCCATGAAGTCTATGCAATTGCATTAACTGTATGCTGTTGAAGATATTTCTCGATAACTAAATGATAAATACTGTTGATTAAATACTGATTATTTCAACGGGCATGGGTTGAAGTGCCTGGTAAAAATGTTTCTACAACTGTGACTTGTTTGGAAAACACAGACATTTAAAGATTGGGGGGTGAGCCAGATGGATGTGTCTCTTGCAGGAAGTGTGAGGTCAGACGAGTCTGGTGTTAATGAACAGTTACTGCAAGTCTTTGAAGCGATCTAACAGCAGGCGTGGATTTGTTACAGAAGCAGTAGGTGACAGCATGCCTATGACCTTCTCTCTAATTGTTGACTGGTATTTTCTTTTGCCACTTAGTATGTGCAGGGATCTCTTCATGGTCTGGTGATATGTCTGGTATAAACCCTAAGGAACACCTACAAAATTGATACCCCTGTGAGCGGCACTGTGGCCATCTCTGACTCTCACAGGACCTGCAGAACGCTTTTCACTGTTAGCAAGCTCTGAGCCAGACCATAAAGTGCCTTGAAGCACCACAGCAAACAGGAGTTAAAAATTCCCACCAGAAAGGGAGAGAAAAGTGTGAAAGAGCGCAGCACAGAGAGACAAGATATTATCTTTTTCTGTCCAGATGTAGAGAGTATTAAAAACCCAAGTACTTCTGTTTCCTTCTCCTCCTCATTCTCCAAAAGAATTGTTCCCTTCAAGCATTAAATCAGCTACATTTCTTTTGGTTGTAACAGATAATGAGCAAATATTTTGACATATCTGTAGATAGATGCAAGGGTTGAGTATTTTTATCCTAATATCCTACATTTTAGAGAGAATGCTTAACATGGATTTATTAGCCAATAATACTTTAACATATGCTCATCTTAAAGAAGACAGAACATAGCAAATACACGAATATAAAATAGTGGAATAGAAGAAAATAACTACTGGAGTTCAAGAAAAAAATGCTATGCTAAACACAGAACATAAGAAAATTTCAAACCTCTGCAAAAGACAAACAGATTTTTTTTTACTTATAATGTTGTTTAAAATGTTCAGTCAAATGTCAAAGTGCTAAGTGTATCCTTTAAAAAAAATAGGGGTAATACAGAGGAAAAATTGCAGAAATTCATGAAATTCAGATGAAAAAACCAACAGTCTATCAGCTGTGAATACATATTGGGAAACATTAACATTTTCATTGCACTGTTTCTTACAAAAAGACATGTCTAAGCTACCTGTTTAATTAATATTTAGTCCTAATCTGTACAAAGAATAATTGGCTTATACAAAAGCTGTTTAGATTAATGTTATTATGATGATAATAGAGCACTTCCAAGCACATTCTATTTAAAAAAAAAAAAAAAAAAGAGAAGTGTTACAGTGTGGGGGGATGCTGGGATGAAGGGGAGTTTTATTTAGTATGCAGCAAACAGAGTGGTACTGGATTGCAGAGATATTGTGCTTTCTGTGATATAGCACTTCATCAGTATGGTGAATAGGTAAAAGGTACTTTTTAAGGGACTCTGATTCTCAGCTGGGATATGCACATCCCAATACCTTTATGCTAGGAGGAGAAAGATTTCAAAAGTTTTCTTACACAGCAGCTAAAGGAGAAGATGGTTTGGGAGCAGTACGTCGGAGTTTAGTTTCAGGCTTTTATGGTTTCTAAATGGAGTGAAAGTCTAGAAGCACAGAGATTTGTGACACCTGAGAAGTGGCAAGGAGAAAGGGAGGCTGTGCTAATCCAGGATCTGATGTTACTCAAAACTCAGTGGTGGTTTATTATGCAGTGTTATGCAGTATTCATGTGTGCAAAAATCACCATTGCTCCTTCCCAACCTAGCTGAGACTAACTGAAAAATGACACTAAGTAAAAAAGATGTTTAAAGAATAATATCTGTTATTTCTTACTGTGGCAGTTGTTTTCACAAAACATGTAGGAGTTTAATGACCTTTAACATCTGTGTAAAATGTGATTGAAATTGGTGACTGGAGTAAAGAAGTTAATGGGAATATTCACAGACAAATGATGATTTCATAAATTTTGTTTCCACATGAAAAGAAACAAAAAACAGAGAGAAGCTGAGTGACCTGTGTAAAAACAAGGTATTTTATAATGCTGTTAGATCTTTTGGGGAGCTGGGGAACCAAATTGTTTCTGTGCGTAGGACTAATCTCAGAAACCTATAGGTATCTTTTATGTTTTGTGTTTTCTATGAGTGTTTTTACTTCTTCTCCTGAGAAAACTCAGTGCAATCAGTCCTTAAGTCAAGGGAAAATCGTTACTAATATAAATCCACTTAAGACTACAGGGAAAAAACCCACAATCTTTGTAGGTAACGTGAACCAGCTTCTGCTGTATCTTGCTTCGCCCATTGAAAACAGCAGAAATTAATCCGATTCCCACCACCCTAGCTAATGCTTCTCTGGAAGTGTCAGTCATGCACAAACGTCACCGCAGCACCACTGGGCATGGAATAATTGTATGTCCAAACGATTTGCCGCCAACCACCATTCCTGAGGGACCCTTTGTTCTCCCCCTCGCTCCCTGCTGCTGCTGGGGAGGCAGGCAAGTCTGTCTCAGCAAGCGGACCTATAGGGTGTCACTGCACTGTTCTGCAGCTCCTGGGGACACAGCCCATCTACGGCCACCTCACAGTGTTCCCCCTTGTCCTGGCCATGGCCAAGGGGACTGCTGACAGAGTGCCAGAGGCTTTGCTCCTCACTCGCAGCTGTGCTCATAGGAGACCCGACAGGGAGGCGGGACACTTGGCATGTGGGTGGTGGTGGACTCATCTGTCTGCTCTGGCAGGCTTGTAGATGGGATGCTGCCTTATAAAAATGATATGCTGGGCACCAGTTTTGAATTTCTTGCCTCTTTTTAATAGATCAGTCAGGAGACGGCACAAGGAGAAGTGTTTGTATTTCAGTTGATCAGCTATGCCTGTTGTGAATTGTGTTAAGCTACTTATTTCAGGCACTCTGTTTCATGTGTGCAACAGGACAGATGTCTACAGTACTGTCACTAGTTTAAAGTGAGGATTTGCACTGATTTTATTGCTGTCTTTCTCTCAGATTGCTGTACATGTTTTTCAGCTGGTTTTCCCACTCAGCAAAGCCAGCTCCCTTAAACTGAGCAGACATCTTTTCACTGGGCTGAATAAATTTGGCATTCCCTTGTCTCTGTGTGTGCTTCTCTCTCACCAGAATTTACCTTGGCTTACACAATTGCTTTTTGTTCACATTTTCAGTCATACAGAAAAATATGTGTCTGGCTAACTTCTGAATGGTTCACATACTTTATCGCTCTATCTAGCAAGGTCTCTTTGTGAAAACTAGTAAGTGCAGAAGAAATAAGAAATAAGAAGGAAAAGAAAGTAAATAAAAATCTGCCTATTCCAGGCTATACTTCAGAACTGACTGAGTTATATCTTTCTACTCTGACCTATTACCAAGCACAAAAATACTGTGCAACAGGCTGGTAAAGGATGTCAAAATTAATCTTTCACTCTCTAGGAATATCAGCACTTCTTATGCTGTCAGCTACCAGTATCAGCTGTAAATTGCAATGAATAATTTCGTGTGTTTTACATGCATGCATATGGTTACTGTTGCATAGTCAATTACATTCATGTACGTACATACCAAATCCACAAACAGGTAAATATCACACTGTTGTTAAGAGTTATTCCTGATCCTAGCTCATACAGTGTAGCGTGATTTAGCTAGATATACTGTCTTTGTGGGGTTAGGCAAGAAGAAAGAGTTTTTGTCTTCTGATAGACAAAATTGTACTTGGCTTTCTCAACGTGCCATTACACGACACCAGTGCTAAAATCAATAAGAGAAGTAACACCCTGCTAAGTATGTCCTTAAGGAATTGTGTACTACTTATAAGAGCTCTTTGCTTTCATTTAAGAAGACCCTCAATAGAAGGAAGAAATAAATCCTTAGGAGAGAAATAAGCCCCAGTATATACTCTGATGTGGTTTACCTTTTTGATTCAAAAAGCAGTTGCTGACTCTGTAGAAAGGCGGAATTGGAGACTGAGTGACTCTGAACAGGCGACAAAGATGTGCAATACTTAATCAACACTGCAGCTGGCTGGCGGCAGGTTCCTGGTAAAAAAAAAAAATAAAAAAATTACATTCTCTAACTTTCATTTCCTTCTCGAGAGAATATAGTGCAACCACTGGCAATCTCTGCTCCCATGTTGCCTAACTGTGAGAACAGAGTAATCTCTCCTTCATTTATAGCATTTGATGAGGGAGAGTTGAGCTAAAAAAGACAGATGTTTAAGAACTGAAAGTCCACAATGCATTTTTATTTGCAAAGCAAAGACAGAAAACCTCTATTCTCTAATATGAACATGCAAACAAAATTTTGCATTTTGAAAAGAACTATGTGTTTTATCTCCATTTAGCTAAATCAAAAATATCCAAGAGTATTCCAAGGCCTTGAAAACCAAGCGTAATTATGTTCATGAGAAATGTAAGGTCTAAATCGTGATTAGACACAATGACTTTCTTGTAATCACACCACTGTCTTCAATGCATACACGAGCAAAAAACTCTGGGACAATAAGTATAACAAGGGGAAACCTTTAGGTTGTCTCCGCAACCTTTATTTCCTTTCTTTTTCATGTTATTGCAATGACTCCAAAAAATGCCAGTGAATATAAAGCTTTAAAGACCTGCAAAACTCTAAACCTGCTATAGTCTCAATCTGCCTTTTGATTCACTTTTAAGTGATTGTCACTTTTCATATAACCTCTTCAGCAATGTCATTATCCAGGAGGAACCCAGCTATTTTGAGATAAGAACACCCTAACTTAAAAATGCTTTTCACATCCTATACCAGACCAGAGACTACAAATTCAGCCCCTAGTTCTCTGCTGTCACAGAATGCAAAGCCACCTCTGCTTTTCTTCTCTGCAGCCATGTTTTGTTCCCTGCTTCTTTGACTATGTCAGATAGAGACAGAAGGTGTCATTAGACAGCACTGTTCCTCATAAGTACCAAGATACGATGTTTTTGAGGGTCTTGGCTTTACCTTTCCTGCTGTCATGTATTATTTTACAGTATGATGTCTCTCTGCCTTCATATTTGGGGAAGCACCATTTGGAGAAAATTTAATACCGTTGTTAAATACTGTGGAATGGCTTTTACTTCAGCATAGCACCAGTGCAAGCGGCCATGGTTTCCAAGGCACGGCATTTCACCTGTAAGGAGTCAGGCTGTTCCTCTGGTGCTTCCTTGGTGACTGCAAGCACAGGTGTAGTTTCAGAGTGGTGCGGGACAGGGAGATAGTGATGAGGGACATGTTGTTATCGGTATAGATACAAGTCTGTTCCTTCATGTGCTGTGTGGAAGTACCTGAAGATTTAGATTGAACCCCATGATATTCTTCTCAGAATCCAAATAATACACTAAGCCTCAGTCAGCTTCATTGCAGGACTCCTTCCAACTCTAGTGCATTACACAGTCAAATTTCCATTTTCAAGAAAACTAAAAGAGCAAGCTGGTTGGTTTTGGCTAATTTGGCCCCAATGTTAAAGTAAAACTTTCCGTAGAGCAAAAAAAAGAGCAGGAGGACAGAGATTATGGTTAATGGGGAAAAATGAAATGAAAGAACTTGACCATGATTGAGATCTTCTTCGTTCGGGTGCAGAGAATCCACTACGAGAGGATTCTCCATCAGCAGGAATTTGCTTGCTGATAGGACTCACATTCACCAGTTTAGCAGTATGGCTCTTTTAGTATGCGACCTACTAAATGTGCTCAGTACTGGAAGAACAAAGACATGAAATGTGTTTACAGCGGTGGCAGTGGTATACTTGCAAGTAAAACAAGAGCTACAGAAATTTTTTTAGGTTAGGAGGCAGGAAAGATCAATCCACTGGTTTACTTCTCTACATGTTGCAGAAAATTTCCAGGAAGCAGATAAGATACACAGTGCCCATAATGGAGTGAGTAAAATCTGAACTTTATTCAGCTGAAAGATGAGGATCAAATGGTTTTAAAACAGGGCTAAGTTCCAAGAGCTGGTCTTTGTCAAAGACTGCTGATGTGTAGTGGTTTGGTAACAGCTTCTCTCTGATTAGCCTGAGTAATTACCTGCCTGAGCCTCTGAATAGCTAATTGAGTGACAAAATGGCACAGAAAATATGGGCATCATACCCTTCTTAAATATTTCTGAGAAAAATATATAAGCTTTTTTTTTTTTTTTTCAGAATCTGGGTGCTACACAATCACATTTTATTATGGAGATCTTTCCACCAACCCAGGAAGAGAAATCTGCAATTTACACTGATGTAATTAATTAGTGAAGCTTGTTAACAGAAAAATACTTTCTAGCATCAATTACTTCTTTCCCCTTGTAAAGGGGCAAAAAGACAGGTGGACAGTTTGGAGAGAGGGTGAGCTTTTCAATGTAGCAGAAAGCCTTCCAGTGTAGTGACAATTATAATTTTGTTTTGTGCAGGGCTGCTGTGGAGAAATGCAGATGCTAAACTGTTAGTTATCTCTGGCTATTAGCCAAGACAAAATTGTGAAAGAGAAAAACCAAATCTTGTGTTATTTTGTTATATATCTAATTGGGCATTAAGACAACAACAGCATTTTTATGAAAGGATGTATTTAAGAAGCATTTTTGTAGTAACAACATTTTTTTTCTGTGTGGTAAACAGAAGCCTTTTGGCAGTGGCATGCTTTAGTTTTGAAAACTGCCCAAAATTATTTGCTTATGTACAGAACTGCAACTACTCATTGTGCCTGTGAGTCATACAGGAGCAGGACCAGGGTAAACACGGTGCTGTAGTAAAGAGGTAGGTGTGCAGGAAACGTGTATGATTATGCTGGCAATCTGAGCTACAGGCAGTACCCTGTCATTAAGAGGGAAGAAAGGGGGGGCGGGGAGGAAGAGCTGAAGTCAGGCCCGGATATTCTAATGTAATTTGGAAGGGACTGCAAAGTAGTCTAAATGATAATGGTTTTTGACAGTTTGATATGTATTTATAGCTGTTGCCAGCCCTGCCTGAATATTATATAGGATTATCTGGGATTTTCTGGGTTTATCACCACAGGCATGCAGGATTAACAGCCTGATGAAGTCAAAAAGAATTACTCAGCCAATCCAATCCCTATACTTATATAGCGCCCTTCACACAAGGTCCTAGAACGCTGCACGAGAAATACAATAACTGCCAGAAAGGACGGTGAAATAAAAATCTGCCATCTAGGCTTGAAATCCACTGTGGAGCCGGGCTACAGGATATCTTCTAATGAAAACGTCCAAACTGCCTAGCAAAGCAGAGGAAGGGAACCACTCATGGGGCTCTCTATTGGTAGCGTTAAAGGCATTTAGAACTTTTTTAGGGCTCAACACTTTCACAGTGGGAGTACACAGCATGATACAAGTTCCCAGAGCCAGCTAGGAGCTAGATGAAGGGAGCTTCAAGTAAAAGTGAATACCAGATTCATACGATTTCCCTGTGAGACAAAAACACTGGTCCACCTTACCTAAAATTTTTATCTAGTGTTGTCCAATCCCTGTTATTTTTTTCATGTGGTGTTTCTAAAAAAATGTATTTTCAAACTCTTCTGTAGCATCCATGAGAAAGATACATGAAGTTCTGCTGATTTTATATGTGTCACAGTAAACTTGGCCCTGCTGTGCTAAATGATTTGCTAGACCGTTGAATACACTTAATTTTTTCAAGCAGAAAAAACCACCCAAACAACAATGAAACAAATCAGTTTGACCCAAATTACGGGTTAGGGGTGACAGGGCCGTGGTGGGACCCTGCCAACATTCTCCAGCATAGGTCTGGTAAAAGAGTCATATCCCGCTCTCATCAGCTATCAGAATGTGTCTTGTCTAAGATGAAGCTTCTGAAGGGGTTGAGCCATAAATTATAAGGCTTAGGAGAAAGATAAAGGACTGCTTTTGTTGCAGCTAAAGGCAAGGGCTAACTGAAAACCAGCAATTTCTCTCTGTTGTTGCCAGTACTTTAACTCATTGCCTTGGGATCCATCTGCAGAGACTCCAGCCATACAGGCAACCAGACAAAGCAGCAGGTTAGCTGAGGTGAAGAGAAATAGGTTTCAAGAAACAGTGTCACACTGTTGAGGGAGGATGTCCTGGAGGTGATTAGAAGGGGTAAGGGTACCCATAAAACCGAATTGTATACTTGGCTTAACGTTTGGAGCTTTTCCAGTCACATGGAACAGGAGCTGCTCTTAGGTATGCAGCCTGAAGTGTTTGCCCAGGGGGCTGCAGGATGGAGGACAGGTATACTAACAAAGTGATCTCTGCTCTAGAATCAGAGTATGTGTTTTACAAAAAACCTACGGGGACTACAGCCTCTTTACTGAAGGATAATGGTAAGACACTTAATGCTCATCAGTGTCATTCCTGCCATGGTAGTGTGTCTTCAGCTTTTCTACTTTTTACCTAGACAGAGTATGATATATTTCTGAACTCAGTAGTACAGAAAATAACAAAATGAGATAATTATATGCCATGCATGTGCATGTGCTATGGGGTGAAATACGGACGCCACAGTAGATTCAAAGCTTGAGAATATCAATGATGGCATTATTGCTGACACAAAAAAACAATTTATTTGCTGCTTGGTAATTATTGTGATTACTGCGTTTGAAGGTGAAGGCTGGCTGGTCAATTGTCCTGTAAAATATATCTATTTTTTAACATGCATGTTTCAACATACACTTTAAAGAATGATGGTTTAATTGTTTTCCTTAGGAGTTAATTTTGACTGCTTTCAGTAAAGATTTTTCTTTTAGTCGTTATTGATGACTGTAATAATAGCACTATAAATATGTTCATTTGTAGAACTAATTCAAGAGCAGATTTTCCCCAGACTGTCAGGTAATGATGTTCTGAGGGTAGAGTATGGTCATGCTAACTCACAGAGGTGGGAAAAGTTTTCTTAGATCAAGCATGTCTGTGTAACTCTTTTGGATCAATTTCTTTTTGCCCACTCTACACACTATGCTGAGGAGTTTGCAACTCCTCATGTTGGTCAACAGGAGAATATCTCAGGATCTGTAGTTGATTGCCTCTCTGTAGGTACTAGGACAGACCACATTAAGAATTTTAACTCTAGATTTATGTCTATGGAGCCAAATCAGTTTGTGGTATTGATTCAATACTTGTAACCTATTTGCAAGTGGTAAAAATAGTTACTAAGTTGAGTCTTGAGAAATTTTGTGTAAAATTGAATAGTAAGGAGAAAAAAAACTTCAGTTCAAACAAAATGCTGCAAGTAATATTGAAACACTGCCATCTGATTCTTCCCAAATTCATAAGGTCATGCAAGACGAAAAAGTTCAGAACATCCCTTTCAATCATATTTAGTCTATTTCAATTATCTTGAAAAAAAGGAGGTTGTTAGTGTTGAATTATTTCAGAAAAGAAGATTGCTTTTGACAGATTAATGTTTTTCGACCAAAAAATAACAGTTGGATACTGACCAGATTGTAGCTGTGTCCGTAACATGAAACTGGTTCATATTTCAGCTCAGAAATATTTTTGTAAATTTTTCAGTACTTAGAGAACTTTCGGGCCTGTCTTCTCCAGTAACAATTTTTCTTTTTTTGCCTAGTTTCATGGGCCATGTCCCTCTACTCAGCTTTGGTGAGGCCTCACCTTGAGAATTGTGTTTTGGGCCCCTGACTGCAAGAGGGACACTGAGGTGCTGGAGAGGGTACAGAGGCGACTGCCAAGCTGGTAAAGGGCTTAGAACATAAGCCTTATGGGGAAAGGCTGAGGGATCTGGGGCTGTTTAGCCTAGAGAAGAGGAGATTGAGGGGAGACCTCATCACCCTCTACAACTACCTGAAGGGAGGTTGTAGAGAGGTGTCGGTTGGTCTGTTCTCCCTAGTGGAGAGTGACAGGATGAGGGGAAATGGATTTAAATTGCACCAGGGGAGATTCAGGTTAGATATGAGGAAGAATTTCTTTACTGAGAGTGTTGTCAGCCACTGGAACAGGCTGCCCAGAGAGGTGATCGAGTCACTGTCCCTAGAGGTGTTTAAGAGACGGATGGATATTGTGTTGGAGGGAATCATTTGGTAGGTTGATAGGGCTGGGACAAAGGCTGGACTCGATGATCTTCAAGGTCTCTTCCAGCTGAGACCATTCTATGATTCTATGATTCTAATTTTAGTGCATACAACCTAGAGAAGGACTAAGCAATATCCATCTTTCATTTGTCTTTCATCTAGTGTCTTTCAGGAAGGTATTTTTGGGATTTCTTTCCTTCTTTACAGAAGAGTGAGCAAGGGTGAGTAGGTGGCTTTTGTGCTTTGACCAGGATGCTCTGAAGCTGAGTTGCTCCTTAGCACCTGTGTGAAAATACCAGCCCCCGAGAAAACTTGCCTCATACTGATGAGCTTTAGTGTTGTGGTCCTTGTTAGTGACGTATGTGTAAGCTCTTCTATCCAAAACATAGCTTTGTGTGTGTACTGTACAGTAAAAGCCGTTGGACAACCTTCATTTTCAGTCTGAGTATGCATACACAAACATATGGGGTACATGAACATAAAACACGTTATGTGCACATGTGTATGTGTGCAGACGGTTCTCCAGTGCCTCATGAAAAAGAAAAAAAATATTATCCTCATTTTAGGAGGCCAGCAGGAGAGTTACTGGGCTAATAAATGAATCATGAATTATTCATCAGTCCATGTGTCGTATGGGTCTTTTAAATTACAGCCAAGGAAATGGTAAAACTGTAAGCTTCTACTATTTTTACAAACCAATTTAATTACCAAGTCACAATAAAATTTCTCCCCCTCTTTTAATAATCTGCTATTTTAATGAAACTAGAGGCAGCAGCTTAGGTAAATTTCCATAATATACAGTTAATGAGATACAAGGTACATTAATAATTTACAGGCCTGAAGTGTGCTGGACCCTTGTTAAAGGACTTTTTGCAAAGAATATAATCACACAAAAGTGATCTCGTATTTCTTGCACACTTTATTTAACAGAAGCATTGCCTATATTTATGAATTTTGCATATTAGAAGATAAATTTTGTGAATATTCTGGAGCGTACAAAGCCAAGCCAAGGATATACTTTTTTAATGCTTCTAGGAAATTAATTTTATTCAAGGCAAACAAAGGGAGATAAAAGATTCATATCTAGAGGTATAAGATTATTGTAGACAGAAAGTATTTGAAAGTATCTGATGTCACCTTGTAATTCACGTACCTCAAACTTCTCTGTCAGCTTATGTCTTCCTTAATTTTATCAAAAGTGTTTATGCAATCACATAAAAAACTGTATAAACAACCTTATAAACTGTGTAAATAACTGTTTATACACTTGTTTCTTTCAATGTATTTAGTAAATTGTTAATGATTTTTCTAACCCTTTTCTCCACTCAACAATAAGACATAAGGGCAAGGCTAAACTAAAAAAGAAAATTAATGAGACAAATCTCGAATAAGGTAAACAGGTCTTTCACAGAAGAAATACATTTGCTTATGTCAATAGAGTCTAAGAATTTGTTATCAGAGAAAACAATAATTAGGACAAATGAGAGTACAAATAAATGCTCTATTCTTCCCTCTTTCCTCCTTTTGTAAGCTCATATGAAGATTTATATTTATCTTACCAACTTTTTTACTTTATCATGAAAATAATCTTCACAACTACCCAAGGGAACTACACAGAAACCCACAGAGTAGAAAAAATTGTCTTCTGTGAATTACTTTCAGTGATTAAGTCCCATATTTAGGCAGAAAAGATGCTACTTTTTCAAAGATGGGTCAAATTCACCCTTTATGCAAACATTACGTACTGCTGGTATCCAGGCTTCTTCACGCATGAATTCTCAGTACCTCTCAGTACTACCAGCCAAGTCTGTTTATTCGGTTTATTCTGAGAAACCTGGATCATCACCAAAAATATACTCTTTTAGAAGTCTTAGCTTCTTTTCTGGATTTATTGTTGTCTTTTTTTAGGCTTCTCTCCTGATGCTTTTAAGCTTCAGGAACACAAATCGTCCCTCCATAAGGAAGGACCAACCTACATGTTCTCCCTGAATGAGTCCATTTTAACTCTCCATCTATCACACTAAAAGTTACTCTTTGAAATTGGTGTTATAAATGGTGAAACACACACATATTTTGCCTGTTCTACCATTTAAAAGTAGTTCTCAAGCTCCCAAACACAAATAATTTCATAGTCATGTCGGAAATGGCTGAAAAAGAATTGTATCGTATGTGAAGCTTGATATGGCAAAAAAAAAAAAAGTGCCAAATGACCCCCCATTGATCAGAGCTGATGGAAATTACATCTCTTTTTACGCTAATTACAATGTGACACGTGGTCCTGGTACTCATGCTGGACACCTTGAGAGGAAGCTGAATCATTCAATATGCGCAGTAGAACAACAGGGATGCAGAATATGAAGGAGTGGAAGCCATTTGACTTCAGAAAGCCACCACGATACCAAACCATTGCAAGTACAAGTGATACCATTGGTATTTTCATGCAATTTGTGCTTCTGCAGTGGTTTGCTTGCCTATAAACACTCAAACTAAAAAGATATTCTCCAGCCAGCATAAACTCATTACCAGGAAGCACACAGGAAACTGTCATTGGCAGCCGTTGGTTTAAGATAAACAGAAGAAAATCTGCATTTTCATAGCTGCCAATCTCTTCAATTTGCTAGTGCAAAAATTTCACCAGAAGAACAGACTAATGAGCTGGGTGTCACCCTACCTTACACATCATCAACTGAATTGTCAGTCGAGTCCAAGCTGCCAAGTTTATAGGAGCAGACAACTTAAGCAAAAAGATCTCAGCTTGATTTTTCAGGTCCCTGGCTGAGCTTGCTGTCTGGCAGCAGGAAAATGCATCTTCTAGCTTTTAAATTCAGCAAATTAGATATGAAAGAACATTGAAGTAGAACAAATATGGAAGCTGTCACACACAATCATTTTTAGGGAGTTATTTTTGTGACAGTTACTGAACTAAAAACTAGGCTGAAAACACCATAAAACCATCACTCCCTCATTTTATCGTTTTTGAAGTTGCATGTTTCTAGAAAAGATAAGGAAGCAATTCGAAAACCTACAGAAATCCTTGGTGAAGTGTTAAAAACAGGACATTACTGCAGCGAAAGCAGCTGATACTCATTTTTTTTAAAAAAAATAATTATTTTTTCTTTGTGGAATATGTCTTCAGCAATTTACATCTCCTTACTTTGAGACCTGACACAATTACAGTTTACATGTTTCTTCAGCAGCATACAGTGGTTTTGTGCTACTGTGCACCCAAAGTGGCATGGCACAAGAAGAACTTGTCTGGGCACTCTGAACTAACCCGCTTGCTACGTGGGTATGTCTGCATGGCAACAGGGCTGGTATATCTGCAGAAACTTTAATCCAGCAGCAGTAATAAAAATAGGTGCAGAATAGTATTTGAGCATATTTACGGTCCTCAGAGATTTTGTAGGCTGACAGTCAATGCAATGTCCTTTGTTGGTGTTTCATTACTTTTGTAATCTTCCTCTCTATAATAAGGCAAGTGTTGCTAGAGTTACGTTTGCTGAAATCTTATCATGACTTTGCTGTGCAGGAGCATGTAGCAGACAACCTCTTTTATATAATCCACTCACTTCTCTTCTGCAGGCCGTACATCTGGAGAATCAGTGCCAAAGCTGACATTCACAAATGATAAAATGGGAAAATGACATTTATAGCAGTTCTTTGGTAGGTACCCCTTTATCCTTGAGCCTTGCTCATTGGATACATTTTAAAAACCATCACACTGCTCTGAAAATGTAGCTAAACTGATTTTTAATCAAGATGGATAGATCCGCTTGATGTGATTCAAATGGCAAGTGGAATACAGGCAGCCATTCTCCTAATATTCAGTGTTTTAACTTCTCCCTTAAAACAGCATGAACCGGAAATCCCTGTAGAGCTGATGACACCATTGTTGGTAAGGAAAGATTTGTCTTTTGAGAAAAGAAGACTGTGCAGAAAATTGCAGTAGAAATGCAGAAGGGATTAATGAAAATTAACTTTGAGAATTTGTAATATTTTCAATAAAATTTTCAGTGAAATAACAGTCCCTTTTCCAAAAAGGGAACTTTCCCAAACTATTATTTAACAGAAAATTTTGTTAACTATTGAATAGGTCATAATTTCTCTCTTATGCTCCTCTGCTGCAACATTATTCCTTTTCTTTCCCCTTTTCCTGGAATATGTTTGTAGACTTCTCATACCCATCTAAACTGAAAGAGCTTTTCAAAAGAGCTTACCTCATTAGTCTTGACACAAATGATCAAGTAAGCCAAATATTACTGCAACCATTTTGGCAAAGACATCTTTTGGGCACTTACAATGTCTCGAGATATATGCATCAAAGCAGCTGAAGAATGACAGTTAAAAGAAAAAAAAACCCCAGATTTTCTCCTTGAGGATATTCATAACTTGCTTTTGGGTGTGTTTTTTTCTTCTAACACAAAACTAGGTAAGTAAAAGCAACGTGGGCTTCACCTTCCCTAGAGAGGGGGCTACCTCACGTGTGCAGCTCTGTGCCGGTGATGTGGTGGGAATTCCTGGCCCGAGCCCACAGCTGAGCATGGCTTGAGCAGACGATTAGACTGGAGACTCCCAGAGACTGCCTGCAGAGTGAACTATCCTATGATCCTCTGAAAGTAAAACAATGGGAAATTTTACAATAAACTTCCTTCAGGAATACAGGATATGTGGCAGATGACATTCCTAAATTCTCACTGTTTCTCCACAGGTTCCTCATCTGGAATTCCCTGTTCCCATTGTGGCCTCCCAAATTTTCCTTCATAGCTGCACTAACCAGCTCTTCATCCTCCTTCTCCTTTCTTCAGAAAAGAGGTAAACAGGTAGAGCCAGAAGACAGTTTTACATCAATTAGATCTAGAGATTTTAGGATGGTAAAACTGTGCCTTTAGCTGTCTCAGAAAACTTGTTTTCCTTTTTTTTTTTTTTTAAAAAAAATGTAGTGTTAATGTAGTAACATTTACCTTAATTTCCTATTACTCTTGGGGTGTGTTTTTTTTTTTTTTCACACACCTGTTAAACAATTCTGGTGTTACTGCTTGACATCAACTATGTCACTCATTGCTAACATGAGGCCGTTATGTCACCACTCAGCAGTGACAGATAATTTCTCCAAGATTCCCTATGGCATTGGAGGGGAAAAGCAGGGAAAACTAACTTTGTTCCCTACTTCTTCTGCAGTATGCATGCAGACGGCAGTGGGGAGGAGCAGATTTGTACCCTCTTTTTCTGCAATGTACATGCAGGTGACATTCCCTGACTTTGAAATTTGCCTCAGTAGAATAGTTGCTTGTGCAACTTTGCATCTGCACTCTGTCTTGCCTAGGAGCTCTGTGCAACCTGCCAGGGGATGTCGGGAAGCCTCTCTTCAGCTGGGAGAAGCCTCATGTGTTATCTGCCAGCAAAGGATGGTGAAAAGTCCCATATATATATTACTTTCATGTGTGATATGACAAGGGGAGGAATCTGATTAGAAATACATTATTCCCTCAGGCATTTTCTCTCTTCTATATTCAGCTGTTGCTCTGAACTGCTTCTTACCCCTTTATACACCTCCCTCTCCCAAAATGAAGTCCACCTTACTCAAGTTATTTTACCACACCCCCTAGAGATGGAACAATACATCCTGGCTGATCTACACAGTTTTTCTTCCTTTTCTACACCAGTTGTAGGCAACCAGATGCTTGCTTGTGTGTTTGGTCTCCGACTGAATACTGACATGCTACGAAGCTTGTATTTGGAAAGCTGGTGTTTGTGAAGTTGTTGTTGGTGGTAAATTCCTTGTAATAAACATGCAATTTACCTTACATAAAGTTTATATTTTATTTTAAAATTATAAGAATATATTTAGCATCACTTTTATCGTTACCTTTACCCTATAGAGACACTTTTGTAACCTTTAAGATTCATTTCTTCAGGTGAGTCTTCTGATCTGTTTGGAAAATAATGGTGCTTAGGAATTGCTACCAGCATGCAGATGATGAGATTACCCTCAGCAGCTCGAACAGTGTCTGCACACCTGCAGCCATTCTGAACCAAAGATGGTGTGAAACCTCAGGTGAGGTTCCTTTGCAGCAGGAAAGAGTAACTCTGAAGTTTTTTTAGTATTTTAATCTCAATTTCGGTATCAATGGTGTGCATCTGCCATTGACATTGAGAGCATCTGCAGAATTTGTATGGAGAAGGGAGAATAAAGAAGAAAGTCTACGTACTGAAGGGCTGGGCAAAACTCCACCCTCATCAGTCTTTGCCTTCAGATACAGAAAATATTACATTTGTGTGGTGATTGTACTTGAAAGAAAATGTGCACTCTCCATAAGATGGCTCTGCAGTCAAATTCTGCCAAGTTTTTATTTGCTTGCCTTTTGGGAGTAGCAATTATTGGGATAAAAGAGTAATTTGGAATAGGGACTGATCCTTTCTCAGCCTCGCAAATGCAAAATAATGATTTTTTTTTCCTAGCTGACATTGAAAGGAGACATTTAGAAAGAAGGAACTGAAATAGATGTGTCTTTCTCTTATTTGTAAAGGAGCTGGTGGTTCTTTATAGGAAGGTGCACAATAAAAAAAGAAATTGGAATATTAGCTGAAAAGTAATGTGTGACATCTAAAATGGAAGTGGAAATTAGTCACTCAGAGACCGTGAATATAGATTTCTCAAGCAATTTATTCTATTTAATACATTTTATAGATGAGTAAGAACAGAGGTTTCAAATTTTAGTAGATGTTTCTGGATATTGATGAACATTACCAGGGGCAAGGAAATATTGTATAATACTTATATAGAGAAAATAATAGATATTTTCCTTCCTTTTTACTGAGAACTTTACTAGAAGAAGCGATCTTATACTCTTCCTCCCACCATTGCAAATCTCAATAAACCTGAAATATTTTTAAGATCTGGGTGTGTGATGGAGATCATGGGAATATTTATAGTTAGGTACCCATTTCATTTGCAAATTCTTGTCTTCTGTAACTGTTTCATTGAATTTTGTGGCTGAGCAGGATCTCAAGAAGTCAGTTAATATAAGCCCTTTGCTGTATCTACCTTCGCTGTATCTTTCATGATGGATAGTCATAAAGAACGAAGTTATGACAACTCTGCAAGTATTTCAGGGAGTCAACCTCTGTGCTTCCTTGTCCTTACGTTTCAAAGGTAATTACAGCACTCTTTCATATATTCTCTTATACAACATTCTTATATTTAACCTGAATTGTACTTGATTGGAATTCCACTTACTTTATGCCATATACACTATAGGTATGAAAAAAAGGACATTTTTTTCTCCTTTTCCGGAAAGACTGTACTAAAGAATATGTAGGACCTTTCACAACAGACAAAACTGTTAGGAAGGTCAGCACATGCATTTTCCAAACACGTACATGACAGGGCACACAAAAATTCTAGCAGACACATAACAGATCACGCACAATTTATTTCAACACCAACACTTTTATAACACTGCAAAGTAGTTAAAAGGATATAAGTGAAAAACACAGTTATTCTAATGCAGGATTATAGTTCAAGCTCAGCAGTAGAAGGAAGTTTCTCTAGGCACTGTGTCAGGCACATGCAGAACAGATATTTCTTCCTCTTTTACTCTTTGGCAATTAAAAAACATCAGGCATTGTTACTGAGCTGTTATTTATTAGAAGCAGCACATCCTCTGGTGAAGATTCTTTTCACAAATCACAGTTGTTTCACTGTATAGTTTTAAAAGAAGTAATAATTCTCAGTTGCGTCTTTGAGGAGATCCAAAAATGAGACTCAACAATTTTAATTTTCTATGTCCTAACTTCAAACTTTGCTGCTTGTTTCCTCTATTTTTAATCCATCATCACAGAGAGAAAATAGAGGAAGTGGAGGAAAAGATGAAACCAGGAAAATTTCATTGTAAGAAATGAAATTTTCAAAGTATCAAACAAAATTTTTGTTGGTATGTTCTTCTAGGAAGACCCTTTTTAACCTCCCACCTTTAATTTAATTGAGAAAATTTTATCCAAAGCTGTTATTTATAAACACTTGAATCCACGAGATGTTTTCAGGTATAAATGATCATGTCTCGTCCAGTTTTAAGTATTTTAAAGAGACCAGCAAGTAGATATGGGAGAAAAAAATAACTGGACATATATAAATCATCTTGATATACATATCTCAGTAAAAGCAGACTTTTGAGAAAGACAAGGAATCTGGACAAAGAAGGGAACATGCAGGTGAGCACAGGAAAGTTATAACCATGAGGAAGAATAGTGATTGTGAAAATTGATAATTTTTCATATTTTCAGAGACTGATGGGAATGAATACTTTAATATCTTCAAATGTGACAAATCCATAATTTTGCTAAAGCAGTTTGTACTGTATAAAAACTAAATCACTACACTAGTTTTAAAAATACTTGACTTTATGAAGAAATCTTTGATCACTTTCAAACTTTTCTTTTTTTCATACAGACCATCAATGTTTCTTTATTCTCCAGTGCCACAGAGACAATCTTTATACAAAATAAACAAAACCATGCAGGTTGTGAAATTATCTGTTATGAAATGCATGCACAGTATTTTAAGAAAAATGAAGAGATTCAACTGTGCATGAAAATGCAGCCTTGGATAACTTTTCGTGCATTTCTTTCTTCTGTTGGACCTAAAACTTCTTCAGATAGCTGGAGGCTGGAGCCAATAGTGACTTGCAAAAAAGTGTGGTGTAACATTCATCCCATACACCTTCTAACTTCAGTTCTGAAAGGTTTCCAAACGTGGGGATGAAAAAAATAGTCGCAGGAATGCGTGTCTCATTTGCAAGACAAATTATTTTTAATATATGCCAGGCTTCAGGTCTGAGAATTTTCTCACTCCAAGATTTTGATTAAATTCATAAGAAACAAAATACAGAGTTCTAAGAAGTCTAACAGAAGCACATAATGTTTCCACAAAAATATTTTCATAATACTACCAACTTTCTACTGTGTTAATTGCCTTTTCTTTCATCCTTCAACCTGGATGGCGGGTCTCAGAGACTGTAAAAGAAAAATGAGTAACCACTCAATTTACTCACGTACCACTGAAAAGACTCTTATGCAGTAAAGTTGAAGGATCCATTAATATTTCAGCAAAAGGTTAAGAATATGATTTCCAAGTCAGAACTTTTAAATTTTTGTTATCGTTGGAAAAAAAAAAAAGAAAAGAAAAAGAAAAAGAAAAAAGAAAAAAAGAAAAAAAAAAAAGACTGAGAGAACTGGGGCTGTTTAGCCTTGAAAGGAGATGGCTGAGAGGAGACCTTATTAACGTATAGAAATATCTGAGGGGTGGATGTCAAAAAGGAGACAATCTCTTCTCAGTGGTGCCCAGTAATAGAAAAAGGAATAATGGGTATAAGCCAGAACATAGGAAGTTCCACCTCAACATGAGGAGAAATTTCTTTACTGTGAGGGTGACAGAGCCCTGGCACAGGCTGCCCAAAGAGGTTGTGGAGTCTCCTTCTCTGGAGACTTTCAAAACCCACCTGGAAGCGTTCCTGTGTGGCTGCCCTAGGGAATTCTGCTCTGGCAGGGGGTTGGACTAGATGATCGCTAGAGGTCTCTTTCAACTCCTAACATTCTGTGGTTCTATGGTTCTAAAGTTTGTCTAAAACATTTTTATCATGAGTTTTTTTCATTCTACATATCTGTGGACTCTTTCATAAAGAAATGAACCATGAGTCCAGATACGCACCCTGGCAAAAAAATTCCCTTTGGTTTTATTGGGAAAGCTACTGCTAAAAGCCAGAAGTCGTGCAGAACTTACTTTATGAAGTAATTTACTAGGTAGTTACCAGGATTTAAATATCTTGCAGTGTTTTCCTGTGGTTAGCATGGTCCATGAAATGACTGCTGAATCTGTACTATGCCTTGGGAAAGAGCACAGCAAGATAACAAACAATGAGGAAATCCTATGGAGATTGCTAAAATTTCCAGGCTTCCTAGTAAGATTGTCAAATCCTCTGTGACAGAAGAGGGACATTATCTATGCCACAGAATAGGTAGGTAGCAACCTTCTGTACTTTCAAAAAGAAAGTGGACATAAATCTCTCACAGAATATTAGTTCCTACTGCTCCATGACAGGAGTTTTCGTTCTTGTTGCTGCAGCCTTCAAATATATTTAGGATGACAGTGTTATTTTAAACCTGACAGGATTAACATAGGACTACCAGTGCTTTAGTTCCACCTGCAGAATAGATGTTAGGCTTTCTCTGGATTTGTCCTGAGCACTGTTAGAAGGCTCTACTCCCTCCATTTCTTTTCCTTGCTTTTCTTTTCTTTGTGATCAACAATATCTCCACAAACTCAAGGAGTTTTATTCTCTGGGCATATTGGTAAGGGTGTGTTGGACACTGCTATAGCCTTGCAGAAAGGCATGCTAGAAAGTCACTTTGTTTTCAGAGATGCACAAAACTCTGTGAAGTCAGAATGATTAGTGATTTTTATGATGGTTCTTTTCATGTAATTGGCCATGTCTCCAGGAAGAAGCTTGACTTTTTCTTGTGCCACTCTCTGTAGCTTCTCTGTTTAATGCTTCAAAACAGGCAGAACTACCTTGTGGATCACCATGAAATCTGGTCACCCAAGTTTTTAAGGCACTCAGGAGTTCTAACATTATTTATTTACTTCCTTCTCTGTTTAAATGTGGAAGCTTGTACTGTCAGATGTGCCACTTCTCTGTTTAACCCCAGGGAAAAGCAGACAGGCTGGGCCACACAGGTCAGCAATTCCCTTCCTTTTAACTGAACTATGCCAGAAATGAGAGGAGAATGAAAGCTGCCAAGAAAGATATGGTTCACCTGGAAGATGCAGGAAAAAAATCACCTCAAAATATCAAAGGAAATCCAACTTTCTGGTGCCGTCATGATATACTTTAAGGTTTGGGAAAGAAAACCATCAAAATCCCAAAAAATAGAAAAAAACCCAGACCTCAACATCCCAGTATTAATGAAGCAGTATTTTTTTTAAAAATATCAATTATAAAGAGATGGAAAAGTAAGCTATCTAAATCTTTTTCTTGTGCATAACCTTATGAGCGATGGAAACCTAAAATGATCTAACAGTCAGTATTGCACATAAAATTTGCAGGTATTGTGCAAAAAGTTAGACTTCAGTTTAGTTCAGTTCTCATTTCATAGGGTCATACAATGGTCTAGGTTGGAAGGGACCTCAGAGATCATCTAAGCCAACCTCATTGCCATTGGCAGGGATGCTTCTCAGCTAGGCCAGTTTACTCAAGGCCTCATCCAATCTGGCCTTGAACACCTCAAAGAAGGGGACATCTACATCTTCTTTGGGCAGTTTATTCCAGAGTCTTGCCACCTTTGTACTGAAGAATTTCTTTCTAAGATCTAATCCAAATCTATTCTTCTTTATCTTAAATCCATTTCCCCTTGTCCTATCAGTGGACACTCTTGTAAAAAAAAGTCCCTCCCCAGCCTTCCTGTAGGATCCCTTCAGGTATTGGAAGGCAGCTATTAGGTCCCCCCAAAGTCTCCCTCAGCCTGTCCTCGTAGCAGGCGTGTTCTAGCCCCCAGATCATCTTTGTTGCCCTCCTTTGAATTCATTCCAACAGATCTATGTCCCTCTTATGGTGGGGACACCAGAACTGGACGCAATATTCGAGGTGGGGTCTCACAAGAGCAGAGTAAAGGGGGGGAATCACCTCTATTGACCCAGTGGCTACGCTGCTTCTGATACATCTCAGGATGCGGTTGGCCTTCTGGGCTGCATGAGTGCACTGCCGGCTCATGTTGAGCTTCTCATCTATCAACACCCCCAAGTCCTTCTCTTCAGGGCTGCTCTCAACCCACTCTGTGCCCATTTTATATTTGTGCCTGGGATTGGTCCGACCCAGGTGCAGGGGTTTTGTTTTCTTTATACTGTTGACCACAAAAGATCATCAGAGTTGGACTGGAAGAGTTAAACAAAAATGATTGTTCCAGGAAAATACATGTATTTTTTATGCCCATTGAATTAAAATATGATGTTTTGTTGGATTATAATGTGTTTTGTGTCATTTTTATATCTGATTCACAAATAACTTTACTGGACACCTGTTTTCTTTATTGGAAAAGTCAAAAAACTGAGAAAAAAAGATTGTTGTGTGGAACATTAGTGACAAATTTCTTTATGTCTTGTTCTAATATACCACTTGAGGTAAGCCAGTTGAGGTTGCAACCCTCTCATTCAGTCCGGAGTCCATTTTTTGCTTTGATATTGCCTGTTCTGCCAAGAGACTGAGATTTTACATATCAGAAAACAACCCAATCACAGGTGGAGAGGAGAAAAAGAGAGAGAAAAATAAGAAAGAAGGGAAAATAAATTGACCAGAAGGTGGGGCTTGTTTTGTTATGGTCATGTCCTTGAAGAAATCTCATTAACTAGGATGATGATATGTGTGAGGAAAAAGAAAATTTCCAAATTCGAATTTCAGCTTCTGAAAGATGAAAGCTAGAAACAGTGGACTTCATATCTATATCTGCTTCTACTGCTGCACCTTGCCAGGCTAGCACTGTCTTTTTCTTCAAGTTGCTTGTCAAAACAGATACAAGAATGACAAAGAAAAAGAATAGGAAACTCTTAGATAAATAATTAGATCCATTTTCTAGTCTATATATGTATAAATGTTGGTTTCTTCTTCCGGGTGCAATATATACTCGACTATATAAATATATCTCTATGTGCATGCAAATGTGCACGTGTCTTCAAAGAATGATTTCCACAAATGTAGAGACCATTTTAAAATGTAGTCTCTTGGCTTATTTTCAGACAATCTCCCTGTAGTTAAAGGAGAAATGACTTTTAATTAGTTCATATTTCAGCACTCCATTTCAATTCACATAATTATTTGATTTTAAGCAAAATATGACCTTCTATTGAAATACATGGGTCTTGAACACATCCTAAAAATCATTTGTAAGCTTAAATATTTTGCTTAAGTGAATAGGGAGGAACTACAGCTAAAAAAGGGAAAAATATATTAATGTAATGAAAAAGAAAAACAAAATGAACTGTTATAAAAAAACAAACAGACATGAAACCTATTTACTCTGTGGAATTTACTGTTGCAGAACACATGAAAAAAGAAGAAAAGTCCACAGGCTATTTTTTCCTATTATAATTGGATACTTTGCAAGTAGCTTAACAATATCAAAGGGATTGTTCGGTAATTAAATATCATACCCAGCTGTGTACTGAAATACCACAAAACTACTAGGGGACTCAGCAAGTTAGATTTAGTACATTAAAAAACATCGAATTCATGTTTAAAGCTAAAAGAGAGAAGGGTGAACACATGTGTTTGTTTTTGCAGCAATACCTATGGTGATAATACCATTGGGAGCAGTCCATTTTTAAATACGTCTGGTCAAACACTTTATGGCAGTATACATGTTGCTCATCCAATAAAGCCTTTGTTGTGATGCACCACCATGAATGTGAAACAGATGCTAGAGCCAAAAGCCAGAGAGAGCCAGAGCAAAAACTTGGCCTGATGCTGGCACAGAATCTGCAGAGCATCAAGCCAAAGAACGGGTTTAGTACTTAAGATGCTCTAGTTTTACTCTGAGACACAAGTAATTCCTGCTTCTATGGCCATAAGCAGATCTCTCTTTCCCTGCTTCAGAAGTGCCGTCGCGAAGTGTGTGGTCATAAAACCTAAAAATTTTGTTTAACCTCTGTTTTTCAATATACGAGCGTTTTAGAGAAGTCTGAACACATTGGTTGGATCTAGTTATTTTAAGTAGGATGGCGTGTAAAAACCAGCAAAAAGAGCAGCAGGGGACCTTAAGTAGCAACTCATGACCAGTTACCTACAGTGACTTCTCCACATACCCTGCAGAAAACTCTGCTCCAACCTCCAATATCCATTGAGTGCCGGGATTATTTTCAGTCCTTTTGCCAGGTAATGTATAACATTGTGTGTACTGCCCAACTTATGTTGTGTTCTGTGGGACAGATTATCCTGAAAGATGCCATATTTTGTCTTAGTTTGTTGTGTTGTGTTTTTTCACCTGCTTTGTTAACATCTTTTCTGAATATTCTAGACTTTTGACACTAAGATTGCTCAGAAAACTGATTATGTCTCAAAAGTTTTAAATTAAGGAGCCCATTACTCCTCACTGAGAAACCAGACAGAAAAAATCTAAAAGAACATAAAAGAGAATTGAAGGGGAATGAACCTAAAGAACCTGCAATATATACTGATTAAAACTATAACTTAGGTACTGAGAGAGAATATGCATTTGTGTCTCTTTAGTTATGTTTCAGCTACTGTATATTTTCCAGGCTTTTCAGAAGTCAAGAATGAATCAGATCTCTTGATTAAAAAGCATGTGACTGTATTTCTATATAAGAAATTCTGATCCTTGAATTTTAACAGAAATATTTTAACAATACATTGTCAAACTAATGCAATGATTTTCTTTCCCAAAAAAATGAGTTAAAACTTTTAAGTCTTACAAGATTTGATGAGACATGAGTCTTTTGACTATGGCATTGAAGTAATTTTTAAGGGAAATATTTCATGAAGGCTTTCACAGAAATGTCAACATTTTCCATTTATATGCTTATTTGGGAGGAAAGAAAAATGTTAAATGTCAAAATTGTGGCATAAGGAAAATATTACATTTTGAGCATCTTTATAGTTTACTGTCAAACCTGACATGCTTTAAGGAGGTGTGGTTATAGATAATGGATATTCAAAGTCTCTCATCTTTGTTAAAAAACAAGATGAGCCTTGTTTTCCCCTGATTTCCATGAGGAAATGCACCAGTGATGAAAAACACCATAAGCAGATCTATCCTTTTGATTCACAGGCGTACCTGTGCTCACACATAATTTCTCAAGACAGGCCAGCCAGAGACTGCCTTGTGCCAGCTTTTTTTTTGAATAATTTTGTCTTGGTTGGCCACTGAAGAGTAAAGGAGTAGTGGAATTTCTTCTCCTTTGTCATCTTTGGTCAGATTTTGACCATCACCTACAGTGAGACCTGCCTTCATGTCTTTCTAGTAACGCTGCTGTTCTGTTTTCTTTGTCTACTAAGCTACCAACATTCACAGCTTTTAAGTCACAGGAAATCACCATTTCTGTTCAGGTCTTTCCTATGCTTTGTGATTACCAGGTCTCAGAAGACCAAACATTAGTAATCATTTTCATAAGAGTTTCTAGAGTAACATAATTTGATTCAAAATACACCTAGAGCAGCACTGTGTTGTCACTATTCAATGGAAAAAGACTCTGTTAAATATTCTGCAGAGGGAGTATATGACATGCAGACTGTTGTATTTGCTTCCCAGCTCCAAGCAAGAACTGAATTAGATCTTTCATATGGACTCACTCTATTTGTATCCTCTATTGTATGTGTTTGCATGTGTACATAACCATTTTATGCTGAGGCATCTCAGACTTTGACATGAAACACTATTGAAAATTCTGCTTTAATTCTTTCTTCACCCTAAGAAATAGATGCTTACAAAATAAACTGACCAATTAAAAGCAGAATTTGTTTTTTGTTATTAGTTTTAATGAAACTGAACTGGAAGCATTGTGTTTATTTCTTGGTAGATAATCAGTGTGCAGATATACGCTTTAAGTTTGTACTGCTGCCCTCTTAGTCAATTCCCATAGTCTTTATCTATAATAGATGTTCACTGGCATTACAAATATTAAAATGGCAAGAATTTCATAAAATTGATAATTTGAGTCTTACTTCATGCAAAAACCTGCTTAGACTGAGTACCAGCAAGTGCTTGGAAATGAGGAGGAGGAATTTCTTGCTGAAATTCGACTTTTTTCTTTAACTTCAGTTTTGAGAGTCTTTAGCAGAAGAAATAACATCTGTGGTCTAAAATGTTTTAACTCCACTGACCTTCATCAAATGGTAGATTATAGAATTTATACCAAGTTGTTAGCTCAGTTTTCAGAACATCCTGGATTTTCCTTTGGTCAAAATTTTCACATGCTAAATACAAGTGGCTATCACGCTCTGAGAAAACTTCAGCTTGCTCACAATCCCTGAAGCCTACAGCAACAATCGGTGTGTATTTGTGTGGTAAAACCTTGGCCTTTTTTATCAACTCTCATGACAGGAATGCTGTCACATCCTATCTGTTCTTTTCTTAATCCTATGAATTTACTTCAGGAGGCTGGTAGTTATACCTCACATCCGTCTATGACGTGGCATATCAGCCTAAAGGCACCACATTTTCCCTGTCTTCTCCTTGCATCTAGACAGTGTGGGAGATACGTGCCAGTCACCAGGTGGAGTCATGTATTCAAAGCAGGGGAATGAGATGACTTTAAACAACTTGTACCCACAAATTATCCGGAATACCATCAAGTGTCCTGGCACTCCTCAGGAATCAAGAAGTGTTTATTGTCCTAGACTCTTCTTACCTCATCAGGAGGGCAGTGTCACTCACTGTGTGCTCTGTACAGTTTCAGTCTGTGTCTGAAATATCAGAGGGACCAGTGGAAGGAACCAGCGCAAAAGGTGTGTACGACGAATGCAAATGAGATCCTGCTGAGGATCATCTCTACCTACTTACATGATTTGCAAGCTAACCAAAATTTTTCATCATATCACCTTCCCTTCCTCCAATGAAATGATAATTGTTAATCTGATAGCTGCAATGTCTTTTGGTTAATAATATCTATCAAGATCTTGGTTTGGACAACTCCAGCTAAATTAGGTTTTTCTCCTTAAAAAAAAAAAAAAGAAAAAAGATGACAGAAGCAAGGTTGCAGGTGTATAGATACAGAAACCACAGTAGTGGGCTAAGTCTAGACTGAGGGACAAGGCAAGCCTGTAGCAAGGTGAGAAAGGGAGACCTTATTGCTCTCTACAACTACTTGAAAGGAGGTTGTAGCGAGGTGGGGGTTGGTCTGTTCGCCCTAGTGGCAAGTGGTAAGACAAGGGGAAATGGCCTTAAGTTGCACCCAGAGAGATTCAGGTTAGATATTAGGAAGAATTTCTTTACTGAAAGTGTTGTCAGCCATTGGAACGGGTTGCCCAGGGACATGGTTGAGTCACCATCCTCGGAGATGTTTAAAAGACGAATGGATGTTGTGCTGAGGGACATTAGTGGTGTTCGTAGGGTTAGGACAAAGGTTGGGCTCGATGATCCTGAATGTGTCTTCCTACTAAAATTGTTCTATGATTCTACAAGGGAACTGATGTGCAAACAAATGGGAATTAAGAATCAGAAGACAAAAGCTATGAGCAGAGGTCCAAGATATTCTGGAAATTTCTGTGCTGAGTAAGCACCTAGCTGTGACTGAAGAGCTTGTCCTCTGGCTGTTATGAGACATGCCTTTTTTTTGGTTGATCGATATGTCCTTCCTGTTAATGTCTGAAAATAGAATTTTCGACACATTGTCAGACTATGAGTTTATACAAGACAGCAGCAAATTTTGTAATCAGGAAGGATGCAGAATGGCTTAATTAATACTAAAACTTAAGAAATATTCACTGATGTGAGGTTTTGTGTTTTTTTTTTTCTTTCAAGACAGGAACTGTGGCATGAGCATAGAATTCCTTTTCAGTTTATTAAAACCTGTGTTGCTCAACACAGATGATTGTTGAAACAGAATTATGGAGTGCCAATATGCTCAAAAAATCACAGATTCATAGAATTGTTTTGGTTGGAAAAGACTTTTAAGATCATCAGGTCCAACCCTTATGTGTGTAGAATTGTTCATTAATTAAAAATGTAGATTGTTTTATTAAGAAAGCTTCCATCTACCAGCATGGCTCTGAAAAGTTCAAGTATACATGCTGAAGTGTTCATAGAAACAAAAATAGCAGAAAGTGAGGAGTCCTCCCCCGGAGGAAGAAGCAGTGGCAGAAACAACGTCAGATAAGCTGGCCACAGCCCCCCACTTCCTGCCCTCCTGTGCCACTTAGGGGAAAGAGGTGGACAAATTGGGATAGAAGTCAACCCCAGGAAGAAGGGAGGCATGACAGGAAGGTGTTACTTTTTTTAACATGTTTTTATCTCTCACTTCTTCTCTCTTATTTGTTCTTTAATAAACTTAACTAATTCCCAAGAAATCGAGTCTCTTTTGCCTGAGACAGTAGATGCAGGTGATCTCTCTGTTCTTATCTCAAACCATGGGCAGTTCATTGTATTTTCTCCCCGTATCTAGCAGAAAAGGGGGATGATAGAGCAGCTGTGTGGGCACCTGGTCACTGGCCAGGGTCAAACCACCACCTTTTGTTATAAACTTTATAGAAGTGCATTTTGACTGCTAGTTAAACTCATGGCCAGCTTGAGTGTCTGCATGCCTTATCTGCTTGATTTTACTTGTTGTTTTATTTTATTTTATTTTATTTTTGGTTTAGCTTCTTGGAATTATTATGCACAATTTAGAACTTTGCCTCTAATAGTTTCTTCTAGTAGCGTTTTTTGGTTTGTTATGCCTTAGGAGTAGATGATGTAAATTTACTTGTTCTTTGTGTCAATATCAAGTTAATAATCTAAAATGGAGAAGTTTGAATTGAAATGAAGCTGATATTTTATTTACAGAATAAGATTATTTCCACAGCAATACCTTTCCTAATTTTGAGGTAGGATCATTTTTCTGTCTTGTGTACTTCGGCTGGAAAGTAATTAAGATTAGTTCCCATGTTTTCAGTGTTATATTGCTTTTGCTATTTCACTGTTTGCAGGATTACATTTGTTTCAGCAGTATGTTACATAGTATTTTAACATACAAAGGTTGAAATTCTGTCTTCTCTTTTCAAGACAGATTTTATTAACAGTTCCATGCAGTATTCTATTTCATTTACTCATTAGCAAGAATTAATACATTTATATTTATTTATTTTATTGCCCTTTCTCTGGGAAAGTAGCAACAGTAAAATCCTGGACCAAATGAATTGGTAAGAACCTAATAACTAGTCTTATATTTTTGATTAATCAAACGCACATACCATTGCTGAAAGACAGTAAGTAAACTGTTTTCTGCACACATATATAAGTTCATTTCATGAAGATACAGTTTCTGTCCCCTTTGCTTCTTGCATTTCTTGAAAGTGGGTAAGACTTATTGCACATTTTAGACTTTGATTTGTACCCACAGCCTTAAGGATACCACCTCATGCAGCCTAAAGTTCTCTCAATGCCTAACATGGCAAGCCAGCTCTGAGATAAGTGTGATCACAAGGCCATTTTTTTATTCAGCCACCAGCCTGTGACAAACAGGATCTGTTTTCTACTCTGTTTTCGGTTTCTGCTTTTTTTACTTGAAGTAGAGGAGATCAGATTGAGAAAAGACGGTCCTTCTGTTAAGCCTCGTCAGAGGAGAGAAATTGGAGGAAAGAAGGCAAAAGTGTCACCATCTGTAATTGCTAGAGAAGACAAGAAATGGTTGCTGAAGTTCAAAGAGCAGCTGACTGTGTCTGAGAGACGATGGAAGGAGCTTCCCCACTGGGCAATGTCTGTTGCAATCCAGAAAATCATATAGTTAGGTAGAAATGAGTCTGGCAACAACGATTTGCCCTGCAAAAGCACAGAAAAGAGGGAAAGATATTTTTTACAATTTTGCCTTAGACAAGTTTTTTTTTCATGTGCAGTATTTCACACTTGCACATATATTATCCCCTAGCCACATATTTGTCATTCAGAGAGTGCAGAGTTCTTTATGAAGCCCTTAAACCAACAGAACATGATACAGCAAATACATTTTATAAGTCACAGGCACATACTAACTGATCTATGTTTTCTATCCATCAGTATATTACAGAAGGAGTTTATATAGGTTCTTTGGAAGTATGAAAATATAAAGATTAGACTACTGCACTGACCTGTTCCAAATTAATTCTCACTGTGCTAAAAATAGCTTCCAGTAGTTTAGTTGACCCTGAGCCATAATAATAATGATAATAAAATACCATAATTTTAGGTAATTCCTATGCTCTTCACCATGTTTTCTTCACTGTGGCTACCTAGCTGTCTTTGTCTTGTGTGGTAATCATACCACGCATAATTTGAAAACTGAACAGTCTGTGTGTGATTTTTGCAGAGATCTTATTAACTCACACATATTTCCCTATGTTATCATACCATTTTTATAGAATTTTTTTTGTTGATTCCTCTAGTGGGTACACACCCAAATATTGTACACTTGCGTGTATTGATAGTGACATAGTCCTTATCATTATTATGCAGAGTGTAATATTATTTACTGGAATTTTTATGTTTGGATGTTCAGTTGTACAAACCAATTAACAGCTATGTATCTTGAATGTATAGGTCCCATTGTTATATCTTTAGTATCTAAGGTTATTCAGTACAGGGACCTTTATAACACTATCCTTTGCCACTGAAGTATTATAATTTTACTAATAAAAGAACAAGAGAGCATATATCAAATAGAAAGTATGTTGTTGGGAACAAACAGATGTGAATACCTTGACAATCAGACTAATAATTTAATTATGGATTAAATATTCTTTTGTGGATATAGCTCTTTAGACTTAATTAAAAAATAATTTCTTTTTGCTATTGAGATTTACAGACAACTTTTTTATCTATTTCTGAATTTTATTTTTTTCATTTATTCTAAAAGACTTCCTTTTTATGATGAGAACAAAGTCTGTGTTACAGGAATTGTATTGAAGTGTCAAGTAAAAGGACAACTACTGTGGTTAAGGAAGTGGATAGAACTTCTGACTGCTCAGCAAGCTTTCAGCATCACTTGATGATAGGCACCTTCCACCTCTGCAAGTTGACAAGTCAAAAAACAAGTTACTTCTTTCTGGAAGTGTATTTGTCAAAAATTCACTGGGCCATTTATAAGTGTATGCCTACTCCCACTCATTGTCTCGTGTATGGCTTTCTTATGTTTAGATATTAGTTATGTACTGCCTACAGTTTGAGGAGATATGGGCCTGTGGAGTAACCTGAATGCTACCATAGTCTCATTTTTGTCCCTGCAAGGCTTTTATTGGTAGTCAGTTTCCCCCGCCACCCCTGGGAAATGTAAATGGCAGCTGTTGCTCTCACTACCATGTTATATGTGACAGAAATCTGCTTTGACCTTGAGTAAAATGACGAAATCTCAACTCCTCCAAAGCAGGAGAAATGGGATCACCTAATGAAGAGAGGAAAGGAAGCAACTATTTTGAAAGTGAGCTCTGGAAAAGCAGAGCTCTTTATTAAGGACCTAGTGACTTTTTGATGGTGTAAACTATGTAAATCCACACAATGTTACTTTAAGTTGTAAACTAGGAGAAAGATAGGCAATCTAAGTGAAGACGCTGTCCCTACTGTCGTTTTGTTGCAGTGTAAAATCTTAGGCTTTGCAGCTTTGTGAACTAATTTTATTGGGATCTTCATCTAGACTTTACCAATGACATGTCTAGAGGTATAACAGGAGCAAAATACTTAATTTCTCCCAGCAGACAAGCAACTCCACATAAGGAGAATTTGATTATTTACCTTGTATGAAGAGGACACTTATTATAGAATAAAACCCAAATGTGAAAACTCAATAGCACTTAGTTTCCTAAAGGAAAAATAACTTTGCTAGCACTGTTGTAATAATTATTATGTTTTGAGAAGCTTAGCCATGTTATATCTAAACATGGATTAATAATTTTCTTTTTCAGTCACAGGCATTTGCATACAAATAAAACCATAAAGACACCACTCATTTGCTCACAAGTAAGGGAATAATCACCAGGAAATAAAATAAGTGCTGTAGTTTTAACACACATTTTATTATTGCTGAGCAGATTTGATTTCCAAAGCTATGGATGTTAGAGTATCACGACAGTGTATGGCATAGCCAGTCCAAAGCATGCCAACAGTGCTGACGATTCAAACTCAGGCAGTTTGATTTGCTGGCAAACAACAAGATGTTTGTGGTATACAGGTGGTGGAACTTGTCAGAAAACATGCAGAAAAATCAGGACAACTTCAGTTTGAAAGAGACATCGTCAACATGCTACAGGGAGAAATTTGGGAATGGTTATACCATCTAGTTTTGCTTTATTTGCAATTGTTGCAATACCCTTGAGAAAGTTTACAATCTTGCTCCTTGTTCCTGCAGCAGTAGATGACTCAAGCCACACTCTGTGGGTGAAGAGTGAAGAGATGGCAAGCATGGGGCTTCACATGGGGGAACCCCAACATTTCTCAGCTCTACTGTGCTAGCTCTCACCAAGCACTCAGAGACTGAGCTACAAGGGAGGACAGAAAGCATAAATGCTTATCAAATGTGGGTCTGTGCTTTGACTTTCTTGGGGGAAAAAAAATAATAATACAGAAAGATTGACCAGACCTTATTGGCAAGGTTTAGCTTCATCCTTTTTTTCTTTCCACCAAGTCAGGTTTGTCAAAGCAATCAAAGAGCTGGGAAAGAGCTGAATGTATCACAGCGTACTATCTCTTTTATCTGTTCCGATCGTGGTGCAGCTTGCATCTTTCTTCCATCTGTCAATCGGAAATGTCAGATGGGACCATGGAGCAGGCTTATTTGATACATACTACCCTGTGCATACTAACCTGCGTTACCCGCCTGTCTATTTCTCTTTGAAGATAAAGGTACAACTCATAAACCACAAAGCCCTGACAGGTCTGTGTCATACTTTTCCTCTGCAGGCCTAGGCCAGTGGCAGCAAAAGGAACTAGAGGAAAGGTTTTCAAGTTGTGCCATGGGAGGTTTAGGCTGGATATTAAGAAGAAATTCTTCACCAAAACAGTCATCTGGCATTGGAACAGGCTGCTCAGGGCAGTGGTGGAGCCACCATCCCTGGAGGTATTTAAGAAACGTGTTGATCTGGTGCTTAGGGACAAGATTTAGTGGTGACCTGGCAGTGCTAGGTTAATGGTTGGACTTGATGATCTTAAAAGCCTCTTCCTATGAAAGAGATTCCGTTATTCTGTGATTCTTGGTACTCATTCTCAGATATGAATCCTCGAGGAAGAAAAAAAAAGCAGAAGCAACAGTATCACAGAATGTTAGAGGTTGGAAGGGACCTCAAAGATCATCTAGTCCAACCCCCCCGCCAGAGCAGGATCACCTACAGTAGAGCGCACAGGAACACGTCCAGATGGGTTTTGAATGTCTCCAAAGAAGGAGATTCCACAACCCCCCTGGGCAGCCTGTTCCAGTGCTCTGTCACCCTCACAGTAAAAAAGATTTTCCCTCATATTTTTATGGAACCTCCTGTGTTCCAGCTTCCACCCATTGCCCCTTGTCCTGTCAGTGGACACCGCTGAAAAGAGCCTGGCTCCATCCTCCTGACATTCCCCCTTGACATATTTATAAACATTAATGAGGTCACCCCTCAACCTCCTCTTCTCCAAGCTAAAGAGACCCAGTTCCTTCAGTCTTTCCTCATAAGGGAGATGTTCCACTCCCTTCACCATCTTTGTGGCTCTGCGCTGGACTCTCTCCAGCAGTTCCCTGTCTCTCTTGAGCTGAGGGGCCCAGAACTGGACACAATATTCCAGATGTGGCCTCACCAAGGCAGTGCAGAGGGGCAGGAGGACCTCTCTTGACCTACTTGCTACTCCCCTTCTAATACACCCCAGGATGCCATTGGCCTTCTTGGCCACGAGGGCACATTGCTGGCTCATGCCCATCCTGCTGTCCACCAAGACTCCCAGGTCCCTTTCCCCTGCGCTGCTCTCCAGCAGGACAGTCCCCAACCTATACTGGCACATGGGGTTATTCTTTCCCAAGTGCAAAACTCTACACTTGCCCTTGTTGAACAGTAATAACAATGAAAAAACCCCACAAATCTAAAACAAAACGAAGAAAATGTGCTCTTGTATTAATAAGAACATTAGAAAAATGATTCACTCTAAAGTTTATGTCTCATGCCTACTGCATGAAAAACTGTTTTGACAGAGGAGAGAAAAAGCAATTATATTTGGCAACAAAAATTGCCCATAAGTTAGCTTTTTAAAGCCAACATTTTGATGAAAAATATTTACGCAGTGCTAAGAAATTGTGACTTAAAAACCTTTTTGCCTCAAGAGGTTTTTGTAAGAAAAGTCAAAGGTTATTTGATTGTTTTGTCATTTGCTTGTTTGTTTATTTAGGTTATTTTCCTCACATCCCCTTCTTCTAGCTAGGAGAAAAATCTGTCTTTATTATTAGGAGGGGTTAAACCTTAACAGACCTCAGGATCTGTCTTAACAGACCTAAGCTTTCTAATGCAGTTATGCTTTTCTCAGGCTTCTGCCTAGTATTTAGCACTGTGAAAAGGAAACAACATGGTGCACTTCCATCACCTTCAGAGTCTCAGATTTTAGAGTATTTTTGACTAATGGTAGTTAAATGCTTACAAAATTTGCAAGGGAGAAAGACGTAGACTTCACAGTAAGAGAACCTTGGCTCATGTCTCTCTTCTTCCTCACAATTCAGGAAATCACTACCCCATAAATGCCTACAGCAATGCTGTACTGCATTTTGGAAACCTTCAAAGCCTTATGAAAAGCCAGCTTAGCTTCAGCCTTTGTGGAATCCTACAATCAATCACAGAATTGTTGAGGTTTCCAGGCAGCTCTGGACATGATCTCCTCCAACACCACCTCAGAGAAGGGAAAGCTAGACCAGGTTAACTAGGACCATGTCCAACTGGGTTTTGAATACTTTCATCAGAAACCTCTCCCAGCCATAATGACCTTGCACAGATGGTCAAGAACAGCCTCACAGTGCCATCAACCAGATCCCTCAGTACTTATGAGTGAAGCTGATCAGGCCTCATGGACTTGTGCATATTCTGTTTGTTTAAATGCACCATAACCCGATCCTCCACTACCAAGAGCATAACTTCCTTGCTGCAGACCTCAGTGATCTCAGGACCTGGGATTGCTGAAGACTGATATTAACAGTAAAGACTGAGATGAAGGAGGTAGTGAGCATTTTGGTCTTTTCTATTTCCATTTTCACTGTGATTCCTGCCCCATATAGTCATGGGGCCACATTTTCCGTAGTCATCTTTCTACTGTTCGTGTACTTGTAGAAACCATCCTTATTGCCTTTGAAATCCCTTGTTAGATGCAACTCCAGGTTGCCCTTGGCTTTCCTAAACCAACTCCCGCACAGCCAGTGTCTCCATACCTCTCAGTTTTATGTCTGAGATAGTCAGAAACCATTTGGGCCTCCTGCCACATTTGCTTCATTTTCATCTCGCTGATATGGATCACTCTTGAACTTGGACAAGCTGTTTCTTGAGCATTAACCTGCTCTCCTGGAGCCCTCTTTTCTCCAATGCCATGTCTCATGAGGAGTAGTTAGGGGTTAGCAGACCAAAACATAAAGCATGCTGTAGGTAATCATTAGTTCTTTGATTACCAGAGATCTCCAGGAGTACCACTGTGGTTAGATACTTTCATTAGTGACAGACTTTCAAAGTACACATCCTCCTGACCTTGTTGATACTGGAGTGAGGTGAAAAAGAGGAGAATCGTTGAATTCAGGCTCTAATTTGCATTCATAGCTTTGTAAATCTCTATTAAGATAACTATTGCTGAGGTGGAAATGTTAAAAAAAGGATCCATTTAGAGTCTTCTCACTGCTATGTTCCAAATACAACACATATAAAAAGATCAAAATTAGGAGACTGTTTAAGTTAGATGGATTATATTTGCTGAAGCTGGAATTATACTCTGTAATAGCATACCTCTGATACATATTCATGGGCTGCCTTGCAATTAAATTTTCCAAATTCAGTATTCAAATAGTAGTTTTGTTAAAAAATATTCCTTTCTTGTAGGACCGTACTTCCAAAATCTCATACATCCTTGCCCATCAGAAAGCTTTCAGTTAATAAACAGACTCTGGAACCCACAATAACAGAGCTTCTGCACTGTAGAGCATTCAAATGAAAAGTATTATCCTTACAGTCTTGATAAGGTCACATCTGTCAGGATAAATTGTTACCTTGTGCCAGTCTCCAAAGATTTCAATGTACTTTCAGGTATCAAACAAGAATAGCCCTATGTGAATATATCATAAATATAACTCAAATCCAATAAATGTAAAATGTCCTTTTACTATGGAAGATGACACCTAGTTTGAAGAAGAATTAATAAAAGATGAACTAAAAATCAATGCCCTTTTTTCCCCTTTTTAATTTTATCTGACATGTAATATTTGCCAAACTCAGGAGAGTACTATTTTTTCAGTGATGGGCTTTCAGAAGTGATATTTAGAATAGACAATTTACTGAGAAGAACCTACAGGAAATTCTTTTTTTTAATCAGACTCAAGGCATCATGTCATTTGCATGTACAACATTTGTATTTTTGGTTATTTTAGCTATGCTAGTAACCACAAAATTCAGCAATGTGTCTTTCTGAACTCTAAATGGTATTCAGAAGAGGCTACATTTTTCAATTTTCTTTTCAAGAACTTAAAGTTCCATAAAAACCATTACCTGAAGGGAGAGTCTGTTGAGTAAAGGTGAGGATTTTGCTGTTCTCTCTTCGGTGACATTAATAAAAGTGAGATATGCAAATCCCTCCCCTGCCAATTGTAGTTTTCCGAGTCAAGCTCTCACACAGGGTTGTTAGGTTGGGCAATGCAGTAAGAGAAACAGGCAAAAGTACAAATTTGTGGACTTTAATAAAAAGCATTGATCAATATGTGAAAAGAATGTCACTGGGATTAATTTATCTCCTATCCTAGCAACTACTGAAAATATTCATAACATCAATTTTTTTTTGTTCTCTTCAGCCAGCACGGTAGCTGATGCTGAGATTGTATAAACTTAGGTAGGAGAACCTGTTAAAAAAATGGTATAACATTTTAAATCCAGACCAATCCATTACTATCTGTGTTGTATCGTGAACAGCTGATGAAATGAGTGTCTTATTGCTAGTTTTCTGGGATGACCTGAAAATTCGGTTGTGGCTTTACCATTTATGAATCATGCAAATTGCTGCAAATTACTTTGGCATAAAATCATTAACCTCTCTCTTACACTGGGGTCTGACATGTGTTATCATTTTGCCTGCGTAATGTAGTAGCACTGAGCCTGCCACCATCGGTAGAGAGGTTACTGTAAAGACTGAAACTATAAGATATTTCTAAGGTTTCTATTGCTTTATCTGAGAGTTTAAATAAGGATGCTAATGAGAGTAGCTGATATGAAATACAGAGGAAAGACAAATTTAATGTTGTGCTCTTTCAGGCAGAACACATTTCGAACAGTCATGATCCACCTCCACAGTTCACAAGTGCTGGTTCTGGGAGCTCTCCAGCAGCGTCAATGCGAGCCCCAAGGAGGGACAAGGTAAGGGAACGTTTTTCATCACAGAGACAGTCATCTCCCAGCTGTGCCTTTAATGATAAGACTCCTGTTAGTTACATCCTCTCTCAGAATTGTCTCTCCACGTCTGTAAGCACAATAGGTTAAAAGAAACGCTGTTAGTATAAATGTGTGTTCTGTATTTTCCATTTAAAGTAGAAAACTGATGAATTCATGCCTAGTCCCACTGGACCGCTGTTTGCCTCATTTACCTGCTTGCTTCTGAAGACAGACATCCCTCTGTCTTTTTTGTCAAGCATTTACTGTCCCTCATTTTTCCCTGCATCCTCATATCCTAGCGTTACGTTTTTCCTTCTACTTCCTTAGACTTTTTTCCAGGTATAGAAACCATGTTTCTCTACAACAGAGTGTTTTTTCCTGGGCTGGTAAAAGCAACCAGGCAGCACTGCGTGTGTAATTGTGCACTGTCTCTCTGTTTGTATTGCAGGCACACGTGACAATATTCATGTTTGCAAATCCAGAATATTAAAGAGTTGTATTTCTAGTTTCTTTGACTTGGCTTAACATTTTTTGGAACTCTGTGGCTGGTTTCCATCTAGCATGTTAGAGAAAATGCAGCTACTTCTGACACAGAAGTTGCAGCTCTGAGGCAGTTGATAACACCACCTTCTTTCCCTTAAAAATTCCCGATGGGGATTTTACCAGTGGTGTGTTCACTGTTCCTGCTTGCAGTTGTAACAGCATGTGAGTTCGGTTTTCTTTACTTTTTTCTTTTTGTTCTGACTTGTTCCTGTTAGGACGAATAGTGAGATTTCCCTAGGAAGGATTAAACTGAGTCCTTAGAGTAATCTTTCTGACACAAAAACGTTGAGTAAAGGGCTGTAATGGAAGATCAGCATGGGTTGGAAGTGCAAATACACTTCCTTCCCTGTTCCAGGAATTACAGAAGAAAAAAAATGGGCTTCATTCTCAGAGATGGGACCAGAGCAGCAGCATCTGCACTTGGTGGTGGTTCTGTAGTTTCCGTCTCCTTTCACATTACTCCCTCTCAAACAGAATAAGCTTCGTCTTCACTGTCTTGGCTTCTTCTTAACTAACAAAAGTAGCACTGTCTCCCTCTTTACGTTTGGTTGCTTCACTTTCCTCAGGAAAACTACTTGCAGCCCCCTTCACAATGCTGGTGACCCTGGGAATGTTGGGTGCTGTGCACTTCCAGGGGCTGGCTGATTGAGTCCCTCCCTTGAGGACATCATGCAGTCCACTACGGATGGAATATGTGGGAAGAGGTGTTCAGGACTCCGGAGACAAGTCACCATGTGCCATCATCACCCTGGCACAGCCTCCTAATGATCAAAGTGCTCACCACAGCAATGGATTGTGAGGGTGAGGACATCGCTGTGATCCCTGGCTGAAACAGTCCATTTGTGTTTCCCTTCCCACCTGATCATCTCCCTCACTCTGAGCTTGAATTTGCTTTTATCATGAGAGTTTGTAGCCGTGGTTGTTATTAAAGCTGTCCTATCTAACCTGTTCAAAAGCTAGGTTTGGCTGGTGAGAAGGACAATACAGCATTTTTTTTTAATGAGATGATTTTGTTCATTTCTGCTACAGCATCATTCAAAGAAAAGAGAGCAGTGTTCATCAAAGATGTTTATTAATAAGGACTCTTCAACCACAAATTAAACTGATTGTCTGAACTAGCAGGGTGATAATAGCTATGTCTATAATGGATTACCTGTTGAAAGAGATTGACAGCATTCCTGAAGTCGTGGGGACCTTTGATAGTGTAAATTTACTATTTGAAGGAGCTACAGGATGAACAATCGATGTGAACAGAAATCAGGGAGGGCAACAAGGCTTGAACAGAGATGATGATTAGGCCTTACAGAAGGTAAGAAAATACCTTTAGAGAAACACAATGATTGTGCAGAAAGTGGAGGCTCAATGGCAGCAAAAATTTGTGGATATAGATCACTTTTTCAAATAAAATGATAAATGCGTTATCCAAGCATGTCTATGTGGTGTGCCTGGCAGAATGAATTCTGCTATGTTTATGGCTATTAGAAACAGTTTTAGAAGGGTATGCAAAACACAGACAGTACAAGCAGACTGAGGATAAGATTTTCTAAACCAGGTTTCACTCAAGAAGGTAAAGTGGGATAGTATTTACTACTTCACTCCTAATAATGAAAAAATCTCCATTGCAGAGTGTTTTACCAGTACACTACAGAGATGTAGTGTTTGATGCCACAGCACCTCTTGGTATGTATTATTGGAGATTATAAAGACCTATTACCACAGTTTCCTTTAACCTGTCGGAGGCAGACTGGCTGGTGTGCACCCCCATGATGCTGTGAGGTTTGGCAAAATGTGAGAATTGTCTTAAAAGTAGAGAAGCTTGGCTTCTGCTGAGTAAGTGAAACCAAAACTTGGTATTTAAAAGATATCTGATAAGATAAAGAACAGATTTTCATGGCAAATTTTTAACAATTGCAGAACAGATCTGGTGCCTGTATATGGCTTAAAAGTCTACTTTCTTGATGACTTGGTGTTGTGATCACAGTGGAACAGAACATCAATCAAGAGAAAGAAAAGGGAGGGAGCGAGAGACAAGGCAGAGGGTGTCTCTTTTCTAGAATAACTGCTGAACTAATCCTACCATATGTGGGGTGGGAATGAGCTGCAGAGGGTGAAGGCAAACTGGTGAATGGCAGCTGTTAAAAGCTGGGATGAAGACGGGACAGGATGTCAGCCAGGATAAGAAGAGCATCAGGAACAAAAACAGGAGCAAGTGGTTGAGTCAGGCAAAAGCCAAGCTAAAGGGTTTTCAGTCCATACAGAAATGGTAATCCAGAGCAGAAAGTCAAACTCACAGTAAAAGTGTATTTGGCTCCCCTGAGGAGAAACCTTAAAGAAATTTCAAAAAGGAAAATAAATAGCAGAAGAAATGAAGTTTGGTCTGGTAAATATGAACCAGACTGGACACAAAACAATGTTGACTTGTTAGACCATAATTATCGTGGAAGTGACAAGATGGTGTCTTTGGGGTGCACCTTCATTGCACGTACTCTCAGTGACCACAGATCATAGAATCACAGAATCACAGAATGTTGGGGGTTGGAAGGGACCTCTAGAGATCATCTAGTCCACCCCCGTTGCCAGAGTAGGATCACCTAGGGCAGCCACACAGGAATACATTCTTGTGGGTTTTGAAAGTCTCCAGAGAATAAGACTCCACAACCTCTCTGGGCAGTTTGTTCCGGTGCTCTCAGCCTTCTATTCTCAAGACTAAACAGCCCCAGTTCTCTCAAGTCTTTCTTCAAAGGAGAGATGTTCCAGTCTCTTAATCATCCTTGTAGCTCTGCCTTGGACTATCTCCCTATCTCTCCTAAATTGGGGAGCCCAAAACTGGACACAGTATTCCGGATGTGGTCTCTGCAGGGCAGAGTAGAGGAGGAGGAGAACTTTCCTAGACCTGCTGGACACACTTTTCTTAATGTACTCCAGGATCCCATTGGCCCTGTTGGATGTAAGGACACACTGTTTCCCCACGGACAACTTATTGTCCACTAAGACTTCAAGGTCTTTCTCCATGGGGCTGCTTTCTGGCAGGACGTACTCTAATCTCTACTGGTGCCTGGTGTTATTCCTCCCCAGATGCAGGACTCTACACTTGTCATTATTGAATTTTATGAGGTTATTCAGATGTTGCAAAAACAGCACAGGCAGTGTCTCAGTACTCAAAGATTGTAGTTATTATCTGATATAGTGACAGTCAGGATGAAAGCCAGAAAAGTAATGAAAGTATTGTTGAGTTTTGAGTTGGTTCAGTTCTTGAGTGGCAGGGCTGTGCAGCTAGCATGTGTTGGAGCTTAAGATGCCTTAAATGCATTGCAGGCCTGGAAAGAATTTAGAAAAAAAAAATCCCTTGTTATTAAAAATTAAATTAATTGTCCACCTGTTCTTTTGTGTGAGAGTTCTAAAACCTATGTGGAAAAGCCTCATGAATGTAAAGGCTGAAAATGTAGTTAATATTATGGAGATATCTTGAGTATAAAACTGAATTAGTGTCTCATGCCCAAGATAAAAAGACACATAACAGGGAGAGGCTTTATTTTTATAATAGGGAATTTGTGCAGGAAACTGGGACACTTTTTATCTTAGCAGTTAGCACCAGGTGTTAGCTGAGAGGGTAAAAAGAAAAGCTGAAGATGACAGAATTGAGAGAAGATTATTTTATCATGGGCTGTGTTCAGCTCTTTATGGACACAAAGTTTCTCAGTTGTTTGCAGAGCACTATGTGTGAGACTGTGATGGCTAGCATTTTGTTAGCTTCTGAAAGAAAAAATGGACAAGTTATTACCAAACCAACGTGGCAGAGTCATGTGCATAGAAGCCTCCAGCCTGACTATATGTTTCACAGACACCCTAATTTCTTTTCTGTGAAACTAAGCAGCCTTCTCCAAGCGTAGGGATTATAGGTTTGCAAAGATTATATCCCTCTTTTTCTTCTCACTACTGAAAATCAAAAATTTGTAGGCCATCTTCCATTATGAGATGGACAAGAGAAGAAGAGGAAAGTGAAAGATATATCATGGAGACAAATATCCATTGCCATGCTGCTTTCTGGGCTCCTCCTGTGCTGAGACTCCTAATCCTGTTTTTGCCTATCCCCACAATCAGAGCTGTGGGTCCTATGGTGGCCCTGACTGTCATGGCCAGGGTGCAGGTTAGAGCTGAGTGGTTTCTGCATAAGGTGTTTATATACTAATGAGAACCATACAATCATAGAATCACTTAGGTAGGAAAAAACATTGAAATCATCGGATTAACTGTGAATTTAACTCTGCCAAGTCCACTACTAAACCACGCCCCTAAGCACCACATCTACATGTCTTTTAAATACCTCCAGGGATGGGGAATCACACACTTCCCTGGGAAGCCTGTTCCCATGGTTAACAACCCTTTCAGTGAAGAAATTTTTCCTAATGTCCAATCTAAACCTCCTCCGGTGCAATTTGAGGCCATTTCCTCATGTCCTATCATTTGTTCCTTGGAAGAAGAGACCAACCCCCACCTGGCTACATCCTCCTTTCAGGCAGCTTTAGACAGCAACAAGATCTCCCCTTAGCCTAATTTTCTTCAGGCTAAACAACTCTAGTTGCCTCTGCTGCTCCTCGTTCTTGAGACCCTTCACCAGCTTTATCACCAGCTGATGAAGGAAAGTAAGCCCACCCCTTAGCACTTGTGAGACCCATTTGGAGTGCTGTGTCCCATTCTATATTTCCCAGTGTGAAAAAGTCAAGCAATAGAAGAGGGAAAACTGGCATGTGGACTGATTTAATTTGTGGCCATTGTGTGTGTTGAACCAGCAAAGCCTAGAATGAAGATTTCTTCAACAGGACGTGATGGTGACACAGAGCTTTTCTATTTATTTAGCGAAACAGCCCGTGGTTTGGAACGGTCCCTTTAGTCCATCACTGTGAACTGTCGCTTCTACAGGGTCCCACCCAGAGCAGGCTGCCTCACTCTCCTGCTGTCCTTCAGTCCAGGCAGCTCTGCCCAACAAGGGGAGGAAGCAGAATTGTTACCCTCAAAACCTTGCTTATTGTCAAAGATTAAACATCCATATCACATTAGTTTCTTCTTTTCCACTGATTTCTTAGCAAGCTGTTGCTCTTCCTTGTAGGATGAATATATTTTTATCATTTTCATCTTAATTTAAAGCCCCATGTGCCTGTAATTTTTAGATGTTTGTAGAAGCCCCTGGTTGGACCCTTTTTAGTGTCTGTGAGGAATTGAGGCCAATGTGATCATGCTGGCTGTGTTTGTATATATGTCTCTTTGTCCTCACTCGACAATTTTAACAGAGAAGTTATCAAAGACATCAGGTTCCAACACGTTTCTCTTGAAACAGGTGACTAGACAGAGGACAGAGAACACTCCCTCAGAGTGAAAGGTTAGGAAATTGCTCTTTTTTAGGTGTAAGAGAGTCCACACAGATGGTTGCCATCAGAAATCAAGTTTCCAGAAAACTGCTGATTAAAGAACTCCATTCTGATTAATTCTTTTCTTCCCTCTAAGCATAAAATTGAATGATTTTGAATTTTCCTTATATGTTTTTAGGCATCCTAAACAGTGTAAGCTTACTTCTGCAGAACCAATGATGTCTTATTTTTAATGTTCTGTCCTGCTCCTTAATGCGTGTTACTGGACTAGCAAGTAGTCACAGACAAACATGTTTGGTTTTGCTTTCTCAGGGACAAAGACTAGATAATTTTGGCTTTAACAGTCTCTCATACTCCTGTTTTCACAGAAGTCCAGGCACATACATGAAAGTGCTGTGCTGGGTGAATCCTCTTTCCTCTTCACAATCCTGAGCATCATTTGTTTCTGATGGCAGTAAAAGGCTTACCAAGTCCTGTTCAGGATTTATTCCTCACAGCCCTAATAAATGGACAGCATATTCAGAAATCTTTTCTGCAAAAACATACTGCTAACTTCAGAAAGTGCAGCCTCTTAGAAGAGACTGAGCTGAAAAATAAAATCACTGAGTGGAACTGGTTCTGTTAGCTTAAATCAGGACACTCATGTTGCAGTCCAGACCGGGAAAAGAGGAACAAACCAACCCTCAGCTCTACAATTATGTCCTTGCACTTCCTCACTGATTGCTTTTTTCTTGTTCTGTGCTGAACTTTCTGGAAATCTTATTTGTTTTAAAATGTACTTAAGCCTAGGCTTAAGAGTTTGTCTTCTGATTCCCTAGCTCTTTGTTTAAGTTCATTTAGCAGTCCTGAATTTAATTTGAGTGGGATTAAAAATTGAACTTTAAACCTATTAGCTAATGAAGAAGCTCCATATACTTTATTTACTGTCTCCTTTGTATGAGGTTGCTTCACCTTTCAAAGAAGACATTATGGCTATTTTGGAATCTAGTCCTTTCCGGGGGGAGAATAGACATTTTTCATAGCATTTTATCTGACTCTTTGTAAATTTAAAATGCTTTATTTTAAATTGACCTAATTTCTTTCCATTTTAACTTCAGTGTAATACCTAAAGTACCTATCTGATCCAAAAATGGGCTCACTTTTTGCAGCATACCTTGTGGGCTGGTATAGGAGTCATGTATAGACTAAGATTTCAGTAGTTTTTTGACTTGCTGCCAAATAACAAATAGCTTTACAGGAAATATTAGTCCCCTTTTGATTGTAAAAGACATAAAATCAAATGTTGTATTGGTAATTTATAAATGCTTCTCTTCTGGTTCTTAAATGTCACTGTTCCAGTACTGTTGTAACTGCAAGGAATTTGTTTATACTGGATAATTAGTTTAAGGAAGCTGAATGTCCTAATTGCTCTTGTGCATGTGCAAAATTGCAACCACAAAACAACTGAATTCCATTTACTTTTCCAGGGGCTGAATTTGTTTCAGTGTGAAAGTTATATATAAAAAGTGATGCCACCATATACTACTCCTAGCTGTAGGCATGCTCAGAAATAAAAACTTAAATTGCAGGGCAGAAAGGAAAATATTTTCTAGATGTGCTGATTTCTTCTATCATTCAAGTGCATGTGTCCAGAAACGGAGTCAGTAATATTGGGTTTTGCTGCACACTTGCATCATAGATGCTGCACATTCAGAGCTACCCTTTTGCAAAGTAATCTGTGATGAGTAAGTTTCTTGCTATCACCCAGGAATCAGAAAGAACAGTAACAGAAAACTTGGGCAAATTCTTGATAGTTCCTTCAGAATGTCATTTAGTTACTTGGGAAACTGCACTTGGTCAGCAAGTTCCACATATTAGGCTGTCAGTGTTTATTTCAAACATTTTTCAGACAGAAGGCTCTCCAATAGATGGATAGAAAACTGATCATACAATACTCTTCCAGCAGTTACCAAGCCAAAATTTTTTCCCTCTTATCTGCATGTGATTTTGCTCACAGACCAGCCTGTGAGGCTGGGTACCACTCTTTAAATCTGGCTATGCAGAAGCCAGCTGGAAGACTGCCATCACTTTCAGTGGAGTCAGAATTTCACACCCCTCCCCGTATTATTGCAAAAGCCCGGATATGCATAAAAAAACCCAAACCTCACAAGTCTCTCAGACCCTTGGGGAGAACAGTAATAATAAAAGCACAGACAAGCCAAGATACACATCACAGAAGCATCCAAGTGCAAAGCACAACGTAATACTAGTCAGGGAAGTCTTTTTAGACCTACCTTCTGATATGTAAAGAGTTCAGCTGCACTCATTTCCTTTCTCTGAAATAGGTATCTGGCTTTATGCCTAGGTTTGTCTACCTGCCACAGATACAGCTTTAGTATATGTGAGATTTGCTTTCAGCTTCTTTCAAACATGAGAAAGGTGAAAACTTGAGGTTGTGGTCTCAGTGCTGAATGTGAGCACATCGCTCTGTAGCACAAGTGGCTCCAACCCAGGCGTGGTTAACACTGCAGCACTTCACTGCTGGTTCCATCCGTCAGAAGCTCTGAAGTAAAATGACATTGGATGAAGATTGTTGTTTATCTATCCTGTTGTGGTAAGGGAGAATAAAAGGGTACGGTCTCTGTAGCAAGAGCACACACTTTTACCAGCAGCAGACAGTGTAAATAACAGAAGCTACAGGGGGCTTTGGTGGAATACTAAGACACACACATACGTCAAATATTGTAAGGAAAAAAATAAAAGAATGAAAACAGATAACCAGCTGAAAACAAAAACCAAATAGTTCTGATGGAGAGTCAGCTGCCTTATTCAGTAACAAAAACATCTGAGTTTTACATCCATTCTTAAACCCCATTGGAGGTCAAATAAAGCTCTAGGGGAAGCCAGTTACCCAGTCTGGTAAATGCCTTGATTATCTTCATTTCAGCTACTTTAATGGTTTTGTGAAACAATTAATTTTCAGGTATGCCTCTGGTTTTATTTTCTAGTAACACCAACCCACCCTGAAGATTGTCTATTTACCAAAGGAAACGGAGGGGTTCATTACAAGGATGATCAACAAAGTCAAGCAGGACTGACAAAATCCGTGTTGCTTGTTGGAAGTAGCAATGATGTCATACTGGAGGAAGGAAAAAAGGAATAAAGCAACAGGATGTGTATGAGAATTTGAGAAGAGAGGGGATCTCCCTGGGAAACCAGCTGTCATGCTGCATGATACTCTATCCAAGATTCAATGGCAACCAGGTTCTTAATACCATTTGTGGATATTAAATGAGGAGAGGAGAGGAGAGGAGAGGAGAGGAGAGGAGAGGAGAGGAGAGGAGAGGAGAGGAGAGGAGAGGAGAGGAGAGGAGAGGAGAGGAGAGGAGAGGAGAGGAGAGGAGAGGAGAGGAGAGGAGAGGAGAGGAGAGGAGAGGAGAGGAGAGGAGAGGAGAGGAGAGGAGAGGAGAGGAGAGGAGAGGAGAGGAGAGGAGAGGAGAGGAGAGAATTAATTTCAGCTGAAAGGGACCTGAAAATTACATCTAATCAAACTGAGAAAGAGCTCTTGTCTTTCAATGCATACTGTAGTGTGTCATTACTCTTACAAACGACATTCGTGGAAAATGGAAAAAGGCACGTGTTAGTACATTATACTATAACTCAAACAATTTAGTTTAAGAACTGTCAGGTGTATGTAGCTTTAGGAGCCTTCCACACTTGCAAGGTTATATGCCCTGTAACAAGACTTTAGAAACTATTTTTTTCTTTTCTATCAGTATCATTCACCAATGCAATTAATTATTCATTCATTTGCCAATAACAATGTCTGATAACATTTAAAAAATAGAGTACTGACTATTGCTGTCTTTTGTGAAGACTAGTCAAGTCTATTATCGTGGGAAATCTTGTCTCTTTTTAACAATTGACTGATAAAAGGAGAAGAAAACTGATTATTTTCAGAGCTGTCAGCTGTTACTCCACCAGTTTAATTTTCTGTGCCTTTCAGGTCTGCCCTGCTTCTCAGCAGAGTCACCTGGCACCACTGTGGCAATGAGTTGAGCCTAAGAGTATATTACCTGATGGTTGCTCACCTCACAACTGTACATGGTGGTCCCAAGACATGTCAGGTGTTTACAATGTTTCCAAAGTCTGTTCTGTCCCATCTCTATAATGAGTGATATAAAACCTTTTTTTTTTACAAGTGCTATTTTCATAGAATCATAGAATCCTAGAATGGCGTAGTTTAGAAAGGACCTTAGAGATCATTTAATCCAACATCCCTGTCATGGTCAGGGACGCCTCTCAACTGGATCAGGCTACACAAGGTTCTGTCCAATCTGGCCTTGAACACCTCCAGGGAGGGGGCAGCCACAATGTCTCTGGGCAATTTATTCCAAAGTCTTGCCATCCTCATACTGAAGAATTTCTTCCCAAGATCTAATCCAAATCTATTCTACTTCAACTTAAACCCATTTCCCCTTGTCCTATCAGTGGACACTCTTGGAAAAAGTCCCTCCCCAGCCTTCCTGTAGGATCCCTTCACGTACTGGAAGGCAGTTATTAGGCCGCCCTGAAGCCTTCTCTTTTCAAGACTGAACAATCCCAGCTCCTCCAGCCTGTCCTTGTAACAGAGGAGCTCCAGCCCCTGCATCATCTTTGTGGCCCTCCTCTGAAAGCACTCCAACAGATCTATGTCCCTCTTATGTTGGGGACACCAGAACTGGATGTAATATTCGAGGTGGGGTCTCACAAGAGCAGAGTAAAAGGGGAGAATCGCCTCTCTTGACCTGCTGGCTACGCTTCTCTTGATGCATCCCAGGATGGGGTTGGCCTTCTGGGCTGCATGAGCGCCCTGCCAGCTCATGTTGAGCTTTTCATCTATCAACACCCCCAAATACTTCTCTTCAGGGGTTTAATTGTTGTGTAACAAAGCACGTGTCTGCTATCATATCATATATGTGTATGTATCATATATCTTCATAGGTTATGTAATTCTTCTCCTTTTTGTTGTTGTTAAATTAACATATTCCATTTCCTTCAGGTATATATGCAGCATCAGGCTGAAATGTTTGAGGAGATATTCATTTGCTGCTAAAATCAAACAGACAGAGGTGAAAAGGCCAGAGAGCAACCAGAAAATAAGTGTAGGGTATTCAATATAAAATCTTTCACCTGCTGATTTGGGACTGCAATTTGACTCTAAAGTATTCAGATAATAAATGTTTCACAATCCTTCCTAATAAATTCTTCCTAATATGTTTGCATGGTTCCAGGAAAAAAAAAAAAAAATCAACCAATAAAAAGCTGTACTTCTACTCAGAAGAATAAAAATATATTTGTCAGCCATAAATATAAAAATATAAAATAAGTCTATAAAACTTACTTTTTAGTACCTACTAACTACAAGGTGGCAATGGACTCTTGACAATGTCATTAAATAAATAAAGTGAGGTGGAATCATATTCCAGCATTTGATCTCTATCTGCGTCTGTCTGTCTGAAGGATCAGATGTAGAATTAACATGCATAAACTTCTCTCCCTTATTTTTGTTGAGACAAACTTATTCCAAAAGGATTATCACATCCAGAAATTAGAGAAACATCTCTGGCCATTGTGGGCTTTGCATCAATGAAATTGTTAAACTGTAGACGACTGGACAAAACTGACAACTGTAGTCCAAATTGTGTTACCTAGAAAGTAGCTACCTTTATTCCCTTAATAGATCCAGCAGCATCCTTACAAGGGTAGGTCATGTACTTGCCACCTGTTTCTGAAGAACTTTCTTCAATAGCATCTGTTACCCATTACTTATGCCTTTTTTATTGCTTAACAAGGGGTAATTTCATAGCACTGCCCAGCTTTATCCCTCTAGTTTTGTTGCGATTTTATAATCAGTACCCACTGCTATTTGCACTGACATCCTCCCTGGTTCAACGAAGGAAAACAGGAGAATGACAGTTCTTTAAATGGTTTTCAATATTAGTTTTAGTTTTGACTGTCCTTTTACATCGCATATTTCTATTGCACAGGTGGGATGATTCGCACACCATGTATCTGCAGGATAGAATTAACTTTTAAGAAATTTATAAACCAAGTTTTTCCTTTTTTTTTTTCCTTTACATTTTTTGAAGTGGATTTCATGAAACTGCGTGTATCAGTAGTTTGCAATGGTGATTAGAAACCTGCAAGCCACAGGAAGTGGTGTCTATTTCTTTATGGTATTAAGCTTATTTCAGCATGTAGTTAACTCCCAATTGCTATGACTGTGAACATTAGAAAATGACTGACCAAAGTAATATTTTTTTAAGGTTCTGATGGCATATCAGAACGACACTGGAGCCCAGGGAGAAAACACCAGGTATCTGTGTTTTTTCTCTCTGTGGGATGTGGTTAGGATGAGCCAACAGCAACAGACCAAGATCATTAGTCATGTCCCGCCTTGTGTCAATGCTATTCACACACACACAAATATTCTAAGAACATATGCAATACTTGGTAAAGATTGTGTGGTAAGAGGACATTGACTGCTGAGAAGAAATTGATTATCAACACTACCCTACAGCCAAAAAAATATAGCAAACAAACCTTCTGTGAAGAAGAGATATTCTGCAGTCAAAAAAATTCTTGGAGCGAAGAGTAACAAATAATGAAACTATTAAATAGGATACAAGTGACACAGTAGAGTTTATTTTGAAAATAAGCCTGCAATGAAAGTAGGAAATGTGTAATTGGTGATAACCTCTTTGTTAAGAGAGAACTGTGGACTTTTGGATTACAAAATAATAAGGGTCTCTAGACATTTCTGCATGTTACTTGTCAAAGGACTCCATAAAACACATAAGATCCAGTCAAGACTGACCTTGGTTACAATTTTTTTTTCACCTGATCCCTAGTACTGTAAGGAAGGGGACATTTTATTCTTGGTTTCATCTGGTGTTGAATGCAGTTTACTGGAGGCACCACCTTTCCTTCCAGCCTTTCTTTGGGTTTTCTGTGGAATGTATTGAAAACTGCTTTTGAAACCCTTGTGGGTTTTTTTTGTTTTTTTCTTTTAATCTGATGTTAAGGTCCAAATTTTCAGTCTGGCCAAGGAAAAGCCCCACAGACTTCCTCTTTTATATCAACACCTGTGCTGTCACCCTCATCTCCATCATAAATGCAATTGTTCTAGTAAATCTTTGAAAATCATACATTGTTTGAAACAGCTTAGAAGTAACCATTTCATTTTCTCCACTAGTGAGGAACAGAGATTCACTGCTGAGGTGTCTGCACGCATTGTGCAGTGTTTCAGTGTCCACGACTGGCCCTCAGCTGTAGTTACAAGGGCTACATAAAAGCAAAACTTAAGTATGACTTTGTGGCGAACTGGATGTCACTGTAATGGACTCAGAACTGAGGGCCATGATGATGGCAGAGTAAGTCAAGGGAGCAGCAGGGAGCTGAGCACAGTTTTGTATTGTGGCCCCTTTGAAAACAGTATACAGAAGAAAAGCACACAAGGAAGACACATCCGCAGGGAAAGGGAGTTGCCAAGATACCAGTAGAGTGCTCAAGTGAAAGATCAAATTCATGTAAGGTATGTTTGAGGGGCTTTTTCCTACAGTTCTGTTCTGCGTGCAGTAAAAATGTACCACTGGATCACTGGTATTGCTGATTGCTGTTTCCAGCTTCTAGTCAAGGAACTTAGTGCACTCTGCAATTATTTCATAAACCTCTAGAAAATTCATTAGGTGAGGTAGATATGTAGATGAGGTTTATCTACAATGCATGAAGTGGAAAACTTGATTGTTTTTGCATAAATGTCTCACTGAGAATATAGCCCCGACCTTCATCTTTTCTCACCCTGAGCTTCATCTTTACCAGACCTGAGAATGTTTTTTTGTTATTATTGTCTTACCAGATATACATCACCAAAGCTGTTTCAAAATGAAGTGGCAATCCCTGTTGATTCCCATGGGGGAATCAACAACGTGTTTTTCCAAAACACAAGAATATGGAGAGAGGGGGATTAGAAAATGTCAGTGCCAGGACACTGCAGGGACCAGGGACTAGTGGGTACCGGCAGTCTCCTTCTGGGGTGGCAGGACAAGAGCTGGCAGCCAGGACCATCCCCCTGCCCCATCCAGGGAGCACAGCAGATAGGGGAGCATGAGAGGCAACACCAGGCACCACTATGGGTGCCCATCAAATACTCATCCTGGAATGCTGTTTTTGCTTTAAGAAATTTTTTTTTTTAAATGTATGCTCCATTTTGACTTTTGTTTTGAAGTGATGGGGGCCTTAAGAAACACGATCTAGTACAGTAACTTGAAAATGAAAAGTTGTGTTTCCTGTCTAGTCAAATGAAACAGTTCATTTGGCCTAAAATGCAACAAAACACTTTGTCTTGAGACAATAAAATATTTTGTGTTGACACAAATAATTTTTTTTGTTTCAGTTTTTTGGTTCAGCTAAAATACCCCCAAAATCCATTATTCGTAGTGATTTAATCTTTCTCCTCTTCCTGCCAAACTACAGAGCTGATGACATTTGTAATAATTTAAGTGAAATTATATAACGCATTCTGGCATACTGGAGCCCTGTCATTTATTTATGGCTTTCTTTCATGACTGACCTTGGCTGGACTGGAATTACCAATGGAAAGCACAGTGTTTTATCATTTCTTGATTTATCCAGGCTTCAAATCAGAAGTTTTATGCTGAGCTGTTATCAGAATAAAATAGCAAAACTCAACCAAAATGAATTTAACTTTGAAGGGATTTTTTTTAGTAGTTTTTATTTGTATTACGACAAACTTTAGGAGTCCAAATAATGAACTAAGTATCCATAATACTTACCCATAATACCTTCCACTGGCAGCATCATCACCAAAGCTAGTATTTTGTACTAAAACCAATGCTCCAGAAATTCTGAGGTAATTAACAACAAAAAAAAAACAACAGAAGAAAAATATGTGGTCATCTGTATGGTTCCCAATATTGCTATATAAATGATACTGAGTGGATTTGAAATTTTCTGTTCAGACTATTGGACTGACAACTACTTATCCTTAAAGTCATGCATTCTTTATAAGGTTTACATAATATTTAAATATAAAATATGTACATATGAGTATCAGCCAGTTTCAAAGTTTACTGAATTAACAAATCACAGAGCTTAAACATGATTAATTGTTAGGACACTAGTATGTGAAAAGTATTCACAATCTCTTTTTTTCTGCTAACATCAGGCAAGCTAACCTGAAATCTGCTGCACCACCATTTTAAATCAATTTAAGTGTTTTCACTGGGATGAATGAGAGCAGAATAAAGCCTTCCATTAGCCCTTTCTGAATTAAGATTCAGTTTCTGTAGGTCTTGCATATGAGATTAAATTTGTTGTGGTTATTTTTTTTTCCTTCTGATTAGAAGCAGAAGTCTTGAGACTTTACTCCTAACTTCTATGAACAAGACAAGAAGAGTTGAAAGATTTCTAGTATGTTGAAACAAGCCTGCACACTGACAGCCCTTCTTTTGGTGTATAAACATGTAAACCAAAATGGAGAGCCTATGGGAATTTGAAAATTACTCTTTGACAATCTTCTCTTTGATTCGAAGTTTCAAATGAAACACCTCTTCCACAGTATGAAGAAGCTAAGAAAGAAATTTTTGTCTTTAATTTAAATGTTTATGAACCATTTTAAAAGAAGGCGAGGAAGTTTCCTCAATAAATGTTCTCATAGTATGCATGAAAAATTGAATAAAACATCCATATTCATATTCCCATACTTCACAATCTCATCCCTGTACTGTAATAAGATAGTGAAGTCACCAGGTGACTGAATATGGTTAGAAAGATGTGTGCTATGCTGGTTTGTTTGGTGGGGGGGGGGTGGGGAGGGAAAGAGAAAGAAATAAATTTTCTGAAAGAGTTAATGGAGCACTGCAAAATCATTGAGGGTTGGTTTAGCTCACTGGGTTGAGCGTGGTGCTGAAACACCAAAGGTTGTGGGTTTGATTCCCTTTCGGTCCTCATGTGTTGCCTGATCTAGTTGAGAGGCGTCCCTGCCCATGATAGGAAGGTTGGATTAAAATGATCTCTAAGATCCCTTCCAGCCTAGGCCATTCTATGATTCTGTGATTTTGTTTTTGAGTGTGGCATACCCTAGCCCTAACAATAAAAAAATATCCCCCACAAAAATGATAGCAGTTAGCTTTCTGCTGAAGGGAAAATGGTATGATTTCTGACACCAGTTGTACAGGATCTCAGTGTCAGAGATTTATAAACCAATTTAAATACTGCTTTCAAACTGGCTTGACAATCAAGAGAAAACTATTACTGTTTAATATTTAAACAAAATGTTTAATGTTTGAACAGTAAAATTATTTTCTGCATGGTAAAATAGGTGGAAGAACTGCTTACAGCAGTTTAGGGAGAAATAACAAGAAGTAACAGGATAAGATTCAGTGAAAGAAGAACGGAGAATGAAAATCAGATAAAATGCATAACAGTGGTTAACTAGAATATGAAACAGTTTCTTGGAAGCAGAGGTGAAACTAGAGGACTGAGGTTCGTTACGTCTAGACTGGACACAATCTCTCCGAATTTTAAGAAGAATCAACTTGACATAGTATTTAGCAAGTATGGGGTTTGTTTCATGCCTTTGAAGTTTGATTTCAGCCCCAAGATCAACACTAGCAATTCGCTAAACTAGGGAGATTTTCCTCTTCTAAATGCTCCATACTCATGCATGTGGTGTCAGGATTACAGAGAAGTCCGTAGTATCCTTCAAGCTTTAAATTAGGCAAAGTATATAGTGTTCATTACTATTTAATATTTCAGAATAAGATTTTCAAAATTATATAGCCCCAGAGTTTCAAAAGAAATTTAGTGTTTGAATTCACAAGATTGTGTTGAAAATCTCTGTTTGGGTAGAGGAGTGACAATGACTGGTGGCTCTGGCAAACTACAAAGTTTGGGCTCGACTCTGCCCTCTGATGTGCTTGCAGATACCCAAAGTTTACTCTTGCCTATTAAACCTGTTCCTTCCTGCAGGGCAACGAGGTAACTAAAACTCTAAAAGATGTTTTAACACAGAGTTTGGTGATCCAGGTGACTGAACAAACAACTGTCAGGTGTATTTGTCTACATCAGCAAACAGTGGTATTCTATGTTTTTCACCATGGCACATTTTAATTCATCATTGCCATTTTGTCCTGCAGAAGTGTGTTCCAGTAATCCAGTGTGTTCACTCCACACTATTTACATCTTTAAAAACTTACTTTAATGTGTCTAGTTCATTTAACCTCCAATGTCAGGGTTTGGGGTCTTCTTTTGTGGGTTTTATAGTCAAATACAGAATTTCTCAGGGTTGGGGCTCATGGAGAAGACTTTTTTTACCCCTTTCGTCATTGCTTTTCAAGTTTTTGTGAGCTCCCAACAGGATGCATTGCAAAGTGGCTTTGTTCCATTTTGCTTTGTTTTTCAAACTTGTACAACATTACAGAAATATGGTTCTGGCCTTAATTATTGCTACTTAACATATTCAAATGTGCTTTCTTTCACATTAGAAACATTAGAAAACAGATATTATATATGCTGTAAACAGTGTTTTCAAGGATCACAATATGTTTTCATTATTTTTAGTCCTTTCATACTATCCGTATGTACCTTTAGCTTTTCATAGCCAGAGTCCTACTTTGTCACTGTATTCATGACTTAGCAAATCATTTAAAGACGTGCTCTCCTTTCATAGTGGAGGATTCTCTGTCATCAAATTTAAACATTTGTTTTGTTAATGGTCATGGAATCTTGCACCATAAATAACATGTTCCATTAGATCTTCACTGTTTTAGGAATCTTTTCATGGGATACTGTTTTGCTGTAGGTGAAAATGAAGACACAAACATTTTCAAGCTCAAGGCAATTATTAGTAGCTTTTCTTGTCAGTCTGAAATGCCCCACATTCCTTTTTAAGTGCATTTCTCTCAGATTAGGTGTCAGGCAATAATAGCCCACTGGAAGGTCAGATCTGGAGCTTTTCAGATGGATAAGGCTAAAAGAAACTCTCTTACTTGTGCTTTCACTGGACAACATGAAATGCCTCCAGCTTTGTGAAATACTTTCTTGATGGTTTTCACACATCTTGTTTCAGCTGCAGCTAAAAACCATAGTTGTTGTATAAAGAGGGGAGAGCACTTTATTTAGAAGCAGGGATGGAGTGATTAGTTGAATTTTAATAGTGAATTTGTTTGCTTCTCAGATGAAGAGCTGTGAGTAAAGGAGAACTTCTTGTTCTATTCAAAGTTTAATTGTTCTTTACCCCTGTTACATACCTCTTAATTGTTTTACCTCTGTTTGGATTTGGCATATGAATATTTGCTACTTTCTCCTGTGTATAAAATTAGTCTCACTATTAAATTATTCTCCATGGTAATGAGATAATACTTAATGAAAGGCAGAAACCATTTTGACAGATCCCTGGACATGGAACTACATACTGACTCGTCAGAGGTATATTCAGGTGGAGATTTTCAGAGGTACAAATGGATTTTTGGGGTTGGAAATAACATACTGAAGAGAGCTGTATTTGAATGTTTTACCTTCCCACAGGTGAGGGTTGTACTCAAATGTGGTGTGTGGAGACTCCACCTCTCTTCCTGGCAGGAAAATTTATCGTCACAGAGGCTGTAATGGGACAGTTAAGGTAGTAAAGACAGGAAAAGGATTTATACTTTTTTAATCCTTTTTGGATTTCTGTATGGTAACTTTTGTTCATTTCTACTAGTACAGCCATTGCCATGGTGATGTAGATACAGTGAGCCTGATCCTTTTCAGTTAATCTGTTGTGAGATTTTTGCATTATAATGGTCTGGGCAGAGCAAATGAGGAAAATGTGGTGCCTCTACATGTCTTCTGCAGCACATAGTGACTTATCCCAGATAACGCCGGCTTCCTTAGGAGTATAGAGGGCGCAGAGCACATCCTCCCAGAGAGGTGGAAATGCTAACCTCCCCTTTTACTCTTGCTCAGGCATCACCATGTTGTAGGGAAGAGCCTTCTGAAGGGCAAAGGAAAAGAGAAGAGAGCGAGCACTTCCACCTCCAGGCTGGGCTTCTCTCAAACTTGGTCTTCCCTGCACGATGATGCGGGCACATTCCTCATAGAAGAGGTAAAGTCTGGCCTGGAATCACGTGCAATGACAGTGGCCTGTTCAGCAGAGGAAAAAGCTGCCCAATGTGTCAGCATCTTATGGAAGACCAAGCACCAATCCTCTCTTGTGTCACAACACCAAGGAAAGAGTGGGCAGAAAAACTGAAAAATCTCCATTCTAATGTTTTCATGGATAAAGCAACCCTTTCCTCTTGTGTCTGGCAAGACAAAAAGCCATCTAAATGCATCTTTGTGCCAATAATCTCCTATCAACAGTGAGGAGCAATATAGATGATTCATTACCACTTTAGAGTATGCAGTACAACAAACCAAAATATTAGAAAGAATCCTACTGAAAAGCCAAGTTTCCTGCCACTTTCCTCAAAGCCATCAGGTAAGACATTTTCCGATCAGTAACATTATACAAAATCATTATTTATGGACCTGCTTTTTAACCATAGACACATTCAGGAAGAAAATGTATTTTCTTCAAAACTCCAGTACCTCCACCTTCTATTTCTGGTGCTCAACTATCTAAACAATGCTTAACCAAGGCTTAAAATACTTTATTTCTAAATATATATATATAATACTATGTGTCTGGGGGAAAAAAAAAGGTCATAGAATGTCTTGCTACCACACAGAAACAACAGGGAAAATACTGAGAAACAGTAGAGTGGTAGCCCCTGGGGCAAGCAGGGAAGGGAAAGGTAAAAGCTAAGCAGAGACTGCAAATTAATCCAATACTGTCAGCAAGCTGCTTTCCCATCACCAGTCTGTTACCTGAATGCAGCTATGTCTTGTTTCAATATTTCATGTGACTGTGACCGCATCACACTTGGTGCAACACATAGAGAGCTGTGTGTATAGTGCGTGTTGGAGATTAAAACAGTTTACTTGTAGAATATTGGAATTAATTGTGGCATTGCTTAAAATTACGATGAACTGCAATTCGTTTTGTCTTATGAATGACATTGCTTGGCATAAGTACCCAGATTTACTGAAACATTAGGCCCAGACTGTGGACTTTTATCTAAGTACTGATTACCTTAGACTGAAGAAAGGCCCAGAAACCAGAGCTGAGAAAGATAAGATTAACAGAAACTGCATCCCAGAGGTAAAAAAAAGAATGCACACCTGGAGAGAGGGAAAGGATATGAGGACAAGAAAACTCTAGACCCAAATATTTCTATTGGACTGAACCATAGTGTGAGGGGAGGTCAGCTTGGATTGTAAGAGCATAATTGTCCAGGGATTTCTTTGTTTGGGGACCCTCTCAGAGGGTCTCAACTCAAGCTGAAGAAAACCGACTTTGTGGCAGAACCTAGGGTCCCAACTCTTCTTTACAGTCAGGGGCTAGGACTGGATCCAGCCACAGCTAGACTCCTCTCCAGAAAGAACTTTAGAAAGCAAGGGAGTCTAGTCTGAACCTCACGATTGGGCAGGAGGGTCTTTGTGGACTCTTCTATAACAGTGTGCCTCTGACTAATACGTCCAGGACTTGCCAAGCCAGGGAACAGCCAACAGTTCCAAGGTGTTCAAGCCAAGCATGGAGGTTAGGGTGCACTGAAAAGCCCTTTGCCTTGTATTGTTGACAGAGGGGTTCATTGCCCCTGCATCCATCTTAATCCATATACCCTGCAATCTCCAGCAAAGCAGGAGGACTGTAATGCTCCTGGCCATTTCAGACACCTGACAGGTTCTACCAGACCCCTTTCAAGCAGCAGAAACAAGGAGGTGAAAGCACAGAATAAACACACCAAAATAACAAAAGCCAGAGCAGGGAAAGAACGAGAGAGGGAGAAATTACAACAGCAACAAAATGTCAAGGGGAACAAGTTTTGAAACAAAAGAAAAATAGGTCAGGTTTTAGCTTTATGGGAGTCTGCAACAATGTAAGTGATGTTGGAAAGAAGTTTCATTTGAATTGCTCTAAGCACTGTGTTATTTGGCAGTAGATTGTTTCTCCAGTCAGATTTTGATTCTATACTGTTTTCTAAACCTTCAAAAGAACTCGCTCTAGGAGCATTTTCAGAAATAGCAGCTGTTGGGTTAAAGTCACAAACGGTCACAGTGTTTCTTTCCTCCAAATGAATGCAGCTGCCTAAGAGTCTATCCCTGCAATGTGATCGCTTCTGGGAATGTAAATTGGCAATGATGAGGTAGAGGAGAGATAACCAGAAGCAATTAATAGAAGCACTGGGGTGGATGCTAGAAGGATTAGGGGCACAGGTCGAGTTTGCCTGAATTCCTTCAATTACAAGGAAAAATACTGAGAGGTTAAAAAAAGTGCACCAGATTAATACTTGGCTTAAAGGGTGATGTCTGTGGTCCATTCTGGGTTTTTTCAACCATGGGGAGAACTACACAACACCTGGCCTACTGAAACCAGATGGAGTTCAGATGACTCCAAGGGGAAATGAGCCGTCAGGATGATCTTTAAACTAGATGTGAAGGGGGAAGGAGTTACAGCCAGGTCAAATGAAGACGACCCTGGGAAAGGCATAACAAGGCATAACAGCATTGGGAGTGAAACTACTAACCCAGCTGAAGTGTAACTGTACTTCATCGAGGGCTCCACGTACTTTATCAGGGGCTCAGCTCAAATGCCTCTATAGAAATGGCTGCAGCTTGAGCAATAAAGAAGAGGAGCTGGAGATGCTCGTGAGCCTGCAGCACTATGACCTGATTGGCATCACAGAGACATGGTGGAATGACTCCTGTGATTGGTGTGTTGGACTAGAAGAGTATAAACTCTTTAGGAAGGAAGGGCATGGGAAACGAAGAGAGGATGTTGTCCTCTATGTCAATGAACAGCTAAAATGCATGGAGCTCCACTTGGCAAGTGATGACAAAAAGAGCGAGTATCTGTGGGCCAGGGTGAAAGGAAGGGTAGGAGACATTACAGTGAGAATCTGCTACAGACCACCTGATCAAGATGACCAAGTGGTTGAGGCCCTTCATAGGCAGACAGGAGTCACTGCTCCTTCACAAACCCTGGTGATCATAGGGAATTTTAACCCAACATCAATTGGAAAGACAACACAGCAGGGCACAAGCAATCCAGGAAATTCCTGGAATGCATTGATGATAACTTCCTCCTACAAGCAATAGACGAACCAATGAGAAGAGATGCCATGCTACACCTTGTCTTCATCAACAAGGAGGGGCTGGTGGGCAATGTTAAGCTCATGGGCAGCCTTGGGTGTAGTGACATGAGATGGTGGAGCTTAAGATCCTAAGGGCAGTGAAGAAGGGGAAGCTCAGCAAGCTTGAAAGCCTTGGCTTCAGAAGAGTTGACTTCTGCCTCTTCAGGAACCTCCTCAGCAGTGTGCCATGGGACAAACCCTGAAGGGACTGGGAGCCCAGGAAAGCTGCTTGGCTTTCAAGGATCGTCTTCTTCAAGCTCAAATGCACTGCATCCCCAAAAGGAGGAAATCAGACAAAAAGCCAGGAAGCCTATAAAGATGAATAAGGAACTTCTGGCCAAAATCAAATACAAAAGGGGAATCCACAAAGCATGGAAGCAAGGACTGGTAACCTGGGACAATTACAAGGAAGTTACTCGGGAAATCAGAAACCAGGATAGGAGAGCTAAGGCCCTGACAGAGTCAAATCTGGCCAGCGATATTAGAAATAACAAATAGGATTTTACAGGTATGTAACAGAAAAAAAGAAAAACGAGAGAGAATGTGGGACCTGTCTGGAGGGATACAGGAGACCTGGTTACTGAGGCCATAGAGAAGGCTGAAGTACCTAATGACTTTTTTGCTTCAATCTTCACTGGTAACCACTTGAGCCACACCACCCAAGTCACAGAGGGCATCGTCTGGGTCTACGAGAGTGAAGAAACACCCAGGGTAGGAGCAGATCAGGTCCAGGAACACCTGGAGAACCTGAAAGTGCACAAGTCCATGAGACCTGATAAGATATATCCACTGGGCCTGAAAGAACTGGAAACTGAAGTTGCCAGACCACTAGCCATCATATCTGAGAAGTCATGGCAGTCTGGTGAGGTTCAAACACATTGGAAAATTGAGGTAAACCTCCAAGGTTTACATAGGGCCAGAAATTCACTTCCTTGTGACCTAATATGATCATTGTCTTCAGGTTAATAATTCTTTGTTCTACTTCCACACATTATTTTTAGCTGTTTTGGGTATTTTGGTTTGGTTCTGGATTTGCGGGTTTTTTTGGGTGGTTTTTTTTTTTTTCCCTTCAAAGATTTCTGTTGTTTTTGACTGAAATATATACCATTCTTTTGAACTAGAATTGCTGAAAAAAAAGTAAATGTGATGTCTCTTCTTTTATAATCTGCCAACTCAATAACTTTGTTACTTGATCAGAAGGTAATTGTCAGTCCGTGTGTTTTCTTTGGGAAAGGCTGAGTGGAGAAGAGTGCTACTATTTTATGACTGCTATTAGCTAGAAAGAATGCTTTGTCCTTTTTGTCCTCCAACTAGAAGCCCATAATTAACTTACAATAAAGAGCTAATTAGAGCAATACTTTTTCAGCTCTGTAATACAGTTACAAACTTACCGCCACTGAGACAGACAAAAGAAGACAATGAATGTATAGCAATGACTGAGAACAAAAATATAGGTGACAAGGTGTACCAGCTGCTACTTGTTTATGTCGGTGATTGCAGAGCATTACGTGCTTTTGACCCACTTCACACCTTTCTCTGCTATAAATAATTTCTGGTACCTGATGGCAATCACTGATATTTCAGATTTTACAGGCCTCTTGTCAGGAGACAAAGCTACCCAGTAGAAAAGCCAGCAGAAATGCTGGCAGCAGAAATGTTTCTTCCTTTTCGTCTTAGACAAAAGAACTCTCAGCAGTATAAAAGGCTCCATTTGAATGAACAAATCCTGTGTGACCCTGGCTGGGATAGTATTGCAGTAGCTTAAAGAGATAAATTATGTTTATTGAGATGAAATCTAAGATTTCTTTTAGATACATTCCAGTTGGTATATAAAAAATATATAAAAATCATCTCCAATTATATTTACAGATTCAGCCTTCATATCAATATAAAGTTTGTTATTGTCTACAAAGTAAGCTACCAGTTTTATTATTTTTTATGAGTTTTATCTTTTATCATTTTGTTTAATGACTTGAAACATTCAGAGAGTTTGTAGAAAATCGTAGAATGTGTTGGGTTGGAAGATCTTGAATATTGGAGCTGATCTGCATCTGATCTGCAATGCCCAGCCCCAGAAACACCAGTTTTCCTTCCTGTCATCCTGTCTCTGGTAGCAAAGGCTGTACGTTTAGCCTTTGAAAAAAGATTCCAAAATGAGACAAACTGGTTCAGGCTTGAATTTTGTCAGTCCTATCAAGGATATCTCATATGTGATAGTTCAGATCCTAAAGACTCGTGCTGACCTGCATCTTTCCCACATTGCCCAGACCCAGAAACACCAGTTTTCCATTCTAAAACCATATCTGTGGCAGCAAAGACTCAAAGTTTGTCTCCTTTGAATCTAGGATCCAAAATCAGACAGCTCAGCTCACACTTCAATTTTGTCAGTTCTATTAAGGAGGTCCTCTGTGAGATAGCTCAGATGCCTAAGATTGGTACTGATCTGCATTTCTCCTGCATTGCAAGCCTTAGAAACCAAAGTCTTCCTTCCTGTCACCTTCTCTCTGGGAGCAAAGGATCAACACAGACTCTTTTGAAGGTAGGGTCCAGAATGATACTGCTTTGTCAGGCTGGAGTTTTGTGAATTCAATCAAGGATATCCCATGTAAGGTAGCTCAGATCCCCACGTTTGATGCTTCTGTGGCAGGGCAATCCTGGAGAGATGCAGACCAGCACCAGTTTTTCTTCCTGCAATCTTTTCTCTGAGAGAAAAGACTAAACCTTTGCGCTTTTCAAGCTAAGCTCCAAAAGGAGACAGCTCGGCTCAGGCTTGAATTTGGTCAGTTCTATCAAGAATATCTCAGATCTGATAGCTCACGAATCCTAAAGATTCGTGCTGATCTGCATCTCTCCTGCATTGCCCAGCCTCAGAAACACCAGTTTTCCTTGCTGCCACCTTGACTCTGAGAGCAAAATCTGAACGTTTTACTCTTTTGAAGCTAGGCCCCAAAATGAGGCAGCCCGGCTCACGCTTGAATTTTGTCACTTCTATCAAGGATATCTCAGATTTGATAGCTCACGAATCCTAAAGATTCGTGCTGATCTGCATCTCTCCTGCATTGCCCAGCCTCAGAAACACCAGTTTTCCTTGCTGCCACCTTGACTCTGAGAGCAAAATCTGAACGTTTGCTCTTTTGAAGCTAGGCCCCTAAATGACGCAGCCCGGCTCACGCTTGAATTTTGTCACTTCTATCAAGGATATCTCAGATTTGATAGCTCACATCCTAAAGATTCGTGATGATCTGCATCTCTCCTGCATTGCCCAGCCTCAGAAACACCTGTTTTCCTTCATGTCACCTTCTCTCTGTCAGGAAATTCTGAACATTAGCTCTTTTGAGGACTTGGCTCCCAGAGAGAAGGTTACAGAAAGGAAAACTGGTGCTGGTCTGCACCTCTCCTGGATTGCCCTGCCAAAGAAGCATCGAACGTGGGGATTTGAGTTACTTAACATGGGATATCCTTGACAGAACTGACCAAATTCAAGCCTGAGCCGAGCTGTCTCATTTTTGGAGCCTAACTTCAAAAGAGAGAATGTTCAGCATCTGTTCCCAGAAAGAAGGTGGGAGAAAGAAAAACTGCTCTTTCGGAGATGGGGCAACGCAGGACAGATGCAGATCAGCAACCCACTTAGGTATCTCGTCTGTCTGACATGAGATATCCTTGACAGAACTGACCAAATTCAAGCCTGAGCCGAGCTGTCTCATTTTGGAGCCCAGCTTGAAAAGAGCAAACGTTCAGCCTTTGCTCTCAGAGAAGGTGGAAGGATGGAAAAGTGGTGCTGGTCTGCATCTCTCCTTGATTTCCCTGCCACTGAAAGATTGAAGTTGGGGAATTGAGTTACCAAACATGGGATATCCCTGATAGAAATCACAAAATTCAAGCCTCAGCCAACCTGCCTCAGTATGGAGCCTAGCTTGACAAGAGAGAACGTTCAGCCCTTGCTCCCAGAGACAAGGTGGCACGAAGGAAAACTGGTGGCTCTGTGCCGGGGTAATCCAGGAGAGATGCAGACCAGCACCAATTTTTCTTCCTGCCACCTCCTCTCTGGGAGCAAAGGCTGAACGTCTGCATTTGGAAGCTACGCTCCAAAATGATACAGCTTGGTCAGGCTTCAGTTTTGTGACTTCAGTCAAGGATATCCCATGTGAGGTAGCTCAGATCCCCATGTTTGATGCTTCTGTGGCAGGGCAATCCTGGAGAGATGCAGACCAGCACCAGTTTTTCTTCCTGCAATCTTTTCTCTGAGAGAAAAGACTAAACCTTTGCGCTTTTCAAGCTAAGCTCCAAAAGGAGACAGCTCGGCTCAGGCTTGAATTTGGTCAGTTCTATCAAGGATATCTCAGATTTGATAGCTCAATAATCCTAAAGATTCGTGCTGATCTGCATCTCTCCTGCATTGCCCAGCCTCAGAAACACCTGTTTTCCTTGCTGCCGCTTTGTCTCCGAGAGCAAAATCGGAACGTTTGCTCTTTTGAAGCTAGGCCCCTAAATGACGCAGCCCGCCTCACGCTTGAATTTGGTCACTTCTATCAAGGATATCTCATGACAGATTACTTAGATCCTAAAGACTGGTACTGACCTGCGTCTCTCCTGCATTGCCCAGCCTCAGTTTTCCTTCACGTCACCTTCTCTCTGTCAGGAAATTCTGAACATTAGCTCTTTTGAGGACTTGGCTCCCAGAGAGAAGGTTACAGAAAGGAAAACTGGTGCTGGTCTGCACCTCTCCTGGATTGCCCTGCCAAAGAAGTATCGAACGTGGGGATTTGAGTTACTTAACATGGGATATCCTTGACAGAACTGACCAAATTCAAGCCTGAGCCGAGCTGTCTCATTTTGGAGCCCAGCTTGAAAAGAGCAAACGTTCAGCCTTTGCTCTCAGAGAAGGTGGAAGGATGGAAAAGTGGTGCTGGTCTGTATCTCTCCTTGATTTCCCTGCCACTGAAAGATTGAAGTTGGGGAATTGAGTTACCAAACATGGGATATCCCTGATAGAAATCACAAAATTCAAGCCTCAGCCAACCTGCCTCAGTATGGAGCCTAGCTTGAAAAGAGAAATCATTCAGCCTTTGCTCCCAGAAAGAAGGTGGCAGGAAAGAAAACTGGTGTTTTTGAGGCTGGAAAATGCAGGAGAGATGCAGATCAGCACCAGTCTTAGGGATCTGATCAATCTCACACGAGATATCCTGGGTTGAAGTAGCAAAATTCAAGCCTGAGCCCAACTGCCTCATTTCAGAGCCCAGCTTCAAAAGAGCTAACATTCAGCCTTTCTTCCTAGAGAGAAGGTGTCAGAAAGGAAGATTGGCCCTGGTCTACATCTCTACTGGATTTCCCTGCCACAGAGGCATCGAACGTTGGGATTTGAGCTACCTCACATGGGATATACTTGACTAAATTCACAAAATTCAAGTGTGAGCCCAGCTGCCTCATTCCCGAGCCTAGCTTCAAAGGAGCTAACGGTCACTGTTTCCTAACAGTGGGAAGGTGGCAGGAAGGAAAACTAGTGGTTCTGAGCCTAAGCAATGTAGGATAGATGCAGATCAGCACCAGTCTTAGGCATCTGATCTATCTCACACAAGATATCCTGGATTGAAGTCACAAAATGCAAGCCTGAGCCCAGTGCCCCGTTTCGGATCCTCGCTTCCAAAGAGCTAACATTCAGTCTTTCCTCCTAGAGAGAAGGTGTCAGAAAGGAAAATTGGAGCTGGTCTATATCCATACTGGACTTCCCTGCCACTGAAGCATCTGACGTTGGGATTTGAGCTACCTATCCTGGGATATACTTGACTGAATTCACAAATTTCAAGTGTGAGCCAAGCTGCCTCATTCCCGAGCCTAGCTTCAAAGGAGTTAACAGTCACTGTTTCCTATCAGGAAGAAGGTGGCAGGAAGGAAAACTAGTGGTTCTGAGCTTAAGCAATGCAGGAGAGATGCAGATCAGCACCAATCTGAAGGATCTGAGCTATCTCACATGAGATATCCCTGATCAAACTGACTAAATTGACATCTGAGTCGAGCTGTCTCATTTTTGGTCCTAGCTTTAAAAGAGCAAACATTGAGCCTGTCGTATCAGGGAACAGGTGGCAGGAAGGAAAACTGCTGTTTCAGAGGCTTGGCAATACAGGAGAGATGCAGTTCAGCTCCAATCTTTAGGATCCGAGCTATCTCACACAAGACATCATGGACTGACATCACAAAATTCAAGCATGAGCTGAGCTGTCTCATTTTGGAGCCTAGTTTCAAAAGAGCAAACATTTAGCCTTTGCTCTCAAAGAGAAGGTGGCAGGAAGAAAAACCAGTGCTGGTCGGCATCTCTCCCGGACTGCCCTGCCACAGAAGCACCAAACTTCGGGATCATAGGTATTTCACACGAGATATCCTGGGTTGACTTCACAAAATTCAAGCCTAATCCGAGCTGCCTTATTTTGTAGCCTAGGTTCAAAAGAGCAAATGTTTAGCCTTTACTCTCAGAGAGAAGGTGTGAGGAAGGGAAACTCATGGTTCTGAGGCTGGGCAACGTGGAAAAGATGTATATCAGCACGTCTTTAGGGTCTGAACTATCACATATGAGATATCCTCAATAGAACTGACAAAATACAAGCCTGAGCATAGCTACCTTGTTTTGGAGCCTAGCTTCAAAGGAGCCAACGTTCAGCCTTTGTTCCCAGAGTGAGGGTGGCAGTAAGGAAAGGCAGTAAGGAAAACTGATAGTTCTGATGCTGGGCAATTAAGGAGAGATGCAGATCTGCACCAATTTTTAGAATCTGATCTATCTCATGTGCAATATCCTGTATTGAAGTCACACAACTCAGGCCTGAGCTGAGCTGTCTCTGGAGCCCAGCTTCAAAGGAGTGAACGTTTAGTCTTTTCTCCCAGAGGGATGGGGGTAGAAAGGAAAACTGGTGCTGGTCTGCATCTCTCCTTGATTTCCCCACTGCAGAGCCACTCATCTTCAATTTTTGAGCCTCTCACATGACAAATCCTGGATTGACGTTACAAAATTTATGCCTGAACCTAGCTGCCTCATTTTGGTGCAAGATAGAGATCCTTGTGTAGAGCCCTGTGGTGCAGCTTTAGACACTTAGCCATCTTCCTCTGCCTACTCCTAACCTCCTGGGCACAAGGACACACCAGTATCATAGCGCTTGTGCCTCTTCATCTGTTCTGCATATTCCTGGCCACTCTCCCATGCTGACAGCCTGATGGAGAAAGGGAAGTTAATGAGCCTCTGCTTCCCCAGCAGCAGGAGGTGCCCCTGCTCCTGACCTGTTTCCAACTTCTCCAGGAAATTGAAGGCCAGGTTCATGGTACAGCAGGGGGTCAGGTCGGCAGGGGCAGTCCCTGGCACAGTGCAACCTTTGTACCTTCTTTTCTTGTGAGGGATTGTCTCTAAAGGCCTCTCTCTCCCTTCCAGGCTGGCTGATAGGCAGGGCTGGAGGCCTCAGAGAGGGAGGGGCCCTGGACTGCACGGGTGTCCCCGCAGGTTCCCCTGCCCAGCCTGGACCCTGCTGGCTGAGGACAGGAGCGGTTGGGGAGCTCCTGCCTCCCCCTGGCACCGCTCTGGGCGCCGTGCTGACCGCCCCAACAGCCAGCCCCTCTGCCAGGCTGCTGGAGGGACCCTCTGCTCTCACCCTGCTTCATCAGGCGGCTTGCTCCTCGCGGGCTGGAACCACAGACATTACCAGTCTGGGAAATCCTCCCAGCAGCACAACGTGTGTCTCACAAAGACACCTCAGCAAGAAGCGGGATGCGGGTGAGCTCGCAGCACAGGCCCAGAGCCCTGAGTTGTGGGCCTCCCCCCTCCCTCGGCAGCCCCATCCCTCCCCTGCGTTCTCCTCAGCTCACCATGCCGCACTGACGCCAGGTGGGAGCCCCGTGCTTCTTTATATGGGCTTGGCCCTGCGAGTCACGCTGCCCAACACTGTGACATCAGCAGCGCTGACCTCTGGGACATCGCAGCGCTGGCCTCTGTGACATCAGCAGTGCCAGCCTCGGTGACATCAGCAGCGCTGGCCTGCGTGCTCCCCAACTACGGGCAGGGACACCCTCAGCCACCTACCACTCCCCTGAGGCAGTCACTGGGGTGGCTGGAAGCAGCAGCACCCCCAGCTGGGCAGGCCCAGCAGCACCGGCCTTGTCCCATGACCATGAACAGCCGCTCAGAGCCCATGTTAGCCTCCCCTTGTCAGGGTGGAAGACCTGTGGGACAGCAGCTTAGGAGGCAGCAGATGGGTGTGTTGAGCTGGTCGGGGGTAGAAAGCCTCTTCAGAGGGATAGGGACAGGCTGGGCCTCTGGAGCTTGTCAAGCCCTGCAACAGGTTGCCCAGGCAAGTGGTTTGGTCACCGTCCCCGGAAGTTCTTAAAAGACATGCAGACGTGGCACTTCAAGACATGAGTGGGTGTGGACCTGGCAGGGTTAGGTTAACAGTTGGCCTCGATGATCATGAGTCACTTTCCCATCCTAAACAATTCTATGACTCAGTCATCCTTTAAACACCATGTGCTGCCACCAAGCTCTCTATTGGACCCTCCACACCTCCATAGAGTGGGTCTTGTTTGTTGGTCAGATCTCTCTCTGAGGCTGAGAGCGTGTTTGCCTCTAAGTTTGTTTTAGGTTCAAAGCTCCCCTTTTGACACCCAGCAGCCCCTCGTGCCCCTCGCCGACCACTTCGGGCAGACGTAAGGGCTTCAGGAGGGGCAGTGAAAGCAGTGAAAACCTTTTAGTTTTTTATTTCTTCCACACTTTCCTCTTCAATAACAATATTGAAGAAAGGCACTTTTATGAAGAAAGCAGAACTGGTATGAAATGTTGCAGCTTGTTGCTGTAGTAAATTTACGTGTGTGCATGACACATGCTTTCCCCTGACACCCGCTGTCATATCTGTTCAGTTTGATAGCCAAAATAGTGGTTTTATTACTTTATGCTTTGCAGATTAATTTTATTTTAGGAAAAACAAACTGACTTTATTTGCTTTGTTCAACATCATCACTATCAAGATACTAGAAAACATGTTCAGTTTGAGGAATTATTATAGTTGTTGAAGATGTGAGAGGCTGATAGAAAACAGATTGATTTTGACCAAGCTAAATTGTCCCTGTAGATCTTATATTAGCCAAAAAAATAAATAAATAAAAATAGTTAATTCAGGGGGGTTCTGTGCATAGTACATTTCACTAACTTTTCTTCTCAACAGTGTAAAGTGAAATACGAAATATTTTCTGCAAAATAATTTGAGATGTCAAGATTTTTCTTATGCTATGCAAAGTTCAGAGTTAATTCATTTATGAAGTAAATATCACTAAAGGTTATGTGAATGTCTTTTAAAATTGAGTTTGGTTGTAGGGGAAAGCTAGTTCTTTTTCAAATGCAGACCTTCCTGTTGTTAAGATGCATGGGCAAAATGGGCACTTTGGAGTATTATTTCCTGCAGATTCGTAGAGAAGGTAGGAATCCAGCTAGGAGGGAAAATGTAATGGGGGAGTGTGCTTATGCAGATGTTCCTAGTTGAAAAATTCTTGTGACAAGAATTTAATTATTTCTTACACAATTACAGTTCCAATTGTTGCTTGGTGGTTTGGTTTTTTTTTGTTACATATCAGGCTCACTTCCTGTGATAAATTACAGTTTGGAATATTTTCACCTTGGGTTAACCAGCACTGATATTGATCTAAATACAACACTTCAGTGTTACTGTGTTGCCTGAAGCAAGACGGAGAATCATCTGAGTGATAGCAGGGTTTTCAGGGAGTTGAATATGTCCCTTTCATCTTTCTACTGTAAGATATGGTATAGGTAGCTCCCTTGTTATCTCCAAATCCCATTAACAAATACACCCCACTAAGAAAAGGCTGTTTTTCAATGTCATTTGAGTAAATTATATAAAGAATCTTTGTTAGTAAATGAAGTACCAACTATGAGTCTCTTGAGACTGCTGTTATAAAGAATGAAGAAGCATCTGTGAGTGATGCTATACGAGATATCAAAGGGAACTGTTCCCAGCCAGTAGAAGATCACAGGAAAAAGATGAAATAGGGAAATGGCAACTTCTACTTCCTAAACTACAACAGAGATATGCTTTCAAATGACACCCAGGACTGCTTAATGCATCCCAGTCTTTCACTGAAGTATACCCGAGTGAAATGTGCCATAATATTAATGGGGACTTCCCTGTTTGCTTAACTTCTAACTTCATTCATTTTACCTGCTTGGAGGAATGGAGAGCTGGCATCTAGGAAAGCAGATACCTTAAAATGTGATGAAATTGGTACCTTTCTGAGAATGAACTTGATATTTTAGCTTGCCGCTACTTGGCAATTAAGACAGATGTGGTCATGGGATATTTTTGAAAAACTCATTCAGTATCATATACCATCTTCCTTCCCTTCAGATTAGAGAAATGGATACATTTGTTTCTTTCCTGCACTATTTTCCAGCTGAAAAACTCTCTCTCCCTAGCTGTCAACAGTGTCACTTTCCCTTTTCCTTGTGAAGGGTTTCTATTCCTTATTTTGAAACAGAGGTGCTAATTAATCTTCCCACATTCAAGCACTGCAAACATATTTCAATTTCAAATGAGATAAGACCCACGCTTGAAACACCCACACTTACAATTTTAGATAGCTTTGTACCACATATTGTAACTGGCCTGAATTTTCTTCATGACTTGACATTATCAACAATGAGCTTGTAAAGCTTTATATCTAATAGGCAACCTCTACATAATAACTCACTAATTCATGTGGGATTTAGAGTTAGAAATGTACAAGAAAGAAAAAACTAAGAAAGCAAATCACTGTTAGCCTGCATACTGGACTCTTGCTTTTCAATATCCACATACATCAGTCTATTTAGATGCATGCTATTCACTTCATTTTCCAAAATATACAGGACTGTCACTCTAGAAGTGCCTGTGACTTGTGAGTATTGTTACTTGCTCAGCGAGTTGCAGGTTGACTTCAGAGTCCTGCTAGTGGTTTTTTTTTTTAGCTCCAGATGACTATAAAACTTTTTCCTTCAAGGAAGAATTAAATTTACTCCTTAGCATTCCTTACATTATACATCACTCCTCATCACTTGTTTGGCATGAATATTCATCACAAGGTAACAGCTAAATGTAGTCCTAACCTGAGTAGTACAGTTTTGGTGTACTTGCATTTCTATGCCTGGTTAGTTTATTTTCACCTCTGCTCAGATTGCTGTTGTTTCTGTTGTCTTCTTTAACCTTCTCCTCTGACAACTTATTATTCATGTTCTCAGGTGACCTCAAGTCTGCATTGTGCTAGATATTATGATAGACCCTGAGTTTTCCATCCAACAAACCGATTACGTCCCTTCTCTCATTAGGTTATCCTGTTACATCTCAAAATCTAGGCCCAGACATGAACAGAATAAGAGTAAGGAGATGCTTGTGTTACAACACATATGGAGAAGTGAGGTAGAGACAGAGAACACATTTCTGAAGAAAGCATGAGGATTAGTCTCCAGAATCCCACTTCAGGGCTGTCAGTACTGGATAGGATTTTCACTTGCTTCTTTCCTTCACCAGAACTCAGTTCACCGCCTGAGCTGTTTCCACATCGTGGGATATTCCCACTCAACAATTGTGCCAGTGCTTTGTGTTATAAACTAAGCTGTGCTTCCAGTTACACTGGTGTAAATTTAGATTAACTTATTAAATCAGTGTTATTCAAGTTAACGGGATTGAAACAAATTCACATCACATTCATTCAGATGAAAATTTAGCAGCACGAGTTTTTTAGTTTTAGCACAGTTTTACTAGACTTCAGTACCATTTATGCTGTTGAGAAAAAAAAACTATATGAAAGGAATAGTAAGATTCATTAAACAAAGCATTTTCAAATGTAACTTCACTTTTTTCCCTTTTTTTTTTCATTCTGAAAAGTGATCCTCTTCTTTTTTTTATGCCAATTGCCATAGCGGGCATGATAACAGTGCTTGGCAATATGCAAATACAAAGTTGTCATGCCATGATCTTCAAATTTAATAAGATGATATTCCCTTTCACTAGGCAGAAAACAGTCCAGTCACTGAATAATAACAGTGACAGCTCTTCGGTTCTATAAAGGTGAAATTATGACTATTGAAATTAATTGATATTTGTTACTATAAACACTATAGCCTTTGATTCAAATAACTTAGAATGTGTTTTTGAAGAAGGCGTTTAATAGTCAGGCAAACTGAGGCACACAACATTGATAATTTAGAAGGCCATGCAAAACAGTAAATAAAATAAGACATCGTAAACAGTTAGAAAGGCTTGCCCATAAGAGCAGCAAGAGCACTTCCCTTATCTGGTTTTGCCTTTATAAGGCACAAGGACAGGTTTGCTGTCTCTGTTAATTGTCATGGCTCTGTTTGCCTAAACGTATTCCTGAGTGATAATCCACCTGAGCACCTTTCCCAGGAGCTGTCCCTCCAAGTCAGTAGGATCCCCAGCAGAATGGTCTTAGAAAGGGGAAAGATAGAAGGAAAACACTGAAGATCTAAAGTTACCCTCAATTTCAAGGGTCTTCTGTTTTTGGTATATAATTTGGGATGAGATTTCCTAAAGATTGTTTATGATTCATAATTTAAAGTATTTGGTTTTCACTATATGAGAAAACAATGAATGCTTAGCACACCATCTGCTTACATTTTCCCCAAAGGGCTTTGAATATTTCCACTAAGAGATTACTCTAAATATACTGAAGTTCTCTCTAAAATGTTTCAAAATTTCAATGTCTCTGTTAATGAAGTACAGTATGTACCCTTATAATATGCCAATATTATTCTAAATCGCTGGCAGAATCTTCCGATGTTGTGAAAACATAGCAAAGGCTTCTGAGAAGGAGAGGTCCTTTCTGTCTTCAGTCAAGAGCCCCGAAGACAGCAAGAGTTTTTCTTACAGAAAGTAAGACATTAGAAAGTCACATGGCAATAGAGATTCAGAGGAAATAGAGAGAAAACAATTACTGATATTTCAGGTTAAACAGTCTACAGTGTCACGCAATTTCTAACTCCTAAATGTCCTCTTCTGGCAGTCTTTAGGTAGCCTTAGTAAGTTCTTTCTTCAGGTTTATACCTAAATGATAGTTTGTATTGCAACATTTTTATATTGTTTTTAAGCATTTCCACTTCACCACTGTTTGTCCAAATCTCTCCTGGTATTAATATAACTCTTCACACAAAGTATGGCTTCTCATCAAAAGCTCTAGCAAAAAAGACCACACAGGTGAGTAAGAAAGAATGAGCAGAGCAAGATGTAAGTTACAGTTAGATGAACCAGTAGAAGAGAGAAGACAGTCCTAGTTAAGCTATGTAGTTTTAAAAATGTATTTAATCTTAAGCATGTGACTTGCATAACATTTCTGGGGTTATCTAATTGATTTAGTACATGTTTTACAGGTGTGGATCTTTATCTTCGGAAGGCCTGGTTTCTGGTTTAGATTAATCTAGATACAAGGAAGAAGTTCTTGACCTTGAGGGTGATGAGACACTGGAACAGGATGTCCAGGGAAGTTGTGAATGCTCCATCCCTGGAAATGTTCAAGGTCAGGTTGAACGGAGCCTTGAGGAACCCGGTCAAGTGTGAAATGTCCCTGCCATGGCAAGAGGGTCTTTGAAGTTCCAACCCAAATAATTCTATGATTCTTGCAGAAGGACTCATTGATGCACTCGTCCACATATATCACAGTACAGACTATAGTTATAATAAGAAGAGTAAGAGCAATCATAGCTTTTTCATTTTTTTATTTATTTTGAGGAACCCGGTCAAGTGTGAAATGTCCCTGCCATGGCAAGAGGGTCTTTGAAGTTCCAACCCAAATAATTCTATGATTCTTGCAGAAAGACTCATTGATGCACTCGTCCACATATATCACAGTACAGACTATAGTTATAATAAGAAGAGTAAGAGCAATCATAGCTTTTTCATTTTTTTATTTATTTTTGTTTGTGAAAAGCAAACTGTAAGATTTCTGTGCACTCGAGACATTCCATCCAAATCTTCAGAGCACAGTTGTACGCATTTGTTAAAAGAGATGTCAACATCAGCTGTGGACCTGGAAAACAGGAGTCCAGGTGCAAAATGAAGGATAAATAAAATAATCGGTAACCACCACTAATTACGGAGCACCCCTGACCTTAAGACCTTCCGCATCTTGTGAACTCTGTAGAAACTATTAGGGTCACAGAGTGCTAGATTTGAGCTACTTTGACCCTTGATACAGGGTCTTCCTAAAGTAATAACATTCCCTATGCTTTCCCAGTATTCTCATATTTATTTCCTTTCAGCTACCAGGCATGCCATTTTTTGTTTAATTCATCCATGGAGTACGCATATTAAATAATAGATTAATTTTCCAGGCTGTATCCGTAATTCCTGCATTAGGAAGCTGATTTCCTTAATCTCTTTCTGTGGTCTGTGGAGACAGGTTTATTTAAGGAGATTCAGAGACCTAGAGCAGATTTCTGCCCTGGACTATTTTCTGGGGCAGCATTTTTCTTTGACTACATAAGGAACCACAGAGACAAACCTTTGAACACAAACACCTACTTAGACGCCTAAAAGTAGGTAGTGTGAGTGCCCCTACCAGTTCCCAGTTAGCAACTTTTCATCACTGAGTAAGTTTCTCTGCATTCTGGAAAAATGAACCACAGATTTTCAGAGATCATGGGAAGAAAAAATCTCATTGCACCTTTGGGGATCTGTCATTGGTTTCAGTCTGGTGGGGTTTTTGGGAAATGGAAGGAGAGTTGTGTGGGATGACTCATATGAAGATTTGAGAGCTTCTCCCAAGTCCCAGATAGGAGTTGGACCTGCCTCTGACCAAGGCCAGGCCAATCAGCACCTCTGCCATCAAGGTATATAAGAGATGACCCCATTGTTCTCATTTTGTTTTGGTTTCATCTCATCTTGATCTGTCCTGTCTTTGTGTTGAGAAGTTTTTTCTGCTGGAGGAGGGGAAGGTGAGAGGAGAAAAAAGGAATGTAGTCCTGAGAAGGAAGAGAGGACAAGGGTCCTGAAGGAGAAGGAGAGGGAGAAGACTGCCAGAGCAGAACCTCCCCCTGGGTCTCTGTGGTGGTTGAGATGGCAGGAAGGTGATTGCCTGCCAGTTGAGGGGATCGAGCCCCACGCGAGAGGGGAAGGAGACCGAGTATCAGCAGAGGACATGCCCGAAGCGACCCATGGCCTTGAGGGACTCATGAGGAGGAAGAGGACTGCCTCCTGTGAGGTGGACACCACGCAGCAGGAAGGAGAGGCTGCAAAGAGCCCTCTTTCTCAAGGAGGAGCTGCCATGGACCATAAGTAATGGCCAGATGGACTGCACCCCCCACCCCCTGCCCCCCTTTGCACTGATGGGAGGAGGAGGTAGCCAGGAAGATGGGAGAGGTGGTGGGAAGGAAAGTGCGTTTAAAGATCAGGTTGTATTTATTGATGCATTTCTCTTATTGTCTTACTTTGTGAATGGTGGTGGTGAATTAAACTTCTGTTTTCTCCCAAAGACTCTCTGGTGTTTTTCACCTGTCATTTTAAATGGTAGATTATTACTCTCCCTGTCCTTAATCTCAATCCATGAGCCTTTTTTTCGGTTGAGTTTTCTTCTTCCACCTTCCTGTGGAGATGGGGGTGGGGAGAGGAATGAGGCAGTGATCTTGTGGTTCTCTACTGTCGGGACAGGCACTTGGCTTGAACCACGACAGGACCATGAAAGTCCCTCCTGCTACAAATAAGGGGTAAATTTACAAAGTTGGTATCTACAACAAGGAGTGAGTTTGTCCCCTGGAGGCAGTGGGTAACTCTGCTTCTGTAGGAATCCTATGAGGAAAAGCCAATTTCCTTTTCTGTGTGATGCGCTGGAGGTGCCTGGCTAGTCCTGGCTGTCTTCTCCATGATTCTCCCAGCAAATTAATCCTACTCAAACAGCTCCTGCATGATTCTCTGTACAGACTGCTGTTCCCTGAAGGTGAGAACAAACACAGGCTTCTTTCTTGCCCCTCCAACCCCTGACATGGTTCATGTCCACCCTGTAAAATCTAAACACATCTAATCCTGGGATATTTCAGCTGTAACTGCAGTATTAGTGCATTAGTCCTCTGTAGCATGGTCTGAAATCATATGTGGAAGAGAAAGTTTATAATTGCAGCTGTCCTCTCACAACAATGTCAAGGGCGAGGTCTGAGCTGCTTTTTGTAATGTGTATTTCTATGGTTGTCATTCTGCAAAGGCAGCGTGGGGAGAAAAGTAAGTAGAGTAGCTGAAAATTGTGATGCCTGTTTTAAATTTTTCTAATCACAGTGAAGAGAGATGTATTTAAGAGCTCTGTAATGCCTATATGTTCCATGTAGTAGGCCTTCCATCAAGGTGCTAATTTCCTTGCCTCTAGTGATAAAAAATGAAAGCGACACTTTCTTAAACGCAGCTGTTGGGTATCAAAGGAAACAAAATGAAAAGAAGAAATTAAGCGAATGCACTGTATAAAGGGAAAACACACAGAGTGATAATGAAATGAAAAATTACACCAGAAAACGGAAATTAGTATATGAATGGAAATAGTGAGATGAGAGTTTTGAGTCACTGTCTAAAATTCCTGTAAAAATATGACTTATGCGTATGTCAATCAATGTTAAAACTTGGTTTCTACTTTAACAGAAGCAGTGAATGATGACACAGAGCTGTACTACTTTCCCATGGTTACAGTGTTTGCAGCCTGTCTTTGAAGAATTTATTTCTTGGTAAGATTCTTTTTAAACAATTGTGAGTGAGGAACAATTGTCTTTCTGTCAAGCCTTAACCAGCATGTATTCTATTGTTAGCATTAATTTCACGCCCACCAAAAACCTCTATAAATGTCAGGGTTTGTTGATCTAGTACATGTGGGGTTTTGCAGTTTCAATTATGGTTTGAAATCTGAAAGAATGCAGAATATTTGGCAAATTTCTTTCCAAAGAGCATTTCCATTAATGAAGAAAAATATATTCCTGTTCCTTCTCCAGGACTATTTAGAGAAGTCTTATCCCTCTCAGGGACAGCCTGTGATTCAGCAAGTAACCTTCTATGGTTCTGTAGAAGGGCAAAGTCTCAGATCTTAAGAGCTTGTAGTGACAAGGACTGTGTGTGCTTAAAGAGGTCTAGGAAAACTGATTCTTCCTCATGAGTACAGGAAGGGCATATCTGTTGTACATTCCCCAAACAGGGTGATAGGAAAAGGAAGTTACTTTATTCATCAGTTGTGGGTTATGGTAACAGTCATTTCATGCTCTTTATTCTGTAGAAATGAATGGGGGCAAAAAGCACTATGTGAGCTCTTTGCTCCTTTGCTGGAGAGTAGATTCCTGAAGAATATGCTTTGGACTGAGTCTGTAACTGCCAGGTGTTAAAAAAGAAATGTTAACCCCCTGTGGTATGACATTTCAAATTCACTTCCTCTGCTGTTTTCGCCAGGGTTTAATGGACAGCTCCTGTTTTAGACTTCTGGGAAGAAGAGACTGAAACTAGCAGCCAGTCTATAGAAACATGCTCAGGAAAGGGTGCCAAACTTCCTTTTTTACTTGAACAAAGGAGTCCTGCATGTCTAAAGATCATAGAATGACAGAGTGGTTTGGTTTGGAAGGGACTTTAAGGATTATCTAGTTCCAACCATACTGCCAAGGAAGGGACACCTTCCACTTGACCAGGTTGCTCAAAGCTTTGTCCAACATGGCCTTCAACTCTTCCAGGAAGGGGGCACCCACAATTTTCTGGGAAATCTGTTCAAGTGCTTCACCACCCTTACAGAAAAAGAATTTCTTCCTAATGTCTAACCTAAATTTTGAAACTGTCAATTTTTGTGCTGTCACTGCACTCCCTGATCAAGAACCCCATCTTCCCTGTAGCCCTCTTTAAATAGGAGAAGGCTGCTATAAGGTCTCACTGGAACCTTCACCTCTCCAGGCTGAACAGCCCCAGCTCCTTCAGACTGTCCTCACATTTGAGGTGCTCCAACCCACTGATTATCTTCAAGGCCCTCCTCTGGACTTGCTCCAACAGCTCCATGCCTTTCTTATGCTGAAGAGCCTAGAATGAAATAAACAAAAATGCTGGAGTCTGGGAACTGTGATCCATGTTTAATGGCAGAAGGAAGACAAAAGATCTTTCAATTTAACTAGCACATAATTTCTTCTCATTTATCTTTGTGTTGGTGGCTCAGAGACATTTTCAAAATCTTGGTCCAGGCCACCAGCTACCATTGTAATATTAAATACAAACAGTCTATGTATTGAACAACTTATATTCTGACTTGGAACAACACAAAACAAACAAACTCCTTCTTACATGCACACTCTCACTTCATCTGTAATGGAGAAGAAAACTGACTATTTCAAATACTTTCACAGGAGATAACCATGCCTCTCAGATTGCAGCAGCCTTTTCTTTCGAGCTACAGAGCAGAAAGTATCCTGTAAAGTTGTGAACAAAACTGAGCAGAGGAGTCTGTACCTAGAACTGGATATCATACAGATGATATTTCTTCTCAGCTTTCCCTATTTCCAATACTACCTTTCAGAAAATGCAGGGGTTAAAATTTGGACCATAGATACTATATGCAGAAAGCACTAATAAAAGATACAGGAAATACAGAATGTTAATTTCCACCACAAGTTACAGGCTTCAAGCTTCCTCTTAGAGACATAATTTAAACTGAAATGTCATAGGCTAGTGACTTTTCTGCTTATCAAAGATTTCTCCTTAATTAAAATAAGAGTTCTCATTCTTATACCACAGTAACTTTAGTTCGCATTTCTTGAGCAGTGTTACTTGATACAGTGAACAGAATTAAAACTTCTCCATATTATGAGCTGGAATATCAGTCTCCTGAAATAGTGAGCAGATAGATGCATGAGTAATCTGATCACTGTCAGGGGTATTGAATGTCCTGGGGGTAGGCAAAAGTAAGAAGATTATTTATCTCATCTTAATATTTCTCATTGCTATTGTTACTGAGGCCAATTCTTACAGTGCTTAGTCTAAAATACCACTGAAGATCATGGGATTATATTTGTCATGATCAAAGCCTAAGAAGGCTCCACAATTTGGCCCATTATAATTTTGTACTCATTTAAATAGCTCCTCAGAGCTCCCTGCTGCCTTTCCTTAAAACTCATTCTCCCACAAAACAAAAATACATAGTGTCAGCTCCAAGAAGCCAAGAGTCTAAGACCTGCTAAAATTCACTGAATTCTTAACTTGGGTCACTTCAACAACACTTCAACAATACCACAAATTATCTTTGGATTATTTTCTGTACTTTGATAATTCTTTTCCATTGTGTGGGAAGGTGAAAAATAATACTGTGCAGCAAACTAACTGCAAGGGTGATGTCTAGGCAGGAAGATTTCATTGATTTTTGTCTGCTACTCTTGATTATTTTTCATTTATCTCTATACTAAGAAAAGAATAGAAAAAAAATGTCAAAATCTGCATTGAAGAAAAAGTCCTTCTCTTTCTTAAGATATCTCCTTTTTTCACTTCAAGCTGGAAAAAGTACATGAGGCACTAGAAATATTTAGATTTTAGGTTTCAACCTGTGGGAAATATTCTTAACTCTGGCAAAGAAGAGAAAGGAAATTGATAAAGAAGTCATAGTTCAGGAAGGTGCAATATTGTAACTGAGAGTATTCCTGGAGGACTGTAAATGAGATAATGTCACCATTATCAGTTTTTTCTATTTGTTTTTAAATTAATACTTGTTGCTTTTATGAATAATTTAATGCTATGGATGTGTGTAGACATGTGTAAGGAGACATATTCTGAATTGTGCCAGTATGAATGCCGAAGTGGGAATAAGAGCTCAAGAAGAGTTTCCATGTTATACTGTTGCTAAAAGACCATAGCTGCAGGGGGAGTAAAGTATGAGCAAAGTATGAGAAGTACTCACAGGCTGTATCTATGCTGTCTTGTAAAAGCATCACTGCCTAAGCATCCTCAAGACAAGATTTCTGGACAACTCTCAATGTCTTTACGTTGGATCACTTGGGAAAGAAGGAGGTTGCCTGGGCTTTACACGACCCCTCACCTTACTCCAGGCAATTTGGATGTCCAGAGGGAGACCAGTCAGCCCTGCTTATGTTGGTGTCTGCCAGCATGTGTCCCATTGCAGCAACATTCCCACCTGAATGACAATGATGTGTTGGACACAAGTCCGCTTCAGATACTCAACAGCAGATGAAGTCCTATGCTGCCTTATCAGGAATGTCGTGTCAGCTGAGAGGAATGACTCTTCTGCGACAGTGCTTGTCTTGCTCAGCCCAGGGCACCTGCCTCCCTCCTCAGGCGTAAGTTGCATTTACCCTGATGGACCTGAAAGGCTCTGATGTGCTACAGAACCGATTCTGCTTGCCTGTGTCCTCACTCTGAGGAAGGATGATGAATTTTGGACTGAAGGTTGCCAGGCAACACAAATCTACTTAGCAACTACTTTTCCACAATGCAAGTGGGCAGTGTAGCATGCCTTACTGCCAGGGTCACATAGATGGGACATCTGCTGCTGTTTCACACCTCTGCAGGTCCTGCACACCTGCTTTGCTCCCCTTATCTCCCAGCCAGCACAGCTGACATCTGTTCAAGCCATTCAGGAAGGCATATCCTTAACACCGTCCTTGTTCTTTCAGTCGTATCCCAGTCCCTTCCAAATCACACAGGTGATGTCCACTACCATGTGCCTTTCACGTGGACAGTCTGGCTTTGCTAGGAGAACCAGACAGTAAGTCTGGTGACTCCATCAGCCAGACTTGCTGGGCAGGACTGATAAAAAAACAGATGGAGAGACTCTTCTTTTCAACAGGGCACAAAACTGTGAGAGAAGCTAATGTGCTTACACAAAGCTGATCTGGCCTGTCCCAGCATCTTCTCCCTCCCGAACAGTGTAAATAGCTTATGTCCTCAGGGCTGGTTAGAGTGAAAACTTGTTCCTGCAGCCAGGAACTCAAACTCCCCATTCATTGGTTTGCCACAATGGAAAAAGAAAGAGGCTCTGCATAGCCTATGGCACGAATCCTGGAAATTATTTCTATTTTTAGTGGTCATGTCACCATTTATTGCTGAAAATGATGCTTATTCTTTTAGAATCTGTCTTGCAGCTGTGTCTTGTCTTTCGGATACCACCTAGTAGTTTTTGTCTACGAAGTGTTGCAGCATGATAAAATAAAAGCATACAAACATTATACTCGATATAATTTTGGATCATATCTTCTAAAAATATCTTTAAAGAGTGTTGTTTTTCAATGACTACCTGTGAAGCCTTTTGATTTGTCCATGGTTTTCCCACCATGTCTATGGCGGCAAAAAAAGTTCTTTTGTGATAGAATCTTGTTAGAAGTAAGGTGGAGCACTTTGACAATATGTCATCTTCCGGCTTGGAGGGAAGAATCTTAATTGCCAATATTACCACACCTGATAGCTTTTGCCTGGGACAACACTTCATAGAATCATAGAATCATAGAATGTTAGGGATTGGAAGGGACCTCGAAAGATCATCAAGTCCAATCCCCCTGCCAGAGCAGGAATGCCTAGACTATGCCACACAGGAACGTGTCCAGGTGGGTCTTGAATGTCTCCAGAGAAGGAGACTCCACAACCTCTCTGGGCAGCCTGTTCCAGTGTTCCGTCACCCTCACTGAGAAGAAGTTTCTTCTCGAGTTTAAGCGGAACCTCTTATGTTCCAGTTTCAGCCCATTACCCCTTGTCCTATCAGTGGTTGTCACCGAGAAGAGCCTGGCTCCATCCTCGTGACACTCACCCTTGATATATTTGTAAACATTAATGAGGTCACCCCTCAGCCTCCTCTTCTCCAAACTAAAGAGCCCCAGCTCCTTCAGTCTTTTCTCATAAGGGAGATGCTCCACTCCCTTAATCATCCTAGTTGCCCTGTGCTGGACTCTCTCCAGCACTTCCCTGTCTTTCTTGAACTGAGGGGACCAGAACTGGACACAATATTTCAGATGGGGTCTCACCAGGGCAGAGTAGAGGGGAAGGAGAACCTCTCTCGACCTACTAACCACCCCCCTTCTAATACACCCCAGGATGCCATTGGCCTTCCTGGCCACAAGGGCACACTGCTGGCTCATGGTCATCCTGCTGTCCACCAAGACTCCCAGGTCCCTTTCCCCTACACTACTCTCTAATAAGTCATTCACCAACTTATACTGGAACCTGGGGTTGTTCTTACCCAGATGCAAGACTCTACACTTACCCTTGTTATACTTCATTAATTTTTTCCCCGCCCAACACTCCAGCCTGTCCAGGTCTCGCTGGATGGCAGCACAGCCTTCTGGCGTGTCAGCCACTCCTCCCAGCTTGGTGTCATCAGCAAACTTGCTGATAGTACTCTCTAGTCCCTCATCCAAGTCATTGATGAATATATTGAATAATACTGGTCCCAGTACCAACCCTTGAGGGACTCCACTGGATACAGGCCTCCAACCAGACTCCGCCCCATTGACCACGACTCTTTGGCTTCTTCCCCTTAGCCAGTTCGCAGTCCACCTCACTACCCGAGAGTCTAGACCACACTTCTGCAGTTTAGCAGCAAAGATGCTGTGGGAGACTGTGTCAAATGCTTTACTGAAGTCAAGGTAGACCACATCCACTGCTCTGCCATCATCTATCCACCTTGTTATATCCTCGTAAAAGGCTATGAGGTTAGTCAAGCACGACTTCCCCTTGGTGAAGCCATGTTGACTGTCTCTAATGACACTCTTATCCTTGATATGCCTTGAGATGGCACCAAGGATAAGTCGTTCCATCACTTTCCCAGGGATGGAGGTGAGGCTGACCGGTCTATAGTTACCCGGGTCCTCCTTCTTGCCCTTTTTGAAGACTGGAGTGACATTTGCTTCCCTCCATTCCTCAGGCACCTCTCCTGTCTCCCAAGACTTGGTAAAGATGATGGAGAGTGGTCTAGCAATGACATCAGCCAGCTCCCTCAGCACCCGTGGATGCATCCCGTCTGGACCCATGGATTTATGGATGTCCAGATTGCTTAATTGGTCCCTAACCCAGTCCTCATCGACTAAAGCAAACTCCTCCACTGCCCTGACTTCCTCTGGGGTCTCAGGGGAATGGGGCTCCTCAGGACAGCTTCCAGCAGAGTAGACAGAGGCAAAGAAGGCATTCAGTAACTCTGCCTTCTCTGTATCCTGTGTCACCAAGGCACCCACCTCATTGATCAGTGGGCCTACACTGCCTCTGGTGTTAGTTTTATCTGCCACGTATTTGAAAAAGCTCTTCCTGTTGTCCTTGACCCCTCTCGCCAGGTTCAATTCTAGGGAGGCCTTTGCTTTCCTAGTTGCCTCCCTACATCCTCGGACAACAGCCTTATATTCTTCCCAAGTGGCCAGCCCTGCCTTCCAAGATCTGTAAATTCTCCTCTTGCCCTTGAGCTTACCCAGCAGATCCCTGTTTAGCCACGCAGGTCTCCTGGCTCCCTTCCTTGACTTCCTACGTGTCGGGATGCTCTGATCTTGAGCACGGTAGAAGCAGTCCCTGAACGCTAACCAACTATCTTGGGCCCCTTTACCTTCAAACAGCCTTGCCCATGGGATTTTCTCGAGTAACTGTTTGAAAAATCCAAAGTTTGCCTTGGCAAAGTCCAGGGTTGCAATTCTGCTTGCTATTTTGTTTCTGCTACATGAGATCCTGAACTCCACCATTTCATGGTCACTGCAGCCAAGGCAGCCCTCAACCTTTACTGCTTCAACCAGATCCTCCTTGTTAGCGAGGATGAGGTCCAGCAGTGCTCCTCTCCTAGTCGGCTCCTCCACCATTTGCATCAGAAAATTATCATCGATGCACTGGAGGAACCTCCTGGACTGTGGCTGGCTGGCTGAGTTGTCCTTCCAGCAAATATCAGGGAAGTTAAAATCCCCCACGACAACCAGGGCCTGTGATTGTGAGACCGCTCTCAGCTGCCTGTAGAAGGCCTCATCAACTTCCTCACCCTGATCTGGTGGCCTGTAATAGACACCCACAACAGTATCTCTCCTGCCAGCCTGCCCCTTAATTCCACCCCATACACTCTCAACTTGCTCCTCATCCATGCCTGGATGGTATTCAAGACATTGTAGTTGCTCTTTCAGGTAAAGAGCGACTCCACCACCTCGCCTGGCTGGCCTGTCTTTCCTGAAAAGGACATAGCCACCCATGACCACATTCCAGTCATGTGAGCTGTCCCACCATGTCTCTGTAATTGCCACCAGATCATAATCTCCTGCCCGAACCCAGGTTTCTAGCTCCTCCTGCTTATTCCCCATGCTGCGTGCATTGGTGTATAAGCATTTCAGGGAGCAAGCTGAGCACACTGATCTCACCCTAGGGGGATGGAACGCCACCCGGTCCTCATAATTTCTAGAGCACTGTCCCGCTGCAATCCCATCTATAACGCCATCCCCCTTCATATCTAGTTTAAAGAACGCTCTATGAGTCCCGCCAGCTCATGACCAAGGATCCTTTTTTCCCTTTGTGTCATTTGAATCCCAGCTTGTTTCAGTAGATCAGGTGCCCTGTAGATCTCCCCATGGTTAAAAAATCCAAAGCTAGACCGCTGGCACCATCCCTTTAGCCAAGTATTAATCTGCTGCACTTTGTCAAACCTTCCACTATTTTCCCTCATAATTAAAGGAATAGAGGCAAACACAACCTGTGCGCCTGATCCTTCTAGCAACCGCCCCAGTGCCCTAAAGTCCCTTTTGATTGCTTCTGGCCGTCTCTCTACTATCTCATCATTACCGATCTGCATAACCAAAAGCGGGTAATAGTCCGTGGGTTTGACCAGACCAGGAAGCTTCTTGCTAACATCCTTAACTCGGGCCCCAGGGAGGCAGCAGACTTCCCTGTGGGTCCGATCAGGGTGGCAGACAGGGCCCTCTGTTCCCCTCAAGAGGGAGTCTCCAATTACAATTACCCTCCTTTTTTTCATAGATGAAGAGGTCCTAACGCGTGTATCCGAGTGACTCACCCTAGACAGCCCTATGGGTGAACGCTCCACTGACTCTTCCTTTGCCTGGCTCTCATTGTCTAGAGCCCCATACCTGTTTTGCAGGGGCAACCGGGCAGGTGAGGGAGGCTGGGCAGGGATTTTCCTTCCTCTCCTGGCAGGCACCTGCTTCCACTCCTCCCTATCCTTTAGGTCCCCACCTTTTGCCTGATGGCCAGAGGTGGGGGGATATTCAGCTCTTTGCAGAGCTTGCTGCTTGCCATTCAGGACGTGACTCCACCAATCTGTCTCTCTCTCCGACTCCCTAATGCTCCTCAGCCTTTCTACTTCCTCCTTCAGCTCAGCCACCAGGCTGAGCAGATCGCTCACCTGGTCACATCAGACACAAGTGTCACTTCCACTACCCTCCATGGCCAGTGCCAGGCTCCGGCATTCTCTGCAGCCCGAGGCCTGAACACCCACATGCTTACGTGGGGCCTCTGTCTGGGTGCCCACAGTTTTTCTAACAACCATTGACCTGGTGGCAACCATAGTTGGCTCTACAATACAAAGACTCTCCGGAAAGCTATGCACGGAATAGTTTACAGGTCTTTTAAATACTTGCCTTTTAACAAAGACTTACCCTTTTGTTCGGTGAACAGGGACTAGTCCCTGCCCTCCCAAAGGCTTCTTATACCCTGAGGGTAGAGTTAACAGCTGATCACCGTGTTTAAAATCGCCGCGCCACTGAGCGTGGCTCCACCCACGCTATCTCGGGTGTCCGCCCTGGAGCTGCCGGTGCGGCCTCAGGTTTGGTTGCTGTAGCCGGCTTAAAAAAAGCCCCCAAAAGCTTTTTGCCAGCCTTTTTTTTTTTTGCTTAGATTCCTTCCCCAGTGCAGTCTTACCTGCTCTGAAGCTGGGCTCAACAGCAAAATTGATGAGTGCATGTGGTTCTGCAGCAGAACTTCATGATTTCTGCACAGAGATATGTATCAGTGTCATGTATCAGTGTCTGGGCCCAAAATCATATACCAGTGAGAAGGTGGTTACCAGAGCAATGTCCTGAACTTGGAGACTTAGGGTAGATCCAGGTGTAGTCTCTTGGTCCACATAACTTCCAGGTGGGATGAGGTCAACGGGTATTCACTATGTGTGCTGGTAGGCAGAAAGGAAAGCTGCTTTTTGAGAGCACTGGGAAGAGTGACAGCCCTCAGGCTGCAAGTGTGTCTTATCCCATCTCAGTTTTTCTTTAGTTTCTGTCCATCGCTCTCTATGCAGAGTCGGGGTGATGTCTCCTCAGCAGGATGATGGCATGGTACGACAGCTCATGGTGTTGCATCTCAGGTGAAAGGCAAATGGTGCTAGATGCTGTCAGGTCTGTGGAAATGGTAGTGTTCCCGGGAGTGCCACAACCAGTGTCGTAGACATAGGCATCTGGTGAGACCTCACCTGGAGTACTGTGTACAGCTGTGGAGCTCTCAGCACAAACGGGATGTGGACTTGTTGGAACAAGTCCAGAAGAGGTCCAAAAATATGATCAAAGGGCTGGAGCACCTCTCCTACTAGGACAGGCTGAAAGAGTTGGAGTCGTTCAGTCTGAAGAAGAGAAGGCTCTCAGGAGACCTTATAGCAGCCTTCCAGTACCTGAAGGGGGCTAGAGGAAAGCTGGAGAGGGACTATTTACAAGGACATGTAGTGATAGGACAAGGGGGAATGTTTTTAAACTAGAGCAGAGTAGATTTAGATTAGACATTAGAAAAAAGTTCTTTACAACAAGGGTGGTGAAACGTTGGAACAGGTTGCCCTGAGAGGTGATGGAGGATCTCTCCCCAAGGTCAGGCTTGATGAGGCTCTGTACAATCTGATCTAGTTAAAGATGTCCCTGCTCACTGCAGGGGGGTTGTACCAGGTGACCTTTAACTGTCCCTTCCAGCCCAACAAATTCTACAATTCTACATTTCAGTGATTCTACGCTTCTATGATTCTACGGTTCTGTGAGGATTCTATGATTTTATGGATGTGTCTGAGACAAATGGGGGTTTACCCTTGGAGAATAGACACATGCAGACACTCTCCTGACATTCTCCTCATCTAATAGGAGCCCGAAAGGAGCACTGCATTCCTGTGGGTTCTTTCACTTGTTGCACAGAGCAGCACAAATCTCTTCACATACAATTTGTGCCATTGTCAGACTGATAGAACTGACCAAAGTGAAATGGTTATCTTAGTAAAATATGCCCTTGTGTAACTTCGATACACAACTTGATTCGAGGCAGTGTAAAACAAAAAAAAATGGTGATGAACTTGGAGTAATAAGTACAAGTCACATACTTACCACTTACCACTTAACTGACATCAGAGAAGCTCATTGTAAACCCACACAGAACTGCTGTCTGGTTCAGAGCAACAGTCAATTTAAACTAATTTGTCATTTGTGACAACTGATTTATAAGAAATGGCAACTATGCTTCAGAGAAGAATTAATGCCCCACTGTGTGTCCTTGAAGAAAGTAGTTTCTTCTAACAGACAGAAAATAGTGACCCTGTCCATCTGCAAGCAGATGAAAGATGAAGGCTCTTAGCCGGTTCTTACGTAGGTGGGAATTTATACTAGGTGAGTCTTCCTGATTTGTTTGCTGGACTTTTATGTTTTTCATATGAACATGAACGTACGGACCTGAAAAGAGAAGAGCTCATGTAATCTATGCACTGCTTTAGGCAAGGATTAAATATAACTAGATCATCCAGACAGGGATTCATCCAGTTTCTACATTAAAAAAATCCTGTCACTTAGAGACTCTGAAACACTTGTAGGTCAATTGTTTGGTACTTTACTTTTCAACATAAAGACTTTTTTTTTTTTTCCCCCAACTAAATATTTCTAATGCATCTTAACCTTTCCTCTATAAACACTGGGAGAAATTTATAAATCTTTTAAATTCTTAGAAACTCTTACAATATCTTGTCTTCAGATCTTTCCTCCCATATAAATAAATATTTACACTGGTTACTTACAGACCACATTGCATAAACATCTTCACTTTTTTATTGTGCCAGAGCTGAGTAAAGCAGAAAAATTAGCTCGTGCTTCCTCTAGAATCACAGATTCATGGAATTGTTTAGGTTGGAAAAGATGTTTAAGACCATTGGGTCCAACCGAAACTTTTGATATTGTGCTGGACAGCGATTCCTTTCAGTTTTGTTCCTAACTGCAGAAGCTTTGATCAGAGGAACTGAGAGACTCCCAGGAAAAGAGAGGTGGATTGCTACTACCCTTAGAGAGCAGCTGAATCCGGGAAGGTCTTTCTGAGACTGCAGTGTGGAGTGAGCACGGATGGAGTTTGAAAATGAAAGCTCCTGAGGTATGACAGGAGTTTTGAGAGGAGTAAGGAAGGACCACCAGGCCTGGGATGGTTTATAAAGAGTAGAGCAGGGGTTCAGCTGAACTATACTACGTCAAGGTTTACTGTTCTTGCAACAGTAGATGATTACTAGCTAAATTTGGGCTGACATCCACTTAAGGTAATGCAAACTTTTTTGATGTATGAAACAGGCTGTCCAGAGAGGTTGTGGAGTGTCCTTCTCTGGAGACTTTCAAAACCCACCTGGACGTGTTCCTGTGTGACCTGCTCCAGTGATTCTGCTCTGGCAGGAGGGTTGGACTAGATGATCTTTCGAGGTCCCTTCCAGTCCCTAACATTCTATAATGTTCCGTGATTCTGTGATTCTGTCTATCCACTTTTTTTCTCATTTTCATGCCTGTATCTACAAAAGTACTGAATGTTACCTCATGATAGTATAAACTCTGTTTTATTAGTATTTCCTCTTAGATTGACAGTAATTTGCCCAGTTACTATGCTCTATACATACACAAGCCAAAGATTTATTCCAGTGGCTGTTCATGTAATGAATTTAGGCTAGCCTGTACCCTCTAATCCTTGTTTCCCCTCTATTGCATGCTCATTATGTTTGATCTTTTTCTTTTTTTCCATGAATTCTTGAAGATAATCATTAATACCTAAGGAACTACTTCAGCTGCCTCTCTTAATATTCTAAGGTCAACTTTGTCAGGCTCTAATAACTCAGGCAATCTAATTTAGCTTTATATTTTTAATGATCTTTCTCTTTTTCTCTCACTCAGATTCTTACTCCATCCTATTAACATTAATTAATATTAAAAAAATCTGATAATAATTAATCTACTTATTACAACTGAAAAAAAAAAGTCATTGAACACTTCAAATTTTTCTGTTTGGTGTATTATTTATTCATTTTGTTGGTTACTCACTGAATCATCTTTTTTTTTTTTTTTTTTACTATGGCCCATACTGCAATATTGCCACCCTTTGTTTCATTCTGAAATTCGCAGAGAAGTTCAGCACATCTCACATTTTCTGGATTGCAGAGAGAGTGTACTTTGCTGACATGTAGTGCAAAAATCACAGAATCATAGAACATTTTGGGGTTGGAAGGGACCTTTAAAGGTCATCTAGTCCAAGCTCTGTGCAGTGAACAATGAGATCCGCAGTTAGATCAGATTGCTCAGAGCCTCCTCCAAACTGACCTTGAATGTTTCCAGAGATGGGACATCGACAATTTCTCTGGGCAATGTGTTCCAGTGCTTCACCACCATCATTGTAAAAAGGGTCTGCCTTATATCTGGATTAAATCTACAGTCTTTTAGTTTAAAACCATTACCCCTTGTCCCATTGTCTAAAAATATGCAAATTCAAGAAGTAGGCCCTGTTCAAACCCCATGATGTATCCCACTGGGTCTCAGCAGTTCTGACCACACCGCAGTTTTCACCCTGGCTCTAGAAAGTGGTCATACAGAGGTTTCAAAAACTTGCTTACTTCTTTTCTTCTACTTCCTTTAATGGCTCCGCTGTAACTTTCCTTTAAGCTCATAAAAGCATTAAGCATTTCACCTGCCTGCATCTCTCCCTCGTACACACAGCCTCACACTTTCGATCCATTGAACCTTTTATTTTTTGGTGTTGGTACAAGAAGCTGTGCACCTTCTGCAGCTAGCTCAAATTCAACTAGTTCACTTTCTGTTTAACCGGTTTAATGGAAAGACAAGATAGCATAATCTAGCAGACTCAGAGTTGTCTTTATAGGGCTTCAAAGAAGAATGTGCTATTACCACTCTGCTAATAGGCTGGATATCAGTAGCTTGGTAACTTGAAAGATAAAAGAAAGAAAAGCTTTCTGACTTGAGAGCACTGTAGCCTTAAAGCTCCATTACACACATTTAACATAAATTATGTATTTCCACTTGACATCTGTTTATTAAATAATTCAGTTAGTTTAAATTCCATTTAAATATCTTATTTTTATTATTTTAATTTGTGAAATCTCCTGACAGGCAGTAAAATGTAGTAAGCTGAGTGTTTGGGTAGGGAATCTGGGAAGAAGTTGTCTTTTGAGGGGTTATGGTAGAGACGGTGTGAGGAAGGAAACTTAACAAATGCCAAATGCACTACTAATTTATTTAGTGTTACAGAAGTGTGTCAGTATAGTGTGAACAGTTGTAGATGAATGAGGTACATGAATCATACATTTAAGAGCTTGTTTACAAAGCTCTAGACTGAAATATTTCATGACTTTTTTCCTTTCCCTGACTGCTTAATTACTATCCCCTGACTTTGTTGACAGAACTGACAGAGCTGAAGAATCTTTTGTTCTGGGCAAATAGGCTCTTCAGTCCTCATTCAAGTTTGCATATCTTTAAGGAACCACACACAGACATACAAGACTAAATGGAATATGCTACCTTCTCACTGATTAATTCTCTGTAGGAAAACTTGGGGCAATGCTGTCAGTCTTTTATATGAGGCAAGATCTCAGTAGCATAAGGTTCAAGCAGTAAATATTTTCTCAGAGAAAACTCATTTGCTTTTGCTCTTTCCTCAGACTCATGAACTGACTTATTCAGAGAGTCACTGCAAGCCTCCTCTTTTGAGTCCTATATTCTTCTTGGGTAAAGACATGTTGAATATACTGAGTAGCTCAGATATGACTCTTGTGTTAAATGCTTGTCCAGTGAATATACTTCCAGTCCCAGAGTATCCTGAACCACATGCTCCTCAAAGTCATAAACTTCAGCTCACTCTGGAAGGTTAAATTTTATTCCACTCACTGATCGCTATTTTGGAGAAATCTTGAGGAACAGTGAAATTAGAAACGGAAGCTATTAAATGGGACCTGCTAGAGACAAACTCCCAAAAGAAAAGGCCGTATCCAAGTAACATTCAATAGTTATGAATTGCCAGTGCCAATTTCGGTCCCATGCCCTAACCACCCTTTAGGGGGAAATAACGATTCATTCTCACTTCTGACAAAATCTACTTGTTCCATTGAAAAAGACAGTTTTGTTTCTGTAAGTGTTTGAATGGAAGGTTTCTAGGTTAATTCTTCCTTTATCATAAAGTCTGTACATTCCTGAAATATCAAATCACTGTTAGCCTCAAATGTAAGTTCATGGACAGTTTTCAAAATAAAATTAATTTCAGGTGATACTACCTTTGAGTTTATAATGACCTGTAACTTTTTGTGAATGACATTTGTGTATTTCTTTTACTGACTGGCTCTCACTAAAGGGACTTTTAGTTTTTTCCTTGTTTTTTTCTTGTGAGGGTAAAAAGAAGCAGCTGGGTAAGAGGACAGGATTACTGGAGACATTTTTTTTTAGAAACATAGTCCATGTGCTATCAGCCTCTCTGACTGTGATCTTTTGTTTTCTGTATCCATGACTGAACGCGTATCCTTATGCTTAGGTTTTAGAATCCACATTATCATATTCACAGAGACTCAGAGACAGTGTGGACAGAGACCTGTAAACCTTCAAAACATTGTGTATGTAGCAGGTATGCCAATAAGGACATTCATTTATAAACTTAATCAAAACAAGGTTCAAAAAGGACCTGTTAGGACTGTCCATTGAGAAAAAGGCTGTCTACACTTTCTCATGTATGGGCAGGAAAGTAGCCAGGCTCTGCTGGACCACAACAAGGGCCATCTAAAAGATGAAGCTGGCAGTGCTGGCAATGACTACGCCAATCAAAAAAGGGTGAGGGCTCCAAAAACTTTGCTCACAACCTGTGTGATGTAGGAGGAGACTACCCCACCTGTACAAAATGTCTCTAGTGTTACTCAGCAGGAGGCACATATAGACCCAGCAGTCCTGAACCACCTGGAAAGCAGAGAAATGGGGTAGGGTTTTAGAGCTAGTGTTCCTTAGAGAAATAGGGCAGACTGGAAAACAGGGGGAAAAAACTTGTGCTGAAGGGCCAGTGCAGATTCTCTGTATTACTTTTTTTCTATTATTCTACTACTTTGATTTAGAAAAACAAATCTGTGAATTGTAGCATTTCTGTTCATTGGCTGATGAAGATCAAAATTTTCACAGGGTCCAGAAGCTTGTTAAATACCTTATTTTCAAATACTTTATTGAGAGATTTTTTGCTGTATAACCTTGGGCTGAATTCTTCATGGGAGTTGCTCTTTAAAGACAAGAAAGCAACTCCTCCTCCCTCCCTCTAAAATTTCAAACTATCTTTTTTATATGATCAAATAAGCACTGACTACAAAAATGACCCATTGCAGAATTTTCTTGTGCTTTCATTAGTATTATTAATTAATTCATGATACTGTGAGTGCTTGATTTAGGAGGAAGCATTGCCAATTAAGAATAATTGAGAACCAGGCTGCTAGATGTGATTTTTTAAATATGTATTAGAAGTGGTAAGGAGAGCAACTACACTCACCAACACATTTCTGTTCATGTCTCTCCCTCTGCCTGTTACATTCTAGCACTAAAATGAGTTTTAAATAGATTATTAGTAACTGATATTTATTCCAGACCATGAAACAGGAAAGAAATTCAGTTCAAAGAGATGCTAATTAACTCAAAAGTGCACAGACTACCTGGAGTGACATAAGTTCAAAGTAATTTGTACCAGGTTCTTTTCCATGGTCAGACCTATAATCAGTTGATTTTAGCACAGATTGATATCCAGAACAGTGAATACTTTGATCCCACAATATTTGAAAGATCAAAGATTCATACATATCACTGTACTTAAGTAGGATCTAGCATAAAGAGTATGCTGCAGTTTCTTCTGAAAACCTGTAACACCTAATTCATTTCAGCTGCTGGGCTCACATAATGCAAAAATGCCCTTTGCTGGCCACTTTTCTTAAAAAATTTTGAAAAGAGACTTGCCAAAGAGTATGTCTTTCCAGTAGTTTTATGACTATGTCAAGCAGTTTCTGATAAAGATTCCTTTCCCTGTGTTGCATTTCTTTAACTTCAGAGGTTCACATGGAAAGTGTCAGCCCATTCTCATTACTCACTCTCAAACTTTATTTCAGACATTGGCTAACACTATGCAGAATGTACATTGGTTTTTCTTTATTTTAATATAAGCTCGATCAATCCATAGGCTAGGACTGAAAACATTGTGCCATTTCCAGTCTTCTAGCAAGGTTTTGATCACAGCTTGGTTTTCAGCCATTAGAAGGAGTGAAAGAAGCTCTAGAGACTTCTTTTGTTTAACTCTAATATCCATTTCTTGCCTCTGCTCAGGTTAAAATCATAAAATTAAGACAGAATATATTTTTATTCTGTCTAGTTGAGCATATTTTTTATGACATCTGCTCACCCACATAAATAAGGCTTAAAATGGGAGTATGTTTTTGGTAAGAAAAACTGGAATCTGCAAAGGAGCTTTGTTAATCTACCTGACACAGGTAACAGTAGCAGGAAAGACTATGAACTTCAAAGTGGGGCTATACACATCTGGGGCACCTGAAAATGTGCTCCGCTTCTCAGCCTGCAAAAAAAAAGTCAGTCCTGCTCTCTTTTTTGTTATTATTCTTAGCTAAGTGAAATATTTCAAAATGTCTTATGCTGGAAATCCAGTCTCCAGACACAATGTGAGCAATACCCTGTGTGAGCTGACCTATATATCCAAGTGCCTACATACAGATCTCATGACAGGACCAGAGATGTTTCTTGCTGAAATATTGTTTTATGGCCTCTGAGTAAATCATAGAATCATAGAATCACAGAATAGTTCAGGCTGGAAAAGACCCTTGGGATCATCGAGTCCAACCATTAACCCTACACTACAAGTTCACCCGCAAACCATGTCACGCAACACCACATCTAAGCAACACTTAAACACATCCAGGGATGGTGACTCAACCACCTCACTAGGCAGTCTGTTCCAGTGTCTGACCACTCTTTCCATGAAGAATTTCTTCCTAATGTCCAGTCTAAACTTGCCCTGTTGCAACTTGAAACCATTCCCCCTGGTTCTGTCCCTAGTCATCTATGAGAAGAGACCAGCACCAACCTCTCTACAATGTCCTTTCAAGTAATTGTAGAGCATGATGAGGTGCCCCCTCAACCTCCTCTTCCTTAAACTGAACAGTCTCAGCTCCCTTAATCACTCCTTGTACGATCTATTCTCCAGGCCCTTCACCAGCTTTGTTGCCCTTTTCTGCACTCACTCCAACATCTTGATATCACTCTTATACTGAGGTGCCCAAAACTGAACACAATACTCAAGGTGTGGCCTCACCAGTGCCGAGTACAGGGGGAAAATCACTTCCCTGCTTCTGCTGGTCACAAAATTTCTAATACCAGCCGGGATGCCGTTGGCCTTCTTGGCCACCTGGGCACACTGCTGGCTCATATTCAGCCGGCTGTCGATTAGAACGCCCGGGTCCTTTTTCTGCCAGACAACCTTCCAGCCACCCTTCCTCAAACCTGTAGCGTTGCATGGGGTTGCCGTGACCAAAATGCAGGACCCTACACTTGGCTCTGTTGAAATGCATGCAGTTGGCTTGGGCCCATCGATCCAGTCTGTCCAGGTCGCTCTGTAGAGTCTTTCCACCCTCCAGCAGATCGACACTCCCTCCCAGCTTGGTGTCATCTGCAAACTTGCTGAGGGTGCACTCAATCTCCTCATCAAGATCATTGATGAAGATGTTAAACAGGAGTGGCCCCAGCACCAAGCCCTGAGGGACACCACTCTTGACTTGCTGCCAGTTGGATTTAACTCCACTGACCACAACTCTTTGGGCCCGGCCATCCAGCCAGTGTTTCACCCAGCAGAGTATGTGCCCATCCAAGCCATGGGCAGCCAGCTTGGCCATAAGGATGTTATGGGGAACGGTGTCAAAGGCCTTGCTGAAGTCCAGGTAAACTACATCAATAGCCTTTCCCTTATCCACTAAGCAGGTCACCCTGTTACAGAACGAGATTAGATTTGTCAAGCAGGATCTGCCCCTCTTGAATCCATGCTGACTGGGCCCGATCTCCCTGTTGGCTTTTAATTGTTCTGTGATGGCTCTTGAGATTATTCTTTCCATGACCTTTCCCAGCACTGAGGTAAGACTGGCAGGTCTGTAGCTACCAGGATCCTTCTTCCTGCCCTTCTTGAAGATGGGCATTACATTCGCCAGTCTCCAGTCCACTGGGACATTCCCAGTTAACCAGGACTGCTGAAAGATGATGGAGAGTGTCTTGGCAACCACATCCACCAACTTGCTCAGCACTCTAGGGTGTAATCCATCAGGCCCCATAGATTTATGAGGATTCAGCACATTGGGGCAGTTTGTGAAGATTGTCTCCCATGAGAGGGACCCCACAGTGGCCCAGGGGAAGAGTGAGGATCCCTCTCCCAGAGGAAGAAGCAGCGGTGGAAATGACATCAGATGAAATGACCGCAAGCCCCATTCTCTGTCCCCCTGCGCCACTCGGGGGAGGAGATAGATAAACTGTGATTGATGTTTTGCCCAGGAGGAAGGGAGGGATGGGGGGAAGGTGTTATATTTTTTTTTTAAGATCTGCTTTTATCTCTCACTACTCTTCTCTGAATTGTTCTTTAATAAATTTAAGTAATTTCCCAAAAATTGTGTTTGTTTTGCCCAGGATGGTAGATGCAGGTGATCTCTCTGTCCTTACCTCAAACCATGGGCCCTTTGATATATTTTCTCCCTCTATCTAGCAGAGAAGAAGGGGTGATAGAGCAGCTGTGTGGGCACCTGGCCACTGGCCAGGGTCAAACCTCTACACAATTAGATCTCCATTGATCTCCAGGATAACTTCAACCAATAAAGTCATGTGAGACATGCAAATTCTGCAGTCCAATACTTGAGCCAATTCCTATTGCTGACAGATGAAATCCATACCTTTATCTATAGACTTCTTGTGACTCTAGAAATCCAGCTTTTTTGATCTACTTACTTTAAGTATACCACTTAAAAGTTTGTTTTGTGACCTAAAATGACTCCTACTGTGAATTCAGTAGGTCTGTTGGAAGTTAAGAGAAACAGAAAATAGCACCAACAACCAAAGTACTGAGTTTATAACATTTACCACAGAAAGATAAGATCATCTTGCAGTAGTTTTCAGAGGGTTTAAATTTATTTTCCTTTTAATCACAGTGCAGGAGAAAGAGGTATAGGAACAGCATCTTCTCTGTTATTCCCCAGCTCATCAGTTCATGTTCAAAGACCACAAAGGTCAATGGACACCTTCTGGCTGCTACTAAGAGCCTTTGGGTGAAAGCATTAGCATATGAGAGACACGTATTATCATGAGAAAGAACCCTCCCTCCGTGGCTTAAGGCCAGTTTTATGAGGTGTTAAACAAGTTTTATATTTATGTGGAAGCTTTATGTAGTCCTCTTCAAGAAGCAATATCAGTTGGATTAACACTTACAATTAAAAGGAACTTTTAGAAAGAGGAATGGTGACGTTTGTAAGAGTGATGACCACGAGGACTGCTGGAGTAAGAGCAGGGGTTTGCAGTTGTCTGATTTAAGCACTGTTCTCCTTTGGGAGCAGGGCTGGAGCAGGGAGCAGGAGGGCATCCAGCAGCCCACCAGATGGAGGAGGAGAAAAAAAGACCTTTAGATGAGAGATTTGATTATAACCAAACATTTCTCTTGTTCTCACCTGTTTTTGGTTTTTTTTTTCCAAAAGTGCACATTATTCAACCCTAATGCATAATTAATTGCTGTGTCTGACTTAACAGTAATCTTAACATTAATATTATTCACATTAGCAGCAAGTCATGCTGGCTTGAAACCACACGGGTACTCAATGTGTGAGAAGAAAGGCTGTAACAGAAAGAGTTAAGGAATGAGTGAAGGTACCACCTGCCAGTGCTGACAAAGCAAGAATTGGGCAACAGCTTATGCTATGCACTGGGACAGGCTATCAACAGAAAATGCCATTTTTTCTGGCTGCTGCTGCTCTGAGCAGCTGTTTCAGTCACAAACTCACATGAAAAATCTTCCATAGCTACTAGAGGAAAGAAGGCTGTACTCTGATTAATGCAGAAAACAGTGTTCAAGAGACAGGAAAGTTGGGTTCAGCAGACTCCCTCACTGTACAATATTGGAAAACTCCAGTGGGAAATTCCAGATAAACTGGGATAGACAGGGACAAGAACAAGAACTGCACGGTGACAGAGGGCATCTGTAAGGGGAGAACATATTGCTGTACTGGGTGGGAAGCACGCACCCAGTGATAGCTTTTGTTACTCCTGAGGTGAGAGCTCCTGTCAGAGCAACAAAAAGCTAGTCTATTACTGTCCTACAAGGCCTATGGAAAACTTAACACTCTGCGAAGTGGGAGTGTACATCCACCACCATTGCCTAACCGACAGTGCTTCCAGCTTGCCCTGTGGCATGTCAGATTCCTCAAACTGAAATTCTCTCCCTCTCCCTGCCACTGCTGGCTGAAAAGCAGGTTTCTGTGATGCACCTACAGCTTAGTAACAAAAATCCTTGTCTCCATTGTGCTCACTCGCACACCAGACTCTCTGTCTGCAGGATGCAGAGAAAAGCAAGTTTCAGGGAGAGATCCACCTGCAGAGCTCTTTTTCCACATATCTTGCATGCAGACATTGGCTACTCTGTCGTCTGTGTTGAAAACAAATCCTGGCTGCCCCACACTGCAGAGAGCCTCAGCAGGTGACCGAAATGTTTTAGTCTCATTCCTGCTGCACCCCAAGAACTCCTCAAGCCCGGCTGGTGAGCGCAGGCTGCCAGTCTCCATGGCCAGAGGCAGGCTGTGTCTGTCTGAGCCAGTAGCACCAGGGCCAGACCAGAAGGGAAGGCTTCCTCACTATCGGCTGGGAGGAAGAATTTGCTCCCTTTATCTCCTGCAATATTCCCTGCATGGACTGTCAGTCAAAGTGAGTTAACACAGTTGTCCGTATCTACATTAATATTGAAGTAAGCATTAAGCTTTACAAAACAATAAAGTCTGGCTTGAGAGGTGCTAACAACTCCTCTGATTTAATCTGAATCAGATTAAATATTCATTTCAATAAGGCCCTTTTTTGATACTTCTTTAATTTCCAGAGCATGTTACAGAGGGAGGAAACAAGAGGACAGCAGGAACTGTACATATGAACCCACCTCAATAGTAGTATTTCACAAATTGAGAAATGTGTAGTGTTTGAATCCTTTTGGGTTTGCTTATTTCTTTAGCACTGCCTTCCACTCTCGTTGCAATTTTGGCAGGAAGTCTGCAGTGAATTCTTCTAGGAGAAGGTGGCGAAGTATGTCAATTCAACTTTTTTGCCTGATAGACCTATCAAATTATTAATTTCTCAGACTGTTAAAGGTTATTTAAATTTGTAGCTTTTCTAATCACAGACAAGGTTTACACGTTGAAGAAAATTAGTATCTTTAAGGGTTAAATGGCAAAAGTAATATTGTTAAAGATTAAATGGATGGTTTGGGAATTTAAATGGGTTATAAAGTTGCTCCAGTCAGTCTCCCACAGATTTTTGTCTTTATGATTTTTTTTTGTAGTCGGAGATACTTCACAGTGGTGGACCATGTGAGTAGTTTGCTTGAAGAGGAGAATTCAAACAAAAGTAACCAATGTAGATAATGATCACAATGTTGATGATGTGGAAAGGACAATACTGGTATTGAAATGTTTTCAGTAGAAAAAAATCTGAACAACAGGTTAAATTACGTGGTTTTGTATATCTGGATTGTATGTTTAAATGCAAATGCAATGTGTCTGATTTGCATAGCTTCTAAAAAAATGTGCCTATGTGTATAAATATATATGCTTATGTTCACGCATACTTAGGGTTGTGTATATCAGAGATTTTAGTGCTCTGTCAAACATTCATTAATCATATCCCGTCAAGTGTATCACCTCTACTCCGCCTATTGGTCTGCTCCAATAACAAAATCTCTAAGCAACTCCTATCATCTGCCAAGTTTTAAAAACTAACATCGGTCTCCAAGCAGAACCTGTCTTCCTTTTGAATAATTTGAGAATCACCTTCTGTGCTCCTGCTTAACTTCTCTGTTCTTTCCTGCCCTCCTTTTTTTTTCCTTCCTGCCATCCGCTCCCCTCAGAGCTGCCTGGGCAAGATGCAATAAGCAATCCTCACTCTTGGACAACCAGCAGATCATAAGGTCTGATTCACTGGCAGTATTTCACATCATGAGAAACAGAAATTTTATGTATCGTTCATACTTATGTTACACAAACATGTATTACCTATATAAAAGCTACTTGGAGTTACTTTGATAACTTTGCAATCTCTGACTTTCCATTACTTTTTTTTTTGTACCGGATTCAGGATAATTAAGTACAGTCCCTAAAAGTGGAAGTTAAAAATAGTCACATAACATTTTTACAAGTCCACCTTGAAGTGCCCAAAATACTACCAAAGCAATGTCCAGTGTAATGTTAGACACAGAAAAAAAAAAGATAGTGTAAAGTAATTAGGCACTGCTCCTGATCGCAAAACATTCTTAATTACTTCCTCCTCGGTAAAGCTCTAAAGCATATCTATCTCCTCCATACTCAGATATTCAAAGACCCTGCAAATGTAATGCATTTACCTGCAGCACATGCCTGGTGAGACAGAAAAGTGCTATTACCCCCCCGGGTAGAGATGTGAAACTTAGACACAGAGAGTAACCTGGGCTGCCTGCAACCACACAGGAAATGTGTGGAGTAATCCAGCCCTGAATCCAGGACCACAGTCCAAGTTGTTGTCTTGGAACACCTTTTATCCCCTACTTTGGGTATGACTCGCACACAGCTATTCGTGCATAAGAAAACCCTTGTATTTCCAGAGCCTTTCAGCCAGAAAATTCCAGCTGTTGTATCTTTTTTTGGTGAATTTTATCACATTTGCACACTCAAAATACAATTCTGTTTCTTTTGCCAAATAATTTGAATGCAATTAGTTTTCCTTGCAATTCTGAATGAAATTAAGTGTGAAAATATCACAGTTCTTCCTCTGAGCACAGTGGCTCTGTTCTTTCAGTGCTAGGTGCCACAGCAACTCCGTTCACTCCCCATCCAACCCTAGCTGCATTTATATGCATGTTAGCTTTTCTGCAGAACCAAATTTGTTGCAGAACAAAATAGAAAGTGAAGTTCTGAAATACATGTAATACCAAAATCTTTGAAAGCACTCAGGCGTCTGGTGTTCATTTAGACACACAGGATCTCAGCGAGGAAGGAAGCTAAATACCTAGGGCCTGAGATCTTCCGATATCTGTATCCAACTTTTACTTCTGCAAAGAGGATGTAAACTCCTCAACCACCAACTTGTACCAGTATGAGAGTCAGAATGGCTGACAGTCCTTGCTGTGTCTTTCATTATCTGTGGCACTGGTCCCTGAAGGTCAGTCATGATCCTTCATTCATTTTTTCTGCCTAAAAATCATAGAATCACAGAATGGTTAACATTGGAAGGGACCTTGAAGATCATCTAGTTCCAACCTCCCAGCTGTGGGGAGGAAGACCTCTGTCCCACTAGACCAGATTGCTCAAAGCCCCATCCAACCTGGTCTTGAACACTTCCAGGGACAGGGCATCTACAGCCTCTGGGCAACTGTCACGTCCTGCCCAGGAGAGGGAGGGTACAAATGACTTAGATTTGTAATTACCCGATGGAGTGGACAACGGTGAGACAAGTCTCAAGGTCCATATACAAACATTTATTAATTTGTCACAACGTATAGAGCGGACTCACGATAATTGGTTTTAGTTAAATGACACATCAGGGGCAGACAATATGCTACAACTTAATGATAACCAGGAAAAGTCTAGGCATACAACAAACTACAGCAAACTGCATGATACTTAATGATAACAAAGAAAAAGGACATATAACAACTTCTAACAGGCAGCATTATACTGAATGATTACAAGACAGAAACTAAACTAACCATGCAGTATGATAAACCTTGCATTACTCGGTGAGAAAGGAGAAAGGGAAAGAAAGAGAGAGAGAGAGAAACAGAGATCACCCGTCCAGGTTCCTGTGTTGTTCCTGCCAATGACAGTTCAAGGACGCTATCATCTTTTCTTCTTCTCCTCCTGCATTTTTCTTCTGGGTGTCTTCGTTTCAGTCTACATGCTTCTCTTCTTCTTCTGTCTGTTTTCTTCTGTCTCATGTCTTCTCTCTCTGTCTCTTCTCTTTTTACTTTTTCTCACCTCAATTTATATACACTTTTTCTATATGTGAACATATAGGATGTCTGGCAAGAAAGCAGGACATTTCATTATTTACAATCGTATACAATTGCCTTATCTCCATTGGATATATACTGCGAGGCAAGGCCATCCTGCTTTTGCAGGACTCCTTCCCTTGCATGTAACTGCATCAAGGCTGTTTGAGGCATCTATTTCCTGCCTCTACCACATTCCATTGCCATTTATCAGTTTGCCACATGGGACCAGAAACCGGTCTTGGTGTTGGCCAAGCTGGGAGTTTCTAAAATGCCAAGAAATCTTTAGGGCAAACATTCAACCTCTGTCTGCTACAGCAACCTGTTTCAGTGCTTCACCACTCTCATGGTGAAGAATTTCTTCCTTATATCTAATCTAAATCTACCCTCTTGCAGTTTCAGGCCATTGCTCCTTGTCCTGTCATTACAGGACCCCATAAAAAGCCCTTCGCCATCTTTCCTGTAGGCTTCTAATAGATGAGTTAAAGTGGAAATACTCACAAGATCTCAACTTTTGCAAATATTTTAATGTTTTTAGATTAGGGAAAGACTGAAGATTAAATACTTGAAGTTTGATCAAATGTAATATTTCTAATATCGTATACTAGTCTCCATGGATATTTTACAGCCTTTCTTCTTGGGTGATGGTAAGATTCTGCTCATTTTCTCCAGGACTCCAGTACAGGTGAAGCTCCTAAAACTGAAGACAAATGATGATATGTCAGAAGCAAGAAATCAAAGCATTGATAAAGGCATTCCTGCCTACCATGAGAGAAAAGCTTTGCAACTTTTTATTTCCTGACAAAGAAAAAGGTATTATATATGACCTGCTTTTCTCCTAACTTTGCTTAGAAGCATGGGACACTGAGTAGATCTTTAAATGTTTCTATGAAATATAGACTCATAGAATCATATCAGTTGGAAGAGATCTGGAAGAACATTGAGTCAAGCCTTTGTTCCAGCCCTATCAACCTACTAAATGATTCCCCTCAACACAACATCCACCCGTCTCTTAAACACCTCCAGGAACAGTGACTCAACCACCTCCCTGGGAAACCTGTTACAATGGCTGACAGCCCTTTCAGTATAGAAATTCTTTCTAATATCTAACCTGAGCCTCCCCTGGCACAATTTAAATCCATTTCCCCTTGTCCTATCACTCTCCACTAGGGAGGATAGACCAACTCCCACCTCTGTACAGCCTCCCTTCAGGTAGTTGTAGAGAATGATGAGGTCTCCCCTCAATCTCCTCTAGGCTAAACAGCCCCAGATCCCTCAGCCTTTCCCCATAAGACTTATGTTCTAAGCCCTTTACCAGCTTGGCAGCCGCCTCTGCATCCTCTCCAGCACCTCAATGTCCCTCTTGTAGTGAGGGGCCCAAAACTGGATGCAGTACTCAAGATGAGACCTCACCAAAGCCAAGTGCAGGGACATGATCACCTCCCTGCTCCTGCTGACAGCACCATTCCTGATCCAGGCCAGGATGCCTTTGGCCTTCTTGGCCACCTGGGCACATTGCTGGCCCATGTTCAGCCACTGTCCACCAACACCCCCAGGTCCCTCTCTGTCTGGCAGCTCTCCAGCCACTCCTCCCCAAGCCTGTAGCGCTGCTGGGGGTTGTTATGGCTGAAGTGCAGGACCTGGCATTTGGCTTTGTTGAATTTCATGATCTTGGCCTTGGCCCAGCGATCCAGCCTGTTCAGATCCATCTGCAGAGCCTCCCTACATTCCAGCAGATCAACACTCCCACCAAGCTTGGTGTCATCTGCAAACTTACTAAGGGTGCACTCTGTCGCCTTGTCCCAATCATTGATGGAAATGTTAAACAGGAGTGGCCCTGGTACTGAGCCCTGGGGGACACCACTCATGACTGGCTGCCAACTTGATTTAACTCCATTGACCACAACTCTTTGGACTTGGCCATCTCACCAGTTTTTCACCCAGTGAAGCATATGCCCATCCAAGCCATGAGCAGTCAATTTCTCTAGGAGAATGCTCTGGGCAATAGTGTTGAATGCCTTACTTAAGCCAAGGTAGATGACATCCACAGCCTTTCCTTCATCCAGGAAGAGGGTCACCCAGTCATAGAAGGAGATCAGGTTTGTTAAACAGGACCCGCTTTTCATAAACTCATGCTGACTGGGTCTGATCACCTGGTTATCCTGCATGTGCCGCATAATGGAACTCAGGATGATCTGCTCCATCAGCTTCCCTGGCACTGAAGTTAAGCTGACAGGCCTGTAATTTCCCGGGTCATCCGTCCTTCACTTCTTATAGATGAGTGTTATATTTGCTGACTTCCAATCAGCTGGGACCTCTCCAGTCAGTCAGGACTGTTGCTAAATGATGGAGAGTGGTCTGGCGAGAATCCTCACCAGTTCACCTCGTACTCTAGGGTGTATCCTGTCTGACCCCATAGATTTATGGACATTGACATGTAGTAGTAGATCCCTGACCATCTCCTCGTGAATTGTGGGGCGGACATTTTGCTCCCAGTCCCAGTTTCTTGGCTTGGGGGGCTGGTTTCCCTCAGTACAGGTGTTACTAGTACTAAAGACTGAGGCAAAGGCGGCATTAAGCACCTCAGCCTTGTCCTTGTCTTTTGTTACTATATTTCCTTCTCGGTGTAGCAGGGGATAGAGGCTCTTTCTGTTCTTTCTGTTGTTATTAATATATTTCTATATAGCTTCAGAATCCAGCAAACTGTTGAGAACAGTCTACAAAAACATCAGTTTCAATGTGTTCGGAGAGACCTCCACTTTATTCAAGCCAGTTCAATCCCGACAAAGGACTCCTAGGGTAGATTTATATAGACGCCAGCTCATCTATGTGTGTCATGAAAATAAATATTATTTTAGAGAATTTCTCTTAATTTAAAGATCTTTGTTCACTTTGTGTCAGTGAAGAAACATGCAAAGAAATAAAACAAGATAAGTCTCTGGATCTCATCAATATTTTACAGATAAATTCAACAAAAGGCAGGCAAAAAGAAGGTCTTCACCTGAAAGATGTTCTTGCCTCTTCATAAATGAAACATGTCAATAGGTGACTTATTATGCAAGAAGCACAGGAACATAGGCAAAAATAGTTGTATGTTGGAAGAAAAAGGGAGACCAAATTTACAGCATCTTCTCATATTTAAAGAAATTCTTCCTGAAGCAATACTCTCAATTGGCATTGAAGGCAATGTAGGAATTTTCTGAGTTCATTGTAGCTCAGTTATTTCTGCTGCTCCACCTCTTACAGCCATGTAGCATGCACAGATATTCATTCCTTAGAATAAGAAGCAAGGAAGATGTGAGTGTACTGAAGGTTGGGAAAAAAACTTGTCCCCCCCCGAGTGAACTGTGATTCTAAGCCCAATGTAATACAAGACAGAATTATTGCTTTTAAGCAACTGCTTTGTTTATTGTATCTAGTAATTATACCCGAAACTACAAAAAAAACCACCCCATAGTGGAGTGAATAATCCTAGCATTAACTCACTTCAGCAGACGTAAAGTGAATGTCGTCTTTTATCCTGCAACCACAAGCAACACACATTAAAACACTTTCAGACAAGTTCCAGGGCTTCGATGTCACCCTGATTATCAGCAAGCCCCTACCATTTCAACCTGACTTATGAGTGTACTGCTTTCTTGGCCTCTCTGCCTGTCTCTCTCTCCATTCCTTAAAATTAGGTTGTTATCTGATCGCACACATATTTGCTGAATAAAGATTAAAGAACAAGGACACGGGAAGAAAAACTATTAGAGACCAGCACTGGCAAGGCAAGTAACCATTAAAATAAAACAAGCCAAGAGAATGTCATTTTACCAGGATCAGCCCTAGTGACAGGGCCACCGAGAAGAGGCCAAAACATCAGCTTTAACTTTGTGGAGGTTAAAACTGACAGTCTTCTCAGCAGCAAGCTCTCATTGTAGGACATCAGTCAGGTCCTCCTTCTGCCTGAAGTTGTGCTTAAATATTTGTGCCTGTCCCCAGTCTTTTGCAGAGGGACCAAGGGACTGCCTCCATGGCAGTTTGATTTCAGGTGTCTTTGAATTGCTTGTATTTACTGCTACATCATGAAAGGCCAATTTGTCAACTGCTTAGAATCTCAGTCTCCTACTTAAAAAAACCTGCATCTATGTCTTTATTTTTACTCATGTAGTAATCAGTTATGTAGGGAAAGCTCATGCTGACATGTCTCTGTAACCATGTTTGTGTACATGCACACAGATTTTAATGACAGTGTTTCTTTCTTGCTTTTCTGATCAAACCTCAGGCTTTGTTTTTCGTAGAGCATGTCCTGAACTAGTAATGTTTGAAAACTTGGCTTCAAAATTACAGACATATTTCACCCTTCTTAAAAGACCAAACTAGTGTAGACAGATACATCTTTGTTTCTCAGCAACAACACACCAAAAGGTTGTAGGTGTAGTTTATGTCACTGTAGTCACGTAAATAACACATTTGCTGCTAGTGAGCAAAATGGAAAAACCACTAAGCAAGAAGTGCACTTATCTCCTGCCATGATCTCCAGACTTTCTTGCTGGCCTCTGCAGTACCTTGATACGCTGCAGAAAACCATTGTGCCTGCAGTCAGAGTTTATCCGGCTTTCCATGTTGCAAGATGAATTCAAATATAGGAAAATATGTAAGGTATGGTTTAGACTATATTAATTATCCATGTGGACAGCTGCTGTGACCTTGTTCACCTGGTGGTAAGAAGACAGTCTGAAAGATCGGAGCTGGAAAAAAAGATGTGATACAACTGCATGAAAGCATGATCTGTACTAGGAAAATACCTAGTCTCATTTTACACTTTGTGTTGAATCCTAAACACCCATATATTTTATCAATAATCTTTGCTATTGTAGCCTATAAACACAGGAGCTTCCTTCTGCATTGTGGCTTTTCTTTTGGCTTCAACTAGTTCCCCACTGCTGCCAGAGACATCTGACACTTGAGTCCTGACAGGTGGTTTGCTTTCGATTTTTCAGCACCACAACCATGACAGACATTACTCAGGGCCACCTTTGATGTGAAATGCCAGACAGCCAGGAAAATCCACAAGCTTGGGTACGTAGTATTGCAGTCTGCTCACACCAGAGTGAAATTTTAGATGAAGCATTTTGTCTTCGTGAGGAGTTCGGTAGCCAGCACCACAGTCCAGCAAATTCTGCATCGTAACCACCTGGGCAGGAATATGAGTGGGGCGGGGAAAAATTTAATGAAATATAACAAGGGTAAATGTAGAGTCTTGCATCTGGGTAGGAACAACCTCAGGTTCCAGTATAAGTTGGGGAATGACTTATTAGAGAGTAGTGTAGGGGAAAGGGACCTGGGAGTCTTGGTGGACAGCAGGATGACCATGAGCCAGCACTGTGCCCTTGTGGCCAGGAAGGCCAATGGCATCCTGGGGTGTATTAGAAGGGGGGTGGTTAGTAGGTCGAGAGAGGTTCTCCTTCCCCTCTACTCTGCCCTGGTGAGACCCCATCTGGAATATTGTGTCCAGTTCTGGTCCCCTCAGTTCAAGAAAGACAGGGAAGTGCTGGAGAGAGTCCAGCACAGGGCAACTAGGATGATTAAGGGAGTGGAGCATCTCCCTTATGAGGAAAGACTGAGGGAGCTGGGGCTCTTTAGTTTGGAGAAGAGGAGACTGAGGGGTGACCTCATTAATGCTTACAAATATATGAAGGGTGAGTGTCACGAGGATGGAGCCAGGCGCTTCTCGGTGACAACCACTGATAGGACAAGGGGTAATGGGCTGAAACTGGAACATAAGAGGTTCCGCTTAAACTTGAGAAGAAACTTCTTCTCAGTGAGGGTGACGGAACACTGGAACAGGCTGCCCAGGGATGTTGTGGAGTCTCCTTCTCTGGAGACATTCAAAACCTGCCTGGACACGTTCCTGTGTAGCATAATCTAGGCATTCCTGCTCTGGCAGGGGGATTGGACTTGATGATCTTTCGAGGTCCCTTCCAATCCCTAACATTCTGTGATTCTGTGATTCTGTAATATGGCTTCTGCATGGAGTTAGGGTAGAAAGAGGCAGTTAAGAAAACAATCTAAGCTTTCTCCAGAATAGAGGCATACATGTTTTTGTTCTGATATTTCTAGAAGTGTTAGATTTCCTATTGAGTCGCTTATTGGGCTTATTTTCTGGAAATCAGTCCTGTTTTCACATTTTAAGTAGGACAGTGGCTTGGCTGCAAAAGGTATGGGTTATATTTTCTGTCTTTTATCACAGCAGATGAGCAATTATCTGCTGGGCCTAAATGTGGGGCAGAGCTGACCTAAGCAAGAGTCTTAAAATGCCATGCAGTCAGTGATCAGGGAAGCTGGCAACCAGTAGAACAGAGAATAAAAAAAAAAATTAAATAGTGCAATTTGCTAAGTACTGTCCTGCTCATTTATTTTCAAGAAAGAAACAAACAGAATTGAAGCAGAAACATGCTTCACAGGGATGCAGGGCACAGAAAACTCATCTTGTGAGAAGGAGGTTGTATTTAGTCTAGGTAAAACAAAACCTGAGATGTAATATGAAGATTTCTAACAATTGTGTATGTTCCAAATACAGCCCAGGGAGGGAAACAGCTATTTGAGCTGAAGGACATTACTGGACACAAAATTACCATGGCATTAGGTGCTCTCATTAATAAATTTAAGCTTGAGACAAGACGATTTTTAACCTGTTAAGAAGTGCAGGTCTGGGACTGCCTTCTGAGACGAATAGTGCAGGGAGGAGAGAGCAGAATGGAACTATTTCTAAGACAGCTGATAACCTTATGTAAACAAATAAAATGCAATTGCCTCCAGCAGCTTGGGAAAGGACTTGTTGATTCTGGCCAGCCCTGCCATTTCTGTGGTTTTAGTATTTCCTAGATTATTTATGAGTATGCTGCTTTACTGCAGCAAATATTTGCATTTTGTAAAACACACAAGAGAAGCGCAAGGAGAGCACTGATTTCACTAACATTTGTGGTCTTCAAATCCTGCTGATATGACTATGTCAGTCATCCTCAATAAAGCCAGCCCCTCAAAATTTGGCCAGTTTCCCAACACCTTTCGCATGAACTTCTGAAGATGACACTTACTTTCACACCGCACAAAGACCTCTGGCCCTACAGAGACTCTCAGCCTTTGAGTTTTCAATTCATTATTGTTTTAATTTTCTGATCAGATGGAAAGTGATCCTTCACATGCCTTTCTGAAAACCAACAACAATTAACACCTTCCCCAAGCATGTGTAAATTGTATGAGCACTCTTTCCTCCCCTAAATCTGCATTCAGCTGCAGTTAGATGTCTGAAAGAGAAAGGGACAACAATCCTGAGTCAAAACAAAATCTAAACAATGCCTAAATTATGCATCTATACCAAGGAAGAACCCATACCAGCTGCAGTTTTTGTATGACTCTTCCATACCAAGTCTGAAAACCCATTTACCTGAAATACTTTTGGCCGCCTTTGGAAATGTGAAGAAGTGAAGTCTTAACAGTTCTTTCCCCATGAAAGACAGAAAAATTCTTACTTTTCTGCTTGGGACATTTTTGCAGGGTATTTCTTCAGTGGTATCTCTGGTATGAGACAGCTCAGCATAGATCACGTGGTCTGCAACATGATCTCCATTTTTATCTGTACTCTTTTTTTTTGCATTTGCAAAAAAAAAACAGTCACAATATGTTGAATAATGGCATGCATGTGGTGCACGCTGCTATATTTGCGCCTCATCTTTGTAGGTGTGTGATCCCAACCACTGCTGTGCTCTTACACAAAGCCAAGGACCGAGCCTGGCTCTGTATATCCCCTAAGATGGACACCAGCAGCTGCTCCTGAAACACAATGATGACACTTATGGGTGGCCACCTCCACCCCCATAGGAGACTGTATCTCCAGAGCATTTAAAGAACAATTGTTGTGTTTCACTGAGGGAGTGCTCCTGAAATTAAGAAACTTTGAGACAACAGTCTGTAAATTAAGTGACTCAGCCTATACCGAAAGGAAGAATAATACTTTCAGGGGATTGCACCCTAGTTCACTTTTCAGAGCACATACGGGGTGGGGTGGTGGGGGGGAAGTGATATGGATTAAAACAAAGGCTTTATTTTTCTGCATTGTAAAGTGACTATAAATCAGAAAATGCAGACTTGCATTCATCTGATTTACTATGGATTTTTTCCATCTCTGTTAGATTTTAAATTGACTGTCTAGAAATTGCAAATGTCAAGAGGCTCATAACTATAGAAGAAAACTGAGGAACAGAGAAAGAATGGTCTTTTTAAACTTATTAAAATCATCATAATACTGATGATGAATAATCACTGCAATAATAGTAATGAAATAACGGTTGATGTTAGCAGCACAACAATAATAATCCCTTCTCTATTTTACATAGGCTCACCCATAAAGGAATAATGGGAAATTGCACAAACTCATCAAAAATATGACATACACCATCAAAGTTTCCCATCAGGGGCTGAGTTGGTAACACAATTTTTAATATTTCCTTATGTGACTGTTTTCGTGTGACAAGTTTTAAAGGTTTGTAGCTGGTTGTTTTCCAAGTAGGCAAGCTCGAATTCGGTGAATGAAAAATGATTTAAGCACTTCGGAAAACTAGAACAAAGAAAAACTTCTTGTCAAATCCTCACTAAAAATGAGTAAATAAATTATTATTAGTCAGATATCTTTTTTCTTGAATAGATTCTGTGAAAATATGAACATCCAACCAACCCTGGGCATATGACAAGCCTGGGAATCAGAGCTTGTGTATGTTTTGTGAGCAATTACTAGACCACTGCACTTTAAATCCGTCCTGATTCTGTCCAACTGGTTTCCTAGTGTCACGAGGCTGTTCATGAATGACCAGGCACCGTCCAGCCTGAGCAGTAAAAATAAACTTTATTTCTATGACTTTATACAATGTGGTTGTCCTGGGTTTAGCTAAAAACCCAGTCCTGTTTAGTGATTTTTTCTTTTCAGTTTAGTGTCTTCTAAAAGGCTGCACTTTCTGAAGTCAGCAGCATGTTTTTGCAGACAGTGTGTGCTACTGGCAGTGATAACACCTGATGTTTGCAGTCACTGCCTGGGACTGGTATGTAGAAAGGCTCTTGCTTATACTTATTCCTATAGTGACCAAGGCCACTGCTGGCTCTTGTGTGCCACGCTGGGGGTGCTGGGTAGTAAGAGGGGGGCACAAGGAAGTAAAAGGTGGCACCTCTGGGGGGTAACAGACAGGACAGGTGACCAACGAGAGTATTCCATCCCATATACGTCATATTTAGTATAAATTGAGTGATCACGAGAGTTTCGTCCCTTTTTTTTTTTCTTTTTTTTTTTTTTCTTTCGGTCCTTTTGCCCCTTTTGCCCTTTTTCGGCCTTTTCGCCTTCCTTTCTGCAATGGCCGGTGTCCAGAGAGGACTCCATCTGACCTCCTGATTTTGATCCGGATCCTGAGTTCCCGAATCCAGCTCCCTGTATCCAGCTCCCGCCGCCGCTGAGCCTGGGGTTTCCCCAGTACCTCCTGCTCTGCAGCACCAGTGGGGATTTCTATCGGGGGAGGGAGTCGGGTTTGATATCGGGCTATTATCTATAGTTGTATATAGTTCTTTACTTTTATCTTTTTACCATTATTCCTATTACTTTCATTAAAGCTGTTCTAGTTCGTTTTTTTCCTTCTCTCACTCGTAAGTCTCTCTGCCTCATTCCCTTTTCTCTTCCTGTTTGGGGGGGGGAAGAGGGGGTTAGAGAGCGTCTGTCCCTGTTAGTGGCCGTCCCAGCCCTAACCCGCAACAGTGGTGAAGACAAGCAGCAAAGCTGACTGTTGCGTTGTGAAAGATCTGGGTAAGTAGCATGAAGAGAAAAGAGGAATGTAAACACAGGAGTGGGAAGTTGATAAAGGTGAGCTGCCTCTTGTGGAGGAGAGAAACTGACTCGGGATACGGAAGGGCTCAACTTCAAGAACTGAGACCACTTATGTGGAGGAGAGGTGGTAGGTGCTTGATAGGAATTGGAAATCCAACTGTCAAAAGGGGAACATAAAATGGGCCTTCTGAGAAGGCAAACAGAGTGGTGTGTCAATACGCATCAGCTCACTAAATTTGGCAGAGAATATGAGATTCACAAATCTCTCAAATATTACACTATCATAAAATAATAAAATAACTGATCTCTGCTTGCAGTTCCTTTGTTCAACTCAGTAGGGAACTTTTGTTTTTATGATTTGCTTTTTGATATATATATATATAAGTCAATATATAAGTCAGTTACTAAAGCAACAACATAAAGACTACAGAATGATGACATATTAAAATGAAGCATTCTTGAGGGAGGGTGCACTTGCATTGTGATAGTTCATTGCTGATGGACTACTGTTTCTCCATATGATCCTGCCTTTTCCATTGCATTAAGGAAAGCAAAATTAATGCAAATATCGATTTGTTTTGCATTGATGTTTTGCACAGCCTATCAGGCATTTATCTGGAAACTTCCATTTCCTATGTCACTTCATCGATTATCATGTAGCCAGGTACATCTATGCCAACAACTCCAAAAAAAAAAAAAAAAAAGATAAAAAGAAGGAGTCTCCCAAAATGATCTCACAAATACATGCTTGGAACAGGTATTTGAAGACCAAATCCTCGAAAATACTACTTCTCTTCTCTTTACTCAACCTAAGTGGATATATTTTGTTTGGAGAGTAGATCAGAAAAGAAATGGTTCCCAGAGCATTTATATTCCAGGCTCAGATCTTCAGTTTTGGTGTGGTTTTTTTTCTTAATTCCTGACATAAGAAAGAATTAATAATTCATAAACTATATTAATGGATGAGTTAAAACTTCAACAAGTTGGTGTTACAAAACTGTCAAAAATGTAACAGTGCCTGCCTTCTTTAATTTCAGCTGCTTCTGATGAAGTGTAGGGAAATGCCTTATTGGTGTGCAGTGTCACCAATTATCTGACAGAGCCAGAGTGTATTTCCAGCTAATCAGAAATAAGAGCACAGAATTAAATCTCCCCTGTGAAACTCATCATTTACATATTTATGATTCAGAAATTATAATAAGGCTAATGAGAAACTCACATGGTGCCTTTAAAAGTCAAGCCAATCTTACTGTTAATTTTCAACAGATAAAGCTTCCCTGGTACACAGTAGTCAAGAGATAAAGTCTGTTGATTACAGTTTACTTTAATTAAACATTACAAGTTATTTGTGTGGATCCATACAGGTTTTGCATCACAGAGTTAGTTATATAAGCTGGAGCTCTCTCTAGAGGAGAAGTGAATGGACAAGGGCAGGCTGATGAAAAAAACCAAGACACATAGAAAAGGTTATTTCTGCATCCATGTGGGTATAAGCACAATAGGGCATATGAGAAAAAAACCCTGTAAACCTTCTGGAAGGTGGATACTTCTTTAAACAGCAATATCGGTTTGCTGCATGTGCTAGCTGCAGGGCGGATATGTCCTGAGTGATTGTGGTCTTTATGTAGATCGCCACCTCCAGGCTGAATCTCGTCACCGAGACACTTGCCCACCCATGCTCACCACACACAAAAAAAGTAGGGCACTGATGTTACTGATGCTGGCTTCTCACCCTTTCCATGCATTCATAGTAGAAGAGCTTCAGCTTACTGTGAGCATTCTGACTTGCACAACAGTGGGTGCAATTTTCACACACTGTATAATCTACTATCATTGCTGAACTTGTTTTCCAGGTGTGCCTTGACTATCACACATGTCTCCAGCCACAAAAACACAGAACAAAAACTTGACTATCTCCCTCTTCTCCCAGAGGAGTTATTTACATTTATATGTATGAGACTATATCAGCAGGAGTAGGACCGTGCTTCTCCAGGCGCCTTTCCAAATGCTGTCTCTTGACTTTGGAGAAAGTGTTTTGAAACCATGATGTTAACACAACTATAGGGAAGGAAAAAAGAAAAAAAAAAAGAAAAAATATTGCTTGCAAGTTGCATATGCACTTGGCATTACCTTATGCAGTGTTGCAGCACACAAGTACCATTGCCCTTGTGCTCACAGCAAGCTCTTTATACGCACATCTGTGTATATTATAACAACACCTGTCATCCACACGACAAGGAAAGACCATTCAAGTGCCAGGATACTACAGGAAAGTGGTAAAGATACTGTTAGCTGTGATCTTTAAACAGCTTTTCATTCCAACATTCTCTATCCCTGCAATAGATAAGGAAATAAAGCCAAATCAAGTAAAATTGCTACCTTCTTCAGCCAGAAAATGAAATCCTTTTGAAAATATACTGTCATTCAGTTTTTCTCTTGGACGAGAGTGACTAGTGGTAATTTGGCTACAAGATACTCATTCGTTTAAAAAATAAACAGGTTTTACCAAGAGTAACTATTAACTCAATGAGGGTAGAGAAAGCCTACCCACTTCTTCCTCTGCTACCACTGGTTCAGCTACACAGCTCAAGATCCGAAGTAGCTTACACTAATTTGTCTCAAAGCTGTACGTTTCCACGTGCAACGACAAGGAGTCCTGGGCCAAAATGAAGCAATGCCTGTGTTTTTTACAGTCACCTGTTCCACAAAGGAGCATCCTGTGAGCTCCTCGGGTATGCATGTATGCTGCCAGCTGGAAGGGAGGTCTCCTCCCTGGCCCCAAAGGTCAGAGAAGCAGCATAAAAAAGGGAGAGGGACCTACTGCAAAGGAGATGACAAAATGCACTGCTAGCACTCTATGCATTGCAATCTGCAATGCAGTCCCCAGAGATCCTTGAGACCCTGCAAGATGATGGACTGCAGTCAGGCAAGTGCAGCCATCAGAGCACCAGCCAGGCTTCAGGTGAAACGTTGCCACACTTCAACTCTTGGTGTGCTGTTGCTTACTGACATTAAGAGTCACACTTCTGGCCACAGGCTCCTTTCACATCACCCAATCAAAGTTAGTGCAGTGATATCTACAGAGAATTTTGCCCTTCAGCTTTAGCTGTAATGAACTGTTTTCGCTACTTTATTTTATTTTCCATGTCCCCACAAAACTGTTGTGCTCCTTGCAAGTCACCCCCATGGTTTCCGTAAGTGTCTATGTTTAATCAGCCTCAGATTAGCAACTTGCACTGCTGCTGTAAAGCAAATACTTAGACAGTAATGAAGGACCAGAATAAAAAAAGGTGGTTTTTTTCCCCCTGAAGGGAACCATTCACAGCTGCAGTAGCAGGTAGAGACACTTTAAAGGGATTATACTATAGACAGTAATGATCTTTATTAGTGTTCTCTGGAAAAGTTGCCACACAGATATCAAAAATTTGCCTCAAGGCTACACAGCTATGGAACTTTCCTCACTTTTCATATGTAAAACAAGAAGATTAGCCTCATAAAAAAACAACCTGAGGAAAAGATTGACTGGTAAATATATTTCTCATGCTCAACTGAACACGAGTTAAAAGAAGCTAATTCTGTTTCTGAAAAAAAAAAAAAAAGTATGTATGTCTTTTGGATTTTAGGAAATTACTTCATCTTTCAGCAAAAAAAGAGAATAATTATTTTGTGTAAGAAAATATCTATGCTATTAAATTCTATATTTAAATGTAAAAAGGGACATTTTCAAAGTTGAGGGTAGAACTACCTACCTAGTTGACCCTGTGAAGTCCCTTGTGCTTTTCAAGTGCAATCTGAAAGAGATTCAAAGAAGAAACAGGTTGATTTTCAGATGTGAAATTATTGGGGCTTCTTTAGAAAAAGTACTAGGGTAATACTTTTGTGCCCATGAGGAGAACCAGGCTGGGGATCTGACCCGACTGAGTGACACCCCCATGGCAATGACAAGCCAGACCACAGGACTTCTGTGTATAAATAATCAAAACAGGTGACATCATGAAAACATTATTTTCTAAGTCTCTGTACACTACTGACAACTAAAATAAGCAAAAAATGGACACTGAATCTACAAGTCAACCTACAATACCTGACTCAAAAGAGTGAAAGACGATACTAATAGTGGAGCAGTAGACAAGTGTCTTGAAATTAATTAGAAGAGAGAAATCATTGTGTTCATAATGAGAGATAGATCATGTCATGAGTTTGGCAGTTTTTCAGGAAGTGGGAAGAGAGCTGTGTGGGATGGCTCCTCCAAAGTTCTCCAGAGCCTTCACCACCCCCAGGTAGGACTTGGTTCTGCCTCTGACCAGGACCAGGCCAATCAGCACCTCTGCCATCAAGAGATGACCCCATTGTTCTCATTCTCTTTTGGTTTCATCTCATCTTGATCTGTCCTGTCTTTGTGTTGTGGGGTTTTTTTGCTGGAGAAGGGGAAGGTGAGAGGAGAACAAAGGAATGTAGTCCTGAAAAGAAAGAGAGGGAAGGGTCCTGGAGCAGAAGAAGGGGGAGAAGGCTGCTGGAGCAAAACCTCTCCCTGGAGCTCCGTGGTGGTTGAGATGGCGGGAAGGTGATTGCCTGCCAGTTAAGGGGATCAACGGTGGCGAGAATGTCCAGGGTGCATCAGCACTCGCAGAGACCCATGCGAGAGGGGAAGGAGACCAAGCATCAGCAGAGGACATGCCCGAAGCAATCCATAGCACCAAGGGACTCACAATGAGGAAGAGGATTGCCTCCTGTGAAGTGGACACCACACAGCAGGAAGGAGAGACTGCAAGGAGCCCTCTTTCTCAAAGAGGAGCTGCCATGGATCATGAGCAATGGCCAGATGGACCCCAACCCCCTCTTCCCCCTTGGACTGATGGGAGGAGGAGGTAGCCAGGAAGATGGGAAGGGTGGTGGTGAGGGGAAGTGTATTTAAGATTGGATTGTATTTATTGATGCATTCCTCTCATTATCTTACTTTGTAAATGGTGGTGGTGAATTAAATTTATGTTTTTTCCTCTAGTCTCTCTCTGTTCTTTTTTGACCCGTGATCTTAACTGGTAGATTATTACCCTCCCTGCCCTTAATCTCAAGCCTTAAACCTTTTGGATTGAGTTTTGTCCCTCCACATCCTTGTGGAGATGGTGCGGTTGAGGGGGAGTGAGCAGACTGACTGGGTGGTTCTTTGTTGTCAGCCTGGGCAGTCAGATTGAACCATGACAGATCATCTGATAGCCAGGTCAGCCAACTGGATATGGTGTGAGGGACTAGTTTATCAGGTAGGTGTTTTAATGAAAGAAGAGTCACTTCTTGGATTTCTTATGACAGACGCTGAAAGCGGAGACACTATTTGCTGATAATTTTTGGGGGGGGAGGGGGAATAACCATTGCGTTAAAGCAATTTTTCCCAATGCTCTAAAAAACTAAGATATAAAAACTTGCTAGAGAGATGGGTGGGCAAAAACAAGCTGTATTTCGGAGTGTCTCAAGCTGTGGTTCCACAGGCATTTCATCACTAGAGAGCTGATCCAGCTCACATCCTTCCCCACCATTTCAGCTCCCTAACACCAGTTTAGGCCTTTGAGTAAATACTCAGAACCAGACTGAGAGAACTGAATCAGATGCTTTACCGGAAGCAAAGAGTTTCAGGTTTTAATGCCAGATTATTTTCTTGACACAGATCATGGAATAGCTGCCAAACAGCTGTGCTGTCATAAATCACAGGAAGTGCAGGGGTAGGAGAGAGGCTGTTTTTAACATTTTAAATACTGAAAGATGTTTAAATCTCTTTACTTGCATTAATATGTTTAAATCATACTGTGTGTGAGTTTAACTTTGCCTCAGAGTAGGATACCCCAGCACTTGAATCTTATCCTTTCTTAACTAAAGCACCATTCCGTCAACATGTTTGTGACTAGATCTTTACACGCAAACTGTAGAAAATGCCCAAACCAATGAGATTCAACTGATTTGCTTCACCTGAGGATCCAGTCCAGTAGCATCACTCTGACCAGACAAAACAGCAGGATTTATTTATCAGTCAGTAGCTTCGGTTGTTCTCTGCAGGAAGTTGATTCTCACAACATCCTCCTTCTGCCCTTCTTCTTTACCTCCCCTCCCACACCATTTCTGTTAGCTTCTACTACTGGGCAGAGGAATGACTGATTAATTTACTGACATAAGTTTTCCCTCAGTGAAGATCTCGCATAATGCAGTCCTGCAACAATACTACCTTTCCGTTCCCTCTGTTTCTATTTGTCGTCTTACCAAGAAAAGCTGAATATTATCTGTATGGCATAACATAGATGTGTTAGCTCTAAACCTTTTTTGTTTGTTTCCTTTTTATTGTTTCTTCTCTGTTCACTTCAGGTAATAGCTTTTCTCCCTTGAGCCAATTCCCTTTCTTACTTGTTTTGGCTGACCCATACTGAGCATAACAGGGGATTTTTCATTGTATTCACTAGTACCTGAGAACCAAAATATAGTGATGGTTACCACTTGTACTTCTGGGGCCTTCAAATCTGTGTAAATGCCACATGGAATTTTATTTTCTCATTCTCTGTCTTTCTCTTCTTCTTTGGCTGATTCAGAAAATACCAGAAAAGTCAGGCGCAGAATTTTTCAGCTAAACCTAATTAAAAAGACCTTTTTATTATGGAAATTAACAAGTTTAGTTTTCCATTCCTTGTGACTCACAGCCTGATCTTAGCAAGAATACCCTGTTGTGACAGCACGTGTTAATTTTAGCAATATCAACTTGCTTTTTGGCCAGAAATGGGGAAACTGCTTAGATACTCTTTCCGATCATCTGGCTCTTTCCCTCATTCCTTTCAGAGAGTTTCTTTGCTACTTGAATACCTTCTCCAGAGGATAAGTGTTTTCACCTGGAGTCAGTCTAATCTCCATATCTGATTACCAGTCTCTGGCCTTTCTCTCCCGTTACCACATCTAAATCCTGTGTCCTACCAGAGACTAAGGATGTCACTTCTGTGGCTCATACTCACAGACCACACCAGCTTTGCTTTGTCTTCAGTCTTTTTTTTCTCCAGTGGCCCTTTTGCTCAGTTTTGCAGGCAAGAGATTCTCACTACTCACCTGAGAAAATGCTCCTCCTTAGCATAAACAGTTTTAATGATTTTTTTTTTTTTTTTGTGAACATGGTCATGTCTGCCATGAAGCATGTAAAAGGATAGGCAACAAAAGAAACTGTTTGCAGTGGTGGATCACACTGACCTTGGGAACGGGTATCATGAGAGTAGCTGCCTCTACACAGCTAGAGGCAATGTAGACCCTCTGGTGAATGAGGTGCATGCTGTGGAGGCAGAGGACAGAACGAAGGCAGAGTTACTGAAGGCCTTCTTTGCCTCTGTCTGTGCTGCTGGAGACTGTCCTCAGGAGTCTCAGTCCCCTGAGGCCCCAGAGGAAGGCAGGATAAAGGAAGAGTTTGCCCTGATTGATGAGGAGTGGGTTAAGGATCAATTTGAACACTTAAACATCCATAAATCCATGGGCCCTGATGGGATGCACCCACGGGTGCTCAGAGAGCTGGCGGGAGTCATTGCTAGGCCACTCTCCATCATCTTTGGTAAGTCATGGGTAACAGGTGAGGTGCCTGAAGACTGCAGGAAAGCGAATGTCACTCCAGTCTATAAGAAGGGCAGGAAGGATGACCCAGGTAACTAGAGACCGGTCAGCCTCACTTCTATCCCTGAAAAGGTGATGGGACATCTTATCTTTGATGCTGTCTCTAGGCATATCAGGGATAAGAAGGTTATTAGGAGCAGTCAGCATGGCTTTGCCAAGGGGAAGTCATGTTTGACCAACCTGGTAGTCTTTTATGAAGACATAACCAGGTGGACGGATGATGGCCGTGCAGTGGATGTGGTCTATCTGGATATCAGCAAGGCCTTTGACACCGTCTCCCACAGCATCCTCATAGGTAAACTGAGGAAGTGTGGTCTGGATGACCAAGTAGTGAGGTGGGTTGGTAATTGGTTGAAGGGAAGAAGTCAGAGAGTTGTAGTCAATGGGGCAGAGTCTGGCTGGAAACCTGTGTCTAGTGGGGTCCCTCAGGGGTCAGTGCTGGGACCAGTGCTGTTCAATATATTCATCAATGACCTGGATGTGAGATTAGAGAGTGTTGTCAGCCAGTTTGCTGGTGACACAAAGCTGGAAGGAGTGGTTGACACACCAGAAGGCTGTGCAGCCATTCAGAGAGACCTGGACAGGCTGGAGGGCTGGGCAGGGAGAAATCTAATGAAGTTCTATAAGGGCAAGTGTAGAGTTTTCACTTGGGAAAGAATAACCCCATGTGCCAGTATAGGTTGGGGACTGAACTGCTGGAGAGAAGTGTAGGAGAAAGGGACCTGGGGGTTCTCGTGGACAGGAGGATGGGCATGAGCCAGCAATGTGCCCTCGTGGCCAAGAAGGCCAATGGCATCCTGGGGTGTATTAGAAGGGGAGTAGCAAGTAGGTCAAGAGAGGTCCTCCTCCTCCTCTACTCTGCCCTGGTGAGGCCACATCTGGAATATTGTGTCCAGTTCTGGGCCCCTCAGTTCAAGAAGGACAGGGAACTGCTTGAGAGAGTCCAGCGCAGAGCCACAAAGATGATGAAAGGAGTGGAGCATCTCCCTTATGAGGAAAGGCTGAAGGAGCTGGGTCTCTTTAGTTTGGAGAAGAGGAGGCTGAGGGGTGACCTCATTAGTGTTTATAAATATGTCAAGGGGGAGTGCCAGGAGGACAGAGTCAGGCTCTTCTCAGTGACGTCCAATGACAGGACAAGGGGCAATGGGTGGAAGCTGGAACATAGGAGGTTCCAGAAAAATATGAGGAAAAACTTTTTCACTGTGAGGGTGACAGAGCACTGGCAGAGGCTGCCCAGGGAGGTTGTAGAGTCTCATTCTCTGGAGACATTCAAAACCAGTCTGGATGCGTTCCTGTGTGTGATCTACTGTAGGTGATCCTGCTCTGGCAGAGGGGGTTGGACTAGATGATCTTTTGAAGTCCCTTCCAAGCCCTAACATTCTGTGATTCTGTGATCCCTCACAGCCCTCCCCTGCTGCCAAAAAGCTGTGCCAGACTCAAACCCATGACACTTGCTCTTAGGGATACACTGATCCTGGTCTTGGAGGAAGTAGTACCTAAATATCAACCAGCTCTCTTGAGACCCCTACCTTCCACAACCCTAACCTTCGGGATTTTTCTAAGAAATTTCTTGAAGAGGTCAAAGTTACCCTTTTGAAGTCCAAGGCTGCAATCCTATTTGTTGCTTTGTACACACTACCTGTGATCCTGAACTCCACCTTCTCATGATCACTACAGCCAAGGCTGCCCCAACCTTAACACCCTGCACCAGTCCCTCTTTTTTTATCAGCACTAGCTCCAGCAGTACACCTCTCCCTATTTGCTTCTCCATCATCTGGATCAAAAAGTTATCATCAATACACTAGAGGAACCTCCTGGATCATAAATGCCCACCTGTGCAGCCTACCGAGCAGGTCTTAGAGCTTTGTATCTTCAAACTAGCTGCAGGATCAGATGCCTTAGAACAATAAAAAAATCCATTGAAGAACAGCTTGTCCTTAAACTTTAAAAACTAGAACTACTTGGAAGATTAAAGACAATTTAAATACTTGAATTAAAATGCTAGGAGAACTCCACAAATAACTTTTTGGTAGAAAGATGATTCTACCACTTAGACCCAAACAACTATACAATTATATTTATTTTGTCATACAAGCATCATATGTCATGTATTGAAGTAACAGCTAATGTATCATTGATACATTCCTGATAGTATAAACTAAGCATTGCTTTCACCTTCAATTCCTTGTCTGTGAACATCTACAAATACATTTACTGGTGTAATTGTATGGCATCTTTAAAATCAAAATGAATTCGATTTTTCTTTAATTGCATTGCTCTGTGGAACTGCTGCATAAGTTTAGTTTAAGAGTAGTTTCATATCAGTGGTCCAGGCTTTTCGTAAAATATTGATGTATACCTTCAAGATGTGAAATGTGTTAAGAAAAAGGGGTTATTTTACAGGTGAAGCCAAACGCTGTATATCCCTTATGTCTTACTCAAATTTCTGTCTAAATCAATAAAACAAACATTATATCTCTCCATGCAAAAAGATGGTCCTAAATGGAGACACATAAGTTTCTTCTTGGGTTTTCTTCTATGTGTTTATTCACTGAAAATATTTTTGAAAGGTAAAATGAAGACAGACAATGGGAAAAGATACATAATTCTCAAAAAATATGCATAGTAACAAATTTCATAAACAACATATGAATGGGCTGTTTTCTCAGTTCCTTCCTCTTCTCAGCTGAAAGTTTCTTCTGCTGACAGTAATGGATTGATATGGGCTTTCATTTAAGAATCGTTTATCACAGCTTAACACTCAAATGATTATATTTTAAAAAGACACCTGTTCTGCCTTTAGAGGAGCACTAGATGAAAGCTCATCCACTTGATGAATGCAGTATGCTCTTTGGCAACACTAACTGATCTCTGAGGTATCAACTGAGGTTGAGTACTTACCCAGGGTCAGGCAAGAAATCCACATAGAACAGCTTTTGCACTGCGACATTCATCCCAAGATTACTGTAGCTTAGCCTCCTTAGCCTTGATACAGTGCTTGAGTTCCATTACTACACATTTTGTGAAAATTAATAGCTTTGTTCTCAATAGAATAAAACACTTATGATGAGTACAGCACTAATCTTTTATGCTACATCTGTACTAGTGAAACGATTGCAATCTGTCTGGGAAAAGCCCATATTTCCTGGTAATAAATTAAATAATTCTCCAGGACAAGGTTGCTGTTTGGGAGCTGTGTGTTTGGTAACTACTGTTCTTAGTATTAAACCAAACTCGGGAGCTGTTTAAGTGCTGATTGTAACACACCATATTAGTGCCAGAGAGCACTGGGACAATTTGCTGGCAACAGGCAACCACAGCCTGAGGCCACTAACTCTGGAGGCTACTAATGTTCATGTTAGCCAATCACATTTACCAAAGTCACGGCAATAATAAAGCCAAACGGCCCAGTTCATTTTTGGCTACAGACATCTCTGAAGTGATCTCTTAAAGATGAACTGTCTGAAGCCAAAGTTTACACACAATTGTACTCTGCCTACATCTGTTTTTTGCTATATTTTCCTTCTGCAGCTAGGCATGTCCTGAGACAGGCAGGAAAAAGATCCAATTTTCATACTGTGTTTTTTTTTCTGAAATATATCACAGTAGATCAGTGCAGAAGTAGGCATTTAATTGATTTATTTGCTATTCGAAGTGAAGCGATGGACAGTTCTGCAAAAAGTAGAACTCTTTTCGACTAGTTGTAAGTTTCTTATACGTATATTCACACTCTGATTACTTATATAGGGAATTCTAGAGAAATTTTAATTATTTTTAAAACCATTTTCTTACAGTTTGACAAACCCCAGCTGACTATAGATTAGGAAGAGTAACTGTTAGTGAAACTTCGTTCCATGGATTGCTCTTGAATGACTCACTGTACTAATGCTGAAACTATCATCACCTTGGTACTCACGATTTGGGCCCCATTATAATTTTCAAATTGCATGCTATTTTTTGAACGGTACCCAAACCCACAGAGCTGTCCAGATGGCTATGTGAATGCTTCCAGTGTCAATACTTATGCAAACATGCATTCACACTCTTATTTCTGATATTTTACTTTGCATCGAACATTCTTCCGAACAAAAATTTGCTTTCACAAACATTTGGAGAATGCAAATTAAAGGAGCTCTGAACATTATAGAAGCTGATTCATGGTTTCTATTCACATAAATGCTAGTGAAGCCTTCTGAAACAGCTATAATCATGAGCATATTCTTCCCCTCCCTATGACCCAGATTCGAAGAGGAAGGAAGTACATGGGTAACTTTAAACATGCAGATAGTGTCAGTTGTGCACAGATTTACATAAGCAATTACATTTCTTGCTGATCCAGAAGCTGTATGATTCTTATTTGTGTTCACCTTTTCCTGAAATTTTATTAGAAATCTTAAGGAATAACATAGAAGCCCTAACTTGACAAACATTAATCACCAATTTTAAGGTCATTATGCAAGGGAGAAAGAATGGAACTGAAACAAAAGAAACAGAAGAAAAAGAGGACAGATATAGAGGAAAAGTAGCCATGGAAAAAGTACATAAATTCAGTATGACTGCCAGTGTAACAATATAAATGTAAAGTCAATGGTTACAAGGTTTAAAAGGCCAATCAATAAAGAAATTGGTTGAAGTAATTCCATGGGTAGAATTAGTCAATGATAATAAACAAGATGAGGATCCTTGAAAAGGCTAGAGCATTGCTAGGGAAGGCAAATCTACATGTGAGTTGAAAGAAATTAAAATGCAAAAATCATGTGACTAAGAAGGAGTCACTCTAACAACATTCAACAACTGTACATCAGAAAATATTATTTTATTCTAAAATAATCACATTACATTCATCTGAATGTGTATTTTCAATTTCTTTATTATGCATCCATTCAGAGCATCTTCCTGTAGGAGAAAAATAAAGATCAAATTCTCACAGGAGCCATGAAGAAGCTAAATGCTAACGTTTTCACTGTGTATATTTTATAAGAGGGTGCTTAGAAGTACACCAAATAAATCTTTGAAACAGATTACTCTGAAAGAGGTTACAGTAGTATGGTATTTCACATAATTTTGTGTCAGTACAAATAGTTTAAGCGATTATTTGCAATGCTATTCTTTTCCAAGCCCTACAGATATAACCCTCTCAGCCCTCTGCTCCTTCAATATTACAGACAGCTGGCACAGAAGTAATAGATATATTACTCAGAAAGCGAACATCTGTTTAGGACAGTGATGTTGCTTCTGGCTTGCTTTACTGCCTATGCAACAGTGTGCTAGGATTTGAAGACCTGTTAATTAAGTGGTGAGAAAACTAACAGAAGATAGTCCTTAGTTGAGGAAGTAAAAGAAATAGTAAAATGCATGGGGGAGCACAAGGCTGGAGCAACAGTTAAAAGGAAGACAACTTGGGTGGTAAACGACAAAAAAAAATGAGGAAACTGAAGCTGAATTAGGTTGCCTTTGGGACTAAAGGCAAGCAAATCTACCTTTTAAAAGAAAAAGTGTGATGCCTATCCCTCAGTCTTTCTTGAGTCACCTCTTGAATCAACACCAAAAAACTGGTCTTGGTTGCTAGCGAGTGGTTGCAAAAAGGTAGAGGTTGAAAATGTTTTTTTCTTGATTTTGTATCAGAAACTTTCATACTTTCTTTTGTGCTCCTGGTGTAAGTCCAATGGCCACAGTAACACATCTACCCTTCCTTTCCTCTTCCATAAATCCAATGAGCAGATTCCATGCTCTGGAGTGAAGATGAAAGTAGCAACCTGACATAGCTTCACAGGTGGCCAGGAATAAGTATATGGGGCTGTCACCTGTGAGTCTATGAGAACCATTTTCCATAAGGCAATGTTTAAATAGTGTTAACTGCATCCTCTCTTCAAGTAAATCATAAGCTATTGAAGCATATACTGAAGATATGAATATTAAGACTATTCAGTCACTCACGCATTTTCATCTTCTTCCACTAATAATCAGCAGAAGAGGGAAAAGAAGATGGGACAGAGAAGAAAATGAATAACAATAACAGTAACAACAAGAATAGAAACAACAGAACACCTAGAGAACCTGAAGGTGCACAAGTCCATGGGACCTGATGAGATACACCCACGGGTCCTGAAGGAACTGGCAGCTGAAGTTGCTAGGCCACTAGCCATCATATGTGAGAGGTCCTGGCAGTCTGGTGAGGTTCCCACAGATTGGAAAAGGTGGAACATAACCCCCATCTTTAAAAAAGGAACCAAAGACAACCCAGGGAACTACAGACCAGTCAGCCTCACCTCTGTGCCAGGCAAAAGCATGGAACAGATTCTCTTGGTAACTGTACTAAGGCACATAAAAGATAATCAAGTGGTTGGTGGCAGCCAACATGGCTTCACCAGGGGCAAGTCATGCCTGACGAATTTAGTGGCCTTCTACGATAAAGCTACAGTGCTGGTTGACACGGGAAAAACAACGGATGTCATTTTCCTGGACTTGTGCAAGGTGTTTGACACTGTTCCACATGACATCCTTGTCTCTAAGATGAAGAGACATGGACTTCATGGATGCACTACTAGGTAGATGAGGAACTGGCTAGAAAGTTGCAGTCAAAGAGCTCTGGTCAATGGCTCAATGTCCACATGGAGATGAGTGACAAGTAGAGTTCCTCAGGGGTTTGTTCTGGGTCCAGTGCTGTTCAACATCTTTGTCAGTGACATGGACAAAGGCATCGAGTGCACCCTCAGCAAGCTGTGTGGTGCAGTGAACTTGCTTGAAGGAAGAGATGCCATCCAGAGGGACCTTGACAGGCTTGAGAAATGGGCCAGTGCAAACTGCATGAGCTTCAACAAGTCTAAGTGCAAGGTTCTTCACCTGAGTCAGGCCAGTCCCAGGCACAAATACAAACTGGGCACAGAGTGGGTTGAGAGTTGCCCTGAAGAGAAGGATTTGGGGATGTTGATAGGCGAGAAGCTCAACATGAGCCGGCAGTGCGCTCATGCAGCGCAGAAGGCCAACCCCATCCTGGGATGTATCAGGAGAAGCATAGCCAGCAGGTCAAGAGAGGTGATTCTCCCCTTTTACTCTGCTCTTCTGAGACCCCACCTCGAATATTGCATCCAGTTCTGGTGCCCCCACCATAAGAGGGACATAGATCTGTTGGAGCATGTTCAGAGGAGGGCCACAAAGATGATCCAGGGGCTGGAGCACCTCTGCTATGAGGACAGGCTGAGGGAGCTGGGATTGTTCAGTCTTGAAAAGAGAAGACTTTGGGGGCACCTAATAGCTGCCTTCCAAGGGATCCTACAGGAAGGCTGGGGAGGGACTTTTTACAAGAGTGTCCACTGATAGGACAAGGGGAAATGGGTTTAAGTTGAAAGAGAATAGATTTAGATTAGATCTTAGGAAGAAATTCTTCAGTACGAGGGTGGCAAGACTTTGGAGTAAATTGCCCAGAGACGTTGTGGCTGCCCCCTCCCTGGAGGTGTTCAAGGCCAAGTTGGACAGAACCTTGAGTAGCCTGATCTAGTTGAGAGACGTCCCTGCCCATGACAGGGAGGTTGGATTAGACGATTTCTAAGGTCCCTTCCAACCTAGGCCATTCTACGATTCTATGAAAATTCAGTTGATGTCTTTGTATGATCCAGAAGGAGAATTTCTGTGAAGCAGCTAAGTGAGTTTTTGTTCTGTTGAGATGCTATTTTCAGCAGGCTTAAACAAACAAAAAAACCCCAAAAACAACAAAAAAATGAGAGAGACTGTCAGATTTTCTTCAGGTAAAACTTAAACATTTTCAAAGCCACTAAAATAAGTCGAATACTCTGTACTCACTTCAATATGGTTTAGCCATTGGGCAGTTATTGTTGAAGGAATAGCTACATGCTTCATATTAAAAAAAATATTTATGGAAAAAGAGAGTTTATATATTCATGAGAAAGGTATGAGTAGTTTTGTTTTCCTCTGGGATCACTGTTTCTTGATTGTAACAAAAGAGCACACTACATGCACTTGTGGAAATGTGTTATATTCTATACTAAACTGAAATGATACTATGCATTGAGAACATTATGACTGTTTTATTTCCTCAAGTCAATGACCGGACTCCAAATCATCTTATCTGGTCAATTTAATTCTGGGACTCTGAAAATGGTTTGAAGAGGTGTAGACCCTTCTCACTGAAGTAAAGCAATTTCCTTTTTTAAAAATAAATATCTGGGAGAAAGAATACATGACCTCCAGTGAAAGAAAGAATGATTTGTACAAAGTCCCCCCTAAGAAATAGCCTGAGAAGGCTCAGCCAAAGTTGCATTTGCTTGACTGTTTCCAACCTGAGATTCTTACAGGAAGTCAGATAAAATAAACAGAAACCATCTAGAGGTTATAAATATGGAAAAACAAAACCATGCAGAGAATAGTTTTCTTTGTCTATCATTCTCTGAAAATGGGATTATATTGAATAGTGCTATTGATGAACCTTATCTATAACCTGTACAGGTTTTCACTGAGGTTTGAGGCAGTTTCGATTCCATATCGTTCCTCATCATCCCTGGGGATGTTTCTCCAGCTTCAGAATAACTCTTTAACTTCAGAAGCCACTTTCAATTCAATGCCAAATAGTTCCCATTTATCAGCTGTGTAATAATTGCTCAGCAAGAATCTGTTTGGAAAACTTATTAATGTCATTAGAGTATCTTCACATTAATGGATTCTTCAGTATTATAAGAAAAAAGTACATGATCAGTAAAAAAAAGATGTTGGAAGCTTTTCTGTCCTATAGGTGTGCTACATTTGCCCGTATTGTGATTTTATTTTATCTAATTTTGTTAATTTTATTTTAATTTTAAAGCCTGAGAGATTCAAAAATGTAATTAATATCACAGCAAAAATTATTATTCTGTGCCTTTTAACTGGTGGGACCAAAAGAAGTAATAATACTAACAGATAACGCGCTTTTTTTCTACAGTACTTTATAATCCAGGAAATGTACCTTGAAGCCAAAGGCACCATATCAGATCAGCAGATGTAGAATACAGTCAACCGACAGCACCATCTTCTGCCAAACACTTTCCTCTTGAACACAAAACCCAAGCGGGTGTGAACATTGTAAAGAAAAACAGAGGCAGCACAGATCAGGGATAGGACGTCAAATGAGAGTTAAGGGGTTACAGCCTGTGCTCTGTCCCCATTTATGCCACTCTCAGACTGGGTAGCCTCGTGCATGCTCAGGGACCTTCATGTTTCACTTTACACTTCATATCTGTTGCATGAACTTAGACAAGAGCTACACAACGAATGAACCCTGGATAAGGCATTGAGAGTAGTCACATATAGACCGTATGTGGGCTTTGCCATGGTCCTGGATATATGAGTTCTGATACATTCGTAAGAGATGCTTCACGTTTCTTTCTGTTCTTCTAGTCTGTCAAGAACAAGTTAACAGACATCACAATTTGGCATCTGAATTAATTTCAGTGCCCCATACTTTAACTTCTTGCTGGTTAGAATTACAATTTCCTATCACCATGCAATCCATAGCACAAGTGAACTCCAGACTCTGCCAGCCCACAGGACACTGTTCTGACAAAGAACAAGTTGTCATATACCCTGCTGCCAGCTTTCCGATGCAAATCAGGTCACCTTGGTTTTGTACCTGTCACTCTCTTAAGTAAAAGGACATTTTAGAGCCTTGCCTATCCCAAAGCTGTTGTATTTTAGCCCCTTCTAGTCCCAAAGGGTTAAGCCTAACATGAGAACAGGAGCAGGAAAAGTTCAGTTACTGTTTGCAGGACAGAGATAACTGAACAGATTATTTGTTCTAATGAGTTTCTATTTCTGTCCTTGCTTCTAATTATCAGGAAAAAAGTACTAATGGCCCACCATTGAGTGGGAAAAAAAATAAGAATAGAATTTGCTTAAGTGAATAGGTGGTTAAGCATTAAGAAGAAGCTCTTCTGTGCAGTTAAAAGTAGCTACAAAGGAGGTGGTTGATTCTTGGAGTCATCTAGAAGGAATATCAAACTTTCGGTGCAAGGGCAGGGCAGTTAGCAGATTTTCTAATGTTTCAAAACCAGATGTGGAGTCAAAACTGTTTTGTGAGCAATCAGCAGAGGGTGAGCTTTGCAGAACTTCTATTAGGGATGTGTGCTTTGGGAACAGAAAAGATAAGAACCAGAGAGGAACGTGGAATGAGAGAGTGCTAATGAAAACCTTCCCTCTGCTCCTGAGAAGTCAGGGGAATATGGTTTCTAAGTGAGCAAATAACAGTAATGATAGTGACCATATATTGTGCTATAGATTTTCATCCAAAAAGAATACATTTTACATTTCCCCAAAAGTCAATAATTACCCATTCAAAGGGAAACAAACACTTTTTCCACTTCAATGATCTAATATGGATATGTCAATTTTGCTGGAAATATACTTGACTGATTAAGGGTAAACAGAGAGAGTCCATCTTCTGCAGCTTGAACAGAATTGGAACATATAGACTTTCATATTTGTAAACAACAAATCTATGAAATAGGCCTCATAAAACAGAGGTTAATGCTAGACACACGGTGTATCCTGCAAGGACTACAAAAAGTTCTGGGAGTCTGGTGTAAGAAGATATAGATAGGGAGGTACACTAACACAAGTCTGTTGAATTATAGGGAATATGGGGAGAAAATGAGGAAAAGAAAAAGTAAACAGACCAACTTGTCTCTTCAGTGTATCTTGTTGGCTATCCTGGAGATGTTAAGGGCCAAGCTTCACTAGGGAAGAAAAAAAAAAAAGAAACAAAGGCTGAAAAAAATAAGGAGATCTAAGCACTAAAAATACTAATTTTACAACTTAAAAACTAAGTTCTAACATCAGCAGTTAGACAAAATGACTGAAAACTACAGGGCAGGGTGAACTAGGAGCGTTTATGACAGAATCTGATAGAATAGGCATTAAATATATTGAAAATAACTGCAACATGATTAAAATAAGTGAGTGGATAAAACAATTTACTTTTGAAGAACATTTAGAAATTCAGAAATTCAATATAATTTTGAAGTTGTGAGTTTTTATTTTAGCAAAAAAACCCAACCTTCTAGAAAGGTTACCATGTAATTTTCAATGGATTCTAGTAAAACTTTGTGGTGTGATGGAAAGCTGTGTTTTAATAATTTGTTATTTATACTTATTTGTTAATACAACTGGACACTGGAGACTCTAAAAGTACTTGTTTCCATGCTCTGAGCCCATAGATTACATGTCTTGTCTTCCAGCTCCTTTTTATGACTGGCAGCTAGAGTCATAACTGAAACCTCAAAAATCCCGGAAAATCTACAATTCCCACTTGAGCCAGAAACTGAAGAGCCTGGGAGCTATGTAATCTCCAGCAGGCAGGTAGGCTATGGAGATGTTGGAATGAGTTGTTGGCACATTTTGAAACCCTGCCTAGCCTATCACACCATCACAGAAATCAAAATGTCTCTGCAAACATTTGAAATTTGACAAACCTTCATTCTCTGACGGAAAAATTGTTCCCTTTGAGAATTTCTCAACAGTATGTTTAGTAGAGTTGAAACACATCATATTCCAGACATAAGACCTGAGAAATGAATAAAAAGGTTTTCTGCAGTACTTACAGTGGTTTCTGAGTAAGTGCCTTGGAAGTCTGTTCTGCTCAGTACCTCCACCTGAGACTACCCATGCCTACTTTACAGATTTACCCCACCTGCCCAGCTTCATCAGTTTGAAAACAACTATTTTGGTTTGGTCTGGCTGGATTTTGGCGGCGGGGGGGGAGCTGCAGGGTCGCTTCTTCAAGAAGCTGCTAGAAGCTCCCTGAGTTTGATAGAGCCAATGCCAGCCGGCTCCAAAGAGGGACCCGCCGCTGGCCAAGGCTGAGCCTATCAGTGAAGCGATAGCAGAGGAACGCCTCTGTGAAAAACATATTTAAGAACAGGGAAAAGAACTGTGCCACAGCAGCTGGCACAGAGATGGAGGAGTGAGAATCTGTGCAGGCACCAAGGTCAGTGAAGAAGGAGGTCGGGGAGGATGAGCTCCAGGCGCCGGAGCAGAAGGAGTCCCCCAGGTCCGTGGTGAAGACCATGGTGAAGCGGGTTGTCCCCCTGCAGCCCATGGGCGAGGTGCAGATGTCCACCATGAGGATCACCGCGTAGATGTCCACCGAGGACTCCACGCCGTGTGGGTGGATGCCTGAAAGGGGACTGTAGCCCGTGGGCAGCTCGCATCAGAGCAAGTTGCTGCCGGAACCTGTAGCCCATGGAAGAGAGGAATGCCCACGCTGGAGCAGGTTGGCCGGTGGGACTTTTGGGACGCTGCGGGTGGCTCACGCTGGAGCACTTTCCCCTGAAGGACTGCTCCTCAGACTCACGAGGGGTGGGCTGCCCCTCGTGAGGTGTCTCCCGTTGGGCAGTTTGTGATGAATTGCCCTTCGTGGGATGACTCACGCGGAGAAGAGAGCGTGAAGCTTGTCTCCCGTGAGAGGGACCCCACAATGGCCCTGGGGAAGAGTGAAGAGTCCTCCCCCAGAATGAAGAAGCGGTGGAACCAACGTCGGATGAACTGACCGCAGCCCCCATTCCCTGTCCCCCTGCGCCGCTCGGGGGGAGGAGGTGGAGAAACCGGGATTGATGTTAAGCCCGGGAAGAAGGGAGGGATGGGGGAAGGTGTTCTGTTTGTTAAGATCTGTTTGCTCTTTCTCACTTCTCACTACTCCTCTCTGATTAGTTCTCTTAATAAATGTACCTAATTTCCCCAAAACTGAGTCTGTTTTGCCTGGGACGGTAAAAGAGGGTGATCTCCCTGTCCTTATCTCAAACCCTGAGCCCTTGGAAATATTTTCTTCCCCTGTCTAGCCGTGAAGGGGGAGTGAGAAAGCGGCTGTGTGGGTACGTGGCGGCTGGCCAGGGTCAACCCATGACAACAGCCAAGAAATTGTTTTGATATTTGATGCTTTCTGTCAAAACCAAAACTTGTAACTGCATCATTCACTTGTTGCTACTGTGGTATGCTGTTAAAAGACCTATTTTCAGAATTAGACAAATGCTCACAGTTTGTATGGCTTCAAGACCAAATCACTTGCTCTGTGATTACTGTAAGACTATCTTCACCATATAAAAACAACTCTAATAAAGTGACAGTGTCAACTTTACACACAATTTGTGGTTCAACAATCAGCTTAACATGTGTGACAGTTCACTGACAAGTGAAGCAGGTTTGACCTTTAAAGCACACAATTTTTCTTATTTTTTTGGTAGACATTTTCCAAACAGATGTGCTTTCAAGGTCTTTGTAGTTCTAAGTACGAAAAAAACCTCATATTACAACTAATGGAAGTCTTAAAAGCCCAGAGAATTCATTTACTAATATTATTTTTCAGTTGTCTTCAAGCACAGCATTAGAAGACATTTGAAAGTGCTTTATTGTTGTCATGAGAAGATCAGACAAGATGTCCAGGCAGCTTCTTTCATTAAAATTTTCCTTGCCGTAGCATTGGTACATTAAGCAAAATGAGCCAGCGAATGTGTACTGGACACTATCAAAGTTCACTGTGGGTAGCCAGCTATGTAGGTACCAGCTCATGATAAGAAATAGCTTGGATGACCGGCTGGGTGAATCACAGTCATTTATTTGATTTCAAAATACTCCTGGATTTGTTAGGGTTAACGTCAGAAGAGCAGTTACGGTTCTGATCTGAGAAATTTTTTTTCAGTGTTTATCAGTGTAACAATAAAGCACTGGTGTAGAATTTAGAGGTTTCCCAGTGTTTCTGTCAGGCAGGAAAGGATTATTATTACAATCTGAAAGATAGTGACATGAAGACATTTAGGGCATTTTACTTGCATAAAATGATACCATTTTTCATAAATGCTCAAGGCCTGTCTTTTGCCTCAGTACAGTTTTACTGCTACTTCTAAATAGGGATATAGCAAATAAATTCTTGACTTGTAGGTCCCAGCCAGCCTACTTTCCGGGTAGCCCGGGGGAAGCAGTGACCAGCTTGGTATCCAGGGAACCAGTGCTCTGAGAAGGACACTGAGAAACAGAGAACAGCAGTACAGGGTTTTATTTTTCATAAATAAAGCCACGATTAGAAAACATACCTAAGAAACAGGGTAGGTTTCTTCAGCTGTCCGAATTTAAGCACCCCAAATGTGAGAAACAGATGAATATAAATTATCTTTTGTATTTAGGAGCTTGACATCCACTTCGATCTCACTTTGTGCTGGCTTTGTGTACAAGGGGTCTGACATAATGTGGGCATGACCATGTCCACTGTAAGTCTTGCAGAGTATGAAGGCTGAAGGGGTTAATATTCCAGGGCCCATGTTCTGCACCATGGCATAGAAGTACGCACTCTGAAAAGGGGTGACCTGCTGAAAATAAGAAATGCACTGGGGTGTTGTTTAGAGGACAGATTTTCAGGATCCGGGATGGTTACTCACGAAGCAGATCCAGCGGTCTCATTGTGGAAAGAAGACTGGGGATACAAGCCATGAAAGCAAGCAAGAGCTAGTAAGCCCACCAAAAATACAGGGAACAGCAGACAGAGAACCTGTAAGTCATTGCAAAATTGTGCAGTGTGACTTTTCAGAGTAGGAGAAAGGAACAAGCCTGGGTTGTAAAACGCAGCTGCAGTCATTGATTTTGGCAGTAAGCCAGTGGATAAAAAAAAATGTTTTGTCCTCACAGACAGAAAATAAATTGCTACACCTCTTGGGTTTTGCTGCAGGACCAAAGGACTCCTGCTCTTTTTATGATCTGTGTAGTTTGTTGGTACGAAACAATATGGATAAATAATAGTGCAGTGTAACACCACAACCAAATCCTTACCTTAAATGACACACATGCAAGACACCTGAGTTACAGCTATCAGTAGCCAGGGATCAGGTTAGGAAAGCTAAAGCCTTGTTGGAATTAAATATGGCTGGGGATGTCAAGGGCAATAGGAAAGGCTTCTATAGGTATATCAGCAACAAAAGGAAGACTAGGGAAAACGTAGGACAACTCCGAAAGGAAAAAAAGGAGCTAGTCACACAGGATATTGAAAAGGCTGAGGTGCTGAATGACTTTTTTGCCTCAGTCTTCACCGGCGAGGGCTGCAGCCACAGCCCTTTAGTTGCAGAAAGGATAGAAAGAGACTGAGGTACTGAACAATCTCCCACTGCGAGTGAAGACCAGGTTCAGGACCATCTAAATAACCTGAAGGTGCACAAGTCCATGGGACTTGATAATATCCATCCACAAGTCCTGAGGGAATTAGCAGGTAAAGTTACTAAGCTGCTTTCCATCTGGAGAGGTTCCCACTGACTGGAAAAGAGGAAATATAACCCCCTTGTTCAAAAAGGGGAAAAAGGAAAAACCGGGGAACTACAGGTCCATCAGTCTCACCTCTGTGCCTGGCAAGATCATGGAGCAGATCCTCTTGAAAAAGCTTTTAGGGCACAGGAATATAGAGGAGGTGGTTGGTGGCAGCCCACATGGCTTCACCAAAGGTAAATTGTGTCTGAAAAATTTGATGGCCTTCTACAATGGTGTTACAGTGTCAGTGGGTAAGGGAAGTGCAACTGATGTCATCTACCTGGACTTGTGTAAAGCATTTGACACTGTCTAGCACAACATCCTGGTCTCTAAAAATTGGAAGGACATGGATTTGATGGATGGACTACTTGATGGATAAGGAATTAGCTAGGTGGTTGCACTCAAATAGCTGCTATCAACAGCTCAATGTCCAAGTGGAGACCAGTGACGAGTGGTGTCCCGCAGGGACTGGTACTGAGACCAGTGCTATTTAACATCTTTATTGGTGACATAAGCAGTGGGATAGAGTGCACTCTCAATGAGTTTGCCAATGACACCAAGCTGTGTGGAGTGACTGACACGCTGGAGGGAAGGGATGCCATCCAGAGGGACCTTGACAGGCTTAAGGGGTGGGCTCATGCCAACCTCGTGAAGTTCAACAAAGCCAAGTGTAAGGTCCTGCACCTGGGTTGAGGCAATCTCAAGCTCAAATACAGAATGGGCAGAGAACAGATTTGGAGCAGCTCTGAGGAGAAGGACTTGGACATGTTAGTTAATGAGAGGCTCAACATGAGCCAGCAGTGTGCACTTGCAGCCCAAAAAACTGTGTCCTGGGCTGCATCAAAAGGAGTGTGACCAGTTGGTCAAGAGAGGTGATTCTTCCCCTGTGCTCTGACGAGGCCTGACCTGGAATACTGTGTCCAGTTCGGGAGCCCACAGTACAAAAAAGACAAGAATCTGCTGCAGCAGGTCCAAAGGAGGGCTAGAAAGATAATTAGAGGGCTGGAGCACCTCTGCTGTGAAGACTAAATAGTTAATATGCCCTGGAACATCAGGGGAAAATATTTCAGTGCATTAGCCTGTGTTGAAGAAAAAAATATTCTTATTTGATAAAAAAAAAAGAGTTACAAATAATACATAACTTGTATGTTGGCTATCTAAATTTACGTAGAATTTCTTTTGTTCCATAAAAATGGAAAGGCCTGAACTGTAAGCAATCCCACCAGCTTGCATCAATCTCTGCATGCATCACAATCCTATAATGGATCTAACAGTGATAAGGAAAAGCATCTCTCACGAGGAGAAAAAGTCATTGAACAATTTAGAATAATAGGAACATTTGAGACAATTATGCTCTCTTTGCAGATTCAGAAAACGATGTAAATTGTCTAACAAGTCAATTTGCATGAATTATTTACCATCAGGGTATTGCTGATGGCACATCTGCATGGAGACTGTGTTGGGGTGGTAGTACAACCCAGTCTAGCACTCTCGCAGGGCACGTTGACATGGGTGCCAAGCATTGCCGTGTGAACCCAGTGATCTTGCAACCACACTATATCTGGACTGCTTGCAGTCAGAACAGTCTTATCTTTTCCAGTCTTCTGCACACCTGGCTCTAATATCTGCGGCATAACCTGCCTAAAGGCAGCAAAAGTGTTTTCTTTCGAAATTGCTTCCTATCTGGGCTGCAATGGGCTGTTGTAGTTCTGTCTTCAGTTCAGGGCATCCTGCTGGGCATCTGCAAGCCAACCCATTTCCTGACTGTACCTTGGTTTCTATACCTGTGAAATGTGACAGCCATTTCAGATTCCTTGAGCTTCGAGCTCTCTCCTGCAAACAGTCCTCTGTTAAATTAAAGGCATGAAGTGATTTTTCCTTTCTTAGGCTTGTCACAAGAAAAGCACAGTAAAACAGAACAGCATGTATAAACTACCACCTTTCCCACAACATGGACCTCCACCCCCCAAATCTTTAACTCTTCTATTTCTAGTCATCAGTCCACTAAGCAACTCTACAACTTCATTTTCTTTCTACATTCATCCCATGAGTAATGGATGTTATTTTTCATAGAGTAATTAAGATTTGCACTCCTTTCCTCCCAAAGGCATGATTTTCAACACAAATGGGAGTCCTAATGTCTTTCCTCACACTGGTTTAATCTTCCCTTTAAGTGAAGAAATACTTTTCAATTCTTCATTTACATGTGACTGTTTTTTCAGCTTCTAGGGGACACTGTGTAAAGGGTTTGGCTTTAATTTACTTTCTTGCACTTTAGTCTGCTTTACGGCCAACACATTTTGCTGGTTCAATAGTTGCAATGTTCCCGAATGTACTCCATGAGTGAATAATATATAGCCTGATTGCCATTTGACAACTGGGGTCTGTCCCTCTCCACTCAGGATTGCTTGCAGCCAAGATGTTGTGGAGAAGACAAGTGGTGAGGACTACAGGGAATGTCTAATGGCACATTTTTGAGGATGTCCTCCTGGAATGATAGTAAGTACTTCCCAGAATGAGGTAGTAAGCCTTCGACATGAGTCCTGCTGAGTGATGAGCACTAGGACATAATTTGCACCATTCTGTCACAACAGCCCCAGTAGCATTATAGGCTTGGGCAAGAGTGACTGGAAAGCTGCCTTGGAGAAAATGATCTGGGGGTGCTGGTGGATAGCTAGCTGAACATGAGCCATCAGTGTGTCCAGGTGGCCAAAATGGCCAACGGCGTCCTGGCCTGGACAAAAAACAGTGTGGTAAACAGGAGTAGGGAAGAGATCCTGCCCCTGTACCTGCCACTGGTGGGGCCACACCTTGAGTACTGTGTTCAATTTTGGGCGTTGCTTTATAAGAAATACATTGAGGTGTTGGAGCAGGTCCAGAGAAAGCTGGCGGGAGGTCTGTAGAGCAAGTCTTATAAGGAGTAGCTGAGGGAACTGGGTTTCTTAAGCCTGGAGAAGAGGAGGCTGAGGGGACACCTCATTGCTCTCTACAACTACTTGAAAGGAAGTTGTAGTAAGGTGGGTGTTGGTCTCTTCTCTCACGTTACTAGCAAGAGGACGAGAGGAAATGGCCTCAAGTTGCACCAGGGGAGGTTTAGATTGGATATGATGAAAAATTTCTTTACTGGAAGAGTAGTGAAACATTGAAACATGCTGCCCAGACAAGTGGTGGAGTCACCATCCTTGCAGGTGTTCAAAAAACTTGTAGATGTAGACTTCAGGACATGGTTTATTGGTCATAGTGGTGTTGGCTTGACCATTGGACTTCATGATCTTAGATGTCTTTTCCAACCTTAATGATCCTGTAATTTTATTCTATGATTCTATGACAATTCCAGGACGATGATGATCAAGTTCTCATGTAGGGTCCTGACGGGCTAGTGTCCCTAGCCCTGTGGAGTCACTAGCCTGGCTTCAATTCAATGATGTCTGATGAGGTCATGTCCAGTAAGGTCTTCTAGTTTCAGTATAAGAAAGCCAAAACCATGAGGTGGGCTGTGAAATACTTTTGGTCCACTAATTACAGAATCACAGAATCACAGAATGTTAGAGGTTGGAAGGGACCTTAAAGATCATCTAGTCCAACCCCCCTGCCAGAGCAGAATCATCTACAGTAGATCACACACAGGAACGCATCCAGACGGGTTTTGAATGTCTCCAAAGAAGGAGATTCCACAACCTCCCTGGGCAGCCTGTTCCAGTGATCGGTCACCCTCACAGTAAAAAAGTTTTTCCTCATATTTTTCTGGAACCTCCTGTGTTCCAGCTTCCACCGATTGCCTCTTGTCCTGTCAGTGGACGCCACTGAAAAGAGCCTGGCTCCATCCTCCTGACATTCCCCCTTGACATATTTATAAACATTAATGAGGTCACCCCTCAACCTCCTCTTCTCCAAGCTAAAGAGATCCAGCTCCTTCAGCCTTTCCTCATAAGGGAGATGCTCCACTCCCTTCACCATCTTTGTGGCTCTGCGCTGGACTCTCTCAAGCAGCTCCCTGTCCTTCTTGAACTGAGGGGCCCAGAACTGGACACAATATTCCAGATGCGGCCTCACCAGGGCAGAGTAGAGGAGGAGGAGGACCTCTCTTGACCTACTTGCTACTCCCCTTCTAATACACCCCAGGATGCCATTGGCCTTCTTGGCCACGAGGGCACATTGCTGGCTCATGGTCATCCTGCTGTCCACTAGAACCCCCAGGTCCCTTTCCCCTGCGCTGCTCTCCAGGAGGGCAGTCCCCAACCTATATTGGCACATGGGGTTATTTTTTCCCAAGTGCAAAACTCTACACTTGCCCTTATTAAACTTCATAAGATTTCTCCCCACCCAGCCCTCCAGCCTGTCTAGGTCTCTCTGAATGGCTGCACAGCCTTCTGGTGTGTCAACCACTCCTCCCAATTTCGTATCATCAGCAAACTTGCTGACAACATTCTCTAATCCCTCATCCAGATCATTGATAAATATATTGAACAGCACCGGCCCGAGCACTGACCCCTGGGGGACCCCACTAGACACAGGCATCCAGCCAGACTCTGCCCCATTGACCACAACCCTCTGGCTTCTTCCCTTCAACCAGTTCTCGACCCACCTCACTACTTGGTCATCCAGACCACACTTCCTCAGTTTACCTATGAGGATGCTGTGGGAGATGGTGTCAAAATTGATGCATCCAGTGAGAGCTAAGAGCCTGATCATATACTATAGCTTGTCACTATCTGCACGTATAATTTTCTTGGTGGCTTATTGAATATTTTCCTGCTTCCAGTAGTAAAAATGCTTCAGTGGTGCATACTGAAGGGTAACTTGATGCAAAACTTTGCTAATGAGAATATGATCTCTTATTTACCTCCACCCAATATCAACACCCTGCCTACCATGACTTCCCTCCACTCAGCAAAGCAGCTAAGAGGAAGTAGTTACATGCACTGAAGAAGTAGTTAACCTCTGTGCCCTGTTCAATTGTCATTCAAACAGTAAAAAACAGTTAGGACCCTTAATTTAAAACAATTGACCCATCAAAAACCCTAAGAACGTATTCTCAATAATATTTCTTCTGACTGGATGAGGAAATGTAATTGCACGTTGCCAAACTCCTTGTTTCAATGCTTCATTGTACCTGAGCAGACTGTGTGTACAGAACTGTTTCAAAATTAATCTTATGTATCAAAACAGGTATACATTTTATTAGTGTGCAAAGCAACTTTATAGCTTCTAGTATCTGACTTAAAAATGAATAGAATTGAAAAGGGGGGAAGGAAAAGGAAAAAAATGAGAGAGAATAAGAGGATATTTTTTGGCAGAGAAATTACGTAGAGACTAACATTTTTGTCGGGTAGTTTTAAATCTTTGAGTGAATTTTATTGAAATGTGGAAGAAGGATTAAAAGCAAGCAAGCAAGCAAACAAATCCAGTAGTAATAGAAAAGTTTAAATATAATTGCCCACATTCCGATGGAAATGGTTTAAGATGACATTTAAACATTCCCCTCCACCTACACTGTTGGAAACTGAAATCCAAACACAGCAGCATTATGTTAATATTGCAAGTGAAATTTAACACTGAACAAGAAGAGAAAGGTATGTTCTAATTTCAGTAAGAGAAATGGAGCACGAAAATGGTAAACAGAACATAAAGTGGCTTAAATGTGTAAATTACTCACTGTGATAATAAAAGAGCCATTAGTTAACACATGGAAGAGATTGTGTAGAAATATGTTTCTGATGGATATAATATTAAACACCACGCATTTCCTCAATTTAAGAAAACCTCATCTTCTAGAAAGGCTCATGTACTCCTTCTCCATTTAAATTGGATCAAGACAGATTTACAATTCAAATCCATCAAGGGTTAGGGCTGGACTGGACACTGACAAAATCATTTAAAAAAACCAACATAAAATGCTTTTCTACTCTGTATTTTCCATGCAAAGTCTAGATGTCATCCACTCTTCTGCTGGTAGACTCTAAACTGGTAGAGATAGTAACCCTATGACAGACGACAGCAGGTATGTGAGCTGTGCAAGTTGACTTTAGAAAGGTAAATAAATAAGTGACATATGCTGTAACATGATCCATTTGCTACTTCTAAAATGGCACGGCTAGAGAAAACATGCAAGGAAATTACTCCTGGGAACCTCAGGTCAGATACAATGACTTTTTCCAAGACAATATCTTAGCTTCCAGAACTGTTTTTAATCAGACCCTGATGCAAAGGAAACTCACTGCTGTTTTGTACAAATCACCGAAAGCACGAGAATGCCCCTACACAAAATTCTGAGTAAAAAAAAAATAACATGGGATATTCTTCCCAGTTTTAAACTTTGCTTGTGTCCACACCTAAGCTTTAGCGGATAATTACATTTTGTTGACTGTAGAAAATTAAGAAGAGCAGCAGAGGGGATATGGAGAAGAGGTCTTTCTCTAGTATACTGTGCAAATAATGGAGTAAAGTCCACAGAAGATTGTTACTTCTCCAACATTGCTGTATTCCCAACTCTTGCAGCCTCTGCTCTGAATTCACTTGAGACTGCAGCTCAGATGATGTTATACTGGAAATTCTGATACTCTCCCCCTGAACTGCCCTCATGCTTTTTGGAAAGGACAGGGTGAAATTACTTCCTGGATCGCTCATTGTTAAGAGCCAACATCCAACAGATCAGCCTGTCTCCTGCTTAATAAATAGTTAACTTCAGTAGAAGTAGTCATATACTGGTGTGCTTTCTTATACACAAAATAATATCCAAAAATTCATCTGTGACCCAATTCTGTCCATTTTTATTTTATTTTTTAAATTATCTGACGTAAACACCACAACCCTCTTCCCAAACTATCATCCTTTTACAACTGAAACTTTTTGCTGACCACCTAGTCCTCTTTGTTAGGTAGTCAGCCTCCATGATTACAGGTTCTGAAGGACAGCTATCTTGACTGTAAGTATTTTCACACACCTGAGGTGAGGAAATGCTGTTATCTGCACTTCACAGGAAGAGAGTCAATGTCACACAGGAGTGGATGGAAGGGTCTCCTTTCTGAGATTGGATTATATACATACATATGTGTATATACAAAAAAAATATATAGACATATTATTAATGATATATAATATATATAGCTGTATTATAAATATATATTTTATATGTCATATTCTGAATTCTGAGTGAAACTTGTATTTTTTCACATATTTCTCTTATGCCACGATTTATGATTTATTTATTTTCTTTCTCATTCTTATTAGCTTGAAAAGATTCAGCTCATGTATTGTGTATCTCGTGGCCCATAACTCAATTTCAAACATGCTTCCATCAGAAATGTAGATATACTGGATTTTGTTGTTTGCTTGAGTAACTTGTTGCTGGTTTTACTATCTGTCTAAAAAGGCATAATCAATGTAATCATTGTCACTTTGTGAAGTCAATTTTTTTTCTTTTATAAATATTCTATAAAACCAGATGTTATAATAACCCGTCTATAAAGAGATTTCATAATGTAGACATGGAAACATCCGAATGTAAGAGGTAGAAACTGGAGCAAGGTTACATGAAACAAACTGTCCCATACATGTGGATCTTGGCCTTTTAAGATTTCTATACATATGTACATGCTTGGGAATAGTTTGTAAGACTGGGGCCCTAATGTTTTCTATAAGCTAATATTTAAAAATATTTCTAAATACGTGCCTAGCTTCTCTCAGCTATTCTGGTCAATGAATGATAGGCAGATGAACCATGATACTCTAGGTTTTTTTCATAATAAAAAAAGTTTTGATATATTTTTCATAGCAACCACAGACTATTGTGTGAGTAAGAAACTTATATGAAAAGGAATCTCAGAGAATCTGCTCCAGAAGATGAATTTCATGTCCATTTAACAGCCTGCTCTTTATCCATTACACTGGAAAACATGGAAAATACTGTTTGCCAGCTCTCAGTCTAGAATTGAATACTTGTTGCATTTTTTCACCCACACAGGCTATGTGGAGTGCAACTAGTCTTGCATGCTAGCAAAGTAGTCTTCTTGGGCCAGAGCAAATCCTAGATGTTTCTGTTATTTAAGGAAATTTTTTAGAGCAGAACAAATAGTTATGCTGCTGTATTGTTGAATTCTCTTTGGCCTTGCTGGGCATTTGTTACTGTCTTTCTTCAGAGAGATGTTAAAATCTCTATTATTCAGATAATTACCAAGTAATTATCCTGCACAAATAATCCCCTAGTCAAAGGGAATGAGAAGGGTAGTATCTGTTGAAATTCCAATCAGTAAACTTGAATAAATATGAGCATTAAAATCAGCATAAAAGTTAACCATTCGGAATTTACAAATGAAGTCTAGCCAAGTGCATATGTGAAATTTGTTGATAGTTGAAGCTGATTGTTTCTACAGGTATGAGAAAAGAGTTATGCAAAAAAGAAATGAGGTTTAGGAGAGAAAACATTTCTTGTTTTGACAATTTTATTAGATGGAATCACTTCTTTATTTTAACTTTATTTTTTCTGCTGTTTATCAAGAGTCTTCTCACAGGTGCTCAGATGTAATCAATTGACTTCTCAGACTTTTAGTGAGACTGCTACTAAATCAGCTATGCTTTTTAAGGGAAGAAAAAAGTTTGCCTTAGGCTTGCACTGCACAGTGCATGGCATCTTGATTAGTTTAGATTTGTATTAAAAAGGGTCCTGTCATTCTTTCATGCCACTGACAGTCCCTGTGCCTCATGAGCAGTATACTTGAGCATTTGGGCCAATTCTTATCAGGGGCTTCAGAGTTCAGAGAAAAAAAAAACAAAACAAACATAACTTCAGCAAGACCACTAGCTGAAATGACCCAACCCAGCATCCAAATTCTAAAACTTGTTTAATTCTCTAATAAGACTGCAAGGTAATTAATGATCTGTCTTCTTTTTGTAGCTCTTGGAACTAGGCACCAATCTGACAGTAAAGTCACAGCATCAGGGAAGCAACTCCTCCCTTCTTCGATTAAGAGTCTAGTGGCTGATGAAAAGTAGATAAGCAGGACAACCAAAGCAATGGGGATTATCTCCCTGAATGAAGCAAACCTTTCCCCAAAGTAGGGGAGAGCAAGTTATTATTCTCAAAGCATGGTCTTGCTGTACAGACACAGAGCTAAACACTCAAACCAGGAAACCTTTTCTCAGACCAGTGAAGCATTCCTGATAAAGAAAAAACCTTATTTAATGCTCTCTTTAGCCTCTTAAATCCTTCAGTCTTGTCAGTTTAGGGCAATGTAATTTTGGGCGATTTTCAGGACTTTCCCATTAGGCTATTTGGGTTGTTCACTCTGTGGGATTCCATTGTATGACCCCTGTCAGAGATATTACAGTTGATGTTTAGCACAGTGCTCCACCTCAACAATATGTGCTGTGTTACATTCAGGTTCTCCAAACCCAAATGATTTTATACATATGTATATATAAATGTCTGCATTTATTTAGACCTCTGTAATAGCAGGCTTTTGAAAAGTTTTGTGCTAGGTGATACCCAGAAATCATCAGAAGCCCATCTGAAAATAATAAAAACAAAGACTTCACATGTAATTTTCTCAGTATTTTGGCTAGACTATACCTTTCTTTCTGTAAGATCAGTGTTAAAACATAAATAAAAACAATGACAGGTTTTAAATGAAAGAAAAGAAGGATGGAAAGGCTCTTGCCTTGCAAACCATGGAAGAAAAAAGTAGTGAACGAAAAGGACTGACAAGTATGTAACATTAGTATGGATAGAAGTCTACTAGTGAAATTAGTTACTAGAACGTTTATTAATCTTGAAAGAGTAGAGGGAAATTCAGTGCTGTTATGGCACAGTAATACCAGAGTCAGTTTTAAATGAGCAGGAAGGCTAAATAGCTGGTGAAGAGCCTGAAAAGCCTTTCTATGATGACTGATTATCTGAGGAATAAAAAACTTACATTGCAAAAAGCTGAATCTTTATGTGGCTTCTTTGACACTTTATGACTAGTTTTGTTTTTTTCTTAACAGACAGTAATGAATGATGCAATCTGTTTACTCAGGGATACACCTGCAAATGCAGGAAAACAGTTTTGAGAAGCTTCTCTTGTTCTCAAACACTCATATCAGGAAAGAAAAACTCAGCATCTCTTTGTATCCATACTGGGAATAAATGCATATAAAAGAATATAAATATGAATCTAACTAAATAGATGCGGAGAATTTAAAGAAATGTGCTCCTTCATGCCTAAGCAATACACACTGGTTTCTAGTCATTGTGTTTCTAAGCAGTCAAGGCATCCTTGAGGGTGAATTTGCCTAGCCGGTTTCTGCATTGAGAGAAAAGAGATGCAATAATTTTACATAGTTTGCTTTAGACTTTCTGAAAGGGTCTGCACTAAGGCAATTTCTTTGAGCAGTGTGCTATCAACTACCTTACACAGTCAGGTCACTCACTAACAGGTCAAGCGCAGTGTAGAGCTGCAGGAGGGATTGCATATATCTGAATAGTCATCGGAGAGCTGCTTGAAGGCTCCTGTCAAGGAGCTGATGGACTCAGAAGATGAGGTGCTCCCAACCCTGACAGCTGCCTTTCCAGCTGGTGATGCTCAGCATCACTGTCAGCAGTCCACTTTTGTGAGGTGAAACCAAGCGAGTTGTAACACCTGCCCAAGCAAGCTTCAGGAGGCATTGATGACACAACGTGTGGGGCTTGCCCTACCACCACCACCTCAGCCATGGCTGTGAGGCTGGGCTGGGAGAGGCTCAAAGAGCACACTGACCTCCTCTGAAGGCAGCAGTGCAGAGATCCTCAGCAGTGCTCTGATCTTGCATTGCCTTGCTGTGTCAAGAGTAAATTTCACACAGCCTTTGCAACTGAATGGATTTAATTTCCACAGTCATGAATTCAATGCCTTCCACCAGCTCTGTATTCACTTTCAACTTAAATAAATTGGAGCAGGCAGCAGGGCAGGGGAAATTAAACTAGCAAAGGAAAAAAAAATTACTTAAACAGACTGGAACAGTTATTGCTGCCTGCTAGGAAATGTTTTTCTAGTCTTTTATTACCACATACAATCCCTAGTCTCATGTGATTAGCAAATTCATCTTGAAACACTGGTGTTGCTTGACTGCAGTTGAAAAATTAAGTGGTATCTTTAAATTCTTGCTCCTCATCTCATTTAAAAGAGATATTATGTAGCACTTGGATTCTAGCATATATAATCAAGCTGCACATTTCCTATCACATCCAACACCTGGCAATCTCCTGTGTGCCAACACTGCACAGTGCAATGATATGTCTAGAGGTAATTATTTCTATCACCCACATAAGGGCAAAAGATACGAGAGTCATCATATGCTTACCTTTTGTACAGTTTTCATTTTAACTTTAAATACCTGGCTGGGTTTGTCTGTACAGGGGGATGTATTTTATTCCAAAAATTTATTCCTGAAAATGAATGTAAGGGGAGACAAATATGAAAGAATGGGGCCAAATCTACTGTCTTTGTTCAGAAGTCATTGAAGCTTCAATGGGTGAAGGTCGTTTTTTCTCTACACTGAAGAAACTCAATGGGATCACGGCAATGGACAGACAAAGAAAAGATGAAGCAGGTAGATATTTTTCCATGACATAAAGGAGAAGCCCAGAAAAACAGACCTAGAATTATTAATGAATGAAAATTTAAAGCCAAATCCTTACCCCCTCTTGCAACTTTACAAAAGGTAAAAGCCTCAGCTGTGGTTGTGTAAGGATTCCCACAGGGCAGGTCTTGCAAAAGGAGCTTGTGTCAGACCCTCCCAACAGCCCCTGCCATAAGCTACCCTGTCCCTGGGAAGGCCCAGTCTACATAATAGTTCCTCCACAAGAGACATATAGGAAATACAGCATCTGCAGAGAAGAGGATGCTGTGAAGCACCTGCGGTCACTGTGAGCATGAAAGAAGTTGTGGCAAGGTGGAAGGAATCCTTTCTGCTCAGTAATGGGTAAGACTGCAGCAAGTAGGGCAGAGGCTTTGTCTTATGAGAAGCAGCACATTGTTCGTTGAGTGAGGTTCTCATCACAAGAGGACTAGTAGAACAATTCAGTGAAAGCTGTGCCAAAATAACTAAAACCCCCTCAGTCCTACCTTAGCACACAGAGGAACCACTGCCACCACTGGCCACAATTTATAATCTTTTGTTTTGCCTACAGATTCTGCAAGCTGGTTTCTTTGCTCATAGATACTTCATCTAGATTTAAATTTTTTTCGCAAAACTCTGCAAAAACTGGCAACACCCTTTGTTCCACTTTAAGCACGTAAAGTCTCTTAAAAACATCATTATTTCCATGATCTCAGATCAGATCAGACACATGCCCACAGCGGTGAGCTTGCAAGCAATGGGCAGTGAGGGAGGACAGTATTAATGACAACCCCACTGGTGTTCATTCTACAGATCGAAAACTACCAGCTAGGATTTTTTCCTCTGTGTTTAGTGGAAACAGCTAGCCTGAAGGACCTGAAATATGCACAGTGGTGCATGATGCTCCATTTGTAGCTCTGTTCTGTGTTCTCAAAAACCTGGGGGCTCACCTGCCCAGGTGACTTCCATCCAGTCCTGAAAACCTTGCAAGCACTGGCTGTGTTCGAAAGTTGTGCATAAACAAGACAAGTGTCAGGGCTGATGAAGCTGTACTTCTGCCAAGATGGTCTGGCAGGCTCTAGTAGCAGAAAATAATATCAAACATACAATTTATTGTGCTTTGCAAGTGAGCCAAAAAAGCTTTAATGTCACAGCTTGAGGAAAAATCGTGCTCTACACATCATCAGATATCAGAAAACGAGAACATAAGACCACGTGGCAGATAAGGCTCTTTGAGGCAGGACCTGTGATCAAATATTAGTCACTAATTTTCTCTTCTGAGTCCCTTTCAGCTCTCTGTACTACCTTCCAGCCCAGCATTCTTTATGACCACTAACAGCTCCACAGTTGAGACAGAAATATAAATCCGTACACGAGGCACAAACATATATTTAAAACCCTATTTCAGATGTGCCCCTGTCTGGTTCTTTATATTAACTGCAAAATTCTACAATGTGAGTATTAGGTTGCATTAATATTTCAGCCATGAACCTGCAAAAACTAACCTCTGGAAAAAACTCACTTGCTTTCAATATTCAATAATTTTCCACATCAGGGAATAAGCTGAGATCAGCAGTTTCACTTCAATAGCAATATCTTTCCAGCTGATAATTAACAATAATGGTTAGTCAACCTGCATTCAGACCACTCCAAGAGGTACACAAAAGGGTGCTAAAAGATATACTTCAAACGATCCTCCATCGGCATGATAAATAAGAGTTTGTTCAAAAAAGTAAATAACATTTTGTTTGTTCAAAAAAGTAAATAGCATTTACCT